>CM065815.1:127639500-128264500 GCA_033398695.1 Orobanche coerulescens | reverse complement strand
TGCTTGCTCACTTGACCATTCAGAAGAAACTTCAACAGGAATTCCTAAAGCCTGAGATCGAGGTTTGGTTACAGCAAGTGCAAGGGCAACTTTGTATGTTAGAGATTTCATCGCCACAGGAGAAGGCGGTCCGAGCGAAACAGGGTCGGACCCATTTTTGTTGCGCATTCAAGAAGATGTGGCTCAGGGGAAAGCCTCTGGATTTGTGGTCGACGAGGATGGACTTTTGCGATTTAAGAACCGGTTATGCATTCTGGCGGATGACGAGTTGAAAATCTCTATTTTGAGAGATGTTCATGCTACCCCTTATTCCATTCACCCGGGGTCTAGCAAAATGTACAAAGACTTGAAACAAAATTATTGGTGGAGTAATATGAAGCGAGAAGTCACAGAATTTGTTTCGAGATGTTTGACCTATCAAAAAGTCAAGATAGAACATCAGCAACCGGCGGGTATGCTGAAACCAGTCCTATTCCAGAGTGGAAGTGGGAGGATATTTCAATGGACTTCATCACGAGTTTGCCAATGAGTCATCATGGAATGAATACGATTTGGGTAATTGTGGACCGTCTAACCAAGTCAGCTCATTTCCTTGAGATTAAGGATACATGGGGTCCCGAGAGACTTGCCCAGTTGTTCATTAAAGAGATCGTGAGATTGAACGGTACTCCTAAGAGTATCGTTTCTGATCGTGATGGGCGATTCGTGTCACATTTTTGGAAATCCGTTCATCATGTCATGGAAACTCAGCTAAATTTCAGCATAGCTTTTCACCCTCAGTCTGACGGACAATCAGAGTGAACTATTCAGATGTTGGAGGACATGTTGAGGGCATGTGTTCTCGATTGGAAAGATGATTGGGAAGCCCAACTACCGTTGATTGAGTTCACGTACAATAACAGTTGGCATGCTTCGATTAAGATGACACCTTACGAGGCCTTCTGCGGTCCTCGTTGTCGATCTCCCATGTGTTAGGATGACTTATCAGAATCAATCGGCACTAAGCCCAATATGCTAATAGCCGCCCGCGAGAAGGTAGCTTTGATCAGGAGTCGTTTGTTGACCGCTCAGAGTCGACAAAAATCATATGCAGATAATCGTCGTCGACCATCAGAGTTCGAGGCAGGTGACCACGTTTTGGTCAAGGTATCCCCGAGTCGAGGTATTTTCCATTTCGGGAAGAGGGGAAAGTTGAGTCCGAGATTCATTGGACCATTAGAAATTTTGGATCGAGTAGGCAATCTGTATTATCGATTGGATTTACCTCCGGCTTTGAGCCGAGTTCATAATGTGTTTCACGTCTCTCAGTTGCGGAAGTATGTTGCCGACCCGAGTCACATACTTCAATTCGATGAAATCGAGATTGCGGATGATCATACGTACGAGGAGCGTCCTGTACGAGTCTTAGAGCGACGAATCAAATAGTTGAGGAACAAGATGATTCCCTTGGTAAAGATTCAGTGGTCTAGACACGGAGTCGAAGAGGCTACTTGAGAAACCGATGATAGTATACGGGAGAGTTATCCAGAATTGTTTGACCCTTAGTTTCGAGGATGAAACTCTTTTTAAGGGGGGAGTATGTAATACCCGGTTGCGAATTCATTTAGTATCATTCAGTAATTGCCACTCAGTAACTTTCACCCATTAATAATCATTCATCAGTCATATTCATTTATTTGTGTTCACTGTTCGACATATTCTGAATCGTATATCAGTTAGCATTCATCTTTCAATCCTGTTTGAGAATTGAGATGAGAATATTATCATTTCCAACGTTTTTTGTAGCCTGTGTGTGGTGTGTAGCGCACACTACGTACTCTTTATAACGCACGCTATTTGAGTACTGGTAGCGCACGCTAACCGTCAACATTAGCGCACGCAAGTGTAATGGAGGCAGACAGTCCAGTAGGTACTGGACTGAAGTGGAGACTTCGTAGCGCACGCTATGAGTCAGAAATAGCGCACAATAGCTGTGTTAGAAGCACACGCAAAGCAACCATAGTAGCGCGTGCTAAGGCTCGAACAGGCAGAGGACAGTAGGTTCTGGACTCCAATTTTCTGGACACCAACTATCAGGTAGCGCGCGTTAAACTCGGTTAGCGTATGCTAAGAGTAAGGCATTAGCACATGCTGCCATATACGTAGCGCATGCTAACGAGGCAGGCAGAGTTCACTGGATTGCCCGGTAAACCCGCTAGCGCATGCTAAGCTGGGTTTAGTATAAATAGGACATTTCAGCCTCATTTCGTCATTTTTCCATTCTTCCTCCTTACTTGGCCGATTTTGGGCGATTTGTGAAGATCTCTTCGAGCTAATAACATCTTCAAGCTCCTAGTTCGGATTATTCAACGTTTAATCCTCTCCACCGCTCCAAATCACGGTAAACTTTGCATAACCCTAAAATTTCGGGATTTAGGTGTTTTCCTTCCGATCTCTTCGAGTTAGCTTGCTATTGTGTTGGAATATGTTGAGTATGGATTATTTACCATGGATACGGATTTATTGGTGTATTTTCCGGAATTGTTGAGCATTTGGGATGGTTGGGTTTGTTTCACCATCTAGAGATTTCATTACCGGAAGACATGTATCGTGGGTAGCGTTTTCGGGTGGATTCCAACTTATTTTCCTACCGATGGGTTACTGATAATTGATTACGAACTGGTCTAGGTTTGGAGTTGTCGTTTCCTTTCAACCTTGGTACCTCGGAGTTCGTACCCTTTCATCTAGTTCCAGGCAACTAAATTCTTGCTCAGTTAAAAGGATAATCATTCCTTTCGTTGTTGTTCATTCATACATATAATTCATTCATAGTATATCAATCATGTTGAGACTTGTAATTATCAAACTAATCACTTAATTCACGAGGAACGACGGTTCCAATCATTTCATTTGAGCTATCACTCATTGCGTTATTAATTCACCACGGTGAGTCATTCTTGGCCCTTGTCAGATTTCTATTCAATATCATTCATTACGGCCGCTTTTGTTCTTGTGACCTTCCGGGATCGTATTGCGTTTCCGGGTGGTATATGTGTGGAATTTTTAGTTGGGCACACTATGGTCATGTATTATGCGGGTAATCAAATACATTGGACCGTGCACACGGTAACGTGCCTCCGTGAGACTAATTAGGCCAAGTACGTGTGTATATGCGGGATTTCGGACACTCGGCGACTTGTGTACTTGCACATCCCATTCGGGCGTACTATGATACCCCTATTTCAAACTTGATTTCATAACTAAGCCATGTGATTATTGTATTTGTTAGCTCTTGAGGATTGTTGTTTTGTGTAACTGACCCCGTTGGGGATGTTGTTTTTAGGTCATGGCAAGGCAAAAGCACGGGAAGAGAACGACGATGGCGAGGAGTCCCAGTGATACTAGTAGGGGGCTCAGTCCTTTCAGTTATTCATGTTTTCTTCATATGTATATTCCGCTGTAGTTTCCGTTTGAACTTTCATTTTATTCAGCGTTGTATATTTCATCTTCATATGAAATATATATATTCTGTATTCCTGGGTGTATTGTACTTGAAACTCCTCATTGGAGTAATTGGTAATATAATGTGGTTCGGTACTACAGTTATATTATTTAAATCATTATTTTTCATTCGCCTGGTGGGTCCCAGTTGGGGGTCCACGGTATTGTGGTAGCCGCCTAGTTGAGGTGTTACAGTTGCATACCAGACATGGTCTTGCTAAGTGAGTTTTTCATTAAAATTCTAGAACTCATACCGAACATGTCCTTAATGAAGCGTTTGATGTACGACTTTGTCAATGTAATGTTCTTATGTTTGATCATTTTGGTTTATTATATCTTTAAGTTCATTAATTTGTGATACTAACTTTTGGATATTAATTTATGAATCTAGGAGGATGTTGGAGCCACCACTTCAACCACTTGAGCACCTGAGCAAGTTGTACTTTGTTTATGAGCTTATGATGAATTTGTTATGAGACTGTTATATTCAATGTGACTAATAATGGAATTATAGATAATTTATCTTTCTATTTTGGGACTTAAGTATTTACTATTCTCTCCTATAAATAGATTTATATATTAAGAAATTTATCTTTTCTTTTATTTGTGTTTCTGCTCTGGTTCTGAGACTAAAGTAGTAGGGACTTTCTCTCTTAAATGGATAAATTTGCAAGTAGTTTTTTGCTTTGATAGCAGATTTTTCGATTCTTCTCGAGTAATTCTCGGATCTATTTCGGGTACTTAATGATTCCAAAAACCTAGAATTATCTGTTCTCCTACGATCCGGGTTTTACCAATTCGGTTCTAAAATGCCCGGTCGCCTTACCGAGCTGGTCTCAGTTCTGGCATTGAAACCGATAGCTTCTCTATTTGGTCCCAAGTCTACCCAGTAACATTATCAATCTTACCCATTAAGTCAACAACCGGCTTGACTCAGACCGATAACAGGCCTACAACTATCAAATGTAAAGAAAGCTACTGCCATTTATGCCAAACTGCTCCCAACTTTCGAAAGGAATCATGAATATAAGAGAGGTTGCAAGATTAAGTGAAGCATTTTCTTTGGAGGAATGTGGGAGCCATAAAGTTTTCAGCTTCTATGATTGGCTTCATGAAAAAAGAGGAGGAAATTTTTAGGGTCCACGTCCAAGAAAGCCTTGCTTTGTTCTGGTGAAGGCAACTGAATATTTTCATGGAAACTCAACTAAGGAAGAAGCTTATTCTTTCAGAATTGGGCGTTGTATCCCATGTAATAATGTTTTGACGGTGAAGCCATTAGAGACTACTATTAAAAATATTGTGCAAAATACTGCCTGAAGGGTGTTCGGACAAATTCCTCAGAAAAAAAATGTCATGGCATTATATACCGTACATGTTATATTTTTATTTATTAGGGTTGATAATCCAATTAAGATAATATTATTATTACTTTCATATGTAATATTATTACATACACATGTAGTATAATGAGAAATATGTTGTGGGATTTTTTCGGCATTGGGTTTAGGGGTGAACGATTAATTGATGGTTGTATCCCGAGTTTTCATTTGAACTAGTGGCTTGAGTTTCGCATGTTTAATTGGATGGATATGTGATTATTGTTGACGTCTGATTTGGTCAACGTCACGTGTGCTGATCTGGACGAATGGATCGAAGCCACGTAGAAAATAATAAACAAGATTGGATCACTAAATTTTATTAATGATCTTGATATCGAATAGAGCCGGGCCGAAAATATTTTGGCCGGTCTATATTGCTTATGCTTGCTTATTACAAGTCTTATTATTTCTCTTTTTCTTTCTATCTCTCTATCTCTCTCTTTATCTTCTTTTCCTGAATTCTTCCAAAAGTCCTTTTATTGTACATTCCCTTCATATATATAGCCCACTCCAGTCATTCAAGGGATGACAGCTGGAGGATTCTTGGGAACATGTTCCTTACACCTGTCAAAGTGTGAACATTTTTGGACGCGTGTCGGCTTCTCAAGTTTGCTTTGGAAAGGGGTACGACAGCACGCCTTAATTGTCCTGTCTGCCTGTTCTTCTTGCTTTTGGCAATACTTATCTGTTGGGGCCGACAACGGGGTCGGCCCTCAAGCTTCACACTGTTCTGATCGGTCTTACTATAATTTCAATCCGGAGCGTATTCATACTGGGTCTGCTCGGCCCTTCTGCATCGGATCCCTAGTCGGCTCTGACATTTCTGTCCGGTCCGGTTCCGACGGGCCCGGGATAAAATCGGGTCAATGCCCGGTTCAGCTCCAGGCTCTGCTCGGCTGGTCGGCCGCCTGTAGTGCTTAAGCGGATGCCAAGGTGGATCGACTACCAACAATTATGATTGTACATTTTACTATGATTGCCACGATAAATAACATTATTATCGAGGCAAGTAATGATAATGTCGACATATATAATGATTCTTCTGAATAACTATTTTTTGTAAACACTATTTATGGAGTTGCGGTATGGACTAATTACATGGGTGATAATTCTTAAGTGAGAAAGTGGGTAGAGGGGATGAGTGAGTAAAATGTTGAATATTAATATTGATTATTTGGATTGTAATTTTAGAGAGAGAATAGGGTATAGAGAGGGGGAGTAAAAAATTGAATGTTGGTACCGATTACTTTAGTTGGTAATTCTAGAGAGAGAAAATATGTAGAGAATTAGCATTAAAAAGTCGAATGTTGGTACCGACTACTTAAGGTACTAATTTTGAAAAGAAAGAGAGAGTAGGTAGATCGATGGATGAATAAAAGGTTGGATATTTTGGGATGGTAATTCTAGAGCGAGAAAGTTGGTAGAGAGATGGGGTATTATAATATTGAATGTTAGTACCGATTACTCGAGTTGGTAATCCTAGAGAGAGAAAGTGTGTAGAGATATGGGCGAGTAAAAATCAAATATTGATACTGATTACTTGGGGTGATAATTCTAGAGAGAGATAGTGAGTAAAGATGGGGAAAGTAAAAAGTTTGAATGTTGATACCGATTATTTTAGACGGTAATTGTAGAGAGAGAAAGTGTGTAGAGAGATGTGGACTACTGTTCGCTACTTATTTTACTACCCGCAAATATACGAAGTAGATGTATGAAGTGGCGAGCAAGATCGTATCCACATAAACTAACTATTTCTATCAAGTACTGAATTGTAGTTCTCAAATTTTATCTAGACGATCGAATATTGATGAGAGTCTAGTTTACCAAAAAATCAAATTAAATAATAATACTAAAAACATGTTTCAAAGGGAGGAGGATTTGTATGATGAATAAGTAGATTTTGAGACTAGGTTTCCGTTGTTTGCTAGGATCAACACGATCTGACTTTTGACTAATGTTCTACTTGTTTTCCTAATATGTCGCAAAAATCCTTTAAAAGACCTTCCCGAGATACAATTAAAGCATAGATTAAATAGCCTATGATGATGTCTCCATCTACCATAAATTATCTAACTCTAAAAAGTACAAAAGATCAAAAGTCATCATAATCAACCACCAATCTCTGGATCTCGTAATCGATTATGTCAATTAATGAAGACCTATTATTGAACTCATCTCTCGAATTATGGACAATAATGTTAAGCATGCAAAAATATTGGTCAAGTGTTCAAACATGAATAAAAATCAATTAACTGAAAAAAGAATTCAAGTAGATGATGAATTATAATCAATCCTAACAATATGTCACAAATAATATACTTCAATATCCGAAATCTAACAAGTTTAGCCAGACATGATGAAAAGAGAAGCAAGAACTCATGCTCAAATTCAACATGTTCAACTAAAGAGAGTAAAGGAAAAGAAAGTAAAAAGAAAGAAGAAAAAACTCGGATGATGATCTCCCAATAATCCTTGCTCTCGATCTCCCTTGAAACTTTTGATTTTCTCTTGATGAAGTTTTCTTAACCTCCTAAAACCTTCTTAGACTTGATAATCCCAAAAATTGGCACCGCGCAGTAACCCAGCCGTGTCGAATGGCACGGTCCGTGTAGAACTGCTCTGGAAAACATCAAAACATCTGGATCATAACACGCCCAGTCGTGTCATTTGACATTGCCCGTGTTGTTTGACACGGTCGAGACTCTGTTGTTCTGTTTGGCCCAGTTTTTTGGTCCTTCTTCAGTTCGTACGCATGTTCGTGCATCCTATGATCTGTGTCGAGGGTCGGGACTTTGTTCATGTTTGATAATAGCCTTAAAAATGCCTGAAAATTCAATGAAAAATACCAAAACATAGTCGAGTCCAACAAAAGGAGAAATAAACATAAACACTATAATTCCACACACTGAAGGTCGGAAAGTATCAGAAAAACATGATAAAAAGATGTGTAATATTAAGTGCAATCAAAATCCTAAGACTTAAATGTTGATCGTCCTGAGCAATGCATTCTAAAATAAAGACTCCTAATGGAATTCAACACTTAACACTGTAATATCCGCAATTTCGAATTTCAGTAATTTTCTTTTTCGGCAGAAGTCCGTTTTGTTGACTCGCTCATGACCGTTTTGTCATTCCGAGAATATTTAATTCTGCACTTTTTGGCGTCCGAGTTCGTTTCGGTATCGTTTTGTTGAGTTTCATGTTCTTAAGCGGCTTTTCCGTACTTGAGTTCGATTCTTGCAAATCTCGTACGAAACTGTTGTTTCGAGTTTCTCGTAAGTTCATTTAATGTCATTATTCATGTTGCGAGCTTCGTCTTGGTGTTTCAATCATGTATCGTGTATTTCGGACGTTTTGGGCCATTTTCGTAATTTCCCAAAGTTTGGGGTAATTACTTTCCGTTGTCGAATTTCGAGCCTTCGGGTGGTCAGAATCGTGTGTTCTCTTAGTGCTCGAAGTCGTCTTTGCGAGTACTTCGTAACCGTATCTTCGATTCATATTAAGGTTCGGGTTTCGGGGTCGTTCGGGCCGTCGGAGTTGGCCCCGGCCGAGCCATGGCCGGGCAGTCTGGTTCCAGGCCGGCACTGGCCGAGTTACGGCCGGTAGTGCTCGGCAGTTACGTACGTAAGGCCGGTTACATACGTAACCCTTGGCCGGTTACGTACGTAAGGATGCCGGCATTTTTGGGCAGCATATCGGCCATGGCCGGTTACGTACGTAAGCCCTTTGCCGGTTACGTACGTAACTCGGCCAGCAGGCAGCCTATTTAAGGCCCTGCAGATGAGGTTTTCACTTATTTTCTCACTCGTTTTCTTCCCTTCCACAGCTGGAGGTGTGTTGATCATGGAGATATGTTGTTGGACAATCAATCCATGAAGTCTTGGAGTTCATATCATCAATCATCCATCCTATAACATCCCTTGATCTAGTGAATCAGGTCAGATTTTCTAGAAATCTAGTTTTGGGGAATTTGGGTGTTTTGGTTGTTTTCATCCGTTTAATCCGATTTAACTTGGGATTATGATGGATTATTATTTAGATGTATTATATCTTTTACCTTGTTATTCCATGGTTGGATCGTATCGATTCATTGTTTTGGTCGAGTTCTTGATCGATGCCTTGAAGGTGTCCGGTAGAATGTCATAGAGGGGTTTTCGGACGTTCTACGATTATTCTTCCTCGTATGATCGTTGATTTATTAATTATATGATGTTAGGGTCGAGTTTCTTGCGAAGAAACCGTGTTGAACCCTTCCGTTCATTGTCGTCTTCCTTTTCGATAGCATCGGGCATTCCGAAGCTTCCCGGTTGAGTCGTGTTCGTCAGAATACTTGCGTGCCGATTTCTAGGCAAGTACCTTGTCCATATAATTCTTGTTTTGTGGATATGATAATTAGTGATCGTCTAAATGTGGTTGTTTGGTCGTTTGAATTAAACTTTCAAAAGATTCGGTTTAGCCTTGTTAAAGGCTTGTTTTCAAAACGCGTGTGTTTTGTGAATGGTGTGGTTTGTGAATGACTATGTGAATTCTATGGATATGTTTGGTGTTGATGTTGCACTTGGTATTGCGTGTGGATGTACATGGTATCATTTCGGTGCATTGTGGTTTGACGTGGTGTTTTGCTAAGTGTTTGATGTCTCTGGATGAATTGTTTGGATATCTTTGTTGCACTGTGCTATGTGTGTGAATGTATGGATGTGGGCGGGGCCTACGGGGGCACATGGCATGTGATCATGTGGCCAGGATGCAACACGCGATTGATCCAACCGTGAGAGCCTAAGAAAAACTACGGTGACACATGGCATGCGATCATGTGGTCAGGATGCAACAAGTGATTGATCCAACCGTGAGCGCCAAAGAATACCTACGGTGGCACATGGCATGTGATCATGTGGCCAGGAGACAACAAGTGATTCATCCAACCGTGAGATGCCGCGACAAGTGTTCACGTTGGTGTGATATGTTATTTGTGTGAAATTGTTTCGCTAGCCAGCTTGGGAGGGTCCTTAGAGGCCTCGGGTGGGATTTGTGGCTTCGTCCCGGTCCTAGGCGATGCTTGTGCGTGATTATGTTGTGTTGATTTTATGTCCATCGAGGACACGTGATGTGGGTTCTGACCCTGTGAATTGTTAGGGGTTTTCTATTTGCGAAAACAAAACTGTTAGGCTGTGACCCCTGTTGATTTTGGAAAGAGAAGGATTCGATAGTCCTAAATGGTTTACGTTGAAAACTCCCGAGGGCATTTTTAAAAGGTTTTATAAATTATCCTCTCGATTTGCGATCTTTCGGTTTTGGAATGTTTTACCCAAGCTCTTGCCTCGAGAAGTACTTTTCGTTATGTTTGGATCTTTGAGGATTCCTGGTTATTTTTATTCTTGGAATTTGAATTATATGGCTCGTATTTGCACTTGTACTTGCACTAGCAAAATAGTGGAATTTTGCTAATCCCCGAGTAATCGGGGGGTGGATGTCTGTATTGCATTCAGGTTTCAGGGAGCGTGGCACAGGGTCGGCATGAAGGATGATGAAAGATGATCGATACTAATCACATGTGGAACCGTACGTTGTGTATTGGTTCAGTTGCACTTTATTTTCCGCTGCAGTATTTTTTCGCCATTATACGGGAGTTTGTTGTATTTTGACCCCCTGCGTGGGAAAGTATTGTAATCGAGTTGTATGTTTTTATTGAAATGCCAAATCGGTCTACTGAGTCTTTTTAGCCTTAAAGGCATTGTCGAGTTGTTCGTTTGTTGTTACCAGCCTGGTAGATCCTTGAGGAAAGGTTCTACGGCGTGTAATATCCCGGAGCGGATTGGGGGTGTTACATAAATGGTATCGGAGCTTAGGTTGTGGAAACCTAGGCTGTCGGGTCAGTGGTGTCTGTTGAGTTTTGTCTCGTCGGATTTTGTCTAAGTAAGTCGTGTCACGATGCGTCGTCTAGGTTTGTTGATCGTGATTAGTATCGTGGGGCGATCATCATCTTCGTGCGACCTGTGGATGTAAGTCTCCCTTCTTTGTGTTTGTGCCTCGTATGATGCGAGTTTCAGGTATGATTATGAGTTAATTGATGGAATCCTCTTATGGATTTTGATTTCGTGATATGTGGTTATTTGACTCTCATATTTCGTTCATATGAGGAGTAGTGTCGCTGGATTGTGCATGTTGGACTGTATTTCTTTTATCTGCTGCGTGAGTTCTTTTGTAATGGCTTTCGGTATTTTACCGACTTAGTTTTATTTCGAAAACCGATTCCCTTAACCGAGTTTTTGGCATTATGGCCTTGATCGTTTTGGCGAAATTCTTATGACGGTATTTAGTATTTTGTAAATGGATTTTGTGAGTTTTTAATTTATTACCGTCATCGGCCTTTTTGGCGTTTTTGTAAATGATTTTTAGCCTGGTGGGTTCCGGCGCGGGACCCACGGCGCTATAATGTTCCGTGTAATTAACTGAAATTTTTGGGCATTCTAGCCCATTGAATTATTTTCGAAAACCTTGAGTATCTTAGAAAATAAATTTCGAGACGTACGTTTAAAATGAATTTTTTTCTCGTGGTACTTCCAAGATGCCACAATATGTTTTAAAATTCTTCTACCTCGAGGACCAAAATGTTTTGAGATATTTTCATGGATTTAGAAACGCTTTTGCTTAGGCCCGAGGGTCGAATATTTCCGAAAGTTTTTCACGAAAAGAAAGTGTCCTCATTTTTATCGAATGCGAAATGGTTTTCCAAAATCTCGATAACGATGTTTCACGTTTGTACTTTTTTGAAGGGTGATACTCAAGATCAATCGGTGTTTCCAAAATTATTTTCAAAAGGGGGTTTTCATTTTTTTTTAAACCTATCAATTCCCGTTTGTGTTTGGGAATGTATGTATGATGTTTGATTTGTCGTTATAATGTTAACTTCCGAATATGATCGAATTGGTGGCATGAACATCGAGGCGTTGCCACGCATTTGTTGTACTAGCCCTCTGTGAGAGGTGTGAACTGGTGTTTACTGCTTATCGCCTCGTGGTGATCTGCGTGTTGTCGCACGAGTGTGAGTTGTTAAAGCTTGGATTTTTGTGCATTTGTGTACATGTGTGATTGTTTCATGATGTTTGTAATTATGTGCTGGTTATCGTTCGGGCCGTTGAGGTCGCCGAATGATACCGTCGTTGCTGTAGTGTTTGTGTGTGTATTATTTTACGATGGTAATCGTTGTATATGATATGTGCTATGATTCCTTGTTGTGCTGAGTTGGCATCTCCGCTATGTTGTTTTGCGACGTTATACCCCATTGTATCTAGCATTTGTATATTCGGTATGCCTAGCCGAGGTGTTTCAACCGTGGTGTGCCGGGGGCATGCACGTACCAATTGTCCTTCTCGTCAGTAACGCATTTCAAGTGTGGACCCGAGAGACACAGGATCCAGTTTCGCGAGTTAGGTTCCGAGTCTTTCGGGGTGTGAACTTCAGTACAGATATCAGGATCGGCTCTAAGAGGCCCATGGGAAATGTTTCCGTCAGCTGCTTTTGTGTTGTTGCCTTGTTTCCGTTATTGTGAGTAGCGGGGACGACCTTCTTTTATAAGAGGTCGAATGTAATACCCGTATTGTTTTTGGACTTCTGCATTTCCTCTTTCTCAAGTTTATCGACTCGCTCGTGTTTGTTGATACTTTCTGAACTTGTTCTGTATTTTGGTTTCATCATTCGAACGAGCTGTGATCTTGTTTTGGGTCGATCTGGTTATCACTGTGACTCTGTCGACTCGTTTATGTTCGTTAACATTTTCTGAGCTTGCTCTATCCCTTACTTTTGTTAATCGAACGAGGGTGGTATTGTTTCGGAATTACTCGTTTGTCGTTGTGACTTTTCAATTGCTATTCCCTTTCCTGTGGATCTTATGTGAGTGCGCATCTTGTTGTTTTCACCGGATCATGTTTTGTCTCGAGTCGAGATGTGAACCTCGGAGTTGTTGGTTGAACCTTATTGTTCTTCGTGATCCGAACATGATTATTCGATTTTTGTTGTCTCGATCGTTGTGGTTCGATCATTCATTGTTCGGTTTTTGTTGATCTCATTTCGTGATTGTTGAACGTTCAGACTCCTTCGTAATTCCCTTAATTTCGGGAAATTAGTATCGTTTTCGATCTTCCAACCCTTGGGCGGTGGAATTCCGTATTTGTTCAGCAATTAGCTCGCGTGTTGATTGATGTACCGTTAGGTTGGTCAATCGTGTTGATTTTCGTTCGTTGTGTTTTGTGATTGTTCGGATAATCGACTTGATTGTATTATCTGTTCGATGACGCTTGTCACTTATTGGTGTTATTATGTCTCTACCGGTGGTGTTGTGTTGGTCGTCGTGGAGCGTGTTTTCACGCCGTATATTCCTTTATGTTGCTTGTAACGTTTCGCCGTTGGGCGTACGTTACGCGTTTCTTGTGTATCTCGTTGAGTTTTCCTGGCGGGATATTGCTCCTCTCTACTTGTTTTAAGTTTCGGGACGAAACTTCTTTTAAGGAGGGTAGAATGTAATATCCGCAATTTCGGATTTCGGTAATTTTCTTTTTTCGGCGGAAGTCCATTTTGGTGACTCGCTCATGACCGTTTCGTCATTCCGAGAATATTTAATTATGAACTTTTTGACGTCCGAGTTCGTTTCGGTATCGTTTTGTTGAGTTTCGTGTTTTTAAGCGGCTTTTCCGTACTTGAGTTCGATTCTTGCGAATCTCGTCCGAAACTGTTGTTTCGAGTTTCTCGTAAGTTCATTTAATGTTATTATTCATGTTGCGAGCTTCGTATTGGTGTTTCGATCATGTATCGTGTATTTCGAACGTTTTGGGCCATTTTCGTAATTTCCCAAAGTTTGGGGTAATTACTTTCCGTTGTCGAATTTCGAGCCTTCGGGTGGTCGGAATCGTGTGTTCTCTTAGTGCTCGAATTCTTCTTTGCGAGTACTTCGTAACTGTATCTTTGATTCGTATTCAGGTTTGGGTTTCGGGGTCGTTCGGGCCGTCGGAGTTGGCCCCGGCCGAGCCATGGCCGGGTAGTCTGGGTCCAGGCCGGCACTTGCCGAGTTACGGCCGGTAGTGCTCGGCAGTTACGTACGTAAGGCCAGTTACGTACGTAACCCTTGGCCGGTTACGTACGTAAGGATGCCGGCATTTTTGGGCAGCGTCTCGGCCATGGCCGGTTACGTACGTAAGCCCTTGGCCGGTTACGTACGTAACTCGGCCGGCAGGCAGCCTATTTAAGGCCCTGTAGACGGGTTTTTCACTTATTTTCTCACTCTTTTTCTTCCCTTCCGCGGCTGGAGGTGTGTTGATCATGGCGATATGTTGTTGTACAATCAATCCATGAAGTCTTGGAGTTCATATCATCAATCATCCATCCTATAACATCCCTTGATCTAGTGAATCAGGTCAAATTTTCTAGAAATCTAGTTTTGGGGAATTTGGGTGTTTTGGTTGTTTTCATCCGTTTAATCTGATTTAACTTGGGATTATGATGGATTGATAATTATTTAGATGTATTATATCATTTACCTTGTTATTCCATGGTTGGATCGTATCGATTCGTTGTTTTGGTCTAGTTCTTGATCGACGCCTTGAAGGTGTCCGGTAGAATGTTATAGAGGGGTTTTCGGACGTTCTGCGATTATTCTTCCTCGTATGATCGTTGATTTATTAATTATATGATGTTAGGGTCGAGTTTCTTGCGAAGAAACCATGTTGAACCCTTCCGTTCATTGTCGTCTTCTTTTTTGATAGCATCGGGCATTTCGAAGCTTCCCGGTTGAGCCGTGTTCGTCAGAATACTTGCGTGCCGATTTCGAGGCAAGTACCTTGTCCATATAATTCTTGTTTTGTGGATATGATAATTAGTGATCGTCTAAATGTATTTGTTTGGTCGTTTGAATTGAACTTTCAAAAGATTCGGTTTAGCCTTGTTAAAGGCTTGTTTTCAAAACGCGTGTGTTTTGTGAATGGTGTGGTTGGTGAATGACTATGTGAATTCTATGGATATGTTTGGTGTTGATGTTGCACTTGGTATTGCGTGTGGACGTACATGGTTTCATTTCAGTGCATTGTGGTTTGACGTGGTGTTTTGCTAAGTGTTTGATGTCTCTGGATGAATTGTTTGGATATCTTTGTCGCACTGTGCTTTGTGTGTGAATGTATGGATGTGGGCGGGGCCTATGGTGGCACATGGCATGTGATCATGTGGCCAGGATGCAACAAGCGATTGATCCAACCGTGAGAGCCTAAGAAAAATTACGGTGACACATGGCATGCGATCATGTGGTCAGGATGCAACAAGTGATTGATCCAACCGTGAGCGCCAAAGAATACCTACGGCGGCACATGGCATGTGATCATGTGGCCAGGAGACAACAAGTGATTGATCCAACCGTGAGATGCCGTGACAAGTGTTCACGTTGGTGTGATATGTTATTTGTGTGAAATTGTTTCGCTAGCCAGCTCGGGAGGGTCCTTAGAGGCCTCGGGTGGGATTTGTGGCTTCGTCCCGGTCCTAGGCGATGCTTGTGCGTGATTATGTTGTGTTGATTTTATGTCCATCGAGGACACGTGATGTGGGTTCTGACCCTGTGAATTGTTAGGGGTTTTCTATTTGCGAAAACAAAACTGTTAGGCTGTGACCCCTGTTGATTTTGGAAAGAGAAGGATTCAATAGTCCTAAATAGTTTACGTTGAAAACTCCCGAGGGCATTTTTAAAAGGTTTTATAAGTTATCCTCTCGATTTGCGATCTTTCGGTTTTGGAATGTTTTACCCAAACTCTTGCCTCGGGAAGTACTTTTCGTTATGTTTGGATCTTTGAGGATTCCTGGTTATTGTTATTCTTGGAATTTGAATTATATGGCTCGTATTTGCACTTGTACTTGCACTAGAAAAATAGTGGAATTTTGCTAATCCCCGAGTAATCGGGGGGTGGATGTCTGTATTGCATTCAGGTTTCAGGGAGCGTGGCACAGGGTCGGCATGAAGGATGATGAAAGATGATCGATACTAATCACATATGGAACCGTACGTTGTGTATTGGTTCAGTTGTACTTTATTTTCCGCTGCAGTATTTTTTCGCCATTATACGGGAGTTTGTTGTATTTTGAACCCCTGCGTGGGAAAGTATTGTAATCGAGTTGTATGTTTTTATTGAAAGGCCAAATCGGTCTACTGAGTCTTTTTAGCCTTAAAGGCATTGTCGAGTTGTTCGTTTGTTGTTACCAGCCTGGTAGATCCTTGAGGAAAGGTTCTACGGCGTGTAATATCCCGGAGCGGATTGGGGGTGTTACATAAATGGTATCGGAGCTTAGGTTGTGGAAACCTAGGCTGTCGGGTCAGTGGTGTCTGTTGAGTTTTGTCTCGTCGGATTTTGTCTAAGTAAGTCGTGTCGCGATGCGTCGTCTGAGTTTGTTGATCGTGATTAGTATCGGGGGCGATCATCATCTTCGTGCGACCTGTGGATGTAAGTTTCCCTTGTTTGTGTTTGTGCCTCGTATGATGCTAGTTTCAGGTATGATTATGAGTTAATTGACGGAATCCTCTTATGGATTTTGATTTCGTGATATGTGGTTATTTGACTCTCATATTTCGTTCATATGAGGAGTAGTGTCGCTGGATTGTGCATGTTGGACTGTATTTCTTTTATCTGCTGCGTGAGTTCTTTTGTAATGGCTTTCGGTATTTTACCGACTTAGTTTTATTTCGAAAACCGATTCCCTTAACCGAGTTTTTGGCATTATGGCCTTGATCGTTTTGGCGAAATTCTTATGACGGTATTTAGTATTTTGTAAATGGATTTTGTGAGTTTTTAATTTATTACCGTCATCGGCCTTTTTGGCGTTTTTGTAAATGATTTTTAGCCTGGTGGGTTCCGGCGCGGGACCCACGGTGCTATAATGTTCCGTGTAATTAACTGAAAGTTTTGGGCATTCTAGCCCATTGAATTATTTTTGAAAACCTTGAGTATCTTAGAAAATAAATTTCGAGACGTGCGTTTAAAATGAATTATTTTCTCGTGGTACTTCCAAGATGCCACAATATGTTTCAAAATTCTTCTACCTCGAGGACCAAAATGTTTTGAGGTATTTTCATGGATTTAGAAACGCTTTTGCTTAGGCCCGAGGGTCGAATATTTCCGAAAGTTTTTCACGAAAAGAAAGTGTCCTCATTTTTATCGAATGCGAAATGGTTTTCCAAAATCTCGATAACGATGTTTCACGTTTGTACTTTTTTGAAGGGTGATACTCAAGATCAATCGGTGTTTCCAAAATTATTTTCAAAAGGGGGTTTTCATTTTTTTTTTAAACCTATCAATTCCCGTTTGTGTTTGGGAATGTATGTATGATGTTTGCTTTGTCGTTATAATGTTAACTTCCGAATATGATCGAATTGGTGGCATGAACGTCGAGGCGTTGCCACGCATTTGTTGTACTAGCCCTCTGTGAGAGGTGTGAACTGGTGTTTACTGCTTATCGCCTCGTGGTGATCTGCGTGTTGTCGCACGAGTGTGAGTTGTTAAAGCTTGGATTTTTGTGCATTTGTGTACATGTGTGATTGTTTCATGATGTAAGAAATTATGTGCTGGTTATCGTTCGGGCCGTTGAGGTCGCCGAACGATACCGTCGTTGCTGTAGTGTTTGTGTGTGTATTATTTTACGATGGTAATCGTTGTATATGATATGTGTTATGATTCCTTGTTGTGCTGAGTTGGCATCTCCGCTATGTTGTTTTGCGACGTTATGCCCCATTGTATCTAGCATTTGTATATTCGGTATGCCTAGCCGAGGTGTTTCAACCGTGGTGTGCCGGGGGCATGCACGTACCAATTGTCCTTCTCGTCAGTAACACATTTCAAGTGTGGACCCGAGAGACACAGGATCCAGTTTCGCGAGTTAGGTTCCGAGTCTTTCGGGGTGTGAACTTCAGTACAGATATCAGGATCGGCTCTAAGAGGCCCATGGGAAATGTTTCCGTCAGCTGCTTTTGTGTTGTTGCCTTGTTTCCGTTATTGTGAGTAGCGGGGACGACCTTCTTTTATAAGAGGTCGAATGTAATACCCGTATTGTTTTTGGACTTCTGCATTTCCTCTTTCTCAAGTTTATCGACTCGCTCGTGTTTGTTGATACTTTCTGAACTTGTTCTGTATTTTGGTTTCATCATTCGAACGAGCTGTGATCTTGTTTTGGGTCGATCTGGTTATCACTGTGACTCTGTCGACTCGTTTATGTTCGTTAACATTTTCTGAGCTTGCTCTGTCCCTTACTTTTGTTAATCGAATGAGGGTGGTATTGTTTCGGAATTACTCGTTTGTCGTTGTGACTTTTCAATTGCTATTCCCTTTCATGTGGATCTTATGTGAGTGCGCATCTTGTTGTTTTCACCGGATCATGTTTTGTCTCGAGTCGAGATGTGAACCTCGGAGTTGTTGGTTGAACCTTATTGTTCTTCGTGATCCGAACATGATTATTCGATTTTTGTTGTCTCGATCGTTGTGGTTCGATCATTCATTGTTCGGTTTTTGTTGATCTCGTTTCGTGATTGTTGAACGTTCAGACTCCTTCGTAATTCCCTTAATTTCGGGAAATTAGTATCGTTTTCGATCTTCCAACCCTTGGGCGGTGGAATTCCGTATTTGTTCAGCAATTGGCTCGCGTGTTGATTGATGTACCGTTAGGTTGGTCAATCGTGTTGATTTTCCTTCGTTGTGTTTTGTGATTGTTCGGATAATCGACTTTATTGTATTATCTGTTCGATGACGCTTGTCACTTATTGGTGTTATTATGTCTCTACCGGTGGTGTTGTGTTGGTCGTCGTGGAGCGTGTTTTCACGCCGTATATTCCTTTATGTTGCTTGTAACGTTTCGCCGTTGGGCGTAAGTTACGCGTTTCTTGTGTATCTCGTTGAGTTTTCCTGGCGGGATATTGCTCCTCTCTACTTGTTTTAAGTTTCGGGACGAAACTTCTTTTAAGGAGGGTAGAATGTAATATCCGCAATTTCGGATTTCGGTAATTTTCTTTTTTCGGCGGAAGTCCATTTTGGTGACTCGCTCATGACCGTTTCGTCATTCCGAGAATATTTAATTATGAACTTTTTGACGTCCGAGTTCGTTTCGGTATCGTTTTGTTGAGTTTCGTGTTTTTAAGCGGCTTTTCCGTACTTGAGTTCGATTCTTGCGAATCTCGTCCGAAACTGTTGTTTCGAGTTTCTCGTAAGTTCATTTAATGTTATTATTCATGTTGCGAGCTTCGTATTGGTGTTTCGATCATGTATCGTGTATTTCGAACGTTTTGGGCCATTTTCGTAATTTCCCAAAGTTTGGGGTAATTACTTTCCGTTGTCGAATTTCGAGCCTTCGGGTGGTCGAAATCGTGTGTTCTCTTAGTGCTCGAATTCTTCTTTGCGAGTACTTCGTAACTGTATCTTTGATTCGTATTCAGGTTTGGGTTTCGGGGTCGTTCGGGCCGTCGGAGTTGGCCCCGGCCGAGCCATGGCCGGGTAGTCTGGGTCCAGGCCGGCACTTGCCGAGTTACGGCCGGTAGTGCTCGGCAGTTACGTACGTAAGGCCAGTTACGTACGTAACCCTTGGCCGGTTACGTACGTAAGGATGCCGGCATTTTTGGGCAGCGTCTCGGCCATGGCCGGTTACGTACGTAAGCCCTTGGCCGGTTACGTACGTAACTCGGCCGACAGGCAACCTATTTAAGGCCCTGTAGACGGGTTTTTCACTTATTTTCTCACTCTTTTTCTTCCCTTCCGCGGCTGGAGGTGTGTTGATCATGGAGATATGTTGTTGTACAATCAATCCATGAAGTCTTGGAGTTCATATCATCAATCATCCATCCTATAACATCCCTTGATCTAGTGAATCAGGTCAGATTTTCTAGAAATCTAGTTTTGGGGAATTTGGGTGTTTTGGTTGTTTTCATCCGTTTAATCTGATTTAACTTGGGATTATGATGGATTGATAATTATTTAGATGTATTATATCATTTACCTTGTTATTCCATGGTTGGATCGTATCGATTCGTTGTTTTGGTCGAGTTCTTGATCGACGCCTTGAAGGTGTCCGGTAGAATGTCATAGAGGGGTTTTCGGACGTTCTACGATTATTCTTCCTCGTATGATCGTTGATTTATTAATTATATGATGTTAGGGTCGAGTTTCTTGCGAAGAAACCATGTTGAACCCTTCCGTTCGTTGTCGTCTTCCTTTTTGATAGCATCGGGCATTCCGAAGCTTCCCGGTTGAGCCGTGTTCGTCAGAATACTTGCGTGCCGATTTCGAGGCAAGTACCTTGTCCATATAATTCTTGTTTTGTGGATATGATAATTAGTGATCGTCTAAATGTAGTTGTTTGGTCGTTTGAATTGAACTTTCAAAAGATTCGGTTTAGCCTTGTTAAAGGCTTGTTTTCAAAACGCGTGTGTTTTGTGAATGGTGTGGTTGGTGAATGACTATGTGAATTCTATGGATATGTTTGGTGTTGATGTTGCACTTGGTATTGCGTGTGGACGTACATGGTTTCATTTCAGTGCATTGTGGTTTGACGTGGTGTTTTGCTAAGTGTTTGATGTCTCTGGATGAATTGTTTGGATATCTTTGTCGCACTGTGCTTTGTGTGTGAATGTATGGATGTGGGCGGGGCCTATGGTGGCACATGGCATGTGATCATGTGGCCAGGATGCAACAAGCGATTGATCCAACCGTGAGAGCCTAAGAAAAACTACGGTGACACATGGCATGCGATCATGTGGTCAGGATGCAACAAGTGATTGATTCAACCGTGAGCGCCAAAGAATACCTACGGTGGCACATGACATGTGATCATGTGTCCACGAGACAACAAGTGATTGATCCAACCGTGAGATACCGTGACAAGTGTTCACGTTGGTGTGTAATAACGGGATTTTGGAAAGAGAAGGATTCAATAGTCCTAAATGGTTTACGTTAAAAACTCCCGAGGGCATTTTTAAAAGGTTTTATAAATTATCCTCTCGATTTGCGATCTTTCGGTTTTGGAATGTTTTACCCAAACTCTTGCCTCGGGAAGTACTTTTCGTTATGTTTGGATCTTTGAGGATTCCTGGTTATTGTTATTCTTGGAATTTGAATTATATGGCTTGTATTTGCACTTGTACTTGCACTAGAAAATTAGTGGAATTTTGCTAATCCCCGAGTAATCGGGGGGTGGATGTCTGTATTGCATTCAGGTTTCAGGGAGCGTGGCATAGGGTCGGCATGAAGGATGATGAAAGATGATCGATACTAATCACATGTGGAACCGTACGTTGTGTATTGGTTCAGTTGTACTTTATTTTCCGCTGCAGTATTTTTTCCCCATTATACGGGAGTTTGTTGTATTTTGACCCCCTGTGTGGGAAAGTATTGTAATTGAGTTGTATGTTTTTATTGAAAGGCCAAATCGGTCTACTGAGTCTTTTTAGCCTTAAAGGCATTGTCGAGTTGTTCGTTTGTTGTTACCAGCCTGGTAGATCCTTAAGGAAAGGTTCTACGGCGTGTAATATCCCGGAGCGGATTGGGGGTGTTACATAAATGGTATCGGAGCTTAGGTTGTGGAAACCTAGGCTGTCGGGTCAGTGGTGTCTGTTGAGTTTTGTCTCGTCGGATTTTGTCTGAGTAAGTCGTATCGCGACGCTTCGTCTGAGTTTGTTGGTCGTGATTAGTATCGTGGGGCAATCATCATCTTCGTGCGACCTGTGGATGTAAGTCTCCCTTCTTTGTGGCTGTGCCTCGTCTGATGCTAGTTACAGGTATGATTATGAGTTAATTGACGGAATCCTCTTATGGATTTTGATTTCGTGATATGTGGTTATTTGACTCTCATATTTCGTTCATATGAGGAGTAGTGTCGCTGGATTGTGCATGTTGGACTGTATTTCTTTTATCTGCTGCGTGAGTTCTTTTGTAATGGCTTTCGATATTTTACCGACTGAGTTTTATTTCGAAAACCGATTCCCTTAACCGAGTTTTTGGCATTATGGCCTTGATCGTTTTGGCGAAATTCTTATGACAGTATTTAGTATTTTGTAAATGGATTTTGTGAGTTTTTAAAATATTACCGTCATCGGCCTTTTTAGCATTTTTGTAAATGGTTTTTAGCCTGCTGGGTTCCGGCGCGGGACCCACGGCGCTATAATGTTCCGTGTAATTAACTGAAATTTTTGGGCATTCTAGCCCATTGAATTATTTTTGAAAACCTTGAGTATCTTAGAAAATAAATTTCGAGACGTACGTTTAAAATGAATTATTTTCTCGTGGTACTTCCAAGATGCCACAATATGTTTCAAAATTCTTCTACCTCGAGGACCAAAATGTTTTGAGGTATTTTCATGGATTTAGAAACGCTTTTGCTTAGGCCCGAGGGTCGAATATTTCCGAAAGTTTTTCACGAAAAGAAAGTGTCCTCATTTTTATCGAATGCGAAATGGTTTTCCAAAATCTCGATAACGATGTTTCACGTTTGTACTTTTTTGAAGGGTGATACTCAAGATCAATCGGTGTTTCCAAAATTATTTTCAAAAGGGGGTTTTCATTTTTTTTTAAACCTATCAATTCCCGTTTGTGTTTGGGAATGTATGTATGATGTTTGCTTTGTCGTTATAATGTTAAATTCCGAATATGATCGAATTGGTGGCATGAACGTCGAGGCGTTGCCACGCATTTGTTGTACTAGCCCTCTGTGAGAGGTGTGAACTGGTGTTTACTGCTTATCGCCTCGTGGTGATCTGCGTGTTGTCGCACGAGTGTGAGTTGTTAAAGCTTGGATTTTTGTGCATTTGTGTACATGTGTGATTGTTTCATGATGTTTGTAATTATGTGCTGGTTATCGTTCGGGCCGTTGAGGTCGCCGAACGATACCGTCGTTGCTGTAGTGTTTGTGTGTGTATTATTTTACGATGGTAATCGTTGTATATGATATGTGTTATGATTCCTTGTTGTGCTGAGTTGGCATCTCCGCTATGTTGTTTTGCGACGTTATGCCCCATTGTATCTAGCATTTGTATATTCGGTATGCCTAGCCGAGGTGTTTCAACCGTGGTGTGCCGGGGGCATGCACGTACCAATTGTCCTTCTCGTCAGTAACGCATTTCAAGTGTGGACCCGAGAGACACAGGATCCGGGCCATGAGTTAGGTTCCGAGTCTTTCGGTGTGTGAACTTCAAGATGATATCGGATCGGCTCTAAGAGGCCCATGGGAAATGTTTCACACCGCTTTTGTGTTGTTGCCTTGTTTCCGTTATTGTGAGTAGCGGGGACGACCTTCTTTTATAAGAGGTCGAATGTAATACCCGTATTGTTTTTGGACTTCTGCATTTCCTCTTTCTCAAGTTTATCGACTCGCTCGTGTTTGTTGATACTTTCTGAACTTGTTCTGTATTTTGGTTTCATCATTCGAACGAGCTGTGATCTTGTTTTGGGTCGATCTGGTTATCACTGTGACTCTGTCGACTCGTTTATGTTCGTTAACATTTTCTGAGCTTGCTCTCTCCCTTACTTTTGTTAATCGAATGAGGGTGGTATTGTTTCGGAATTACTCGTTTGTCGTTGTGAGTTTTCAATTGCTATTCCCTTTCATGTGGATCTTATGTGAGTGCGCATCTTGTTGTTTTCACCGGATCATGTTTTGTCTCGAGTCGAGATGTGAACCTCGGAGTTGTTGGTTGAACCTTATTGTTCTTCGTGATCCGAACATGATTATTCGATTTTTGTTGTCTCGATCGTTGTGGTTCGATCATTCATTGTTCGGTTTTTGTTGATCTCGTTTCGTGATTGTTGAACGTTCAGACTCCTTCGTAATTCCCTTAATTTCGGGAAATTAGTATCGTTTTCGATCTTCCAACCCAGCCATTGGCACGCGTGTTGATTGATATGCCGTTAGGTTGGTCAATCGTGTTGATTTTCGTTCGTTGTGTTTTGTGATTCTTCGGATAATCGACTTGATTGTATTATCTGTTCGATGATGCTTGTCACTTATTGGTGTTATTATGTCTCTACCGGTGGTGTTGTGTTGGTCGTCGTGGAGCGTGTTTTGACGCCGTATATTCCTTTATATTGCTTGTTATGTTTCGCCGTTGGGCGTAAGTTACGCGTTTCTTGTGTATCTCGTTGAGTTTTCCTGGCGGGATATTGCTCCTCTCTACTTGTTTTAAGTTTCGGAGGGTAGAATGTAATATCCGCAATTTTGGATTTTGGTAATTTTCTTTTTTCGGCGGAAGTCCGTTTTGGTGACTCGCTCATGACCGTTTCGTCATTCCGAGAATATTTAATTATGCACTTTTTGACGTCCGAGTTCGTTTCGGTATCGTTTTGTTGAGTTTCGTGTTCTTAAGCGGCTTTTCCGTACTTGAGTTCGATTCTTGCGAATCTCGTCCGAAACTGTTGTTTCGAGTTTCTCGTAAGTTCATTTAATGTTATTATTCATGTTGCGAGCTTCGTCTTGGTGTTTCGATCATGTATCATGTATTTCGGACGTTTTGGGCCATTTTCGTAATTTCCCAAAGTTTGGGGTAATTACTTTCCGTTGTCGAATTTCGAGCCTTCGGGTGGTCGGAATTGTGTGTTCTCTTAGTGCTCGAATTCATCTTTGCGAGTACTTCGTAACCGTATCTTCGATTCGTATTCAGGTTCGGGTTTCGGGGTCGTTCGGGCCGTCGGAGTTGGCCCCGGCCGAGCCATGGCCGGGTACTCTGGGTCCAGGCCAGCACTGGCCGAGTTACGGCCGGTAGTGCTCGGCAGTTACGTACGTAAGGCCATTTACGTACGTAACCCTTGGCCGGTTACATACGTAAGGATGCCGGCATTTTTGGGCAGCGTCTCGGCCATGGCCGGTTACGTACCTAAGCCCTTGGCCGGTTACGTACGTAACTCGGCCGCCAGGCAACCTATTTAAGGCCCTGCAGACGGGTTTTTCACTTATTTTCTCACTCGTTTTATTCCCTTCCGTGGCTGGAGGTGTGTTGATCATGGAGATATGTTGTTGTACAATCAATCCATGAAGTCTTGGGGTTCATATCATCAATCATCCATCATATAACATCCCTTGATCTAGTGAATCAGGTCAGATTTTCTAGAAATCTAGTTTTGGGGAATTTTGGTGTTTTGGTTGTTTTCATCCGTTTAATCTGATTTAACTTGGGATTATGATGGATTGATGATTATTTAGATGTATTATATCATTTACCTTGTTATTCCATGGTTGGATCGTATCGATTCGTTGTTTTGGTCGAGTTCTTGATCGACACCTTGAAGGTGTCCGGTAGAATGTCATAGAGGGGTTTTCGGATGTTCTACGATTATTCTTCCTCGTATGATCGTTGATTTATTAATTATATGATGTTAGGGTCGAGTTTCTTGCGAAGAAACTGTGTTGAACCCTTCCGTTCGTTGTCGTCTTCCTTTTCGATAGCATCGGGCATTCCGAAGCTTCCCGGTTGAGCCGTGTTCGTCAGAATACTTGCGTGCCGATTTTGAGGCAAGTACCATGTCCATATAATTCTTGTTTTGTGGATATGATAATTAGTGATCGTCTAAATGTAGTTGTTTGGTCATTTGAATTGAACTTTCAAAAGATTCGGTTTAGCCTTGTTAAAGGCTTTTTTCAAAACGCGTGTGTTTTGTGAATGGTGTGGTTTGTGAATGACTATGTGAATTCTATGGATATGTTTGGTGTTAATGTTGCACTTGGTATTGCGTGTGGACGTACATGGTTTCATTTCGGTGCATTGTGGTTTGACGTGGTGTTTTGCTAAGTGTTTGATGTCTCTGGGTGAATTGTTTGGATATCTTTGTTGCATTGTGCTATGTGTGTGAATGTATGGATGTGGGCGGGGCCTACGGTGGCACATGGCATGTGATCATGTGGCCAGGATGCAACAAGCAATTGATCCAACCGTGAGAGCCTAAGAAAAACTACGGTGACACATGGCATGTGATCATGTGGTCAGAATGCAACAAGTGATTGATTCAAGCGTGAGCGCCAAAGAATACCTACGGTGGCACATGACATGTGATCATGTGTCCACGAGACAACAAGTGATTGATCCAACCGTGAGATACCGTGACAAGTGTTCACGTTGGTGTGATATGTTATTTGTGTGAAATTGTTTCGCTAGCCAGCTCGGGAGGGTCCTTAGAGGCCTTGGGTGGGATTTGTGGCTTCGTCCCGGTCCTAGGCGATGCTTGTGCGTGATTATGTTGTGTTGATTTTATGTCCCTCGAGGACACGTGATGTGGGTTCTGACCCTGTGAATTGTTAGTGGTTTTCTATTTGCGAAAACAAAACTGTTGGGCTGTGACCCCTGTTGATTTTAGAAAGAGAAGGATTCGATAGTCCTAAATAGTTTACGTTGAAAACTCCCGAGGGCATTTTTAAAAGGTTTTATAAATTATCCTCTCGATTTGCGATCTTTTGGTTTTGGAATGTTTTACCCAATCTCTTGCCTCGGGAAGAACTTTTTGTTATGGTTGGATCTTTGAGGATTCCTGGTTATTGTTATTCTTGGAATTTGAATTATATGGCTCGTATTTGCACTTGTACTTGCACTAGCAAAATAGTGGAATTTTGCTAACCCCTGAGTAATCGGAGGGTGGATGTCTGTATTGCATTCAGGTTTCAGGGAGCGTGGCACAGGGTCGGCATGAAGGATGATGAAAGATGATCGATACTAATCACATGTGGAACCGTACGTTGTGTATTGATTCAGTTGTACTTTATTTTCCGCTGCAGTATTTTTTCCCCATTATACGAGAGTTTGTTGTATTTTGACCCCCTGCGTGGGCAAGTATTGTAATCGAGTTGTATGTTTTTATTGAAAGGCCAAATCGGCCTACTGAGTCTTTTTAGCCTTAAAGGCATTGTCGAGTTGTTCGTTTGTTGTTACCAGCCTGGTAGATCCTTGAGGAAAGGTTCTACGGTGTGTAATATCCCGGAGCGGATTGGGGGTGTTACAAACACACCTCAAAGGACCATTATGAAAATCATCAATACGCCTCAATAAATAAATCGAGTTCTTTAAAGTTTTTAAACCTCGAAAATGCTCCTTAATATCATTGCCAATACTTAAAAAATATAAACCTCACCGGTTAAGTGTATTACTCGCTTTCCAAATATATAAAGGGACGTGTATACGCTCAAAACTCATTCAATGAAGTAAGAATCCCATAAGCTTGCCAATCATCTACATCTCTACCACTATTTTGTGTGTGCAAATTTGTGAATAAAAAAGGACCTTAATTGTTGTAATGTAGGCTATTTGGTCGGGTAGGATAAATATAGCTTAAGTGACTTCAAATTCAGCAAATTACAACTAAATCACATTAATCACTCCGCACTCACTACACCCCTATTTTTATAAATCGATATGAACCAACCCAAACTTAAAATTGAATCACACTTTAACAATTGCCACCACACATTCTTAACTTGTCCTTCTACCAATTAATTCTAAAAAGCTCAAGTATAGGGGAAAAGATATAAAGGGACGGAAAGCTCATTATGTGGCTAACAAAAAAATAGGCTTAAAAGCTCAAATGGGCTAACTAGGGAATTGATAATTGTTGGGTATGCCAAACAGATCGAAGGGCAAAATCAAGAATTGCCTAAAATTATCTTCACTAGTTTCCACACACTTATGGTTTAGAATAAGCTATCAAGGTAAGTTCTAGAGTCTTAGAACATGAATGGTACACTTAACAATAAACTCGTATATTTATTGATGCTCAAAGGCTCAAAATCTCATAAGTTAAAATTTGTTCATACCTCCAAGATATTAAACTACTTAATCAATTCCACACCCTTTTGATTATCTATAATTTTTCCTCGTCAAATCATCCTTATTTTGTATATCAAAATAATAAAATAACTTCCTATGAATCCAATACAAGAGTTCAATCTTCCGAATTTTTATCAAAAGCAAAATACATGAACAACACAAAAAAACAATGCAAAACTACCAACTAAAAAAAACTGAAAGTAATAAATATGCTAAAGCAATAAACCTAAATGCAAAAGAAATGCAACGTAAAAATTGAAAAAAAAAACGAGTATTTTCATGACCCAAGATGTCTCCCCCTAAACCTAAATTAAAGAAAATATACAAAACGAAGTAAATTATAGGATTTAATAACAAGTGGTCAAGAAATACTTACAATCGGCTCTACTGAGAAGGCGAAGGGAAGTTGCCCTACTGGACATGCCACTCATGCATCTGTCGCAATAAGGCCAATATCTAGTCATGTCATTGTCGGGTATCCTCGCGGAAGACCACGAACTCCTCTCTAAGGCTAGGACGAGATGGGGCATGTCTAGTCCCGGCCTGTCTGGATGACTCGAGCCTATTCATGGGAATTTCTTCAATATCATCGTCATCCGGGCCTCTTTCATAGGCATTCTATTCCTCGATCCTCTCCACCATATCCTCATCCATCATGCGCTGAGGTCGGACATTACGAGTGGGAGGACTTTGACTTGGGTAGACCAAGCCTGGTGCGACTCGAGCTAATTTATGTGCCTCATTGACCATTTGCAAGTTTCTCAAATCCTGAATATTATAAATGGTCATGAGAGGCGTATTCTGGAGGAGGAAATTATCTTCATCATTTTGTAGAAAGATTGAACGTGAGTCATAGGCCAAGATGTTCATGATTTTTATCACCGGAAGATAAAAGCTTGTTTCAGGGTGGGGTCCTTTGGTTCAACATTATATCATAATGAAATGCAATTGGGGTAATCAAGCCCATATCCAAATCTCATCTCGTGGATTCGTGGACACCTCCTCAAAATATTCGGCTAACATTTTCACGGCCGGAGTTGTCCCATCTCGCATATGTATCAGAATATATTGCTCTCGCCGGGAAATATGCCCAGTCTCTTTTCAACCATAAATAACACTTGCATCACTTATGAAGATATCGAAGCACTGGACTGAAGATACATGAACTTTTTACCGGCTTTGATACATATGGTCGTTCTTCGCTCCCAGGTATTAAACTATGGCCCTCCAATAGGATTCACACTTGAGCCTGTTAATCGAATAGTATCCTTGATGGCGTGTTTGGTAAATCTCCTCCAATTCTTCCATCAATAATTTCTCGTTCTTATTGGTGACTCGGAATGAGATCGCGGTAGGTTCATGATCAGCCAGGCTTCTTGTCACACTTATACATCGGTAAATAGACCATTGTTGAGTCGCCATCCATCTCATTCTATCATTTTGATAAATTTAATCATATCGTCCTTAATTCCCACGCCCTCATGCAATCGTCGTCCGACGATCAGGTGGGTAGCATCTTTTCTGGCCCAACATCTCCCAACGACCATGTCGTATCTTAGGGAGATCAATCCATATGTAGACGGGGTCTCAACATCCCCTTGGAGAGGGACTCTAGCCGGTTGCTCGACCTCCGCAGATTGTATTCCTCATCCTCTTTGTGTATTACCTCGACCTTCTTGAGCATTACCTCAAACCGTTATGCCTGCAAAGTTTCTTCAGTTACTATGATTGCAAGGTTTTCAACAGTCATCATAGGTTAAACTATCTCAATCATACACCCCCAAACTTGTAGCAAATTAGAAATTGATCGCATATTTTTAATTCATCTTTAAAAATGGCTATCCATGTAAAATTAACAACATCAATCCCCTTCAAACATGTACTTAATCCATATCCAATATCAATTTTGATACAACAATTTCCAATTCTTAATTAAAAATCCAAAATTTTAAAATTCATTAAAAGTCCCATTTTTTTTAATAAGAACTCTAATCTAAAAGAGTTTTCGACCATTCAAAAAGCCCATGAGATGCTAAATCAAGAAAACCTACAACTTTCTCTAATCTAGAGCTAAAGGATTAAAATGATTGGGTAAAATTAATTATGAAAATATGTCTATAGATTGTAAAAATAGCAAGGTCACTCATGAAAAACTCATGGAAAGCAATCATCAACTTACAACTGAATTAAAGAGGTAAAATCGCATAATCAATATAAGACGAATGATTATGCTTTACTGGAAGCCAAGACACAGCTTCTCGAGAAAAGATAGAGAGAACTCGAGACCTTTCTCAAGTCAAATAAGAAATCATCTAGAAGGATGGAAGTCATCCTCAGCACTGGACAACATGTCCATGATAAACGTGGTTTAGAATACAACTCTTGTTCCAACAATGGCCAAACCAGCACGGTATTTGTCAAAGGGGTGGTACCTGTCCCCAAAATGAAGAAAATTACAAAGGATGCACCTAGACAAGGGAAAGGCTACAACAGTACCTTCTTAGAAAAGCCTGCCATTCCACCACCAAGCTCTTATCGAAAGCAGCAGACCACACAGCCTCATAAGCTTGTAGATGAAATGCACAACATCAACACCATGCTCCCCACACATATCAACAACATTGCCAGCATAGAAGAAGGAAGGTTGTACCCAAGTACCATCAATAGTATGCGCCTCAGTACTATCAATAGTATACTGCTCCTCAAAATTGGGTACAAGAAGCCAGGAATTTTTTGTAAGCAAGCTTCCGCTCATTTCTACCTAAAGCAGGTCTGGAATCAACTGGAAACCCAGAGGGTAATTCAAAAGGCAGAGAAATACGGTTCCTCCCCCCAGACAACAACCTTACTCGAACCAAACTTCTCAATTTTGCATGCATAATAACAATGCTTACAGTGATTATGTGCCTGCTCTACGTAAATCTCGCAAAAGAGGACCTAACAGAACATATAGCAAACCATTGCTATCAGGCAAATTTGAGTACCCAAGGGCACTAATAACCAAGGACCCAAATATCAAAGGGGACCAACATCTACTTATTTCTTGATTACAGGATATCATGGAGAATGACATCTGGTAATTTGACAGCGGATGTTCTTGCCACATAACAGGAGATATCACCAAGCTAACCGATTATGTAGAAGGTCGAGGTCCAAAGGTGCGATTCAGTGGCAAAGTAAAAGGAAGAACAAGATGGAAAAGGAACCTGCTTGCAGGAAAATTCAAAGTCACCAACGTAGCCTATGTACAAGAGCTACAATACAATCTTTAAAATGTTAACTAGTTTTGTTACAAACAGTCTTGGTTAAATTATATGAAGATCACTGTAGGGTGAAGGACACAAAGACCAAACAGATTGTCCTCATGGGAAGCCGGTCAGCTAACATGTACATTGTTGATTGGAAACCTATTAGTGTTGTAATTCCTTATTTTGTTTCCAAAGGCACTACAGATCAAAGCTGGCTATGGCACAAAAGATGTCTCACATCAAATTCAAGACCATCAACAAATTGACCCGACAAGTAATGATCAGAGGCTTTCCCGATGTTTTATTTCATAAGAACAACGTCTGTGGCCTGTTAAAAAGGCAAGCAAGTCAAGACCTCTTAGAAGATCACATCATATCTCTCAACCCATAAGGTCCTAGATTTACTCCATATGGAACTTTATGGCCTTGTAGACCCTGTCAACCTGGGTGGTTAGAAATACTGAAAGTGGAAAACCAAGCCTATCAAGATGATCAATGTATCCTTTCATATTAAGTACATAAGTGCTGACAGATTTCCCCTCATCCATCTTTCAAGCATACAAGCCTTGAGAGGTCTCATACCTCTCTTGCCTATCGTGCTTTGAGAAATTCTCCTTTAGGTGAGCATTAAGCTCATAAGCTTCCATTTCTTCCAGATTCTTCTGAAGTTCTGGACAAACGGTAGCCAACATAATACAATTGACATCAATAGAATCATCACAATGTTCTTCCATTTGTCTTTTATTACTTTGCTAACATTATCAACAGGCTCATCAGGAATTTCTTCCTCAAGAACGTACAAATTTCTTTATTGCTTGAGAACTATTCTCAAGCTCCAGTCCAATCTAGATAGTTGTTGCCATTTTCTTTGAGCTTATCCTTCTCAAGGACAGATCACAGTGAAATGGTGGATGTGTTGTTTGATGCCATTCTATTGTCTACAAATTTAATTATGCAAAGTATATAGTCACATTTGTATTTCTCAGAAAATACTCCCACTAAAATAAAGTACCCTCATAGTACAACATTTGTAATTTTAGTGAGCTAAGTTCCCATTTTGGGCAATTATAAACTCAGTTTTGGAATGACGCTTAGAATTAAGCTACTTTAGGTGGATAACTTTTTATTGATTACATCATATGTTACTCTCAGATTATAATTACAGGATTTGGCATCTTATGCCCAAGCATGTTATAATCCCATCTTATGCCTTAGGTTCAAAACTTTTTTGAATTCTTAGTTCATTAAAACACATAGGTATCACCATTACCTATCCTACCTTACTAAGATAATCCGAGCACCCAGCTTTGTCATGACCTGCTCAAGATGATTGAAGTCTTTATAGGTGTTTTAATTGAATGACATTAAAAATTTTAACGAATGGTTTTTATCCTATATTTCATTTCATGTCTATATTAGCTAAGATTCATCCAAACATACATCACATCACATACATGCATAAATTTAAACATACATAGCATCACATGACATAATAAAGCATAGGATCGTGTATAACATGACCATAATCCCAACGTGATTTTCATGAGCCAACATGAAAATCACAAAAATCAATATAAAGGGTATAATTGGTCTTCATTGATCATCCAACTCCTTGGAATGTCGTACGCGATCAATTGGCTCCTTGAGTCCGTCTTTCATCTCCTCCTTGTCGTCATTACATTAATGAAAAACTATACTACACTAGTAAAGTAAATTACAAGAGGGCAAACTGTAATAACCCTATCCCGGATCGGAACCGTTACAACACCGTGGATCTATTTTGGGAATCTACAAGACAGGACCTGTTTAACACACATACACACACACAATGACCAATCAGGTCGAACATAAAACCAAAACAACATACGTGAACCGGCAAGGTCGACAATACAACACCTCCACAACATAACGATCGGCAAGCTCGACCATGACCACAATCACAACCATATCAACATGCAGATAACAAACTCCAAGACAGTACCCAAACCCACACACGGGCATAACATCAACAATAACAGTACTTATGAGTACATATACAAACCAAGACCAAAACACACGAATAAAATATGGCAATGACTACCCGAGGCAATATCACTACTGCTCGTCATCCTCATGCCCCTCCTACGCCTGCTTGCCATGGAGATCTATACCTGAATACACAAAAAGGTATTCACCCCCGAGGGGTCACTAACCAGCCAGTGCAAGTACTTGATAACAAGAATATATATAACGTGCAATAAAAGAAATATTGCGATGACTGATTATATTAGTATATCTAGAAGGACATTATCACCCAGTACCAGCGCCTCAACAATATTGTGACAACGACATCATTTTGCAAAAATACATCAACATCATCATCACAATCCAAAAGCATAAGCAGTACCATATCGCGTCATTATTTCGGAATAATCCATATATCACATTTCAATAACCACATGGGCTATACTGATACGAGGTTCGCACCCCATCATATCCCAGAGGCCTCATGAGACTATCCCTGGTTGTAGAACCCATCGAGTGATGCGAGGTTCGCACCCCACGTACCCCAGAGCCCTCGTCAGGTCATTCCCTGGCTTTACTTGACCACAAACCACAATTTTACAACATTGGTACAACTTAAAAAATATCATATTCCAATCATATTATTACACATTTCACAGTACATTGTCACATAACTTTGACGACGCAAGTCTCAAATTATTATCCAAAACTTTCAGCAACTTTGCTTTTCAATCGTATTTGAAATAATTTTTCGAGGCATCCTCGATAAATCATTTACAAAATGATATCATTCTATAAAACAGTACCCAATATCAGTCATTAAGTATTTATAGAAAATATTTCTCAGATCATTTTCAAAAAAAAAAAAAAGATTTTCGAAATCCTTTCAAAACACCGTTTATTTCAAAATCATTTTCAAACACTAAAATTCGTTAATTTGATTGAAAAATCCTTTCCGAATCATTTCAAAATATCAACATAGAATTTTTGAATTCAGATCATGAATAAAACCATACGAAAATCACAGTTTATACATATTCAATTATAATTTATACATAAAGCACAATCAAATACTTGCTTGGCGACTTTAGGGACAAGAACGTTTCGAATAGTTTGTAATTAGGATTCGAAACTCTGAAATTTCTGACCTACAATAAGGAATTCATGATAATCAGGATTAGGGCTATTCATTCTAATTAAAATAACACTGAAAACCCTAACCGAATGTCTTAAAGAACTGTTATCGGACACTTCGCGGACCGTATCCGATTACGGTGATTCGACGAAAGAGTTAATTTCCGTTCTGCTAAAATTTATAAGAACAGCCCCCGGATACTCGATATAGAATTACTTACGAATTCTGAACAACAATTCTTCAAGAATCTAGAAAAATAAGTTTAGGGTTCAGGGCCATATTACCTCCAATCTGGATGAAATCGCTGAAATTGGCTGAAGTGGACTTACTAATTTGATTCTAGGTTATTGATTACGCGTTTAAACATCTCGAAATCGGGCCATAATGGAATTCCAAGGTGAGGGCTGAAGCCCTCTGTTCTTCACGCTGAAATCCCCATAAAAAATGTCTGAAATTCGCCATTTATGCCCTAAGAACACGTAAGGTCGGTTATAAGGACATTTTCATAATTCCGCCGTGACAGACTGACATCTTAGTCTTGTCTTGATCATAACCTACGCTTTAGGGCTCAGAATGGATATCCATTTGTTCCAATGGAAATCTAACTCAATACTCTACAATGCTGTAAAATTTTAAAATTTTTAGATTTTTTCTGAATTTATGGTGACTGATCAAAGTCAGTCCTGGCACACAACGTCTTCCAAAAAGGCCCACGTTCGTTTCTATTGACACTCTCGTGGTACTCCATTTATATTTTGAATGCTCCAATAATATAATACTCGAAATAAGAATTGTAAATCTCGAGATTGATCAAACGATCCAGTCAAGGGGTGTTATACCGTACTGTACCGAACTCTTTTGCCAATACCGTATACTGTACCGAAAGTTTCGGTACAACAAAATTCATACCGATATCGTACTGAAAGTTTCGGTATATCGAAATCCGGTATACCAAAATTTCGGTATGTCTTCCTGTCCAAACCGATACCATACCAAATTTCGGTATACCGAATTTTATTTTGGTATCGGTATATACCGAACTTATCGAAATACCGAATTACCAAAATATCAAAAAAAATCTTGATATACCGATATATACCGAAATACCAAATAAATAAAATACCGAAAAATATCGATATACCGATATATATATTGAAATACCATTTTTTTTTTGGTATTTCGGTATATATCGAAATATAGAAAATAAAAAAGTTTCATACCGTTACCGTACCGAAAATTATCGGTACGGTACCATACCGTACCGAAAATTCAGTATACCGAAATTTTCGGTAATTTTTTGGTACAATAAATACGGTAATTTGGCATTTCGGTATATTTTGCCACCCCTAATCCAATCACAGTCATAGTAGGATATAGAAACGTTATCAAAACACAGTAACAACAATAACATATAACTATATTTCAACTCTATTATGTATTGATAGTAAAGTTGTGATAAAACGGAACAACTAGTCTAATAGAACAATATGAAATATTGCGCAAGTTCGACAAAAAGACAAAAAAATCCACAAAAATGGGTCAAAGATTCAAAATTATTTAGGGGTAAAAATCCAGGGTCACACACCCTCTCCCCTAAAACGAAGTTTTATCCCGAAACTTAGGATGCAATGGTAAGAATGTTACAAGGGTGTTGTACTGATTGATAACAAAATTTCAAAGTCAATTTAAAGTAAAATCTCAAAGAAATAATTAAGGGAGGTTTTTGAGGCTGAAAATCAACATAGAAAACAAGTTTGAATATTACACCTTGTATGGGTCGACTCCTCACACTGGGTACATGATATGACCATACTCATATACAGTTTAATCGACAATCCTATCTCTGGCAGTTCATAGTTTGATTCTCGAGTTCAAATAATTCTCAAAATGATAAAAAATGCTCTGAAGCAGTGGTCAAATGAAGAAGTAATCTCTGAGGTTAAATAGGCAAATTTGGGATATTCTAACGAGATTATTGTTTTAACAATACAAGGGTCGAGTTCTCGGGGCTACAACGATGAGCGTCGAGTTCGAAACATCCGCTAAGACTCTCTTGGCGGGCGATAAGCTCTCACAACTGGGTTTATACCGATTCTCCAATTTACCCACGAAAGTCCCGTATCTCCTGGTCGTCAACGTCTGAGTTCTACTAGGCGTACTTACCTCTAAAGGCTCACGAACAGATCTATCACCAAGGTTTACTCGACATACACACAAAATATAAGTAAAAGAGGATGAATAATATCCTGATAAAAGCCAATTTCAAATTAAAGGTTCCACATGATATAATAATTGGTTGGCTCTATATGTGGAACGAGAAAGGCATTACACGCACAAAAGGGAATATCGGGTAAAATGGCTCTAAATAATAATACATCCTATTTTCACTTGAACAATCAGACAACAAGATCCCGATTATGAATTCCCTTCTTAGGTTTATATAAACATGTTCTTTTCGAAAAGTTACTAACACAAGCATCAATTTCCCAAAACAAAATGTCCAACTAAAAATACTTTATTTATATATATTACTATTATTTTCCTAAGATGAATCAGGAAGGAATTTTCAATCTCGCTCTCCTGATCGGATCATTGTATCACAGTTAAATTATCAAACCTTAATTTGCATGATTACCCATATGGTTAATTTCAAAAGTCCGAATAAGATTAAAATTCTTTAGATAACAGGATTTGATTTTTGAAAAGGAAATTGAAGATCACGTACTTTACCAAAAATTTAAAAAGTTATTGTTGCCATTGTGAAAATAGTATCTATTGAAATTTTACATAATAATTTACTCTTATTCAGATAGTATATGCTTGCTTTAATATTGCACAGGGTTATAGCAAGAATGGGTACGGATATTCTATGTAATCCCAGTACTTTATATAAATTATTGGCTTTGACATTCCTTCATTTTTGTCGCTCTTGTAAGCACTTATTGAGATATTGTTGTTGTTGTTGTTGTTGATTTTAGAGTTTCGTACCTTTTGGGACATGTTCGTATTGATTGGACCTTTCAGCGATGTTTCGAGAGAGGCAGATAGCGTAAGCTAGGCCTAAGCTAACACACGTTATTTCTGTTGAGTAGTGCACGCTAGCTTCGCCTATAGCGCACGCTAATGGTCCGGGCTTGGCAGTGTTGGATCAAGATCGGAATATGCGCCGTGTTGCGGAAGCGTAAATAAAATTCTGCGGAAAATAAACGACACACAAGATTTATAGAGGTTCATCTATAAACGAGCCTACATCCTCTCTCGGTATCTTTTTCTATAGGTTCAAGATAAAAACCTCTGCACCTCTCTTCTATCGGTCGAGGGATAACCGTTACAATCACGTCTTCTATTGGTCCGTGATAAACCACTCATACTTGTCTTTGTGTTGGTCCAAGTTAAACCGTTATCCTTTTCTATCGGACAAGGAATCAACTACTCTAGCTTTCTATCGGTACTAGATAAACCTCACTAGATAGCGATTGCGATTCTAATAATGCTGGATCCTTGATCCTAATAACACCGAATCCAATCGTATCTTTTCTTTTACCTCTCGTGTATAATATTGAATAAATAAACACTCAAACTAAAAATATAAGCTCAATATTACAATAATAATAATATCAATATGAATCTCAGATGAATGTCTCGTATGCTTGAAGTTGTTGTATGGAATAATACCAAAGATGTGGTATTTATAGTCTTCATCACACAAACTACTCGTTGCACCTTCATACTTGTTTACGTACGCTATCTGCCTTCTATTACGTATGCTAACAGCGTTACGTACGTTAATATTCATATATTACGTACGTTAGCACGTACCAGTTTTAGTCCAGTGACATTCGTTTCTTTTCTTACGTACGTTAGCCAATCCTTCATTACGTACGTTAACATATACGTATATCCATTGCTGCTTTTCTGACTTTGACTCTTCCCAACGTTCTTCTCGTGTGAACACATTACATACGTTAACTCATATCTCTTATGTACGTTAATCTGCACTCGTTACGTACGCTATCTCTGTAATCTTATGTACGTTAACCTTGTGTTTTTCCAGCTTTTTGCACTTCGTTTTCTTCGATGCTTGGCTTCGTCTTTATGTTGTTTTGTTTTGTGTATCAACTTAAATCATCAAAACATTATTAATATTTGTATGGAACAAAATGTTCCAACAATCTCCCCCTTTTTGATGATTACAAAACAATATTTCGTCAATGGGATTTACCTGCAAAAATATAAATATATGTATGTGTACAGACCAAAGTTCTTGACTTTGTCCGTTTCGTTAGTTCCTTCTCCCATTTCTTTTTTTGACTCCTTCTTTCCTTTTCTTTTTCTTTTAGAATTTCGAATTTTCATCATCTTTTCGACGTCTCCTCATTTTTTTTTTCAACTTTTCGACTTTTCTTCTCCTGTTCTCCTTTCAACTTCCATTTTTCTTTTGGGATTTCATCTTTTCGAATCAACTTCGATTTTCTCCCCCTTTCAGGGTTAATCCCATCTTTCAGGATTAATTCCATTTTTCTCCTTTCTCTCCCCCTTTTTGTTTTCATCAAAAAGTGTAAATAAATATAATGATACCAAAAATAAAAAATGAATGATGAATATTACTATATGAATGAATAGGGTATAGACTCCCCCTGATAATATTATCTCCTTTTAAAAAATATTACTCCCCCTAAGTAAAATATATTTTAAAAAAAATTAATTTTTGGGGACCCAACCTATAGTTGGTTTTTTATTTGAGACATAGACGATATTTGAAATAATTGTTCCTTTAGGAACCCAAATCTTTTTAATCGTCCGTCTTGGGCTTTTACAGTTTGAAATATGGTGCCCAATTTTCAAATATTTTTCACACCGGGGTATTTTGAAATTTACGGATTCATTTTTAAAACGTGGTTTGAATCCTAACCCCTCTTTATTCAAAGTAAATTTCTGAACCGAGAGCATTTGTTCAAATTTCTCGTTTCCACACGAGAATTTCTTTGTTAAATTTTTCAGCTCAGTTTGAGTTTTCAAAAGATCATTCTTTAAAATATTTTCGTTTTCAACACATTTCGAATGATCGGTCTCGATAAATTTCCCTTTTTCAATTGGAAATCTCATTTTTCAATGATTTATTTTTCGTTTGAAGGGATTTGATTTCTTTTATAGCATTTTGTAAATCGGTATGTAATAACTCGAATGCTTCAAATAACTCATCTTGAGATGACGTACTTACCCGGCTTTCGACGTCGCTATCGTCGAATAAACTTCGGGCCATGAGAGCGAGATTGTTTTGATTGATAAAATCATCATCTTCGTCGTCATCGCTCCATGTTGCAACGAGAACCTCCTTATTGGGTTTAGCTCGTCAATTCTTAGCAAAGTGGCCTGGTTTTCCACATAATTGACAAGAGTTGTCGAATTTCTTAGATTCGCCCGAGATGTCTTTCTTTCTCCGGTTTAATAAGGTTTGGAACTTATTAATATTTTTGGCATAATATGCCGATTCTTCATCGCTATCTTCAACCGGGATTACTTCCTTTTTGGACATTTTAGCCTTCAAGGCTATCGATCTTTCCTTCGGCTTTGGCTTGACACTTCGTGATTTAAGAACTATCTCATAATTAATTAGCGAACCAACGAGGGCGCTAAAATCAAGTGTATTGAGATCTTTAGATTCCATGATCGCCGTCACGGTGCCGTCCCATTCACTAGGTAGTGATCGTAAAATTTTCTTGACTTTTTCACTACTAGATAATGGTTTACCGAATGAAGCAAGTCCATTAGTGATGACCAAAAATCGGTCGAGCATATTAGTGATGGACTCATCACCTTTCATCATGAATAACTCGTAGTCATGGAGAAGCATATTGATTTTCGTCTCCTTGACTTGAGTTGTCCTTTCGTGTGTGATTTCAAGGATTTTCCATATTTCTTTAGCACTCTCACATGATGAAACACGATTGATCTCTTCCGGATTTAAGGCACAAAATAGAAATTGAGTAGGCTTACAATTTAGATGGTCGTTTTTCCAATCTTCGTCATTATATTCTTCGAAACTCTTGAGAGATCCGTCGGTTTTGATTGGAACTTTCGGGCCAAGACAAATGATCTTCCAAATTTCTATATTATAGGCACGAATAAAGATCGACATCTTTTTCTTCCATGTCATGAAGTTTGCGCCATCAAAAAATGGTGGTGGAGCAAGGCCTTCGACATGAGCAAATTGAAATGCCATTTGGATCGACTCCTCGGATGTTAAGCCGTGTATTGGAGGTACTGCTCCGATACCAATTGTTGGATCAAGATCGGAATATGCACCGTGTTGCGGAAGCGTAAATAAAATTGTGCGGAAAATAAATGACACACAAGATTTATAGAGGTTCGGCTATAAACGAGCCTACGTCCTCTCTCGGTATCTTTTTCTATAGGTTCAAGATAAAAACCTCTGCACCTCTCTTCTATCGGTCAAGGGATAACCGTTACAAGCACGTCTTCTATTGGTCCATGATAAACCACTCGTACTTGTCTTTGTGTCGGTCCAAGTTAAACCGTTATCCTTTTCTATCGGACAAGGAATCAACCACTCTAGCTTTCTATCCGTACTAGATAAACCTCACTAGATAGCGACTGCGATTCTAATAATGCCGGATCCTTGATCCTAATAACACCGAATCTAATCGTATCTTTTCTTTTACCTCTCGTGTATAATCTGAATGAATAAACACTCAAACTAACAATATCAGCTCAATATTACAACAATAATAATATCAATATGAATCTCAGATGAATGTCTCGTATGCTTGAAGTTGTTGTATGGAATAATACCAAAGATGTGGTATTTATAGCCTTCATCACCCAAACTAGCCGTTGCACCTTCATACTTGTTTACGTACGCTATCCGCCTTCTATTACATACGCTAACAGTGTCACGTACGGTAATAGTCATATATTACGTACGTTAGCACGTACCAGTTTTAGTCCAGTGACATTCATTTCTTTCCTTACGTACGTTAGCCAATCCTTCATTACGTACATTAACATATATATCATTGCTGACATCATATATCCGTTGCTGCTTTTCTGGCTTTGACTCTTCCCAACGTTCTTCTCGTTTGAACACATTACGTACGTTAAATCATATCTCTTACGTACGTTAATCTAGGGGTGTTCAAAAATATCCGATATCCGATATCCGATCCGAAATATCCGAAAATCCGAAGTTTCGGATATCCGAAAATTCGGATATCTGATAATTCGGATATCCGAAGTTCGGATATCTGGAACTTCGGATTCGGATATCGGATAGCACTTTTCAGAAAAATTGGATATTCGGATATCCGAAATATCCGAAAAATCCTAAAATTTTTATTTTTTTATATTTTAAATAATAAAAAGTATTCGGATATTCAGATATCCGATATCCATATCCGAAGTTTTTTTCGGATATTCGGATATCCGATATCCAAATCCGAATATTTTTTTCGAATATAAGGATATCCGAATAAAATTTTTATTTTTTTACCGGATATTCGGATATCCGATATCCATATCCGAAATTTCGGATATCCGAAAACTGGATATCCAAAATTTCGGATACGGATATCGGATATCAAAATATACTATCCGAATTTTTGGATATCCGAAATTTCGGATATCTGAAAGTCCGGATATCCGGTTTTGAACACCCCTACGTTAATCTGCACTCATTACGTATGCTATCTCTGTAATCTTACGTACGTTAACCTTGTGTTTTTCTAGCTTTTTGCACTTCGTTTTCTTCGATGCTTGGCTTCGTCTTTATGTTGTTTTGTTTTGTGTATCAACTTAAATCATCAAAACATTATTAATATTTGTATGGAACAAAATGCTCCAATAGGCAGAGGCAGTAGCTGGTTTCTGCCCTCTAGACTAGCAGTTAGTGCACGCTAGGCATGAGCTAACGCACGCTATTCATGTTGAGTAGCGTGCGCTATCATAGCCCGTAACACACGCTAATGGGCTGAGTCAGCAGGGGCAGTGGGGTGATTATATTTTCTGGACTAATAGTTAACGCACGCTAGGACTGAGCTAGCGCATGCTATAGGTATTGCGTAGCGCGCGCTAGTGCCCCGATGTAGCGCACGCTAGCCAGATGGGCAGTGAGTTTGGAATTTATGCATGGTAACAGTTAGCGCACGCTAGGGATGTGGTAGCGCACGCTAACATCGCAGTTCAAAAGCTACTAGACTACCGGGTGACCCCGTTAGCGCACTCTAGCCGTGAGTTTTAGCGCGCGCTAATCAGGCGCAGTATATAAGAGGGGGTTAACCCTGTTCTTCATCATTTTTCATCTCTTTGACTCATTTCCGACAAGAGAGCACGAGAGGGCGATCTGGGGGCGATCTTTCATTAGCTATCATCATCTTTGGTTGAATAACAAAGATTATAGAACATCTAATCCGTTTCTACCTTCCAAATCAAGGTAAATTCCTTTGAACTCTTGAGGATTTTTTTGCGTATTTTCTTATATTCGTCCGATTTATCCGTTTGGAGCCTGAAATCCTTGGGATTATGTTGTATCTACCCCATACCCACATATTCCCTACAATTATATGGATGTTTTTATATATTATTTGGATTAAAGAGGGTTTGGATGATTTCCAACCCTTAGATAATTATCCCTGGAGAATTGTAAATCGTAGGCGGGTTTCGAGAGTTTCCCCGTGTGAATCAAGTATTGATTATTAATCATCGTACTCCTTACGATATCGTTTAGGTGCCGGAAGTGCATTCTTGGACCTATCGAGCTTGTACACTTTTCCTCCCGATTCTCGATGCCTCAAAGGCAAGTATATGTTTATGATTGTACGTTCTCAACTTTGAAAGTAAGGTATATAAATTGTATGATTGTATATATTCACTTTGGGATGGACCGACAGGTCCTCTGAGGGTTCCATTGCCTTTGGTGTGGTTCCCCAAATTTTTTGGTTAACCCTTCTGGGAGGGTCCGACGGGACCTATGAGGGTTCTGTTGCCTTTGGTGCGGTTCCATGGTTAATCACGTATGTATTGAAATGAAGTGCTATGAGATTTAGTTATTCCGGAATACTAGTCTGGAGTTGATGAAATGATGATTACATTTATTTTATTGTCGAGAAGTATTGTTTTTCATATTCTATATACTTGTACTAGCTATTCGACGTCTAACCCCTTTTTAGGGAAGTACCTTTCATGCATTTCAGGATCCAGGAGAACGGATAGGCATGTACCGGGTCGGCATGAAGGTGATGGGCAAGTGTGATGCTGTGTCTTGTCACTGGTTATATTTTGTATTTCATCCATTCAGTATTGTTGTACTTGAAATGGTTATGAGTATTCGAGTACTGTTTCTAGCTTTCTTGATGTTTTGGCATGTGTTGCCTTGGGATTGATTCCTGATGTATTGTATTCGTTTTATTTGGATATTGTCTTGGTTGTCAATTTTATTGTCTTCCATTGGATTATGTTTAGACCTCATCGGTCAAACTTCATGGTTCCACGTATGTATAGCCTTGTGGGTCCCACGGCGGGGCTCACGGCGTTGTAATATACCCTAAATAACTTGGGGGTGTTACAGAATATGGTATCAGAGCTTAGGTTTATGGATACCCAGGATGTCGGTCTTTTGGGTTGATTGAGTCATCGTTTGTCTACACTATCACCACTTTGTCATCATCACATTGCGACCGGTACTAGTAAGTCCTTTTACTCTTCTTGTATTTTTCCTAATCGTTTCGCTTTTAATTTGGTATTCTTGGAATCGGTCACTTCGATGATGTGATATTTGAATTGTACTTACGTACTTTGTGTGTACTTCAGAATGTATGCTGACAGGGGACAGAGGCGAGGCCGTGGTCGTGGACGCGTACGAGGATATGGCGCGGCCGCTTCCCTCAGTTCTGTTTCGGGGTCGACTACCCCTAGTTTATCCAACTTAGTGCATCCAGATACCGAGAGTCAACACGACCAGTCGACCGGTCAAGAGAATAATGCAGATGTTGGGGCTATGAATGTTCTTCAACAATTAGCAAATCAGATGACTATCCTGGCCCAAGTTGTTCAGCTTAATAATCCAAATACGGCGGCGGACGTTCTGCTCCAAAATGTGGTCCGTATGAATCCTCTGTAGTTTAGCAGTGCTATCGGCCCGATTGATTGGGAGAATTGGCTCTTCGAGTTGGAAAAAGTGTTCGAGGCTGTTGATTGCCCCGAAACGAGGAAGGTGCCGATTGCTCAGTACTTTCTTACTAAAGAAGCCGCGACTTGGTGGAAAGTTGTTAAACCACGAGATCGTGTTGTTATTTGGGACGAATTTAAAGAGCTACTGGAGGCTGAGTTTTGTCCTTGGCCAGTGCAAGAAAGCAGAATCCGAGCTTTTTTCGAGGCTAAGCCGCAGAACATTCCAGTATCGCAGGCGATAGTGGAATACAACCAACAGCTGATTCATGTAAAGAATCAAGTACGTGATGAGCGTGACAAGATCCCCCACTTCGACATGCGGATGAACATTGATTTGAGGCGTTATATGCCCTGGTTTGCTTGCACTACTCTGAAGGAATACCAAGACAGGGCTTTGGCATATGACATGTTAAGTTCCAACAATGATACCACAGAAGAGCCGAAGAAGCAAAGACCACTGGTAATTTTTCTGGCTCTAAAGGTGGCAACTTCCAGAGACCTCAGACTGCTACCCATTCTGTCAGGCAGTCGTCACGTTATTTTAAAGGGAAGAAGAGTTTTCGTTCTGCTCCGAGCACCTAAACTCGCCTGGTAACCTGGTTTAATATTGGTCGTCCATGCCACATCAATCTGGAGTGCAATTTCCCACCTCTGAAGTGTCACACTTGTGATCAGATGGGACACAGGGCAGTTTATTGCCACAAACAAGATCAGACTTTGGATACTCGGGCTTCTGCCCCAGCGCTTAGAGATCAGGGTATGAATCAGCGGCAATCAGTTAGTCAGTCACAGCAGAGCTACGACAGAGGCTGGGGATGGAGTCATAACGCTAGAGAGGGAGATTTTAGCATCGGTTCGGCACACCCATGAGTCTATGAGATTCGTCGATCATATGAACCCGATGCGGCGGTGGCCTCAGGTACCATTCATATCCTATCTCATCCAGTTTGTGTACTTTTTGATTCGGGTGCTATAAATTCTTTCACCTCTTTGGATTGTGTACGCCGTTTGAATATAAATTGTATGAATGCTTGCGATCCTTTCATTGTGAAACTGCCTAGCGGGGATAGAATTGTGGGGAATCGGGAGATTAGAGATTTTCCGGTGAGCATAGCCGGTATTGATTGGCTATTAAATTTGATTGTGGTTGACATCGAGGGTGAGGATGTGATCCTCGGTGAAGACTGGCTCGATAGTCACCAAGCAATTATGAATTACCGCACTAAGGTTATCAATATGATGACTAAAGATAGTTTCGAGTACTCGTTTATGGGACATAAATCGGGCTAACCTAAGTTGTTTATCAGCGCCATGAAGACCGTAAAACTCTTGAATAAAGATTACACGGGCTATTGGTGTTATTCTTTGAAGTCGCAAGGGAACGAAGTCGATTTCTATTCAATTCCAGTTGTTAATAAGTATCCATACATTTTTCTAGATGACCTTACGGGATTACCGCCGGATCGAGAGATAGATTTTTTTGTGGATTTAGAGCCTGACGCGGCTCCGATTTCTAAGGCGCCTTATTAGATGGCACCTTACGAGATGCAAGAATTGAAGAATCAGTTGGGAGAACTATTGGAGAACGGTTACATTAGACCGAGCACTTCGCCTTGGGGCGCGCCTGTTGTTTTTGTGAGGAAGAAGGATGGTTCACTATGTTTATGCATTGATTACCGTGAGATAAACAAAGTGACCATCAAGAACAAGTATCTATTTCCTCGTATAGATGATTTATTTGATTAGTTGTAGGGAGCCGCAGTATTCTCAAAAATTGATTTGAGATCAGGATAATACCAGCTCCGGGTGAAAGAGTTCGACGTCCCGAAAACTGCATTTCGGACGAGATACGGACATTATGAATTTGTGGTCATGACTTTTGGATTGACTAATGCACCGGCAGTTTCATGAAACTAATGAGCAAGATATTCATCGAATACCTTGACAGATGTGTGGTCATCTTTATTGACGACATCTTGATTTATTCTCGGGATAAGGAGGAACATGCCCGACACTTGCGTTTGATACTAGATGTTTTGAGAGCCGAACACCTCTATGCCAAATTCTAGAAATGTGAGTCCTGGCTGAAGGAAGTTATGTTTCTCGGCCATGTGGTTTCGGCCAAAGAGGTTCGTGTAGACTCGCAGAAGATTGGGGCAATGCTAGATTGGGCACCGCCTAATAATGTTAAAGAAGTTCGTAGCTTTTTGGGTCTTGCTGGGTATTACCGTCAGTTTATCGAAGGGTTCTCGAAACTTACTCGGCCGCTTACGCAATTACTTCAGAAGATAGAAAAGTTTGTTTAGACTGTAGGTCACAAGTCGTCCAGGAATAAGTCTAGAGGGGGGTGAATAAACTTATTGAAACTCTTAAACCCTTTGCTTCGAAGGGTGAGTTTCTCAGCTGATAGATATGCGGAAATCAGCTGATGGCGAAAACAAAACTAAGCAATGGAACAGTAAAGTATGAATGCAAAGAATGAGTGTGATGTCAAAACAAGAAACACGCAGGCAATTTATAGTGGTCTCAGAGGTATGGTAATCCTCAACTAATCCACTTTCTCCAAACCAGTTGGAGATGAATCCACTATAATTCTCAACCAGTGATAAATATTACTTATCTACAACAACTTCCAACCAGTGGAAATCCCGTCGTTGCAACTCCTCTTTGACTGACTAGCACCACTTGATTCTTCAAATCCTCGGATGCCTATCAGTCTCGCAACTTCAACCAGTGAAGTACCCTGAACTCAGGTTTTAAGACAAGAGTGTTTGTCTTCTCCAACTAAGAGCTTTCTTCAAATAAGAACTTCGAGTACTGCTCTTTTCACGATGCTATATGATTGCTTTGATTGCTTTGATGACTTTGATCGCTTGAGAGTTTTGTTCGCATCGTACTTCTCAACTTCAAATCTTCGGATATATATAAGTGTCGATCCTTAAGCATACTTTATAGCCGTTGAAAATCTTGTAACAAATCCATCCGTTGGAGAGAGAGACTTCATTGTTTTTTCTTTTTGAATGTTGCAAGGCTGAATTCCCATATTTTAATTCATCTTTCGACCGTTGTGAAGACTTGCATGTGAGGCGCCGAATCTTTTGAATATAAAAAGATTAAAGTCTTCAGTGGTAGGTCTGGATGAATTATTTAATTCATATCCTTTGCGGGAATCTCTCCAATTTGTCCCTTCATGCTTGCATGTGACTTTTCATAAATATTGACTATTCAATGCATGCTGATGTGGACTTGGAGTACTTGGATGATCTCTTATAAGTCAAGCTATCTGATGTCCAATCAACTTCCCTATAGTTTGGACTTTTCTGCCAATGAATTCTCTGATGTCCTGTTGAGACTTGCCTGATCAGATGACTTGTCTGAAGTCTTCTGTCTTAATGAATTTTGACTTATCTGTTGGTCAGACTTCAGATGTCTTGGTCTGTTGATCACTTGACTGCAGTCTGGTCAACCATCACTGATGAATTTTTGTTTCTCTGACTTAGACTTGACTGTGACTTCGGCTTTACTGCAGTGTTTGGTTTACACTTCTCTGAAGTACTTATCTGTACTTTTGTACTTAGCTGATTTTGAGCCTAACTTAAATGGCCTATAGAAGATACTCATTTGGTTCTTCTTTACATTTTGCCAAGTATTTAACTTAACATAATTTGGCCTATGGAAGGTACTCATCTGGTTCTTCCTTACATTTTTGCCAAGTAATAAACATTTGAATTACAATAATGACATCATCAAAATCTAACATGTATTCCTAACAAATTCCCCCTATTTTGGTGATGGCAAAACTTAATCAAATTATTCAAAATGAATAGGTCTGCACTTGAGTGCTAGACACAAACTAAAATCAGTCTAGTTTTGAGACAACTGGGGCAAAAGATTGTTATATTAATTTTTCTATATTGTTTTACAAGTACATAGCTTTCAATGATCAATACAAATACAGGAAAATTACAAGTACAAAATTTACATCAAAAATATGAGTACAAACAAATCATCTGCCTCTGCCTCTGCGGACAGGTTGCTTGGCAGGTCTGAGAGGCTTAGCTCCAATTGGCCTTCTCTTGATGAGGGCTAGGCCGTATTTTCTCCTGACAACGAGGGCAGCAAAGTCTTGTTCTTCTTGGGAAGAGAACTTATGCTCGTCACACAACTTCTTTATCTTCCTTTGCAGCGCTAACTCATCTAATACATGATTTGGTAAAGTGGGAGGATCTTTAGGCCTGAAGGGAGGAATCATGGGGTATGCATTACATCCCTTTGCATGTTTTAGTAGGATGGCCCAGAGCTTTGGATGTGCTGATTCTATAAAGCTAATAAAAGTCTGCTGTGGGGAGCAATTTTTATCCTGGAGTAACTCCCAGATATAAAAATCTTTAATGAACTTTTCTTTGTAGATCCCCACATTGGTGCAGCTTCGACAGGAAGGAAATCTTCAACAAACCACAGCTCTTTGCCTTCCCATTCTAGTGTTGGCTTGTACCTAATTCTGGTCCTCCTTCTTTTGGATGCAGGCTGATCATCAGTCTGCTCTTGGTCAGCTTCTTCCTTCCTCTTTTCAGATGATGTCCCAGCTGTAATTAATTGGACATCTTGCTTCCTCTTCGTCCTCAGCTCCTGAACTCCTCGTATTTCCCCGTGCCTGCTTCCTTCCCCCTGTAACCTCTCTTCCCCCTTTTTGCCAGCATCAACCAGGATGGTCAATTGCTGCTCCACTCTATGCATCCAGTCAGACATGCCAAGGGGCATTCTGTTGTTTGTAGGAGGAGGTGGTTGAGGGATATTCCGCTGCAGCAAGGTATCTTTCTTGGCATTAATGGACTATAGGTCAGGAGTGATTTGTGTGGCAAGCAACTCTCCAATAGTGTCTTTTACAATTTTTCGGATCAACTCAGTCATCACAGGTGAAATGTGTGATGCCTGCGGAGAGTGCTCTCTTGAGCCTTCGACGCCTGCAGGTAGGTGTGCGAATGACCCACCTGTCTGCAGACTCCTGTCTGCAGGTGGCTTACCAGATGGGGTCTGCTCTGTGGTCCCTGATCTGTCATCCTCAGCTAGGTCTGCATCTAGACTGGTATAGCAGGCAGATGTCCTAGCCTTGTCTGATTCAGCTCTGACTACTGTTTCTGCCTCTGCTTCTTTTCCCTTCTCTCCTTCTGCCTCTTTCTCTTTTTCCTCCTCTTTTGCTCCTTCCTCCTTTTCTTCTTCCTTTTCTTCCTCTTCATCATGATCCTTTTCTTTCTCAGCCTCCTTTTCTCCACCATCATCCTTACCATCATCATCATCATCATCATCATCATCCTTTTTATCATCATCATCCTTTTTATCATTATTTTTATCATCATCTTTTTTTTTCTCTTCTTCATCCTCCTGATCAACTTCCTCTCCTTCTTCTTCTCCTTCATCCACCAATTCCACAGTTTTTTCGACTCCTTCTTCTCCAGATTGTTTTTCAAGTAAGATATTTTCTTCTTCTCTTTCTTCCTGTCTCTCCTCTTCATCCTTAGCAATAATAAATTCTTCTTTTTCAACTTCTTCCTCCACTAACTTTTCTATCCTTATCTCTTTCTCTTCAACTACTCCTTCTTCATCAATAGATCCATCAAAAATACTGGACATAATATTATGGATAAATTAGTCCATGTGGGTTTTAAAATTGGACATGAACCAATTTTCCTGAAGCAACAAAATCGTGTCTGACTCGTTGCAAAAATGCATTAGCACTTCTTCAGTAGCCTGGAGATACTCCCAGCTACTCACCTCAACGTAAGATTGCAGTTGAGTGAATGAAAATGATTTTACAATTTTCCATTCCTCATAAATATGTACAAAGGAATGTTTTAGAGCAAGAGGTTTTACGAATTTGAGCTGCTCTATGGACAGGTTGAAGATATTATTGTCAAGCAGGTTAAGGTGTAGTTTGCTTTAGGTATGTGAATTATCAACCATGCTTCTTCTTCTTCTGACATGAGCTGGGGAGTGAGGAGAGGGACAATCTGGGTCTCCAGGCTGGCAGGAGCAGGCTGGTCTTCCATATGAATCGGTTCAGGAGTGGAAAAGGACTCAGGCTGCTCTTCTTCATCAAATTCCAATCGCATGGGCCTCTTGGGAGAGGGTTCTAGTGAGGAGTGAATGAATGATGGTTCTCCAGGGGCAGGTCCCCTTCTTTTGAAATGGAGGGCGATAGGGGTGTTGTCTGACTCAGCTGCAGGTGAGTTGCGGGCTGCAGCTGAGTTGCGGGCTGCAGCTTGGTGATCCTCCAAATCGTCTGAGCTCACAGGGTATCTGTAGGTATACGGCTTCTCAGACATTTCTCTTAATAGCTGAGCCGCTTTCCGCTCTCCACCCAATCGCCTTAGGGTTTCTTGGTCCAAATAGCCAAGTCTCTTATTGATGTGGAAAGGGTCTGCACTTCCCTTTGCCACACCGAGCTTCTCTAGCATCCAACTTATCTGCGTCCCGAATGCAAGCTTTGATTTGAACTTCTTCTCCTCGACTAGCCACTCGGCCTTATTCACCTCCCACATCAATTAACAAAAAATGTAGTCAGTCCAATCAATTGGCTCAGCTTGAATTAGTGCTCCCAGCACCATGAACTTGGCTGATGATAATTGATCGTAGCTGCCCACCATCCCCATCACTATTTTATTGGTGATCTCCAACGCATAGCGATATTCCTTTTTCAATTCGTTCCTTTTGGTAGTCAGCTTCAATTTAGAGGGCTGTTCGATGGTTTTGATTCTCAGCCACGTGTCGGCTGCGTTCTGTTTCAAGGCTTCGACAGCCATGCCGCGGGATTCCATCCCGAAGATTTTTCCGATTGTCTTCGGTGTGATATCTACTTGTCTTCAAAAGATTGTGCTCCAAATACCCGATTCGAGAACTATGGCTTCCCTATAGAAAGCGATAACAGCCTCCTTGTAGAGATGTTGGGGGCTGATATCCAGGAATTGGTAGATCCCATTCGTCTTCATCGCTCGGATAAGGTAACGCACGTCATTCTCCAGATTGGCTTCAAGAAGTCCTTCAAAATCGACGACCAGTGAAAAGATGATCTGGTCCTTTACCGCCTTGAGGTTCACTCCGTCAATGTAAGATTCTATTTCTGCACAGTAAAATATTTCTGAGTGTATGTAGAGTTCGTACGAATTTTTGCTCTAAAGAATTAGGGTTTTGCGAGGTTGAAGAAGGTAAAGTGAAAAGGCTTTTCCCGTCTTTAAAAAGAAAATGAAACGACGTTTGAAATTAAATATTAATTTATTTTAAATGGTGGTCCAGATTTTGAAAATTTGAAAATGGACGGTTGGATTTTAATTGGTCATAGTGGAGGTCGATTGAACGCGTAGTTGCCACATGTATTTTAAACTATTATGCCACTTGTGATCCAAATAGTAATATGATATTATATAAATAGCAGATAATAATATAATATTCAGAAGTTGGTCAGGTATAGAAACTTAGCTGGTTGACTGTTTGACTCTTGACTGCTCTGCATCAGGTGAGTTGACTGCTCTGACTTCTCGTCTGTTGTTTGATCAGCTAAGTTCCTTCGTCTGTCCTTCGTCTTCTTGTCTGCATCAGGTAGAGGTTGATTCCTGTGATCAGCTTAGTCCGTCCTTCGTCTGATTTGCTTCAGCTAGCTTTTTCATCTGTACTATATTCCCAATCTAGTAATCCAAGTTCCCTACTCAGCTCCAAAAACCTTTCTTCAGGCAAAGGTTTGGTGAAAATTTCAACAATTTGGTAGTCTGTGCTAACTCTTTCAACTCTGACTCTTTTGTTAAGCACGTGATCTCTTATGAAGTGATGCTTAACATCAATGTGATTTGTCCTTGAATACAATACCGGGTTGTTGATTATTGCAATAGCACTATTGTTGTCACACCAAATTGGAACTTCATTAGAAATAATGTTGTAGTCCCTTAGCTGTTGTCTGATCCATAAAATATGGGCACAACAACTACCTGCAGCTAGGTATTCTGACTCTGTTGTGGAAATAGAGTTAGAAACCTATTTCTTGATAAACCAGGATATCAGTCTGGTTCCTAGGAATTGGCACGTTCCACTAGTGCTTTTCCTATTTATTTTGCATCCTGCGAAATCTGCATCTGAGTATCCTGATAGCTCGAAGTTATCATCCTTAGGGTACCATAGTCCAACATTGACTGTATACTTAAGGTATTTGATTATTCTCTTGGCAGCATCTTGGTGAGACAGCTTTGGCTTGGATTGAAATCGTGCGCATACTCCTACGGCATAAGATATATCTGGTCTGCTTGCAGTGAGGTATAGCAATGATCCAATGAGTCCTCTGTAGTGGGTTGAGTCCACTGATATGCCTCCCTCATCTGCATCTAGATGAGTGCTTGTTCTCATAGGAATTCTTGCTGGTTTGTCTGATTCTATTCCAAATCTCTTGATTAGATCTCGGGTATATTTGGCTTGATTGATGAAAATTCCATTTTCCTTCTGCTTGACTTGTAATCCAAGAAAGAAGTTAAGCTTTCCCATCATACTCATCTCAAATTCTCCTTGCATGAGATTTGAGAATTTCTCACACAGCTCTGGTGTAATATCCGGATTTATTACGGTGTATTTCATCTATATTCAAACCATGTATTATTCGGATTGGTGGTTTTGATTATTGGAGTATGATATTTCGTGCATTGATATCATTGTACATAAGTATAGAAACATGCAAAATTGCTCAAACAACCTCGTGATAGCGCACGCTAAGAATGTATCTTAACGCGCGTTATCGGGCTATTATTAGCGCACGCTATGCAGGTAGGAGTTGCGTGCGCTAAGGACTCAATTATTGAGCGAGACAGCTAGCACATGCGCCAGCCGGGACATGGGTCCGGATAAGATTCTCGCGTACGCACCCGGACAATTCTGAAGTCAACCATTATTAGCGCACGCTAAGGAATGCTTAGTAGCGTGCGCTAACTTGTTAAAATGCAGAATATTATAAATGGGACAACAACTCGTTTTGGGCTTACATTTTACTCGTTCCTTCTGCATACTTGAGAGGCCAGAGAGCTGAGATATCCTACTACATACTTAGAACACATATTGTTGGTGTTTATATATCGCTATCACTGGGAGTAATCATTGAAGAGGAATAGCACCTGAGTGGCATACAACCAACCGGAGTTGGATTCTACCTTACGGTTCAGTTGATTTTCATCATATTAAGGTATGTTCAATCTATCTCAAGACTTAGAGTTGGATTCTAACGATTTGGATGATCATGTTAACAAGATATGGATTTTCATAGATGAATTATCCAAGTATATCATGTTTGGAATAGTGAGATGAATAAGCCTTAAGTACCTTGATTATAATCATCATGATTCGAATCTTATTACACTGAATATGTAAAGAGAAGCTTCTATCATTGGTAATTCGAATCTAGTAGATGACTTCATAATAATCATGGACTTGACTTTAACAATCATTATTGTTGGATAAATCTAAAGGATTGATCATGGAAAGATTTATCTAGTATAGATGGAACATTTAAACAACTTCAGCATGATAATATTGATTGATATAAGGTGTTTATATCAACCGTTAAGCTTTTCGAATCGTCATATAAAGAATTGTAGTCGAAATGGAATATGGTTTATATGGTATGCATATCCTTGAATCCGAAGTTGTTGTTATCCGTAAAATCATTCAGAATCGTATATGCATGATATTCATGGAGGTAACATGAAGTATCACGGAAGATTTCATTGTTTCGATCATGGCGAATAGCTTATCGCCAAAGAAGAAATCGCCATGCACAGATAGCGTACGCTATGCTATGAATATTCACCTGCGCTATCGAGCACGAGTTAGCGTGCGCTACGTTTAGTACGTAACGTACGCTAGACCATCGACGAAGTCACTGGCCGGTCGCGAAGTACTGACCATGCATAGTTAGCGTACGCTAGGCTTTGTTGTTTACGTGCGCTATCGAGCAGACTTAACGCACGCTACACAGAGTACTTAGCGTGCGCTAAGCAGTTCAGGTAGATTGCATTTTATGAACTTTTGGCCGTGAATCGAATTGTTAAACATTCGTACGACGTGAGATAAATCCTATATCATTTCTTTTGTTAAGGTTTGATCTTGTTGCGTGATTGATCGAGAGGGGCGACCTTCGAGTGTCTTGTTTTCGTGGAAGTATTGTTCTGTCTTCTAATCGAGGCAAGTACTCTAATTAGAATTGTTTATATTATGACAATTATGATATGATTGTATAGTGTAAATATGTTGCGAATATATGTCCACCATGCGTTGATCCGACGGGAATCATCATGGGAATCTATAGCTGTGTGCGCTGGATCGCCGGGATGTAGTTCCACCTTGTGTTGGTCCGACGATCATCATGGGAATCTATAGTGTGGTATACTGGATCGTTGGAATACCACCATTATGTTAAAACTGTTATGATATGATATGTGTTGTGGATATTCTCGTTGGAGAAACTTGTTAGGATATAATTGTTGATTATATCACTGTTGTATGATTATTGTACTTGTACTAGCATCGTTGTGCTAACCCCTTCGGGGGTGAACATTGTGTTTGTTCAGGATCTAGGAGAGCAGGGAAACAACCACTGGAGATGCATGACGACGAGGGTGCAAAGTGATGTTCCGGCTGGGTTTACTGTCTGTTATTTGTTGGTTATTTCAATAAGTACTCGAGTACGTTGTCCGTTTATAATGTTTGGATTTTAGTGATGTAATAATAAATCTTCATCGGATATTTGTATTTCGGTTTTTGAACCAGACGGTTGTATTTTACTTCAACAATTTCATAAAGCGGTATCTGTTATTGTCTTTTCTTCTAATCAGCCTTGTAAATTCTTATGTAAAGGATTTACTACAGAATATTCCCCGAATATATCAGGGGTGTTATAGAATATGGTATCGGAGCTAAGATTATGGATATCTTGGCTGTTGGGTTAAAATAGGGGTCATTTATGTCTTTTGAGGTAACCGGCCGTGAATGACATCACCGCACTGCCTACGTCTTCATGCGAACGGTGGTTGTAAGTTCCTAAACTCTATCTCGTTCTTTACATATTGTGTCTCTTTATACTCGAATATTAGAACGATGTTGTTTCCTGTATATTGAGTATTTATGCTTACAGTATGTTGAGAGGCGGACGTGGACGTGGTCGCGGTCGTGGACGCGACGAAGGAATGCCGAAGGGAGGCGTCGCCTTCTAATCGTGCTAGTCATAGCTCAAAGTAGCCGCAGAATCCATCAATAACGAATCGAACTCGTGTACCGTAAATCCTTCGTCAAGTCGTGAACCAGATGACTCAGTTCGCACAGGTCGTGGACCGAATGCAAGTGGCGGCAGGAATTCAGCAGGGAGATGGACAACAAAGGATTCCAGAAATGGGAAATCGAGGTGACCGATGGTTACAAGAGGTGGCAAAGATGCAACCACCCAAGTTTGACGGCTTTTCCGAGACTCCCACTTGGGACCATTGGTTGAAGGAACTGGAGAAAATTTTTGCTGGAATTAATTGCCCGAATGACAGGAGAGCTCCTATTGCCCAGTACTTTCTGATAGGAGAAGCATCCAAGTGGTGGGAAGCTATCCGACCCGCAGATCATGATGCCGATTGGGCGGAATTTAAAATGATGATGGAAACTCAGTATTGCCCTCGTCCTGTGAGGGAAGCCAAAATTCGAGAATTTTTCTCTTTCACCATCGATGAACCCGTATCCTGCATTTATTAAGACATTTAACCAGCAATTAGCATTTGTTCGACATCTGGTCAGAACAGATGCGGAGATGATGATTCATTTTGAAATGAGAATGAAACCAGAAATCCAGAGGTACATGTCCGGTTTTGAATGTACCACTCTCCGCCAATACCAGGATAAGGCGTTGGCGTATGAAATTAAAGAAGCAGCAATGGAGAAGTTTATGGAGTCGAAGAAACAGAAAGTCTCTGGTACTTTTACAGAGCACAAAAGCAGTGGGCCCCGTAAGGCCCAGTCTTCATTTTCTTTCAAGAAACCTCCGCACCCATCTAAGAACGGAAAGAATTACGGAACAATGTCAGTCACGACGGATACAGCTAGGAAGTGCTTTAATTGTGGTCGCCTGTGCCACCTTTGGCGCGATCTGTTTGCGTACCCAGTTACATGTTTTGATCAAGGATGAAGGGCACCATGCGACGTTCTGCAAAGACGCCACCAAATATAAAGGAACCCATTCATCACCGCCAGTTCAAAAGGAAGCTAGTGTCCAACAGACGCAGAAAGTGTTCGATGCCTCAAAATTTTGGCCGTGGACGAGGCAGAGGACAATGGGACCAAAAGGGGGCATCGAGTGCCGGATCTGCTCCCCACGCCTGCACGAGATGAGAAGGACAGACGATCGTGATGTCATTGCCGCATCGTGCACTGGCCCGCATCCTTTCCCACCATTTAGCGTTTTATTCGATACAGAGCTACGCATTCTTTTATATCTTTGTCTTGTGTAAATCGTTTGAATATTTCCGGTTTTCATACTTGTGAACCTTATGTTGTTGGTTTACCGAGTGGAGAGAGGATTGTCGGAAATTTAGAACCGGAAATTTCCTATATCATTTGGAGGCAGAGAGTGGCTCTCAAATCGATCGTGATAGAAATGCAAGGAGATGACTGATACTCGGAGACGATTGGCTTAATCGATATGGAGAAATTGTGAACTACCGAAGGAGGAATATCTCGCCGATCGCGACGATGGTTCCGAAATATTGTTCGAGGTGGAAACCGAAGCTCAGAAAATTGATCAAGGCGATGAAAGTCACAAATTGTTGAAACAGGGTCGCACTGCATCGTGTTATGCAATGAAGAAAGAAGACGAAAATGTGGAACTTTCATCCATTCCTGTTGTGAACGAATTCCAGATGTATTTCTGACGAGTTACCTGGACTACCTCCACGAAGGGATGTGGAATTTACCATCGAGCCGAACCCGAGCTACACCAATTTCCAAGGCGCCGTATCGTATGGCACCTCTTGAAATGTACGAATCAAGAAGCAATGGAGGAGTTATGGACAAGGGCTATATTCACCAAGCGTTTCACCCCGGGAGCGCCGCTTCTTTTGTCCGAAAGAAGGATGGGTCGCTCCAACTGTATTGACTATCGAGAGTGAACAAGATGACGATTAAGAACAAATATCCGTTGCCACGGATTGATGATCTGCTTGACCACCGCAAGGGGCAACAAGATTTTCTAAAATCGATCCGAGATCGGGATACCATCACCGAGGATTAAGGAATCGATGTTCCGAAATCAGCTCGTAACTCGCTACGGACATTATGAGTTTGTAGTGATGCCGCTTGGTCTCACTAACGCACTCCGTATTTATGCAATTGATGAACAGAGTGTTCATCGAATTTTTGGACAAATTTGTGGTCGTGTTCATTGATGACATTCTGGTGTATTCTAAGAGCCCAGAAGAACATGCGCAGCATTTGCGGATTGTGTTGGAACTTTTGAGAAACGAACAATTGTACACCAAATTTTCTAAGTGTGAATTCTGGCTAAAGGAAGTAATGTTCCTCGGCCATGTGGTGTCAGCTAAAGGAGTCCGAGTAGATCCTCAGAAGATCGAAGCAATATTGGATTGGAAGCCTCCAAAGAACGTGAAAGAGGTCTGAAGCTTCTTGGGACTTGCTGGATACTATCGTCGATTCGTGGAAGGGTTTTCTAAAGTCTCCCGCCCACTTACTCGACTCCTGTAGAAAACTCAAAAGTTTGAGTGGAATGAGTTGTGTCAGATTAGTTTTGATGAATTGAAGAAGAGATTGACGACGGCACCAATTCTATCACTTCCACAGGGAACTGGAGGATTTATAGTTTACAGTGATGCTTCGAACCAAGGACTTGGGTGCGTATTGATGCAGAATGATAAGGTAATCGCTTATGCGTCGCGACAGCTGAAACCTTATGAAGTGAATTACCCGACACATGATTTGGAACTAGCAGCAGTAGTTTTTGCTTTGAAGATCTAGAGGCATTATCTGTACGGGACTCACTGCCAGATCTTTACGGATCATAAAAGTCTCAAGTACATATTCAGTCAGAAAGAGTTGAACATGCGGCAAAGAAGATGGTTGGAACTGATTAAGGACTATGACTTGGAGATTTTATATCATCCAGGCAAAGCGAATGTAGTGGCCGATGCACTTAGCCGCAAGCCTGTTTCTATTCAGATGCTGGAGACGCTGACCTCCCAACTTAGCCTTCAACGAGAGATGATTCGTGAATGAATTGAGGTATGGTTACAAAGGGTCCAAGGACAACTGTGCGTGATGGAGATAACTTCATCGTTAACCGAAGGAATCAAATCTAGACAGGCAGATGATCCTCTGATGATTCGGTTACGTGATGGAGTGATCAAAGGAAAGGCCCCCGGAATCATAATTCATGATGATGGAGTTTTGAGATTTCAGAACCGACTCTGTGTTCCCGATGATGATGTTCTGAAACAGACAATTATGAAGGAAGCTCACAGTTCACCCTATTCTATCCACCGAGGCACCAGTAAGATGTATGAGGACTTGAAGCAGAATTTCTGGTGGGGCAACATGAAGAAAGATGTAGCGGACTATGTTTCAAAATGCTTGACTTGTCAGCAGGTTAAGATCGAGCATCAACGGCCTGCCGGAATGTTGAAGCCACTCCCGATTCCTGAATGGAAGTGGGAGGACATATCGATGGACTTTATCACTAATATGCCGAAAACCAGGACAGGAATGAACATGATTTGGGTGATAGTTGATCGTTTAACCAAATCAACTCATTTCCTAGGCATTAAGGATACGTGGGGACCAGAGAGGTTGGCACGAGTATTTATTTCGGAGATAGTTCGATTGCATGGTACGCCGAAGACCATTGTTTCTGATCGAGACAGCCGTTTTGTGTCTCACTTTTGGAAAGCAGTTCATAAGGCCTTGGGGACCGAATTGAACTTCAGTACAGCTTACCACCCGCAGACTGACGGACAATCTGAGAGAACTATACAAACGGTGGAAGACATGCTGAGGGCCTGTGCCTTAGATTGGTCAAACGATTGGGAAGTTCATCTACCGTTGATTGAATTTACCTACAACAATAGTTGGCACGCTTCCATTAAGATGGCACCGTTTGAGGCATTATACGGAAGGAGATGCAGATCGCCCCTATGCTGGGACGATTCATCGGACTTGATCGGAACAGAACCAGAGTTGATCGTGCAGACTCGAGAGAAGATAGCCTTGATTCGTGAAAGGCTGTTGACTGCCCAGAGTCGCCAGAAATCTTACGCAGACGTACGCCGTCGCCCATTGGAGTTCAATACTGGAGACCATGTACTTTTGAAGGTTTCTCCTACTCGGGGAATCTTTCGTTTCGGAAGGAAAGGAAAGCTGAGTCCGAGATATATCGGACCATTTGAGATCCTCGAGAGAGTTGGGGAGTTGGCATACAGATTGGCATTGCAGCCGTCATTGTGCCATGTTCATAACGTGTTCCACGTATCCCAGTTACGGAGGTATATACCAAATCCCAGTCATATCATTGATTTCGGCGAGATCGAAGTCGAGCAGGATGAGACGTTTGAAGAAAGACCAGTCAAGATACTCGAGAGTCGAGTTAAGCAACTGAGGAACAAACCAATCGTTTTGGTCAAAGTTCAATGGTCACGTCATGGAATGGAAGAATCCACCTGGGAAACGGAAGCTGATATGAAGTCTAGATATCCCGAGTTATTTTGGTCTTGAGTTTCGGGACGAAACTCCTTTTTAGTAGGAGAGTATGTAATATCCGGATTTATTACGGTGTATTTCATCTATATTCAAACCATGTATTATTCGGATTGGTGGTTTTGATTATTGGAGTATGATATTTCGTGCATTGATATCATTGTACATAAGTATAGAAACATGCAAAATTGCTCAAACAACCTCGTAATAGCGCATGCTAAGAATGTATCTTAACGCGCGCTATCGGGCTATTATTAGCGCACGCTATGCAGGTAGGAGTTGCGTGCGCTAAGGACTCAATTATTGAGCGAGACAGCTAGCACATGCGCCAGCCGGGACATGGGTCCGGATAAGATTCTCGCGGACGCACCCGGACAATTCTGAAGTCAACCATTATTAGCGCACGCTAAGGAATGCTTAGTAGCATGCGCTAACTTGTTAAAACTAATGCAATAATCAATTAACAATACGTTCGATAAAAATCAATAACCAATATAGTCAACCAATCAACTCAACGGTTCAATGATATCTCGGTCATATACGAAACCGAACCATTTCAACTCAAACAATACGAATACAAGCCGAAATTCGATAATCAATCAATTCTAACAAATGTCTCAACATTCTCGATTTCGACTTCAATCTTAATTACGGATTAACAAGGTTCCTTCTTGTTCATATTCGTAAATTCATAGAAAAAAAATTACCGGTTATTATCATCTATCCAAATAGCCCAATATCATGAATAATCGTAGTCCAAGATTAATCGTAACCCATCCGGATTCAATCTCATATTATGATTTGGGTTTTGTCAAGAACATACAAAGTCTACTACTACTACTACTACTACTACAATCAACATAATGTCATCCTTCTAATCAAACACTTCACATAACATTAAGAATCATAACTATATCACCATATTTACTTCATGAAGTTCCCAAGAACATGAATCAACCCAACCGTGTTCAAGTAATATCAATGTTTTCATAATCATCAAGACAACATAGTCCAATATGTTATCTAACCGTATAATCCATAACTTTAACACCTAAACCAATTAGTGGAATATCATTATCATTTTTTCCAATAAATACTTCACAAAACACCAACACCTAAACCAATTAGTGGAATATCATTATCATCTTTTCCAATAAATACTTCACAAAACACCAAGAACCAGCCACAATCCTCAAATCATCTTTGCTCGAGAATGTGGAGCCTTCGCAAAATGGCTTGTCTCCTATCCACTTAAGATCACTAACAACAAGTGAAATAGAAGCATCAAGCGGAATAATTGGAATAAGCCAGTTTATGAGATCGTCTTCTTCATAAGAAAATATCTATTGATTGAGGTATGGAGGGTCACTCTGTCCCAATATAGACAAAAGCTTGTTAAATTTGCCCTCTCTATGAACCCACACAGCGAAATCTGTAAAAGTAACACGACTCAAATCCCCAAGCAAGTCCTCCTCGTCTTCCTCATTAGTTTCACTTTCGTCAACATAATTTGAGTCATCTTCGTCTTCATCGACACTAATTCCTTCTCCCGTATCATAATGGGTCGGTGGTTCCTCATACATAGGCACACGGAGGATACTTCCACTTCCACAGTGTGTTCTATTAATAGACTCGAGTGTATCAAAGGAAGGTATATTCACTTTCTGTTGAAAGATATTATCCACGACATCCTCATGAACCACGTACAATGTGGGCTCTAACTCAACAAGATACAATTGATAAAGGTTTCCATTGGTAGCTAAAATAGTTTTTTATGTTTCTATTGCCCCGAGATCTCGATAAGTGATATCTGGTAGTCACAACTTAATGATCTGGAAATCATTATGAAATTTATATTTTGTCGGGAGTTAGATAAACTCATGGTAGGTGTTATAAATTGTTCTTCTACACCATTATAAAAACAATTGTCCAAAATTCCGCCAAACAATTATGCAACTCTATACGTACAAAATAAATACGACTCTAAATATTACTACATAACAATCATATTTAAAAATTATAATTGAATGTAGTCGAAATGGAATCACAATGACTCCATGATCTCACGATATCATGTCACAATCATAATAATTATTCTATATATTTGTAATACACAATAAAGTATAAAATCATAATTCTTTTTAAATAAATAAAAGCATATACAAAATAGGTAAAGTATACTTATTCAATTCAAAATAATAGAAACTATCAAATTTAATATTTTGAAATAAAAAGTCTTGCTAGTTTAGATATTCAACCAAGCATACTTATATGATTAATTCCCGTAAAAAATTAAATATATGTATTTTTCATTTTTTAATACAATAGATATGGAGTCATCATAAAATAATTATCACTGGCGAAAGATAATAATTACGATACATGCACACTCGTAAAAAACACGATATGCAACATAATAAATAGTTTAGAATGAATTTTGAAAATGAATAATAATCACTAGAATTGATAATTAAAAAATACCAAATGAACAAATAGTCGGTCTAGATTAATTGTTGCTTTTAGCAAATATAAAGCAAGAGAGACTCCTGAGTGCTTCCGGATGATGTTTTACTATGTAGCTCTTTTTCATATCAATTTATGAAGAACATGATCTGCAACGCTTCTTTTTTCTCTCAATTTTATAAGATAATATTACACTAATATTTACTTTTAAATACACACAGTTGCCTAAATAGTAATGGGGGCTTGTAAGAAAAAAATATTTACATGTGAATAGTACAAATAGTAGTGAAAAGACAACACAATTATTACTCCATTTTACTTTGTGCATACTCATTTCAGGTGGATCGATCACCTCATCTATCACCCTTGACACGCTCAAGAGCAATTTAGATTATTTTTCTGAAAGTGGATATATGAAGAAAACTTTTATAAAAGGGAGAAAGCTTGTTTTGCACTTTTACGTATAGGGAGATTCTTTTTTGCCCCAAGTTTAGTAACAACTCTTTTGATACCCATGTAACATCCCCCAAATCCCATTGGTTCATTACAGTGCCGTGGACACCACACCAGCAGATCCACCAGGCGAACACGACCAAATACAACAAACTGACCAAAAGGGAGGATCACAGTCCCTACCATGATATCCGACATAATATTCCGGTATAGAATTTCAACGACAAAAGTGGTCCTACATGGCCAAAATAAAAATACAACAACATCCACGAGCCTTGCTCGGATAATACAAAATGACAACAACTGACAAAACTGGAGTACTCCAAATTGTCTGACCGACATGAACACCAAAACATCTCAGACTAGTATCGCTCGAATGCCTCGTCGCCATCGTCATTCCCCTGTGTCTCAACTCTCTCCTCGCAAGCACCTAAAACATGAAAACATGTTCCGCCCCCACGGGGTCAGTCATCCAGATAATGAATATCAAATACATATACAACATGATATGCATACAAAGGCAGAATGAACAATACAATAATGGTAATACGAGATGCGCACAAACCAAAGTAAGAATTGAGCATTCGTGAAACACTATGCCCACGTCATGCGATCAATGCCTGCTCAACAGGTTAGAACACAAGTGCACAACGACGAATCATTAATATAGAACACAAAAATGAATTATCCAAAGATAAACCAAACCAGAGCTGAAGTAAATATGAATTACAATGTCCGAAGGCTCCAACGGAAATACCCAAAACATCACAATGGCCTGAAAGCCCCTCAGCCGAAGCTGCCACAATGACACGATGGCCTGAAAGCCTCTCAGCCGAAGATGCCAATCATCACAATGGTCTGAAACCACTCAGCCGAAGCTGTCAATCATCACAATGGTCCGAAGCCAAAACAGCCCGAAGTTGTATCACATGAGGGCCGAAGCCACGACACGAAGCCGTATCACAATAAGGGCCGAAGCCACGGCACGAAGTCGTATCACAATGAGGGCCGAAGCCACGGCACGAAGTCGTATCACAATGAGGGCCGAAGCCACGGCACGAAGCCGTATCACAATGAGGGCCGAAGCCATAGCACAAAGCTGTATCACAATGAGGGTCGAAGCCACGACACGAAGCCGTATCACAATTAGGCCATCCAATAACCGTGACCTGCTGAATTGCAGGTGCTGGGAAACCAACCGCGAAGGTTCAAGCCTCAGACTTACCCATTATGAGATCACCTAGTGACCTACTGAACTGTAGGTCTTGGGAAACTAACCGCAAAGGTTCAAGCCCAAACTTACCCATCGAGCACTAGCAAAGACTAGCCTCTAAAATACAATTAATCACAAACGGCAACGATCCCAAGATTACCAAATTCACAAGAATAATAGGGTGCTGCCTTAAGTCGGCCAACACGACAAAAATAACTCACGGATGGGTACCGTCCTCGGCGGTCCCAATTCAAATACCTCGACTGTGTTGGAATGGCCAATCGATCATAGCAACTCAACGGATGGGAACTATCCTCGACAGTCCAAATTCAATACATCGATTACCTTAGAACAGTCAATCGATAACAAAGACTCAACGGATTGGAAATGTCATCGACAGTCCCAATTCAATACATCGGTTACCTTAGAACGGTAAATCGATAACAACGACTCAACGGATGGGACTCGACAGTCCCAATTCAATGCGTCGATTACCTTAGAACGGTCAATTGATAAATAATGATACAATGGATGGGAATTATTTTCGATAATCCCAATTCAATACCTCAATTGTCTTAGAATGGCCAATCGATAACAACGACACAGCGGATGGGAACTATCTTCCATAATTCCAATTCAATACCTCGATTGCATTAGAATGGCAAATCGATAACAACAAAACAATTAGAACAAATGTCCTGGTGCCTTTAATCGGTTACCGACAACGGAGATGATAATCGAACACGTCAATGCCTTCACTCGTCCAATTACAGCATTAATAACAAAATACCAATATCAATAACAATGATCACAACAATGTCTTAATCCGACATCAATATCTACAACTACAATCGATACATCAATACCGCGATCCGGCTATCGACAATAACATCAACAACGAGTATCTCAAAGCCCTGAACGGCTTTTGCCAGACAACAATAACATTTGGTATAATTTGCCGAAGGGTATCGTATCAAACAATCCCTTGATATCAACAATATCATAGAGAGATCAACTCTCAAAATGACACAACACATTCATACACATACATGATAACATTAATTTCATTGACTAGTATAAGTATTAAACTTGCCTTAAATCGAAGGCGAGAAAGTCATTCCACGATCAACGTCCTCCCACGAAACGACGAACGGCATCCTCCTATGATCACAAGCACTCGAACAACCTTGAATAAAATACGATTCATTCAATAACACAAAATCAATAGAAAACAACACCAAGGACAATCCCGATTCAACCCCGAATCGGTTAAACTCCACCAACGAATATCATAGTTCTCAACTATAAATTCTAACATTCTCCAACACCTCAATAATCGATATGATCAAACATTATTAACACTTGTGAAAAAAATTCAACAAGAATCACTTAAGAACAACATCAAATTGATCCTCCTAAAATGATAATATCATCAATATTATCACTAACACCTCAAGAACATCATCAACACCACAAACATGATGTCTAAACAATAATCAATCAATAATTCATCATGAATTCGGATTAATCAACAAGATTCACTCAACCATTTCAAAATTTTGATAACCATTACATAATTCATCATAATTCCTTACAAAAATAGTTATAATCCCTCAAAACCACAACCAACAACAATAATCATATCGAGACTATGTTAATCATATAACAATCTTAACATAATCCTTTCTAGACATGATTATAACCTCCAAACATTCTAAAACATTAAGAACAATTCCCCCTCAAGACAAAATCATCATGTTCTTCATCACAAGTTATAAAAACTCATCAAGAATCATGATATACTGAAACACTAAATTAATACACGAAGTAAACAATAACAACAACAACAACAATCAACAAACTCGAAAATCACTTGAAGAACAAGAGATTAAGAAAACTTACCCAAGAAGAACAAGATGAACTCCCCAAACACCAAAGGAGTAATAAAAGATTCCAACCTTAAGCCTCAATATAATCTAGGATGATCAAAATCATGTTGGAAGAGGCTAAATATCAAGAACAAGTCCAGAGGGACGGTTCTAGGGAGAGAAGGGAGGTTTTGGTTCGTGAAGAAATGAAATACGAAACCAAAATATATAAACTGACAAGCTCATTACATACGCTATACACCAAGATTAACATACGTAAGAGTCATTACGTACGCTAATCAATAAATTAACGTACTTAATGCTAGTCCAGAATCAACCGACCAAAAATATGAAGACCCTACCGTACGTAAACAACAACCATTTACGTACGTTAACAAGCTGCATGAATAACATACGTAGGGCTCACACCCTAACATAAGTAAGGATCCGTTGAATGCAATAGTCGATCGGATCAAAGATACCCGGGACCCACCGTCCGAGATTTAATCACGAGGAAGGTTCCTATAACCGACCACTCATTACGTACGTAACCCTATAGGTTTAACGTACGTAATACTCAGCCCATAGCATACGTAATGTTACACATGTAGCGTACGCCATGGCTAGTATACTTAGTCAAAAAAATCCAAACTCTCCAAGCAACATCCAAATGACGAAACAATGCCGACGACAAGTATAAATATTTCGATCCCGAAATATCCCAATACAATATACATTGTATCAGTCCAAAACAACAACACTTGTACAATTTCAAATGGATACGTACAACTCAATAGTGAAACGAAAAAAACAAAATTACCCCCGGATATTACATACTCCCCCCCTTAAAAAGAGTTTTGTCATCGAAACTCAGGGTGCACAACACGGGGTACGAACTATCCATCTGGATCTGAAAACAACATCTCCAGGAATACTCGTCAGTGCGAACCACTTCGCCTGAGTAATCGGGCTAACACCTCGGTTCCCCCGCGTCTCCTCTGTCTGAACACGGTGAAAGTCAAGTGATAAAAACACTCAACCAAGTGCAGGATCAGTTGAATCATGACTTGTCCACCAGAGACCAGTCAAAAAGTCGTACCACCAGCATGACTCGTAACACTGGCGTACACACCCCGCGGGAGCCGCCCATTGTACATGTCTACAGTCATCAGTGTACACTTCCCCGTTCTCGTCGGCATCGGACGCCCATGCAAACACTGACTCATGCCACAAAAAGAAAACAACAGCGCACATATAGTCCTCGGGACCATATCAATTGCGCGTCCAAGTCCTTACGACTTAGACGTCTCGAAACACCAGGAACAATTACCCATATCATCACAAAAATCTCGGGTACAATACCAAAAGGAAAGAAAAACGCATCAAATGACTCAAATCTCAACATTCTCAATTACTATTGTCACAAGATAGGTCAACAACAAATGGTTCACAACCATAATACTACAATAAAGACTGAGTCAAACATCAATCCGAAAAACAAGGAAAAAATAAATCAAGGTTACATCTCAAATGTACCCCAAATCAACATCTGTAATATCCAGAATTTCTACTACTATTGTTTGATATTATTTTATCCGAGTTATATTGTACACCATGGAATCTGTACAGTAGGGATAAAATAAATAAAGGATTGAGATGTCAGTATCGGTATAATTGTCGTATCTGGTCGACAGTTGCATTTGAGGATATCGTGTATCAGGCTATCGTACTTTCGATATAGAGTATATCGTATAAGAATATTATTGGATTCAGTGTTTGTGTTCAGTGTGTCTTATGTTCGTTTTTGGTATGTCGAGACGTTGGACAAGAATAGCTGAAAATGGCTAAGTGTAACATTATTAGTGCACACTAATAACCATGAGTAGCGCACGCTATCATGCAGGTTTAGCACACGCTACGGATATAAGATAACGCACGCTAATGCAGTCCGATCGGGAGGAATCTACGCGTAGACCAGGCCACTTTCGGCGCACGTTCTGATAAGTCAACGAATGTTGTAATGTAGTGTTAGCGCAAGCTAATGCATGTTGATTAGCGCACGCTAACTGTATCGGTCAACAGGAAATCTTGGCTTTATTGGTTGCTTTCGGCATGTGGGGTCACGAGCATCTTCGTGGTAGGTGTAGACTGTAGCAAGTCAACTGGTATTAGCGCACGCTAAATGTAAGGACTTGCGTACGCTAGACAGTGTAAGTTACGTACGCTAATGCATGGGCATTACGTACGTAAGCACATGTACGAAGCCACACAGTAGCCTCTGGACTGCGATAGCGCACGCTAACAAAGTCAGTTAGCGCACGATAAGGCTATTGCGCACGCTAAACATAAGGTTTAGCGCACGCTAGTAATATACTTTATCAAAAGGGACAGAAGGGTGTTATGAAGCATTTCGTCCATTCCTTCCTTGCAACCGAGAGAGAAAGTTTTTAGAGAGAAGTTTGAGGTCCCAAACACTGAGAGATGATGATCTTTAACAAAGATTAAGTTGAGGAACATGGATTAAAGTCTTGTTCTTGAAATTATTGATGATTCTTGGAATGAAGTTGATTGTTCTCCTTCATGGTTCGTCTATACAAGGTAATAGTTCTTCACTTTTGGATTTTGTTTGGATTGATTATTGATGTTCTTGAGTTGATGATTATCATATATTCAAGTTGATGAGCATGATAACGAGTTGGGTTACCGAACTAAGTTAGTGTTGTTATCAATATATGAGTATTGATATGTTTCGTATGGTTTTGGATGGAATTCAAGTGATATGTTGATGTAATTCCCTTCTTCAATTCGGATTTTTGATGTTTTGTCGTTGGTTACTTCGTATGGTAATGATTATGGTGGTGCTGTTGTGATTCTTAGAGTTATATGAATTGTATGTCGAAGATCATGATGAATAAGGATTTTCAGATGTTAGAACACATCGGATTATGTCATTTTATGGATCATGAACGTGATTTCGGATAATTCGCGTTCTTGAAGAACTATTGAATTATATATGTCATGATTGTTATGAATAAGAACTGGAAATTGGAAAGGTTACGTATGATTTTGGAATATGATTATTCATGATAATAACCGGTAAATTGTTCTATGAATTTACCAAATATAAACAAGAAGGAATCTTGTTGATTCGTGTTTAAAGATTAAAGTTGGAATCGAATATGTTATGAAATCCTTAATATCGAGATGAGTTGATCATTGATATGATGGAAGTGTTAGACGATGCTTGGAATGCATGCCACTGTACAGCATTAGCGCACGCTAAGCTTACTGGCTAGCGCACGCTAACGAGAGCAACTTAGCGCATGCTACGTTATGCGTTTAACGTGCGCTAAGTAGGCAGACGGTACAGTATTTTTGTGTTTTGATTATGAATTCGTGATGGTTTGATTTGGTTTGTTCTGACTGCGTTTATTCGAGGTTGTGTTGAACCGTTGAGTTCGATTGGTTAGTTTTGTCGGTTGTTGATTGTTATCAGATATGTGTTATTTGATTACTTCGATAGGTTGAGATTATTGATCGGCGATTATAACCGGATGTTGCGGTCGTGTTTGAGTATGTCCGTTGTGTTGCTTTTGATCGGGGCTGAGGAGCTCGTAGACAAAGTCAAAGTGTTCGGTAGCAGCTTCGTGGTATCAGTATCGAGGCAAGTTATTACTTGCTCAGTTATAATATTTAATGAATGGTTTCAGTTTCATTTCGTTTATAATGCATATAGCGATGATTATTATTGTGAACTCTGGGTATTTGGATCGTATATCGTTCTCCCGATTCTGGGAGGTAAATCATAATGTATATATTTTATCTCGGTTATTGGTATGTTCGAGTATCGAGGTTATGTTGTGATAAAGAAGAGGATATGAGTATCTATAGTTCATTGTACGTTTGGATCGCCGAGCATTGAGGATAATTGCCGGTGATGATTTGACATCGAGATTGCTCCTGAAGGACTCGGGACAAGTATCTTAGTTTGATTCGGTTTAGTGTTAATGATGTTGATCATGCAGATTGTCATTCATGTTGCTGAGCATGAAGTCGTCCTAGTTGTTTCATCATAGTGTCGTCCATGTTTTGATTCATATGTTGTTCATGTTGATGAACATTTTGATTTGCATATGTGTACGCATAATTATGTTGTTTGTGTTGTGTTGATCCGATGGGATCGTGTGATCTATGCTGAGGGCGCTGGATCAGATGTCCACCTCGTGTTGGTCCGACGGGATCATCTTGGGATCTATGCTGAGGGCGCTGGATCATTGGATGGGTTTTTCCACCTCGTGTTGGTCCGACGGGATCATCTTGGGATATATGCTGAGGGCGCTGGATCATTGGATTACCCAGTGTCGTGTTGATGGAATCATGTGGATTCGCATCGTTGGTTTTATATGCGTTGTTGTATGTATATTATTGGTTATCCACCTCGTGTTGATCTTGTATGATCATCATGGGATCTATGCTGAGGGCGCTAGATCATGGGATTGCCATTGAGTATACATTGTTATTCTTTTTGAGCATATTGACGTTGTCACATGAGTATGCATTTTTAGGTCTTGTGTTAGGACCGTGTTAGTGTATTGCTTTGATCTGATATCGGATTAGACTGACTTGATTGTCATGAGATTGTGCATCTTGAAGTATGTTCTGTATTCTTTTGGTAATTGTCTTTAGTGGACAATCGATTATTGTGTCGAGATGTGATGATGTCACCCGATGGATTGGGATTGGACTAAGTTAGTAGATTTCGTAATAGTGATTATGATGATGCTTTGGGAACCTTGGGGTTCCATTTGAGATACAGTACAGATGATTGGTTATGGACTTATCATATTGTTGAGGATACGAGATGTGAACTTTGGTAAAGTTATGACGATAAGATTACTTTGATCGTATTCTTATTTTTGTATTCTCATTGGTATGTAATTATTGATGTGATGTGATTGACATCATTGGTGGATATTATGGCTGACCCCGTCGTGGGCTTTCTTTTTAGGTTCTTGGTTTTTCGAGCTTGTAGCGGTCGTGGAGAGATGAGCTTCCCGGAGGATACTGACTAGGGCATGTATTTATGTATTGAGCTTCCTGACCAGTCGTTGTATTCCGCTGCTAGAGTATTTTTAATTGTTTGTCTTTTCCGCTGCGTGAGTATTTCTAAATGACCTTTCGTTTCTGGTAATTTGAGTTACTTTGGAAATCATTTTCTAAACTATTGAGTTTCGATCGTTTGGCCTTGCCCTTTTCAAAATGAGATTTCACGACGGTTTTGATAAATAGCTTTTATTAAGTCTTCAAATATTTTAAAGATAGTACCGTCGTCGGTCTCTTGGGCATTTGTAAATGTTTGCGAAAATTTCCTTTAGCCTTGTGGGTTCCATCTCGGGGCCCACGGCGCTGTAATATTTTCGGTTAAATTTGGGGGTGTTACAGAATATGGTATCGGAGCTTAGGTTGAGAAAACCTAGGCATTTAGGTCGAGTTGGGTCGTGTTTTGTTGCGTCATTCGAGTTGTCGATTGACTAATACTAGATCCGTGAGTTTTTGTATTCACTCAGGCTTGTACGTTATGTGATTTACCAGTGTGGTACTGAGTTTGTTGTAAACTTTTCCAAATGGTGTTAACGAGATTCTCTGGAATGAGATGTATTGTGTTCTTGAGTCGAACTGATTTGGCAAAACGTGTGTTTTGAAAATATCTGTGTCGAGTATTTCCTTGAGTCGAGACATGTGCCAGTATCACGGGGAATCGTCGGCTTCACGATCTGTAAGTATTTGGATTTTTGAATTTCATTGAGATTTATTGTCGTTCTAAGTTGATATGTTTTGAGATTCAGCAGATATCATGCGTTACAGTATGAGATGTCAGAGTGGGACAGAATTGATGATCTTGAGAAACTATGATTTTAGAAATCAGTATGTTGGTTAGATTTTGGAACAGAATTGTGTATTCGGGAGAAGGGCTGTGAATTGTTGAGAAGAACATGTAGTCATGCTAATTCATTTTGATATATGAACTGCTTTTGAGCATTTGAAGATATACTTTTCAAAATGAACGTTTCATGAATGTTTTACGGAAAATGATTTCTGGGCCGAGACCCAATTGAATTTGAAATAGTTTTACAACTCAGGACTTAGGGTTCGAAAGGAGTTTTCTACTTCTTGTAATGCGGAACAAGATACGGGCTAAGACCCTAATGTTTCAAAAGAAAGCTTTTCTGTTCTCTAAAACTCCCGATATTTGTAAAACTCTTTATCAATCGTTTATTTATTTCGTTCCTACCTTTTGAGGTTTTGGTTTACTCGTTCAAATGAAACTTCTAGGGAAGTCTTTCGCTGTATTTGATTTGTCGATTTATCAATGTTTTGTCATAGCATATTAGAGGTGATCCAGGATGGATTAATGGTTGACGTTGTGAGCCATATGTGGAAAAAGGAGTTTTACCAGAGCCTATACGTTGAGATTTTGGATTCTATCGTGTAGTCTCCGACCGAATGTCGATGGAATTGGTGACGAGCTGAACTGATAAACAGGAGTATGGATATGGTCAAGCATTTGCATAAATATCATTTTATTTAATCGTGTGTATTTGAAAATAATTTTTATCGAGAACTTGACACGAGCGAGCCGGTTGGTTCGAAAATTTATTTTGTGGTCTTACCAAAATTTCTGTTTTGAGTTTTGAAAATTTTGAAAGAACTTTCGAAAATTTGTCTTCTTGACGAGACTGTATGATTTCAAACTGGATTTGAAAATGTGATTGATAACTATAGGCATTTAGTGTATATTACATATCATGGTGAAGTTGTGAGTGTGACTCATGAACTGGATAATATATCAGTGTGGAACGTTGAATAGGGATCCGAACTTTGATATGGTAGTTTGATTATCCAGGGATGATCGGTTGATTTATCGGATAAGAGAAATACTACTTTTTGTAGACTCGTGTACAGAATGTGATCTTAGAAATTTCGGGTTTTGTGAAACCGGGGCATATGTGTTATGTGATTCCATTGGTATGGTAGTAGCTCGACTTTACCATAGTGATCTTCGAATGATTTATTTGTAAGTGTAGATTTGGGGTTGTTGACCTCATGCTGATTGTTTTGAGTATCGATTGGTCGTTCCCACTCCATGTATAATTTGGATATGTTCGACGGGTTGTGATTGGTTGTTCGTATGCCGAGGGGTATGCTCACCAGTCGGGTATGTTTATTGAGATACATTGTATGTGATTGGTGTGTCATTTTGAGAATGTTATTCTTTCGTATATCTGTTTCTGTGTTGATCGTGTTGGAGTTTATCACGTTGATGATATTCTCGATTGTGTTTTGACCTCTGGTTGGTCATATTAGAATTTATCATGTCGATGATAAATTCGGTTGATTGTTGATCATTGTTGGTGATCATCTGAGCGTTCGGATTTTGTGTCAACATTTCGGAATTCGTATCGTTGTTTTGGGCATTTGTTTCGCAGATGTATTGTATATTATTCATCTTATCGCAATTGAGACATGATTATGTAATCAGGCAGACATAATTTGATTCGGGCAGATTGCTTCATCCGAAGATGATATATTTTGTTGAGACTCAAGGAATTGTGATTGTAAAGTGTATTGAGACTTTACAGTGAGGTCACTAGCTAGTATTGTAACACCCCCAAGTTATTCAGGGTATATTACAGCGCTGTGAGCCCCACCGTGGGACCCACAAGGCTATTCATGCGCAGAACTGTAAAACTTGACCGAGAAGGTCTAGATACAATGAAAAGAAGGACAATACAAATGGTATTCAAACCATAATCAATGTAACCATATACATCACCACACAAATCAATACCTCGGCACACAGGCCGGAACATCAAGGAAACTGAAATACAATACTCGAGTATTTAAAATCCATTCCAGTACAACAACACTGAATGGAGGAATCCAAAAAAAAATATAACCGGAGACAAGACACAGTATCACACTTCCCCATCATCTTCATGCCGACCCGATACCCGCCTGTCCGTTCTCCTGGAACCTGAAATACATAAAAAGTATTTCCCCCATAAAGGGGTTAGCCGTCGAATAGCTAGTGCAAGTATATCAAGTATGAAATACAATACTCCTCGACAATAAAGTAAATGTAACCGTCAATCCATCAATTCAAGACTAGTATTCCGGAATAACTATATCTCATACCATCACATCAATACATATATGAATACCGTGGAACCGCACCAAGAGGCTACGGAACCCTCAGGGGACCTGTCGGCCCGCCCCAGAGTGGTTAGTTCATATCATCCGTGGAATTGCACCAAGAGGCTACGAAACCCTCAGGGGACCCGTCGGCCCGCCCCAGAGTTGATATAAATAATCATGCCATTAATATATCTTACTTTCAAAGTCGAGAACGTACAATCATAAATATATACTTGCCTTGAATATTTAACGACGCAACGAACGGAAAGGAAAGTCACCTACGAATGCTAAGAATCAACGAAACTGAACCTAACGATTCGAAGAATACAATCACAACCAATTCTAAACGAATACGGAATTGGAATACACCCAGAAACCCGTCAACGATTCATGTATATTCGTATAAAAACGAAAACGAGGGCGGACCATAACCAAACCCTCTCGATTCCGTAAAAACCACGAAATATACCATGAATCCATAGAGAAACTAAAAATACCAACAAGATTAATCATATTCATCATGAATTAACCAACAAAACGGAACGAATCGGACAAAAATGCGAAAACCCCCAAATCTTCACAAAAGTAGGGTTCTAAAGATCTAACCTTGATTCGCTGGATCAAGGGATGTTATAGGATGATTGATCAGTGATATAAACTCAGAAACTTCATGGATTTGTTGTTTAACAACATACCTTCACCTCCTCCGAAGCTCCAGCCGCGGACCGAATGGAAAGGAAATGAAAAATGAGTGAAAAAGTGGTTGCTCTGTCATTTATATACTGGGCCGGAACTAGCGTGCGCTAGCCTTCCCGGACTAGCATGCGCTATCGGCCAGTATCGGCCCAGCACTCTCGGCTAGGGCCCGCACGACCCGGCACCACCGACCAATCCTACCGACCATGACCTGTCCGCCCGACCCCCACTAGCGTGCGCTACGGCCGGAAGCCTGCGCGCGCTAGCCGACCTGTCCAGTAACCTCTGGACTAAAAAGCTCGCCCAGGTAACGTACGCTAGTCGGCCGACAGCATGCGCTAACCCTGCCGGTTAGCGTGCGCCACGACCGACAGTAGCGTGCGCTACCTGCCGATCCTACCTGAGTCCAGAACCTCAAGAACCCCTCTGCCCAAACCCGATAGCGTACGCTAGGCCGCTCGGACGTGCGCTACTGCCAGCTGAAGCTAGCGCGCGCAGCCTCCGGCCGTGCGCGCGCTCGCCGGTTCCTACCGTGCTGCTCGGCGGTGCCCGACACTTGACGATGCCGCACCGGTCCGGCCAGCTGCTCAGCCGCCATGACCCGACGACTCAATTTTTCGAAAACGTACGGAACGAACACGACGGAAAGCTCGCGGGTAACATCAACGACCCGAAATGAAAACATAATACAATAATTAATCATACGCGACCAATAAAAGAGTCGAGACAGCAAGTACAGATACGGATACCCATAACTTTGGGTAAATTACAAAATGGCCCAAAATGCCCGAGAATCACGATACATGATCGAATAACCAAACCGAAGTTCACAACACGTATAACAAAGTTAAACGGACTTACGGGAAACTCGAAACAGCAGTTTCGAACGAGATTTGCAAGAAGCGAACTCAAGTACGGAAAAGTCGCTAAAAAGCATGGAACTCAACAAAACGACACCGAAACAAACTCGGATGTCAAAAAGTGTAGAATTAATCATTCTCAGGATGACGAAATGGTCCCAAGCTAGTCATCAAAACGGACTCTCGCCAAAAAAAAGAAAATTACTGGAAATCGAATTTGCGAATATTACATACTACCCTCCTTAAAAGAAGTTTCGTCCCGAAACTTAAAACAACTAGGGAGAAGCAATATCCCTCCAGGAAAATTCAACAAGATACACAAGAAACGCGTAACTTACACCCAACGGTGAAACGTTACAAGCAACACAACAATACATTACCCGAAGGTAATCCAAGCCAACGCTGAAATAAATACGAATCACAATGTCTGAAGGCTCCAACAGAAATACCAATACATCGCAATGGCCTGAAAGCCCTCACCAAGTCAGTATATCACGATGGCTCGAAAGCCGAATGTACCCAAAGTCAGAATCATCACAATACAGATCTCAAAGAAGCAAACCTGACTGTCGGACATACCCCTCGGTGTATGAACAACCAGTCGCAAATCGTCGGACATATTGTTGCGATATTTCCTACACACAAGTGCACGTCATCGTTTACAAGTAATAAAGTGATAAGTAGAATATCGTTCCCACGATGATTGAATCTCTAACTACCGATGTTTTCGTATTCCAATTTTATTTGAACAATCGAAGTTGGGTTTTTGGATTAATACTAAAAGAATTACTAAAAGGCTAAGCAGTAGAAAACAATATCTTGGATTAAAGAAATCAAATGGTGAATAAGTCTAGGGTTCTGAATCCACCTTAATTTATCCGAATTTAATCTCGATTATCCGTAATAAATAATTTTCCCAATTTATTGAAGGCGGAGATTGCTAATATATTCTACCGCCTCTCCCGAGGTCAATAGATTTATCTAACGGCGACTAACGCACTCTATCCCTAGGTGAATTATCTCGTCGATAGGCAAAAAGCATGAAATCTCCTAAAGGCCACGTAGTTCCTATGAGTATATTCCTATCTCACAGAATAAAACGGTCCTCACCAATAGTTCCTCACCAAATCTCCTCTCCCGATTCGAAGTGAATGATTAAATCAATACAACTATTGGCCAGATAATTGCAAGCATTAAACATAATTGGGAAAACTCAATAAAAAGGTTATAAATTGGATAATCTCAATCAATGCGTCAAAACAAAGGTTTCATCAAAACCCTAGATTAGGGCTTTAGCCTGACATACTAAAAACTGAAAATACAGAATAAATAAACGAAAGCATAAAATTCAAACGCAGATGAAGTTCGGATTCCTCCGTTCTTCAGCTCCCGCCTTCTGCCCTTGAATTCTTCTGCTTCCTCCTCTTCTGCCGTCTCCCAAGCTTAAGCTCTCCAAGGTATTAGATTCAATGATTTCCAAGATGATTAAATTAGGGTCTTAAACCCTATTTATAGCTCAGCATCTCCACAAATCGCGTCCGTATTAATCGGTTGAAAACTAGCTTCGAAACGGCCCAAAATCCGTGCAGACGTACCAAACCCGCTAAGTGTGCCGCGGCTCACTAAACCTGTGCCGCGGCACATCGCAAAAAGCTGAATGCCTGGGCGTTAATTTATTCTTCTGTGCCGCGGCTCACCTGGGCTGTGCCGCGGCACAGAGTACAGCTTACTCTGCCCTTCGGCTGATGTCTTCCTATGCCGCGGCTCAGATTCCTTGTGCCGCGGCTCAGAGTCCAGTTTTGCCGTCTTCGCCCGTTTTGCCTCGTTTTAGCTTCCGGACTTAAATTTCCTGTCAATCATACAAAATTAAGGCATTAAAAGCTCATTTAGATGATTTCACTCACCAAAACACTACAAAATAATGATAAATAAGCGTATAAAAATACGCCTAACAAATACCTCCAAACTTAAACCTTTGCTTGTCCTCAAGCAAAAAGAATTAAATTCAATAAAAGAATGTCGTGAAAAATCGTGCAACTCATAGTGTTCAACCTAATCAATACTATCCTGTAATTCTCTCTAAATAATACGAGTGTCATAAAAGCGAGCTGCACTCAGAATAATGATTCCGGAAAGTAATCAAATTCAGTCCTAATCACTCGTTCATGAAGAAAATTTCAGCTCAAAGATTAACAAAACATGAGTCAAATCGACCGTCAATATGAAAGGCTAACATAAACAAGCTAGTTCGTCGCGTTCCACAGTCTAAAGGCACAATTTTCAAGAGTCTCATAACAACTAAACCTCGGACAGTATCCCCTTATATAAATATGCTCAAGAATTTGATTCGAGTCGACCACTAGGTTAGGATCTCGGGATGTTTCATCGGGATAATCCTAGGGTGGAACTTCCATTCTCATGTATTAGGAAACCGTTTGACGTAAAAGACACTCATGGGGCACATGGATGCTTCTAGTTACTAAGTTCCCGTCTACAGCGGAGAAACAACTCGAATACATAATTTCCGCATGTCCGAATCAAGGTTGCCGTTTTACGCGAGAGTAAACAGCGGGTCACGCGAATACCCCCGGTTACTAGGCTTCCTATCATTGGCACATGTGAAATCACTAAAGCACTAGTCTAATCGGGGTCGTCGTTTTACGCGAGAGTAAACAACGGGTCACGCGAATACCCCCGGTTACTAGACTTCCCTTTATAGAACACTTTATCTCGACTTTTGGGAAAAACTGACCGACTCCAAACTCAATCTAAGTGCCAACACGACTAAAGAAACAGTACGACTCACTATCCGGAAAATGTAGCCAAACTTATTGATGGGGATTTAAAAACAAGTATGTATCGTCTCTTATCTGCCAAGGCCTCTAAATTCACGAAAAATTTCGGACCTAATTGAATACTCAACAGAAACAGAAATAACTGACCATAACTCGACTAGAACTCGCCCGCTTCTTCAGAGAGAAAGACAGTGTCGTAACATCAGTATCACACAAATAGAAGCACAAAAATTCACGAATAAAGGAAAACTACGACAAGCAAGGCTATCTAAAAAAAATTTTCGCAAAGAAAAGAAAAGTGCAACAAAATATAATGTACAGCAAGAAATAAAATACAGCAATGAATGTAGACTGAAAGTAAATCCCCCCCCCCCCAACTTAGGACGTACATTAACCTCAATGGACAAAAATGATATGCAATAAAAGTAAAAGGTCAAGTACTCCCCTCCAGTCTGCTCAGGAGCTGGTGTCGGCATCGTCCGGTGAGGAGGGTGGTGTGGATGGCCGGGCGGGCGCAATAAATGGCCCGTCGGGATGCATGATGTGGGCCGTCCATGCGGCGAGGTGCTCCTGATGATAAGCATCCCTCGCAGCAAGACGCCTCGCCGCTCGTCGGCTAGCCCGGCGGGCCTGCTCTCGCATCTCGGCTCTGGCGGCAGCAATAACGCTCTCCTGCTCCGCCCGCTGCTCCTCCCGCATGGCGGCCATCAAGCTCTCTCTCTCTCTCCTCATCTCATCTCTCTCTCCTCAGCTCTGCTCTTAGCTCCTCTCTCTCTCTCCTCAGCTCCTCTCTATGCTCATCCCTCTGTCTCCTCAAATCCTCCCGCAGCCCATCAAACAGCTCCTCCAACCTCGCTCTATCGGGCTGCGGGCCGGCATCTCCGTACGTCAACAAAAGCGGCTCGGGGGATCCCTCGTGAGCCTCCTCGAGCAAAAATCCTCGCCCCGAGCGTGCAGCGCGCTCCGCCCCACCGGGTCAAGTGTGATATGATGCGGTGGTCGATCGGGGCTCGTGGGGCAAGCATCGGCTCGTCGTCGACCACGCCACCGATCACGGCATAAAGCGCAGATGAGGGAGGGGTGCTTCAACCCCGTCTTGGCCCCCTTGGATACTCGGAAGATAGATCGGACCAGATGGGGGCAACATCAAACGCACTAAGTGATAGCAAAAGTATCCGGCGTGGGAGAGAAAACTGTATGGATCTCGGGAGGTGGGGTCAATGCGCGCAGATAAAGTAAAGCTGTGCTCGACCGAGCCGGCTGAGGCGCGAGCTCTGAAGTGAAAAGTGGAAGAGCTCGTGCTCGCCGCTCCCGGGCCAGACTGGCCGTGCAATGGTCTCAAGCGGGGCCTCCTTAGTGAGGCCGGTCATTACTCGGGTATAGCCGACTCGTCAACCGCCGAAACCCAAAAAGCCTCCGAATAGCGATGGTAGAAATCAACTGTAATCCCTCGGACGTCGACCTGAGTCCGAGACTCTAAAGATGGCAAAGTATGCCCTGCCCGGATGTGCTTCAGCAGAGCGCTGGCGTAAAACTCCTGGACGATCGAGATGACCGCTGGCTCGGGAGGTGCGGTAAATCTGGCCCATCCCATCTCGTCAATCATCGTGAGCAACTCCCCGTCCTGAGGAGCTGGAGTAAAACCCCTCTCGGGAATAAGTGGTCGTGGGCGGATCTTTTCGTTGAATATTTTGTGAATTTCGGGGTCCGAAAATTGGTGCCCCTCCGCCTCGGCCCGACCCCGAGAGGTCTCCCCTCGAGTAGGGGATGACTCGGTCCTAGCACGCTTGGTCAGCTTCTTTGTGCGCGCCATAATCAATCCTGAAAAGTGAACCACGAGGGTTAACTCACGCAAAAAATGATAACAATGATCAATGCTCGGCTAAGGATGTCCAGCCAGAAATTCCGAAATTAAGAAACTAGCGCATACGAGAGAGAATGATGAAATTGGACTTAAACATGTAACCTGGATGTAAGGGTTGGGCTTGCTGTAAATTCAAAACATATACGTTGCACGAAAATTCAAGACGATTGCCTTTTCAAAGAAAACTTTTCATTTAGGCAATTTATCAGACACCTTGAGGGCATAAGTTTACTTGAAGAATAAACATAGTTCTAGCTCGATTCAACCCTCAAAAATCAAAACATAAGTCAATCATCATCAACTAAACACATTCAACTCCTTGATATTCTGATTTAATCATTGAAATTCGATAAAACTACCCTGTTATTCTCTAACAATCACAAAACTATTTGAAGGAAAAATAAGCATGTTCCATTCATCAAACACATACACAACTCCCAAATATCACCCATAAGCAAATAAAAATTAAAGATTCAAACGTACCTTTTTGAAGATTGCAAGAAAAATCGCAGGGAAAAAATGGAAGAATTGCTTCGGCCGGTCGCGCGCTGGGGAGGGAAGAAGAAATGAAGGAAAGCGTACCTGATAATCCCGGCCGAATGTGTGTTATAAGCTACCTGGCCTTTCGGATTCCGCATAGTGTGCCGCGGCACAGCTAAGGTGAGCCGCGACACAAGGTACAGTCCCTTTTACCTGTGTCTCGTTTTGTCGTGTGCCGCGGCGCAGATTTCGTGTGTCGCGGCTCATTGCTCAAGTGTGCCGCGGCTCATTTATGCCGTGCCGCGGCACATGGTACAGTTGGTTTAGCCTCCCCCTGCGATTGATGTGTGCCTCGGCTCACAATAACTGTGCCGCGGCTCATACTCCAGTTTCTTCCCTGGGACTTTCCTGCACAGAATTTTGAGAAGAAGACGTTAAAAACGAGAGGCAGAAGCAAATAGATGCACAAAAATGATGATAAATAAGAATCACGAATACAAGAAAAATAAAGAAATGCAAAAATCTACAACTACGAACTCGGGTTGCCTCCCGAGAAGCGCTAAGTTTATAGTCTTCAGCCGGACCTATTGGACAACGTTAGTTCGCAAACTCCATTTGGTTTCCGCCCCGTTCATCGAACCGTTTATATTTTGGTTAAAATTATGACCATTGGTCATCAGCGGTTCGACTCTCGGTTCGGTCATCAAATGTTGTTTGCGAAAAGGTTTCGACTTGAATAACTTCCCGAAACACCCGGTTTCTCCATGACTAATTTTCCGCTTGGCTTTCGGCTCACTCTCCTCCTTCGCAAACGAACTCACGACTGCAGCAGATTTTTCCTCATGCTCGAGGAACGCCTCTCGTTCTACATCCTTCTTAAAACTTGGGCCATTCAACACAAAATCTGAATTTTCCCAACGACGATGTTTTCGGTGCTTTCCCCTTTCAACAACATCCACACCTTCAATTTGTGATCCTTTATCAGCACTTCCGGGACATGGGAACGATTTGAACACTTGAAAAGTAACTTGCTCGTCTTGGACCCTCAGAGTTAACTCTCCCTTTTCCACATCTATAAGGGTTCGGCCCGTGGCTAGAAATGGTCGTCCCAAGATGATTGAATATTTTCGTCTTCCTCCATATCTAGTACGATGAAATCGGCCGGAAAGATGAACTTATCAACTTTAACTAAAACATCCTCAATTACTCCCCTCGGATACTTTATCGACCGATCCGCCAATTGTAATGAGACTGTGGTTGGCTTGGCTTCCCCAATATTCAGCTTTTGGAAAATCGACAGAGGCATGAGGTTGATACTCGCACCAAGATCGCATAATGCCTTATTAAATGAAAGATTCCCCATGGTGCAAGGTATGTTGAAGCTTCCCAGATCTTTCAATTTAGGTGGGAGCTTATTTTGAAGAATTGCACTGCACTCCTCTGTCAAGGTGACCGTTTCAAACTCCTCAAGCTTTCTCTTCTTCGATAATATCTCTTTCATGAACTTGACATAACTCGGCATCTGTTCCAATGCGTCGGCGAACGGAATATTTATGTGAAGCTTTTTGAACACATCAAGGAACTTAGAAAATTGTTTGTCCGCCCTTCTTTGCTGTAGTCTCTGCGGAAACGGAACGGGGGGAACACATGTTTTCGAGTCATCCGGCTTCAAGTCCTTCGACTCCTCTGGCTTTAAATCCTTTGACTCCTCAATTTCCTTCTTCTCTTTACCCCGTTCGGGCTGATCCAGCACCTCTCTCCCGCTTCTCAAGCTAATTGCATTTAGACTCTCTCTAGGATTTGTCTCTGTTGTACTCGGCAATGCTCCCTCCGGACGAGCTGTCAACACATTAGCGATTTGGCCCAGCTGGACCTCCAAATTCCGAATGGAAGCAGAATGATTTTGTAATGTAGCTTCTGTACGAGTCATAAATTGACTCGTATTTGCCGCCAATTTTGCAAGTGCTTCCTCGAAAGACACTTTGGGAGCGGAAGGGGGCTGCTGTTGATTCTGGGCGAAAGGGGGCTGGTGTGCGTGGTCCATTTCTCCATGAAAAGTTGGGATGATTGCGCCACCGGATTATAAGTATTGAGTACGGGTTATTCGGTCGATTCCCATTTCCTACGAATTTAGCTTTGCTCCATCCGATTTTGCTCGAACGGATTTCCAAATTGACACTCCGCTCGGGTGTGATCCGTTACACCAATTACATGTCTCAATGGTAGCGGGGCTGGTGCGTGCGAAAATGTCCGAGTTGTGTCAAAGCGGCGACTTGAGCTGTCAAAGTGGAAATCGGATCATTGCTTGAAACTTCCATTACTCTTTTCGGTGTCAATCTTTCTGATGGCCATTGGTATGCGTTTTCAGCCATATCTTCCAAAAGCACGTGTGCCTCGGCCATAGATTTTCCCATGAAGGTTCCACCGGAGGCCGCATCTACGAGAGTGCGTGTAGAAGCACTCAAACCATTATAAAACGTATGAAGCTGAAGCCAATCAGGAATGCCGTGATGAGGGCATCTTCGTAGCAATTCTTTATATCGCTCCCACGCCTCGTGGAGCGTTTCCATATCGTACTGGGCAAAAGTGGTTATCTCGTTTCTCAACCTCGCCGTTTTAGCTGGTGGGAAAAATTTTGCAAGGAAGGCTTGCACTAACCTCTCCCATGTTGTAATCGACCTCGGCGGTAAGGAATTTAACCAAAACTTCGCTTTATCCCTCAAAGAGAAAGGGAAAAGCCTCAATCGGATGGCATTATCAGTGACACCATTAGTTTTGAAAGTATCGCATATCTCAAGGAAAGACGCAATGTGGGCATTCGGGTCGTCTTTCGGCAATCCACAGAATGGGCTCGCCTGCACCATCTGAATGATGGCGGGCTTGATTTCAAAATTATTAGCTTGGATAGTGGGACGCCGAATTCCCGAAAAATTAGCGTTGACCTGCGGCATGGCATAATCTCAAAGAGCGAGTTCCGGTTGAACTTGCCGCACTTGGTTGTCTCCTCCTTGGATTTCAATATTCTCGGCCATGTTAACCGTCGTCTGCAACTCTCTTTTCTCCTTTTTGTTCCTTCTTAGAGTGCGCTCGAGCTCGGTGTCCAAAGGTAGTAGGCCTTCGTTACCGAGTCTTCTCATGCACTACACAAAAGGTCCTGAAAGGAAAAACAAATAAACGAAATTAAATACACAAAAATAAAAATAAAAATGTTCAAATTAAGACTGGAAATACTTCAATCGATATTAGAGAAATTTCAGTCCCCGGCAACGGCGCCAAAAACTTGTTGCGATATTTCCTACACGCAAGTGCACTTCATCGTTTACAAGTAATAAAGTGATAAGTAGAGTATCGTTCCCACGAGGATTGAATCTCTAACTACCGATGTTTTCGTATTCCAATTTTATTTGAACAATCGAAGTTGGGTTTTTGGATTAATAACTAAAAGAATTACTAAAAGGCTAAGCAGTAGAAAACAATATCTTGGATTAAAGAAATCAAATGGTGAATAAGTCTAGGGTTCTGAATCCACCTTAATTTATCCGAATTTAATCTCGATTATCCGTAATAAATAATTTTCCCAATTTATTGAAGGCGGAGATTGCTAATATATTCTACCGCCTCTCCTGAGGTCAATAGATTTATCTAACGGCGACTAACGCACTCTATCCCTAGGTGAATTATCTCGTCGATAGGCAAAAAGCATGAAATCTCCTAAAGGCCACGTAGTTCCTATGAGTATATTCCTATCTCACAGAATAAAACGGTCCTCACCAATAGTTCCTCACCAAATCTCCTCTCCCGATTCGAAGTGAATGAATAAATCAATACAACTATTGGCCAGATAATTGCAAGCATTAAACATAATTGGGAAAACTCAATAAAAAGGTAATAAATTGGATAATCTCAATCAATGCGTCAAAACAAAGGTTTCATCAAAACCCTAGATTAGGGCTTTAGCCTGACATACTAAAAACTGAAAATACAGAATAAATAAACGCATAAAATTCAAACGCAGATGAAGTTCGGATTCCTCCGTTCTTCAGCTCCCGCCTTCTGCCCTTGAATTCTTCTGCTTCCTCCTCTTCTGCCGTCTCCCAAGCTTAAGCTCTCCAAGGTATTAGATTCAATGATTTCCCAGATGATTAAATTAGGGTCTTAAACCCTATTTATAGCTCAGCATCTCCAAAAATCGCGTCCGTATTAATCGGTTGAAAACTGGCTTCGAAACGGCCCAAAATCCGCGTAGACGTACCAAACCCGCTAAGTGTGCCGCGGCTCACTAAACCTGTGCCGCGGCACATCGCAAAAAGCTGAATGCCTGGGCGTTAATTTATTCTTCTGTGCCGCGGCTCACCTGGGCTGTGCCGCGGCACATAGTACAGCTTACTCTGCCCTTCGGCTGATGTCTTCCTGTGCCGCGGCTCAGATTCCTTGTGCCGCGGCTCAGAGTCCAGTTTTGCCGTCTTCGCCCGTTTTGCCTCGTTTTAGCTTCCGGACTTAAATTTCCTGTCAATCATACAAAATTAAGGCATTAAAAGCTCATTTAGATGATTTCACTCACCAAAACACTACAAAATAATGATAAATAAGCGTATAAAAATACGCCTAACACATATCAAATACAACATGGACTACGGACGACCAAACAATAACGCTCAAGAGGGACATCACAGTACGCCCGATCCGGAAATGTGTCCGTGCACATGTCCACCCCGTATACAGAATCCAGAATATACGTGTGACAATGTACCTAATTAGCCTCACGAACTACGTCTCGTGTGCACGGTCCAATGCAGAAACATCCACGCATGACCATCGTGTGCCTGGCTAAAAATCGTACACATAACCAGTCGGCACGCATATATGATTCCAGATATGCCACGATACAACATGACAACGAAACTCAAAGGATAACATATCTAATATGAATCATACGACTCACCAAGTGAACGATGACACCCGAATAATGAAAGATCGACACGACCAACAATATCCAAAACAACCATCCCTAAGGACCGATTAATACGAGCAACAATCACAACACAACAATCCAGGAAATCCTCCACCCTCAACAATCACAAAATTACCGAGTTCACAAGAATAATAGTGTGCTGCCTTGAGTCGGCCGACACGACAATAATAATTCAACGGATGAGAACTATCCTCGACAGTCCTAATTCAATACTTCGATTACCTTAGAACAGCAAATCGATAACAATGATACAACAGATGGGAAATGTCCTTGACAGTCCCAATTCAATATATCGATTACCTTAGAATGGTCGATCGATAACAACGATACAACGAATGTCTCGGCACATTTAATCAGTTACCGATAACGAATATGATAATCGAATACATCAATGCCTTCAATCGACCAATACAATATCAATAGAAAAACACCGATATCAATAACGACGATCACCACAATATCTCAATGGAACATCAATCACAATAACAATCGATACGTCGATACCGCGAACCGGCTATCGACAGCAACTTTACCAACTAGTATCGCAATGCCTTGAATCGGCCTTTTACGAACAACGGTAACATTTGGCATAATTTGCCGATGGGTGTCGTATCAAACAATCCCCTGATATCAATAAAATCATAAAGAGACCAAGTCTCGAAATGACACACACATTCGTACACCTACATGATAACATTAATCTCATTGATTAGTATAAGTATAAAACTTGCCTCGATATCAATACAACGAACTGTTACCAATTCAGTTGATTTCGTCTACGAGTTCCTCAGCCCCGACCAAAGTAATCTATGAACTCTTCAACCTCAACCACATCACAACAGTCATAATCCACGATCAGACATCACAACTTATTTTATAAAGAAGGATTAATAATCGACAAGTTCGATAACGATCGATATCAATACCACCAAACCACAAACTCAACTGTTTCACCATATCTCGATTAAACACAGTCTGAACAATCCAACTCAGACACTTACAAATCCTGTCCACAATACGAGTCGAAATATGATGATCATATCAGCAACCAATTCGGACCAACAAGGGTCTAGATGTTATCGATTCCAAACTAAATCCTTAAACACGAGTTAACAATGTTCCTCCTTGTAAATCCGTAGTTAAAATTTTCCGATGATCATCATTAATTCGAACCATCCAATTAGTTCAACATTATACATAATCATATTCTAAGGTTATCAAACAATCCAATCATTCGGCTTGAACCTTTGTTCAATATGTATGGACTTCAAAACTCATAGATGAATAATAATTTCATCAAACCCGTAATCATATTCGTATCATGATGCGAATATTATATCAAAACACATAATTCAACTCTAGACATGAATATCCCATATTTATATCAAAAACACCCACACTCCTTATAAATGTTCATCATCTCATATAATTCAAGAGTTTCTCAGGAATCCTGAATTAATCCGAAATCACGTCCACAATCGACCAACGACAAAATCCAATGTTCTAACATCTAAGCCATCATCTAACTCATAGTATAAGGCATATATCATCATAACATCAGGAATCGCAATAATACTGCCAAGAACACTATGATCCCTTAACCCTACTCATGACAACATAACATAACCCAACATATAAGTCATCATGTCATCATCTTCCTTAACAAACTTCCCGTGGGATACCAAGAATCATCATAACGCCTCCATAATCAATTATCATACGAACTAATCATCAACAACAACGTCAAAGTCGAAATGTCTGGAGGTATTAACCAACACATCTCTTGAAGATAAATAGCACCATTCAAAACCACACGAATCATATCAATATCCGTACTTCAACAATAATATCAACATAACACGGTAATCCATCCAAAATCATACTTATTAATCTCCTATACATGACGATTATCAACTCAAGAACAACGATATTCCATTCAGAACCAAATCCAAAGTGAATATTAATTACCTCTTCGGAGAAATGGATTGATTCTCAAGGTTGGATCCATTTCCAATCGGTTCCAAACTTAGAGTTGTTAAAACAGTCAACTCCATGATTACGCAAGTATTTAGATCCTCAATGTATTTCCCAAGAACTCTCTCTATCGACTGAAGGAAGGAGAATGGACAAAAGGCCTCTCAGCACTCGTCTATCCTCTTTATAAAACACATCACTAGTGCGCGCTAGACCTTATATTTAGCATGCGTTATAGAACTAGCGTGCGCTATCCTTCCTTGATAGCGTGCGCTATCGGGCAGTCCAGAAGCTACTGCATTGCTTCGAAATTCATCTAACGTACGTAATGCCCATGCATTAGCGTACACAAATAGGCGTTGACTTGCTACAGTGAAATGCTCAGTAGCGTGCGCTATTCCTCGCCCTTAGCGCGCGCTAATCGTCGTTGACCCAACAACCTGAACCTTCCCAGAAAATGCCCGGGTCCTACACGCCGAAAGCAACCAATAAAGCCAACATTCTGGGTTGACGATCTGAAATTAGCCTGCGCTACCAACATGCATTAGCGTGCGCTAATCGTCGATAATAAACAGTCTGGGCCTACCTGTCGGCCACCTTCCAGGCCTTATACAGAATATCTTACGTACGTTAGCGGTCCTCCTTAGCGTACGTAACTCAAACCTCTTAGCATGCGCTAAGTATGCACCGTAGCGTACGCTAAGTATATATCTTAGCGCGCGCTAGGCATACCTTGTAGCGTGCACTAACGTGGCTGTACTTAGCCATTTTCCGCTATTCTTGTCTGTCGTCTTGATATACTAGATGTATATACATGACATACTGAATACATATATACAACCTGATAATATTCTCATATGATATACCTAATATCAAAAGTACGATAACATGATATACGATATCTTCAAATGTAATTGTCGACCAACTACGACAATTATACTAATACAGCTGTCTCAGTCTTCCAATTATTTTATCCATACTGTATAGACACCAATCTATCCAGTATATCTCGAATAAAATAATGCGAAAAATTTATACTGAAATCTGGATATTACGTACTAAAAGTCGGGATATCACATTGTACCCCCCTTGAAATAAGTTTCGTCCTCGAAACTTGCAATGCCGTCACATCAACCAAATCAATCAAAATATCCAAACTCATCACAAGAGCAATCGTCGGTCTCCACAATCGAATAACCAAGACAGTATACTAGTATGCGACTCCCAAACAAAGTCTCAACATAATACCGATACACACCAATATCGCAATTACCAATTAAACAAAATCTCAAGGAAGAGTTCACGTCCGCGACCACGGCCACGACTCTTCCTCCTTTCAGCCAACATTCTGAAAGGCACACACGTGCGTAAGTATAATCCAAATCGCACAATCTCGAAGTGACCAATTCCCAAGAATACCAAGCTAAAAACGAAACGATTAAGAAAAATACAAGAAGAGTGAGAGGACTTACAAGTACCGGTCGCACTGTGATGATGGCAGAGTAGTGATACTGTGGGTAAATGACGACTCAATTGACCCAAAAGACCGACAGCCTAGGTATCCATAGAGCTAAGCTCCGATACCATATTCCATAACACCCCCAAGTTATTCAGGGTATATTACAGCGTCGTGAGCCCCGTCGTGGGACCCACAAGGCTATTCATGCGTGGAACTGTAAAACTTGACCGAGAAGGTCTAGATACAATGAAAAGAAGGACAATACAAATGGTATTCAAACCATAACCAATGCAACCATATACATCACCACACAAATCAATACCTCGGCACACAGGCCGGAACATCAAGGAAACTGAAATACAATACTCGAGTATTTAAAATCCATTCCAGTACAACAACACTGAATGGAGGAATCCAAAAAAAATATAACCGGAGACAAGACACAGTATCACACTTGCCTATCATCTTCATGCCGAACAGATACCTACCTGTCCGTTCTCCTGGAACCTGAAATACATAAAAAGTATTTCCCCCATAAAGGGATTAGCCGTCGAATAGCTAGTGCAAGTATATCAAGTATGAAATACAATACTCCTCGACAATAAAGTAAATGTAAGCGTCAATTCATCAATTCAAGACTAGTATTCCGGAATAAGTAAATCTCATAGCATCACATCAATACATATATGAATACCGTGGAACCGCACCAAGAGGCTACGGAACCCTCAAGGGACCTGTCGGCCCGCCCCAGAGTGGTTCGTTCGTATCATCTATGGAATCGCACCAAGAGGCTACGAAACCCTCAGGGGACCTGTCGGCCCGCCCCAGAGTGGATATAAATAATCATGCCATTAATATATCTTACTTCCAAAGTCAAGAACGTACAATCATAAATATATACTTGCCTTGAATATTTGACGACACAACAAACGGAAAGGAATGTCACTGACGAATGCTAGGAATCAACGAAACCGAACCTAACGATTCGAATAATATAATCACAACCAATTCTAAACGAATACGGAATTGGAATACACCTGGAAACGCGTCTACGATTCATGTATATTCGTATAAAAATGACAACGAGGGCGGACCATAACCAAACCCTCTCGATTCCATAAAAACCACGAAATATACCATGAATCCATAGAGAAACTAAAAATACCAACAAGATTAATCATATTCATCATGAATTAACCAACAAAACAGAACGAATCGGACAAAAACGCGAAAACCCCCAAATCTTCCCAAAAGTAGGGTTCTAAAGATCTAACCTTGATTGGCTGGATCAAGGGATGTTATAGGATGATTGATCAGTGATATAAACTCAAAAACTTCGTGGATTTGTTGTTTAACAACATAGCCTCACCTCCTCCGAAGCTCCAGCCGCGGACCGAAGGGAAAGGAAATAAAAAATGAGTGAAAAAGTGGCTGCTCTGTCATTTATATACTGGGCCGGAACTAGCGTGCGCTAGCCTTCCCGGACTAGCGTGCGCTATCGGCCAGTATCGGCCCAGCACTCTCAGCCAGGGCCCGCACTGTAATACCCGTACTTTTCATTGACTGTTTGACCTTACTGTTTCTCTTATGTTGTCACTCTGTAAACGCTTTGAGATGTTGTTTATATTGTTATTAAGTTTTATGCCTTGTTTGGGTCACGATCATATTGTTTAGACCTTGCGGAAGTGTTCTGGGCCAGAGAAATAGCGCACGCTAGGCCTAGGATAACGCACGCAAATTCAGCTCGATTAGCGCACACTAGCTTTGAGCCGTAGCGTGCGTTAAGGGACCAGTCAGGTCAGAACTAGTAACTCAGACTGCTCTCTGGACTGGCAGATTAACGCACGCTAGGAGTTCGTTAGCGCGCGCTATTCGTGTTTAGTAGCGCACGCTAACATCCGTCCGTAGCGCACACTAATGGTCTGGTCGGCAGAGGCAGTGAGGTTTCCAGGTTTCTGGACTATCAGGTAGCGCACGCTAGGCTTCGGCTAGCGCACGCTAAAGCTGTTACGTAATGCACGCTAAGCCATAATGGTAGCGCACGCTAATGGGCTGGTCAGTAGAGGCAGTGAGGTTTCAGACTTTCTGGACTAGCAGGTAGCGCACGCTAGGCAGCGGATAGCGTACGCTATATGTGTTGTGTAACGCACGCTAGTGCTTAGTATTAACGCACGCTAGCGGACCGAGACAGTGAACTGAGATTTTGGCAGGACAGTAGTTAGCGCACGCTAGGGATGTTTCGTAGCGCGCGCTAATGTCTTATGACAGTAGCCACTGGACTACCAGGTGACCCGTTAGCGTATGCTAATATTGAGGCGTAGCGTGCGCTAGACTAGGACAGTATATAAGGGGACAGTCAACCCCTGCACTTATCATTTCACATCATTTCCACTTTTTCCGATCGGTAGAGCTTGGGAGAGGCGATTTGGGGCGATTTGAGGTAGTCCTTCTTCAGATATCGTCATATTTGGTTGGGGAACAAGTATTTCACAACATCTAATCCCTCTTAACGTCCGAATCAAGGTAAAAATCCTTAGAACCCTATTTTTGGGAATTTTGGGGTTTTTCGTAGATTCGTCCGATTTATTCTTTTTGAAGCTTGAGGACCTTGAGATTATGATGTATCTATCCCGTATGCATGCTTTTCCTACGATTTTACGGATTAGATTGTGCCTTTTTTGGACTTGTGAGGGTTTGGACGATTTTCCAACCTCTAGTTGTTTATCCGTGTATTTCCATAAATCGTAGATGGGTTTCGGAAGTTTCTTCGTGTAATTTGGGTATGGATAATTGATTATCAAATTCCTTGTAAATCGTTTAGGTGCCGGAAGCGCGTTCTTGGACCTACCGAACTCATACCCTTTTTCCGTCCAATTCCTCGATGTCTCAAAGGCAAGTATATATTTATGATTGTACATTCTCGACTTTGAAAGTAAAATATATTAATGGCATGATTATTTATATCCACTCTAGGGCGGTCCGACGGGTCCCCTGAGGGTTTCGTAGCCTCTGGTGCGATTCCACGGATGATATGAACGAACCACTCTGGGATGGACCGACGGGTCCTCTGAGGGTTCCGTAGCCTCTGGTGTGGTTCCACGGTATTCATATATATATATATATATATATATATATATATATATTGATGAGATGCTATGAGATTTAGTTATTACGGAATACTAGTCTTGAATTGATGAATTGACGGTTACTTTTACTTTATTGTCGAGGAGTATTGTGTTTCATACTTGATATACTTGCACTAGTTGTTCGACGGCTAACCCCTTTATGGTGGAAATACTTTTTATGTATTTCAGGTTCCAGGAGAGTGGACATGCAGGTATCGGGCCGGCATGAAGATGGTGGGCAAGTGTGATACTGTGTCTTTCCTCCGGTTATGTTCTGAGTTCTCCATTCAGTGTTGTTGTAATAGAATGGTTATTGAATACTCGAGTATTGTTTTCCATTTTTCCTTGATGTTCCGGCCTGTGTTTGCCGAGGTATTGATTTGTGTTGTGATGTCTGTGGATACAATGGTTATGTCTTGAACACCTTTTGTATTGTTTTTCGTTCCATTGTATGTAGACCTTCTCGGTCAAAATTTATAGTTCCGCGTATGTTTAGCCTTGTGAGTCCCACGTTGGGGCTTACGGCGCTGTAATATTCCCTGAATAACTTGGGGGTGTTACAGAATATGGTATCGGAGCTTAGGTCTATGGATACCTAGGCTGTCGGTCTTTTGGGTCGAATGAGTCGTCATTTGTCCATAGTATCACTACTCTGCCATCATCACAGTGCGACCGGTACTTGTAAGACCTCTTACTCTTCTGGTGTTTCCTTATTTGTTTTGGTTCTATTTTTGGTATTCTCGAGAATCGGTAACTTTGATGACTTGCGATTGAATTGTACTTACGTGCCTTGTGTGTTCTTCAGTATTTCAGCTGGTAGGGGCCGTGGCCGTGGTTGTGGACGTGGACGTTGTAATATCCGGAATTTCTACTACTGTTGTTTGATATTATTTTATCCGAGTTATATTGTACAGCATGAAATCTGTACAGTAGGGATAAAATAAATGAAGGACTGAGATGTCAGTATTGGTATAATTGTCGTATTTGGTCGACAATTGTATTTGAGGATATAATGTGTTGAGTAATGTATATTTGATATGCCGTATGTTCGTATTTGATATGTCGAGATGTTGGACAAGGATAGCTGAAAATGGCTAAGTATAGCCTTATTAGCGCACGCTGATATTCATGCATAGCGCACGCTATCGTGCAGTATTAGCGCACGCTACGTTCATAGGTTAGCGTACGCTAATGTAGTCCGATCAGAAGGAATCTGCGTATGGACCCGCCGCTTTAGCGCACGTTACGGTAAGTCAACGGTTGTTGTCTGAAGTATTAGCGCACGCTAAAGATTAGGCTTAGCGCACGCTAAATATATATCGGTCAACAAGGAATCTTATCCTTGTAAGATCTTTGTCGGAATGTGGGGCGAGAGGTAGGTGAACACCGTAGTAAGTCAACTTCGGATAGCGCACGCTAAGAGTAAGGACTTGCGTCGCTAGACATGATGTTTTACGTGCGTTAATGCATGGGCATTACGTCGTAAGCTAGTTTATGAAGCAAGGCGGTAGCCTGCGGGCTTGATAGCGCACGCTAACAAAGTCGATTAGCGCACGCTAAGGCTAGCGCACGCTAAACATAAGGGTTTAGCGCACGCTAGTAAGGTATTCTATATAAAGGGACAAGCAGTGTCATGAAGCATTTCGTCCATTTCTTTCCTTTCACCCGATAGAGACAACCTTGGGAGAACATTTGGAGTTCCTAAACACTGAGAGATGATGATCTTTAACAAGATTAAGATGGAGATCATGGATTCAAGCCTTGTTCTTCAAGTTATTCATGATTCTTGGAATGGAGTCTAGTGTTCTTATTCTTGGTCCATCCAATCCAGGTAATTTTCGTATCCTCTTGATGATAGTTCGTTTTCTTGGATGATTTCATGTAAGGAGCATGTTGGATAATCATATGATGATGTTATATGGGATTGATGGAATTTTGATAAGAGTCTCGGATGTTAGTTAAGATTCTTCATACTATAAGGATGTTGATTCGTTTAACACGATCTAAGATGGATTTACGAATCTTGTTAATTATATTGATCGATTTAGAGGAGTTAAATCATGATACGAGGTTGAATTCGGATTGAATATGATATGATCCTTGTTATCGAGTCGGTTTGATTGTTGGTGTTATTATTGATATATGGACAATGATATGATCCTTGTGATAGTTATGGTGTCGTTTATCTTCAAGAGATATGGATATTCATATCTCCCTTCATTCGGATTCGTAGTTGCAAGATGTTAGTCGATGCTTGGATTGCATGCCATCATGCGGCATTAGCGCACGCTAAGCTTCTTGCTAGCGCCGCGCTAACGGGACAACTTAGCGCCACGCTCGTTATGCGTTTAACGTGCGCTAAGTAAGCGACGATAGCGGTATTTTTGTGTTTTGATTATGAATTCGTGATGGTTTGACTTGGTTGGTTACATTGTGTTTATTCGAGGTTGTGTTGAACCGTTGAGTTCGATTGGATAGTTTGTCGATTGTTGATTGTTATCGGATATGTGTTATTTGATTTCTTCGATAGGTTGAGATTGTTGATCGGTGATTATAACCGGATATTGCGGTCGCGTTCGAGTATGTCCATTGTATTGCTTTTGATGGAAATTTGAGGAGCTCGTAGACAAAGCAATGTGTTCGACAACAACTTCGTGGTACGGTATCGAGGCAAGTTATTACTTGCTCGGTTATAATATTTAATGAATGGTTTTGATTTCATTTCGTTTATAATGCATATAGCGATGATTATTATTGTGAACTCAGGTATTCGGATCGCATATCGTTCTTTCGATTAGGAGATAAATCATAATGTATATGCTTATCTCGATTATTGGTATGTTCGAGTATCAAGGTTACATTATGGTAAAGACGAGGATATGAGTATCTATAGTTCATTGTTCGTATGGATCGCGAGCATTGAGGATAATCGTCGGTGATGATTGGACATCGAGATTTCTCCCGAAGGACTCGGGCAAGTATCTTATATCGATTGATTAGAGTTAGTGATTTGATCATGCGTATTATCATTCATGTTGTCGAACATGAGGTCGTCTTAATTGATTTGTCATATTGTCGTTCATGTTGCGTTGTTCATGATGATGAACATATTGTTTTGCATATGTGTATGCATATTGTGTTGTTTATGTTGTGTTGATCCGATGGGATCGCGCGATCTATCTTTGAGGCGCTGGATCGGATGTCCACCTCGTGTTGGTCCGCGGGATCATCTTGGGATCTATCTTGAGGCGCTGGATCATTGGACCGGTTTTCCACCTCGTGTTGGTCCGCGGGATCATCTTGGGATCTATCTTTGAGGCGCTGGATCGTTGGATTACCCAGTATTGTGTTGTTGTTGTGCATATGTATATTGTTGGTTATCCACCTCGTGTTGATCTTGTAGGATCATCTTGGGATCTATGCTGAGGGCGCTGGATCATGGGATTTCCATTGAGTATACATAGTTGTTATTGCTTTTGAGCATATTGACGTTGTCATATGAGTATGCATTTGTAGGTCTTGTGTTAGGACCTTGTCCGCATTGCATTGTTCTGATATCGGATTAGACTGATATGATTATCGTGGCACATCATATCTCGAGGTATGTTCCATATTTTCCTTGGTCTTGTCTTTGATGGACGATCGGTTATCCTCTTGGGATTTGATGATGTTATTCGATGGATCGCATTGGTCAGAAATGGTAGATTTCCGTATCGTGAGTTGGTTATGATAGTTTGAGGATCTTGAGTATTGTTTAAGGTACAATACAGATATTATGTTCGAGTTTATTGGTTAATCGAGTACAGGATGTGAAATGTGATAATGGTTATTCTGATGAGAATTTCTTGAGTAAGTAAAGATTACGTTGGTCGTATTCTTATGTTGTATTCTCATTGGTATGTTATTATTAACGTGATGTGACGGTTATCATTGTTGGATATTATGGCTGACCCCGTCGTGGGATTTCTTTTTAGGTTCTCGGAGTATCGAGCTTGTAGCGATCGTGAAGAGATGAGCTTCGGAGGATCTTGGCTAGGACATGTTCTGTACATTGAGTTTCTTGATTGGTTCTTGTTTTCCCATTGCTAGAGTATCGTTTTGGTTGGTCTTTTCATTGCGTGAGTATTTTGAGACGCTCTTTTGGTATCAGTAGCGAGGTTACTTTGGAAATCGTTTTCTAAACTTTTGAGTGTCGGCTGTTTGGCCTTGCGATTTCAAATGAGTTTTTACGACGGTTTTTGATAAATGGATTTTATAAGTCTTTGTGAATTTTTAAAGATAGTACCGTCATTGGCCTCTTGGGCATTTGTAAATATTTGCGAAAATTTCTTTTAGCCTTGTGGGTTCCATCTCGGGGCCCACGACGCTGTAATATTTCCGGTTAAATCTGGGGGTGTTACAGAATATGGTATCAGAGGTTAGGTTGAGAAAGCCTAGGCATTTGGGTCGAGTTGGGTCGTGTTTTTGTTGCGTCATTCGAGTTGTCGATTGACAAATATTAGAGCCGTGAGTCTTTGTTGTTCACTCAGGCTTGTGCGTTATCGGATTTGCCAGTATCGTACTGGGCTTGTTATAACTTTTGCAAATGGTGTTTACGTGATATATTGTGTTCTTGAGTTGCACTGAGTTTGCAAAACGTGAGTTTTGAAAATACCTGTGTCGAGTATTTTCTTGAGCCTAGACATGTGCCAGTATCACGGGGAATCGTCGGCTTCACGATCTGTAAGTATTCGGATTTTTAAATTTCATTGAGATTTATTGCCGTTCTAAGTTGATACGTTTTGAGATTCAGCTGAATATTATGCGTTACAGTATAAGGTGACAGAGTTGGAACAGGATTGATGATCTTAAGGAGTTATGATTTCGAGAATCAGTATGTTGGTTAGATTCTGGAACGAAATTGTGTATTCGGGAGAAGGACTATGGATTGTCAAGAAGAACATGTAGTCATGTTAGTTCATTTTGTGATATATATGAACTGCTTTTGAGCATTTGAAAATGATACCTTTCAAAATGAATGTTTTACGGATTTTTTATGGAAAATGATTTTGGGTCGAGACCCAATCGATTTTGAAATGGTTTTATAACCCACGACTTGGGGTCCGAAAAGAGTTTTCTACTTTTTAAACTTCTTGTAATGTGGAACGAGTTACGGGCTAAGACCCTAATGTTTCAAACGGCTTTTCTGTTTTCTTAAAACTCCCGAGACTTGTAAAACACTTTACCAATCGTTTACCTATGTTATTTCCGCCTTTCGAGGCTTTGGTTTACTTGTTCAAATTGAACCTCTCGGGAAGTCTTTTGCTGTGTGGATTTGTTTCAATATTTTGTCATATCATATTTAAGGTGATCCAGGATGGGTTAATGACTGACGTTGCAAGTCATGTGTGGAAAAGGAGTTTAGTCGGAATTTATATGTTGAGATTTTGGAACTCGATCGTGTGGTTTTCCGATGGAATATCAGTGGATATTGGTGACGAACCGAATTGGTATACAGGAGTATGGATATAGTCGAGCATTTGCATACTTTTCATTTTAAAACTTCGAAATCGTGTGGATTCGAAGGAAACTGTTATCAAATACTTGGCACCATCGAGCCAAGTAAATTTTTCGAAAATTGACTTTGTGATCTTACCAAAATTTATGTTTTGAGTTTTCAAACTCTTGAAAGAATTTTCGAAAATTTGTCTTTTGACAAGAATATATGATTTCAAACTGGTTTTGAAAATGTGATTGATATACATACGCATTTAGTGCATAGTGCATATCATATTGATGGTACGATGGAAAAGGAATTCGAACTTCAGTATGTTAGTTTGATTATCCGGTGATGATCGGTTGACTTATCAGATAAGAGAAATATGTTGCCTGTTGTAGATTCATGCACATAATATTATTTTGGAAACTTGGGATTTTGTGAAACCGGAACATATGTGCTATGTGATTCCATTGGTATGGTAGTAGCGCGATTTTACCTTGCGATTACGGAATGATTTCCTTGTAAGCGTAGATTTGGGGATGGTGACCCCATCTTGGTTGTTTTAGATAGTGAGTGGTCGTTTCCACTCCGTGTATGATTAGGTATGTTCGTCGGTTTGTGATTGGTTGTTCATATGCCGAGGGTATGTTCGCGATCGGATATGTTTATTGAGATCCACGTATGTGATCGGTGTGTCGTTTTGAGAATTTTGCTTTTCGTATATACATTTACGTGGTTACGTGTTGATAGTGTTGGAGTTTACCGTGTGAAGGTATTCTCGATTTCCGTTGATCGTTCGTTGGTTGTATTGGAGTTTATCACGTTGATGATATTCTCGATTGTGTTTTGACCTCGGTTGGTCGATTGGAATTTATCATGTCGATGATAAATTCGGTTGATTGTTGATCATTGTTGGTGATCATCGGCGTTGATTGTCTATCGATGTTTGGGATGCGTTGCCATTGTATTGGCGGTTGTTTCACGGATACATCGGATATTATTCGTTTTATCGATTGAGACTTGATTATGTAATCGGGCGGAGGATTTGATTCGGGCATTGTTTGATCCGAAGATGATATATTTTGTTGAGAATCGGGAATTGTGATCGTAAGCGTATTGAGATCGCTGTCGTGAGAACGCTGCTAGTATCTCGGAGATCGTCGACTGCGTATTTGTAAGTATGCGGTTTTGGCTATTCGAATAATGATGATTGATCGGTGTCGTGATGGTTTTGGGATATTTTGGGTTGGACGGCATGTTTGTTTGTTTTCTATGACGGATTGCAAGTTTCGAGGACGAAACTTATTTTAAGTGTAGAATGTAATATCCGAATTTCTACTCTTGTTGTTTGATATTATTTTATCAAGGTTATATTATACGGACATGAAATGCATGCAGTAGGGATAAAATAAATGAAGGACTGAGATGTCAGTATTGGTATAATTGTCGTATTTGGTCGACAATTGTATTTGAGGATATAATGTGTTGAGTAATGTATATTTGATATGCCGTATGTTCGTATTTGATATGTCGAGATGTTGGACAAGGATAGCTGAAAATGGCTAAGTATAGCCTTATTAGCGCACGCTGATATTCATGCATAGCGCACGCTATCGTGCAGGATTAGCGCACGCTACGTTCATAGGTTAGCGTACGCTAATGTAGTCCGATCAGAAGGAATCTGCGTATGGACCCGGCTGCTTTCGGCGCACGTTCTGGTAAGTCAACGGTTGTTGTCCTGAAGTATTAGCGCACGCTAAAGATTAGGCTTAGCGCACGCTAAATATATATCAGTCAACAAGGAATCTTATCCTTGTAAGATGCTGTCGGAATGTGGGGGCGAGAGGTAGGTGAACACTGTAGTAAGTCAACTTCGGATAGCGCACGCTAAGAGTAAGGACTGCGTGCGCTAGACATGATGTTTTACGTGCGTTAATGCATGGGCATTACGTCGTAAGCTAGTTTATGAAGCAAGGCGGTAGCCTGCGGGCCGATGGCGCACGCTAACAAAGTCAGTTAGCGCACGCTAAGGCTAGCGCACGCTAAACATAAGGGTTTAGCGCACGCTAGTAAGGTATTCTATATAAAGGGACAAACAGGTGTCATGAAGCATTTCGTCCATTTCTTTCCTTTCACCCGATAGAGACAACCTTGGGAGAACATTTGGAGTTCCTAAACACTGAGAGATGATGATCTTTAACAAGATTAAGATGGAGAGCATGGATTCAAGCCTTGTTCTTCAAGTTATTCATGATTCTTGGAATGGAGTCTAGTGTTCTTATTCTTGGTCCATCCAATCCGGGTAATTTTCGTATCCTCTTGATGATAGTTCGTTTTCTTGGATGATTTCATGTAAGGAGCATGTTGGATAATCATATGATGATGTTATATGGGATTGATGGAATTTTGATATGATCTCGGATGTTAGTTAAGATTCTTCATACTATAAGGATGTTGATTCGTTTAACACGATCTAAGATGGATTTACGAATCTTGTTAATTATATTGATCGATTTAGAGGAGTTAAATCATGATACGAGGTTGAATTAGGATTGAATATGATATGATCCTTGTTATCGAGTCGGTTTGATTGTTGGTGTTATTATTGATATATGGACAATGATATGATCCTTGTGATAGTTATGGTGTCGTTTATCTTCAAGAGATATGGAGATTCATATCTCCCTTCATTGGATTCGTAGTTGCAAGATGTTAGTCGATGCTTGGATTGCATGCCAGCATGCGGCATTAGCGCACGCTAAGCTTCTTGGCTAGCGCACGCTAACGGGACAACTTAGCGCACGCTCGTTATGCGTTTAACGTGCGCTAAGTAGCGACGATGCGGTATTTTTGTGTTTTGATTATGAATTCGTGATGGTTTGACTTGGTTGGTTCTAACTGTGTTTATTCGAGGTTGTGTTGAACCGTTGAGTTCGATTGGATAGTTTGTCAGTTGTTGATTGTTATCGGATATGTGTTATTTGATTTCTTCGATAGGTTGAGATTGTTGATCGGTGATTATAACCGGATATTGCGGTCGCGTTCGAGTATGTCCATTGTATTGCTTTTGATCGGGGCTGAGGAGCTCGTAGACAAAGGTAATGTGTTCGACAACAACTTCGTGGTACCGGTATCGAGGCAAGTTATTTCTTGCTCAGTTATAATATTTAATGAATGGTTTCAGTTTCATTTCGTTTATAATGCATATAGCGATGATTATTATTGTGAACTCTGGGTATTCGGATCTCATATCGTTCTTTCGATTCTGGGAGATAAATCATAATGTATATGCTTATCTCAGTTATTGGTATGTTCGAGTATCAAGGTTACATTATGGTAAAGACGAGGATATGAGTATCTATAGTTCATTGTTCGTATGGATCGCCGAGCATTGAGGATAATCGTCGGTGATGATTGGACATCGAGATTTCTCCCGAAGGACTCGGGCAAGTATCTTATATCGATTCAGTTAGAGTTAGTGATTTGATCATGCGTATTATCATTCATGTTGTCGAACATGAGGTCGTCTTAATTTATTTGTCATATTGTCGTTCATGTTGCGTTGTTCATGATGATGAACATATTGTTTTGCATATGTGTATGCATATTGTGTTGTTTATGTTGTGTTGATCCGATGGGATCGCGCGATCTATCTTGAGGCGCTGGATCGGATGTCCACCTCGTGTTGGTCCGACAGGATCATCTTGGGATCTATCTTGAGGCTGGATCATTGGACGGGTTTTCCACCTCGTGTTGGTCGACGGGATCATCTTGGGATCTATCTTTGAGGGCCTTTGGATCGTTGGATTACCCAGTATTGTGTTGTTGTTGTGCATATGTATATTGTTGGTTATCCACCTCGTGTTGATCTTGTAGGATCATCTTGGGATCTATGCTGAGGGCGCTGGATCATGGGATTTCCATTGAGTATACATAGTTGTTATTGCTTTTGAGCATATTGACGTTGTCATATGAGTATGCATTTGTAGGTCTTGTGTTAGGACCTTGTCCGCATTGCATTGTTCTGATATCGGATTAGACTGATATGATTATCGTGGCACATCATATCTCGAGGTATGTTCCATATTTTCCTTGGTCTTGTCTTTGATAGACGATCGGTTATCCTCTTGGGATTTGATGATGTTATTCGATGGATCGTATTGATCAGAAATGGTAGATTTCCGTATCGTGAGTTGGTTATGATAGTTTGAGGATCTTGAGTATTGTTTAAGGTACAATACAGATATTATGTTCGAGTTTATTGGTTAATCGAGTACAGGATGTGAAATGTGATAATGGTTATTCTGATGAGAATTTCTTGAGTAAGTAAAGATTACGTTGGTCGTATTCTTATGTTGTATTCTCATTGGTATGTTATTATTAACGTGATGTGACGGTTATCATTGTTGGATATTATGGCTGACCCCGTCGTGGGATTTCTTTTTAGGTTCTCGGAGTATCGAGCTTGTAGCGATCGTGAAGAGATGAGCTTCCCGGAGGATACTGGCTAGGACATGTTCTGTACATTGAGTTTCTTGATTGGTTCTTGTTTTCCGCTGCTAGAGTATCGTTTTGGTTGGTCTTTTTCCGCTGCGTGAGTATTTTGAGACGCTCTTTTGGTATCAGTAGCGAGGTTACTTTGGAAATCGTTTTCTAAACTTTTGAGTGTAATTTGTTTGGCCTTGCGATTTCAAATGAGTTTTTACGACGGTTTTTGATAAATGGATTTTATAAGTCTTTGTGAATTTTTAAAGATAGTACCGTCGTTGGCCTCTTGGGCATTTGTAAATGTTTGCGAAAATTTCTTTTAGCCTTGTGGGTTCCATCTCGGGGCCCACGGCGCTGTAATATTTCCGGTTAAATCTGGGGGTGTTACAACGAGGGCGGACCATAACCAAACCCTCTCGATTCCATATTCGTATAAAAATGACAACGAGGGCGGACCATAACCAAACCCTCTCGATTCCATAAAAACCACGAAATATACAATGAATCCATAGAGAAACTAAAAATAACAACAAGATTAATCATATTCATCATGAATTAACCAACAAAACAGAACGAATCGGACAAAAACGCGAAAACCCCCAAATCTTCCCAAAAGTAGGGTTCTAAAGATCTAACCTTGATTGGCTGGATCAAGGGATGTTATAGGATGATTGATCAGTGATATAAACTCAAAAACTTCGTGGATTTGTTGTTTAACAACATAGCCTCACCTCCTCCGAAGCTCCAGCCGCGGACCGAATGGAAAGGAAATAAAAAATGAGTGAGAAAGTGGCTGCTCTGTCATTTATATACTGGGCCGGAACTAGCGTGCGCTAGCCTTCCCGGACTAGCGTGCGCTATCGGCCAGTATCGGCCCAGCACTCTCAGCCAGGGCCCGCACTGTAATACCCGTACTTTTCATTGACTGTTTGACCTTACTGTTTCTCTTATGTTGTCACTCTGTAAACGCTTTGAGATGTTGTTTATATTGTTATTAAGTTTTATGCCTTGTTTGGGTCACGATCATATTGTTTAGACCTTGCGGAAGTGTTCTGGGCCAGAGAAATAGCGCACGCTAGGCCTAGGATAACGCACGCAAATTCAGCTCGATTAGCGCACACTAGCTTTGAGCCGTAGCGTGCGTTAAGGGACCAGTCAGGTCAGAACTAGTAACTCAGACTGCTCTCTGGACTGGCAGATTAACGCACGCTAGGAGTTCGTTAGCGCGCGCTATTCGTGTTTAGTAGCGCACGCTAACATCCGTCCGTAGCGCACACTAATGGTCTGGTCGGCAGAGGCAGTGAGGTTTCCAGGTTTCTGGACTATCAGGTAGCGCACGCTAGGCATCGGCTAGCGCACGCTAAAGCTGTTACGTAACGCACGCTAAGCCATAATGGTAGCGCACGCTAATGGGCTGGTCAGTAGAGGCAGTGAGGTTTCAGACTTTCTGTACTAGCAGGTAGCGCACGCTAGGCAGCGGATAGCGTACGCTATATGTGTTGTGTAACGCACGCTAGTGCTTAGTATTAATGCACGCGAGCGGACCGAGACAGTGAACTGAGATTTTGGCAGGACAGTAGTTAGCGCACGCTAGGGATGTTTCGTAGCGCGCGCTAATGTCTTATGACAGTAGCCACTGGACTACCAGGTGACCCGTTAGCGCATGCTAATATTGAGGCGTAGCGTGCGCTAGACTAGGACAGTATAGAAGGGGACAGTCAACCCCTGCACTTATCATTTCACATCATTTCCACTTTTTCCGATCGGTAGAGCTTGGGAGAGGCGATTTGGGGCGATTTGAGGTAGTCCTTCTTCAGATATCGTCATATTTGGTTGGGGAACAAGTATTTCACAATATATAATCCCTCTTAACGTCCGAATCAAGGTAAAAATCCTTAGAACCCTATTTTTGGGAATTTTGGGGTTTTTCGTAGATTCGTCCGATTTATTCGTTTTGAAGCTTGAGGACCTTGAGATTATGATGTATCTATCCCGTATGCATGCTTTTCATACGATTTTACGGATTAGATTGTGCCTTTTTTGGACTTGTGAGGGTTTGGACGATTTTCCAACCTCTAGTTGTTTATCCGTGTATTTCCATAAATCGTAGATGGGTTTCGGAAGTTTCTTCGTGTAATTTGGGTATGGATAATTGATTATCAAATTCCTTGTAAATCGTTTAGGTGCCGGAAGCGCGTTCTTGGACCTACCGAACTCATACCCTTTTTCCGTCCAATTCCTCGATGTCTCAAAGGCAAGTATATATTTATGATTGTACGTTCTCGACTTTGAAAGTAAAATATATTAATGGCATGATTATTTATATCCACTCTAGGGCGGTCCGACGGGTCCCCTGAGGGTTTCGTAGCCTCTGGTGCGATTCCACGGATGATATGAACGAACCACTCTCGGATGGACCGACGGGTCCTCTGAGGGTTCCGTAGCCTCTGGTGTGGTTCCACGGTATTCATATATATATATATATATATATTGATGAGATGCTATGAGATTTAGTTATTCCGGAATACTAGTCTTGAATTGATGAATTGACGGTTACTTTTACTTTATTGTCGAGGAGTATTGTGTTTCATACTTGATATACTTGCACTAGCTGTTCGACGGCTAACCCCTTTATGGTGGAAATACTTTTTATGTATTTCAGGTTCCAGGAGAGTGGACAGGCAGGTATCGGGCCGGCATGAAGATGGTGGGCAAGTGTGATACTGTGTCTTTCCTCCGGTTATGTTCTGAGTTCTCCATTCAGTGTTGTTGTAATAGAATGGTTATTGAATACTCGAGTATTGTTTTCCATTTTTCCTTGATGTTCCGGCCTGTGTTTGCCGAGGTATTGATTTGTGTTGTGATGTCTGTGGATACAATGGTTATGTCTTGAACACCTTTTGTATTGTTTTTCGTTCCATTGTATGTAGACCTTGTCGGTCAAAATTTATAGTTCCGCGTATGTTTAGCCTTGTGAGTCCCACGTTGGGGCTTACGGCGCTGTAATATTCCCTGAATAACTTGGGGGTGTTACAGAATATGGTATCGGAGCTTAGGTCTATGGATACCTAGGCTGTCGGTCTTTTGGGTCGAATGAGTCGTCATTTGTCCATAGTATCACTACTCTGCCATCATCACAGTGCAACCGGTACTTGTAAGACCTCTTACTCTTCTGGTGTTTCCTTATTTGTTTTGGTTCTATTTTTGGTATTCTAGAGAATCGGTAACTTTGATGACTTGCGATTGAATTGTACTTACGTGCCTTGTGTGTTCTTCAGTATTTCAGCTGGTAGGGGCCGTGGCCGTGGTTGTGGACGTGGACGTGGGAGAAGTCGTGGCGCGGCCGTTTCCATCAGTTCTGTTGCGGGGTCAACCAACCCCAATTTGTCAAACTCGGTGCATCCTGACACCGAAAGTCAGCACGACCAGTCGAATGGCCAGGGGAACAACGCGGACGTTGGAGTTGCGAATGTAATTCAATAATTGGCTACCCAGATGACCATTTTAGCCCAAATTGTTCAGCTGAATAATCCGAACCCGAACACGGATGCCTTGCTTCAGAATGTAATCCGTATGCACCCTCCACAGTTTGGCGGTGCCACAGACCCGTTAGGCTGGGAAGATTGGCTAGTGGAATTGGAAAAGATTTTCGAGGCGGTTGATTGCCCCGAGATGAGGAAAGTACCGATTGCTCAGTATTTCCTCACTAAGGAGGCCGCTACGTGGTGGAAAGTCATCAAGCCCCATGATCATGTTGCCACATGGGACGAATTTAAAGAGCTTTTGGAGGCCGAGTTTTGTCCTTGGCCGGTACGAGAGGGCCGAATCCGAGCCTTTTTCGAGGCTAAACCACAGGATATTCCTGTTTCGCAAGCGATTGTAGAGTACAACCAACAACTGATCCACGTGAAGGATCAAGTGCGGAACGAGCGTGATAAGATCCGTTATTTTGATATGCGGATGAATTTGGACTTACTGCGGTACATGGCCCGATTTGCTTGTACCACACTGAAAGAGTATCAGGACAGAGCTTTAGCCCATGATATGTTAAGCCCCGACAACGATACCGTTGAAGAACCGAAGAAGCAGAAATCACGGGAAATTTTTCTGGCTCTAAGGGTGGCAACTTTCAGAGGTCACATACGACTAACCGTTCTGCCGGGCAATCGTCACGTTCTAATAAAGGAAAGAGGGGTTACCGTTCTACTCCGGGTACAACAAATCGCACGGTGACTTGCTACAATTGTGGTCGTACAGGCCACGTTAATATGGAATGTAACTTTCCACCATTGAAGTGTCACACGTGCGGACAGTTGGGACATAGAGCGGCTTATTGTTCCGAGCCGAATCAGACTTTGGACACTCGGGCTTCTGCCTTAGCACCACTTGACCAGGGTATAATTCAGCGACAATCTTTTGGTCAACCTCAGCAGAATTTAGGTAGGGGCCAGGGACGGGGTCAGAACGCTGGAGGGGGGAACTCTAGCGTCGGTTCGGTACAACCACGAGTTTGTGAGATGCGTCGAACAGACGAACCCGACGCGGCGGTGGATTCAGGTACCATTCATATTTTATCTCATCCAGTCCGTGTACTTTTTGATACGGGTGCTACACATTCTTTTATTTCCTTAGAGTGCGTACGCCGTTTGAATATAACTTGTATGACTGCTTGCGATCCCTTCATTGTGAAACTGCCTAGCGGGGATAGAATTATGGGGAACCGGGAGATTAGAGATTTTCCGGTGATTATATCCGGTATGGAATGGTTATCGAATCTGATTGTAGTTGATTTGGAAGGCGAGGATGTGATCCTCGGTGAGGATTGGCTTGATTGTCATCAAGCGATTATGAATTACCCTACCAAGGTTATCACCATGATGACTAAAGACGGATCTGAGTGCTCATTTTTGGGACGTAATTCGGCCCAATCCAAGTTACTTATCAGTGCCATGAAGGCCGTAAAACTTTTGAATAAAGGTTGTACGGGCTCTTGGTGTTATGCTATGAAAACGGAAGGAAACAAAGTCGAATTCTCTTCGATTCCGGTTGTTAATGAGTATCCCGATGTTTTTCCGGATGACCTCCCGATATTACTGCCAGATCGAGAGATAGAATTTACTGTGGACTTAGAGCCAGATGCGGTTCCGATTTCTAAAGCACCTTATCGGATGGCACCTTCCGAGATGCAAGAATTGAAGAATCAGTTGGGAGAACTTCTGGAAAGAGGGTACATCAGACCGAGCGCTTCGCCTTGGGGCGCACCTGTTCTTTTCGTAAGGAAGAAGGATGGTTCACTACGTTTGTGCATCGACTACCGTGAGCTGAACAAAGTAACCATCAAGAACAAATATCCTTTGCCTCGTATAGACGATTTATTTGATCAATTGCAAGGGGCTGCAGTTTTCTCGAAGATTGATTTAAGATCCGGGTATTATCAACTCAGGGTGAGGGAGTCCGGCGTTCCAAAGACGGCGTTTCGGACGAGATATGGGCATTAGGAATTTGTAGTTATGCCTTTTGGGTTGACTAATGCACCGGCAGTATTCATGCAGTTAATGAATAAGATATTCATCGAGTACCTGAACAGGTGTGTAGTCATCTTTATTGACGACATCTTGATCTATTCTCGAGATAAGGAGGAACATGCCCGACACTTGCGTTTGATTTTAGACATTTTGAGAACCGAGCACCTCTATGCAAAATTCTCGAAATGTGAATTTTGGTTGGAAGAAGTTATGTTTCTCGGCCATGTGATTTCGGCCAAAGGGGTTCGTGTAGACCCGCAGAAGATTGAGGCAGTGCTAGATTGGGCACCGCCTAAAAATGTTAAGGAAGTTCGTAGCTTTTTGGGCCTTGCTGGGTATTACCGTCGGTTTGTCGAGGGGTTCTCGAAACTCGCTTGGCCGCTTACGAAATTACTCCAGAAGACCGAAAAGTTTGTTTGGACGGATGAAAGACAACAGAGCTTCGATGAACTGAAGAGACGTTTGACTTCAGCGCCGATTTTAACTTTACCACATGGTAGTGAGGGCTTTGCAGTTTATAGTGACGCTTCGGGTCAAGGTTTGGGCTGTGTACTTATGCAGCATGGTAAGACGATAGCTTTTGCGTCACGACAATTAAAGCTTTATGAGATAAATTATCCTACTCACGATTTGGAATTGGCCGCAATTGTCTTCGCACTCAAGATTTGGCGGCATTATTTGTATGGTTCTTTGTGTCGGATTTATACCGATCACAAGAGCCTGAAGTATATTTTCAGTCAGAAGGAGCTGAATATGAGACAGAGACGTTGGTTAGAGTTGATAAAGGATTATGATTTGGAAATTCTTTACCACCCCGGAAAAGCAAATGTCGTCGCGGATGCTTTGAGCCGCAAATCGGCATCTCTTCAAATGCTCGAGGTTCTTAGGTCTCAGACAAAAATTCATCAGGATTTAATTGAGCAAGGGATAGAAGTTTGGCTTCAGCGAGTACAGGGACAGTTGTGTACTCTCGAAATTACTTCGTCCTTAATTGATGATATCAAAGGGAAGCAGTGGAGTGACCCGATGATTTCTCAACTGAAGGGAGATGTAATTAAAGGAAAAGCTCCTGGCTTTATGGTTCACGAGGATAGTATTCTGAGATTTCAGGGCAGGCTTTGTGTTCCGAATGATTTAGAGTTGTGGCAGAGAATTCTCCGAGAAGCTCATGCTACGCCTTACTCAATCCACCCCGGGACGAGTAAGATGTACAAAGATTTGAAGCACAATTTTTGGTGGAATAATATGAAGAAGGATGTTACGGAGTTTGTACTACAGTGCTTGACGTGTCAACAAGTCAAGATCGAACATCAACGACCAGCGAGGTTGTTGAAACCGCTTCCCATTCCCGAGTGGAAGTGGGAAGACATCTCTATGGATTTCATCACTGGCATGCCGAGAACTCGGGCCGGAATGAATATGATTTGGGTAATTGTCGATCGGTTGACCAAGTCTGCAAACTTCTTGGGTATTAAGGATACTTGGGGACCGGATAGACTGGATCGAACCTTTATTGCTGAGATCGTGAGGTTACACGGTGCCCCCAAGACCATTGTTTCTGATCGAGACGGCCGTTTCGTATTGCATTTTTGGCAGGCCGTTCATCAGGCTTTAGGCACTGAGTTGAGATTGAGCACATCCTTTCATCCTCAGTCGGACGGTCAGACAGAGAGGACGATTCAGACGTTGGAAGATATGTTGCGGGCTTGTGCCTTAGACTAGAGTAATGATTGGGAGCTTCACTTGTCGTTGATCGAGTTTGCTTACAATAATAGTTGGCATGCGTCGATCAAAATGGCACCTTTCGAGGCACTTTATGGTAGGCGATGTAGGTCGCCATTTTGTTGGGACGAGGCTTCTAAGCTAATTGGAACGGAACCGGATATGTTGATGGAGACTAAGGAAAAGATTTCTATTATCCGGGACCGATTGCTGACTGCCCAGAGTCGTCAGAAATCTTATGCTGATACTTGTCGTCGACCCTTGGAGTTTGAAGTGGGGGATCATGTCTTACTCAAGGTGTCGCCGACCCGAGGAGTTTTCCACTTCGGGAAAAAGGGGAAACTTAGTCCGAGGTACATCGGGCCTTTCGAGATCTTGGACAGAATTGGAGATTTAGCTTATCGCTTGGCGTTGCCTCCAGCTTTGAGTCACGTCCATAGTGTTTTTCATGTGTCTCAGCTGAGGAAGTATGTGCCGGATCCGAGCCACATTATCGACTACAGTGAGATTGACATAGCCGAGGATATTACCTTTCCGGAGAAACCCGTGAAGATCCTTGAGCGTCGCGAGAAACAACTTCGACATAAGATCATTCCACTGGTTAAAGTGCAATGGTTGAGACATGGAGTCGAGGAGGCGACTTGGGAGACGGAAGAGAAGATGCGGGTGGAATACCCCGAACTATTTATTTCTTAAGTTTCGGGACGAAACTTCTTTTTAGAGGGGGAGAATGTAATACCCATACTTTTTATTGACTGTTTGACCTTACTGTTTCTCTTATGTTTTCGCTCTGTAAATGCTTGGAGATGTTGTTTATATTGTTATTAAGTTTCGTGCCTTGTTTGGGTCACGATCGTATTGTTTAGACCTTGCGGAAGTGTTCGGTGCCAGAGAAATAGCGCACGCTAGGCCTAGGCTAACGCACGCTAATTCAGCTTGATTAGCGCACGCTATCTTTGAGCTGTAGCGCGCGCTAAGGGACCAGTCAGGTCAGAACCCGTAACTCAGACTGCTCTCTGGACTGGCGGATTAACGCATGCTAGGAGTTCGTTAGCGAGCACTATTCGTGGTTAGTAGCGCATGCTAACATCCGTCCGTAGCGCACGCTAATGGTCGGGTCGGCAAAGGCAGTGAGGTTGCCAGGTTTCTGGACTATCAGGTAGCGCACGCTAGGCTTCGGCTAGCACAGGCTAAAGCTGTTACGTAATGCACGCTTAGCCATAATGGTAGCGCACGCTAATGGGCTGGTCAGTAGAGGCAGTAAGGTTTCAGACTTTCTGGACTAGCAGGTAGCGCACGCTAGGCAGTGGCTAGCGTACGCTATATGTGTTGCGTAACGCACGCTAGTGCTCACTATTAATGCACGCTAGCGGACCGAGACAGTGAACTGAGATTTTGGCAGGACAACAGTTAGCGCACGCTAGGGATGTTTCATAGCGCGCACTAATGTCTTATGACAGTAGCCACTGGACTACCAGGTGACCCGTTAGCGCACGCTAATATTGAGGCGTAGCGTGCGCTAGACTGGGACAGTATATAAGGGGACAGTCAACCCCTGCACTTATCATTTCACATCATTTCCACTTTTTCCGATCGGTAGAGCTCGGGAGAGGCGATTTGGGGCGATTTGAGGCAGTCCTTCTTCAGATATCGTCATATTTGGTTGGGGAACAAGGATTTCACAACATCTAATCCCTCCTAACGTCCGAATCAAGGTAGAAATCCTTAGAACCCTATTTTTTGGAATTTTGGGGTTTTTCGTAGATTCGTCCGATTTATTCATTTTGAAGCTTGAGGACCTTGAGATTATGATGTATCTATCCCGTATGCATGCTTTTCCTACGATTTTACAGATTAGATTGTGCCGTTTTTGGACTTGTGAGGGTTTGGACGATTTTCCAACCTCTAGTTGTTTATCCGTGTATTTCCATAAATCGTAGACGGGTTTTGGGAGTTTCTTCGTGTAATTTGGGTATGGATAATTGATTTTCAAATTCCTTGCGAATCGTTTAGGTGCCGGAAGCGCGTTCTTGGACCTTCCTAACTCTTACCCTTTTTCCGTCCAATTCCTCGATGTCTAAAAGGCAAGTATATATTTATGATTGTACGTTCTCGACTTTGAAAGTAAAATATATTAATGGCATGATTATTTATATCCACTCTGGGGCGGGCCGACGGGTCCCCTGAGGGGTTCGTAGCCTCTGGTGCGATTCCACGGATGATATGAACGAACCACTCTGGGACGGACCGACGGGTCCTCTGAGGGTTCCATAGCCTCTGGTGCGGTTCCACGGTATTCATATATATTGATGAGATGCTATGAGATTTAGTTATTCCGGAATACTAGTCTTGAATTGATGAATTGACGGTTACTTTTACTTTATTGTCGAGGAGTATTGTATTTCATACTTGATATACTTGCACTAGCTGTTCGACGGCTAACCCCTTTATGGTGGAAATACTTTTTATGTATTTCAGGTTCCAGGAGAGTGGACAGGCAGGTATCGGGCCGGCATGAAGATGGTGGGCAAGTGTGATACTGTGTCTTTCCTCCGGTTATGTTCTGAGTTCTCCATTCAGTGTTGTTGTAATAGAATGGTTATTGAATACTCGAGTATTGTTTTCCATTTTTCCTTGATGTTCCAGCCTGTGTTTGCCGAGGTATTGATTTGTGTTGTGATGTCTGTGGATACAATGGTTATGTCTTGAACACCTTTTGTATTGTTCTTCGTTCCATTATATATAGACCTTCTCGGTCAAAATTTATAGTTCCGCGTATGTTTAGCCTTGTGAGTCCCACGGTGGGGATTACGGCGCTGTAATACTCCTGAATAACTTAGGGGTGTTACACGCACGACCCGGCACCACCGACCAATCCGGCCGACCATGACCTGTCGGCCCGACCCCCGCTAGCGTGCGCTACGGCCGGAAGCCTGCGCGCGCTAGCCGACCTGTCCAGTAACCTCTGGACTAAAAAGCTCGCCCAGGTAACGTACGCTAGTCGGCCGACAGCGTGCGCTAACCCTGCCGGTTAGCGTGCGCCACAACCGACAGTAGCGTGCGCTACCTGCCGATCCTACCTGAGTCCAGAACCTCAGAACCCCTCTGCCCAAACCCGATAGAGTATGCTAGGCCGCTCGACAGCGTGCGCTACACTGCCGAGCTAGTGCACGCAGCCTCCCGGCCATGGCGTGCGCTACGCCGGTTCATACGTACTGCTCGGCGATTGCCGGCCAAAGACTGATTGCCGCACGGTCCGGCCACTTTCGGCCGCCATGACCCGACGACTCGATTTTCCGAAAACGTACGGAACGAACATGACGAAAATCTTGCGGGCAACATCAACGACCCGAAATGAAACATAATACAATAATTAATCATACGCGACCAAGAAAAGAGTCGAGACAGCAAGTACAGATACGGATACCCATAACTTTGGGTAAATTACAAAATGGCACAAAACACCCGAGAATCACGATACATGATCGAATAACCAAACCGAAGTTCACAACACGTATAACAAAGTTAAACGGACTTACGGGAAACTCGAAACAGCAGTTTCGAACGAGATTCGCAAGAATCGAACTCAAGTGCGGAAAAGTCGCTAAAAAGCACGGAACTCAACAAAACGACACCGAAACGAACTCGGATGTCAAAAAGTGTAGAATTAATCATTCTTAGGATTATGAAACGATCCCAAGCGAGTCATCAAAACGGACTCTCGCCAAAAAAAAAAAGAAAATTACCAGAAATCGAATTTGTGGATATTACAAGTATCTCACGAGATCCTCGACTTTGCGCATTGGTAAGTATGCTGTTGTGGTTATTCTATAGTGATGATGATTGATCATTGTCGTGATGGTTTTGGGATATTTTGGGTTGAACGGTATGTTTGTTTGTTTTATGACGGATTGCAAGTTTCGAGGACGAAACTTATTTTAAGTGGTGTAGAATGTAATATCCAGAATTTCTACTACTGTTGTTTGATATTATTTTATCCGAGTTATATTATACAGCGTGGAATCTGTACAATAGGGATAAAATAAATAAAGGACTGAGATGTCAGTATCGGTATAATTGTCGTATCTGGTCGACAGTTGCATTTGAGGATATCGTGTATCAGGTTATCGTACTTTCGATATAGAGTATATCGTATAAGAATATTATTGGATTCAGTGTTTGTGTTCAGTGTGTCTTATGTTCGTTTTTGGTATGTCGAGACGTTGGACAAGAATAGCTGAAAATGGCTAAGTGTAACATTATTAGTGCACGCTAATAATCATGAGTAACGCACGCTATCGTGCAAGTTTAGCGCACGCTACGGATATAAGATAACGCACGCTAATGCAGTCCGATCAGGAGGAATCTACGCGTGGACCACGCCACTTTCGGCGCACGTTCTGATAAGTCAACGGATGTTGTAATGTAGTGTTAGCGCACGCTAATGCATGTTGATTAGCGCCTTCTAATCGTATATCGGTCAACAGGAATCTTGGATTTATTGGTTGCTTTCGGCATGTGGGGTCACGAGCATCTTCGTGGTAGGTGTAGGCGTAGCAAGTCAATCGTATTAGCGCACGCTAAATGTAAGGACTTGCGTACGCTAGACGATGTAAGTTACGTATGCTAATGCATGGGCATTACGTGCGTAAGCACATGTCTGGCTTGACGGTAGCCTGCAGGCTGCGATAGCACACGCTAACAAAGTCAGTTAGCGCACGCTAAGGCTGTTGCGCACGCTAAACATAAGGTTTAGCGCACGCTAGTAATATACTTTATAAAAAGGGACAGAAGGGTGTTATGAAGCATTTCGTCCATTCCTTCCTTGCAACCGAGAGAGAAAGTTTTTAGAGAGAAGTTTGAGGCAATGGCAAAGTGTTCGGTAGCAGCTTCGTGGTATCGGTATCGAGGCAAGTTATTACTTGCTCAGTTATAATATTTAATGAATGGTTTCAGTTTCATTTCGTTTATAATGCATATAGTGATGAACTCTGGGTATTTGGATTGTATATCGTTCTCCCAATTCTGGGAGGTAAATCATAATGTATATGTTTTATCTCGGTTATTGGTATGTTCGGGTATCGAGGTTATGTTGCGATAAAGAAGATGATATGAGTATCTATAGTTCATTGTATGTTTGGATCGCTGAGAATTGATGATAATTGCCGGTGATGATTTGACATCGAGATTGCTCCTGAAGGACTCGGGCAAGTATCTTAGTTTGATTCGGTTTCGTGTTAATGATGTTGATCATGCAGGTTGTCATTCATGTTGCTGAGCATGAAGTCGTCCTAGTTGTTTCATCATAGTGTCGTTCATGTTTTGATTCATATGTTGTTCATATTGATGAACATTTTGATTTGCATATGTGTATGCATAATTATGTTGTTTATGTTATGTTGATCCGATGGGATCGTGTGATCTATGCTGAGGGCGCTGGATCAGATGTCCACCTCGTGTTGGTCCGACGGGATCATCTTGGGATCTATGCTGAGGGCGCTGGATCATTGGACGGGTTTTTCCACCTCGTGTTGGTCCGACGGGATCATCTTGGAATATATGCTGAGGGCGCTGGATCATTGGATTACCCAGTGTAGTGTTGATGGAATCATGTGGATTTGCATCGTTGGTTTTATATGTGTTGTTGTATGTATATTATTGGTTATCCACCTCGTGTTGATCTTGTAGGATCATCTTGGGATCTATGCTGAGGGCGCTAGATCATGGGATTACCATTGAGTATACATTGTTATTCTTTTTGAGCATATTGAGGTTGTCACATGAGTATGCATTTGTAGGTCTTGTGTTAGGACCGTGTTAGTGTATTGCTTTGATCTGATATCGGATTATACTGACTTGATTGTCATGAGATTGTGCATCTTGAGGTATGTTCTGTATTCCTTTGGTAATTGTCTTTAGTGGACAATCGATTATTGTGTCGAGATGTGATGATGTCACCCGATGGATTGGGATTGGACTAAGTTAGTAGATTTCGTAACAGTTATTATGATGATGCTTTGAGAACCTTGGGGTTCCGTTTGAGATACAGTACAGATGATTGGTTATGGACTTATCATGTTGTTGAGGATACGAGATGTGAACTTTTGTAAAGTTATGACGATAAGATTACTTTGATCGTATTCTTATTTTTGTATTCTCATTGGTATGTAATTATTGATGTGATGTGATTGACATCATTGTTGGATATTATGGCTGACCCCATCGTGGGCTTTCTTTTTAGGTTCTTGGTTTTTCGAGCTTATAGCGGTCGTGGAGAGATAAGCTTCCCGGAGGATACTAACTAGGGCATGTATTTGTGTATTGAGCTTCCTGATCAGTCGTTGTATTCCGCTTCTAGAGTATTTTTAATTGTTTGTCTTTTCCGGTGTGTGAGTATTTCTAAATGACCTTTCGTTTCTGGTAATTTGAGTTACTTTGGAAATCATTTTCTAAACTATTGAGTTTCGGTCGTTTGGCCTTGCCCTTTTCAAAATGAGATTTCACGACGGTTTTGATAAATAGATTTTATTAAGTCTTCGAATATTTTAAAGATAGTACTGTCGCCGGTCTCTGGGGCATTTGTAAATGTTTGCGAAAATTTCCTTTAGCCTTGTGGGTTCCATCTCGGGGCCCATGGCGCTGTAATATTTCCGGTTAAATCTGGGGGTGTTACAACATCCCCCAGATCATCGATCTCCTCGATCTCACCGACTCAAGGAAAACCCAAACCTGAACTCGCTGCTCCTCCTCGGCTGTCCTTACCTCTGGCTCCCGAAGCCTGATAGGACCCCTTGGATAAAGTAGGAATTGGAGTAACAAAACCTCTCGAGGCCCGTGAGCTCTCTCGAGATTTACTGGCACTAGAACTCCTCTAATATTTCTGGAGGTGTCCCTGCCTCTCACACAGAAAACAACCAATAGCTGGCACAGTACAACGAGTGCTAACATGACCCACTGAATCACAGTTAAAGCAAACAACAGTCGAACTCGTTGTATGATAAGAAGATGCTTTCCCAGCATGGAGACGACTAGAAAATGACCTCCTGGATATCGGAGCCCGATATCCATCTGAACGAATCGACATCCTAGTCCTCTCACCAGAAGAAACTGAAGGGTCCTTTAGAGCAAGCTCCTTGATCAAAAGCTCTGCTCCAAGAGCCTTCCCGATGAATTGACCAAGTGAATTACAATTGTGATTAAACAATTGCATCCTCAACTGCGGGTTTAGACTCTTGCTAAAATACTTGATCTTATCCGCTTCAGTACGGATAACAGATGAAGCAAACTGAAGAAGTCCATGAAACTTCTCAGCAATAACAATAACACCCTCATCCTCGATTGATTCGGGGTTCAAAACCTCTAACAACTTGGCTTCATGGAGTGGAGCCGGATAATACCTCTCTAACATGAGAGTCTTAAACTCGCTCCAATCACAATGACGATCGGTGGGCTTCACAGAGAGCCACCGAGAATAAGCGCCTTTACTCAAATAGTAAGCCGCTACTGCCACCTTACTCTCTTCCGGACACTGAACCATGTCGAAGAGTTTATTGAAATGTTCAAGCCAATGAACAATATCAGCTGGTTCCGATGAACCCTCAAAGGTAGGCGGCCTCTGACGAGAGATATCGCCGATAATATGACTCACTCCCCCACCCTGTCCATAAAACGGCATATGGGATCCCTGCTGCAGTGGACTACGAACTGCCGAGGTCTACATGGTCTCTATTATCTGCGTCATCTGAGTCATCTGGGCCATCATGCCCCTCATAAGCAATAAAGGGTCGATGTTTCCACTCTCAGTCTGATCGACTTCTCGATTATGACGTCCCAAAGGGAAATCGGTCACGTAGGTAACACCACCGGCCGAACTCTGATCCATCTCGACTTCCGCATGCGTAGAAACATGAGGTTCTGGGTTTTGGCTTGCCCTACAGGCTTCACACCCTCTGCCACGTCCTTGGATTCCTCTTTCCATACTGAAAGAATAACGTTCGATCATGAACAAAGCTCAAATATGCCTCAACTGCCAATCCACAATGCTAAGTCAATAGCCAAACACGAGTATACATACTCAATAGATAAACAATCGCCTCAAACATGCTAATTATAGCCAATACTGAGCCCACACGCTTCAAAACAAATAATCATGAATGAATCGTAACACAAATGTTACATACAGATTTCAACAAAATATGTATAATCAATGACATAATGTACGTATGAACATAAGAGAGAATCGAGTCCTTACACAGGTCATACGATGCTTCGAGGTCTTGCGATACTAGTTTTCACTGACGACGACTCGATGAAAGAAAGACTCATACAGTCGTCCAACTACCACGACTCACAAAACCCAACTGTCCAGATTGTCATAACCTCACCAGGCGAACACGACCAAATGTAACAAACTGACCCAAAGGGAGGATCACAGTCCCTACCAAGAAATCCGACATAATATTCCGATATGGAATTTCAATGACAAAAGTGATCCTACATGGCAAAAATAAAAATACAACAACATCCACGAGCCGTGCTCGGATAATACAAAATGACAACAACTGACAAAATTAGAGTACTACAAACTGTCTGACCGACATGAACACCAAAACATCTCAGACTAGTATCTCTCGAATGCCTCGTCACCATCATCATGCCCCTGTGTCTCAACTCTCTCCTCGCAAGCACCTAAAACATGAAAACATATTCCGCCCCCACGGGGTCAGTCATCCAGATAATGAATATCAAATACATGTATAACATGATATGCATCCAAAGGCAATAATGGAAATATGATATGCTCACAAACCAAAATAAGAATTGAGCATTCGTGAAACACTATGCCCACGGCATATGATCAATACCTGCTCAATAGGTTAGAACACAAGTGCACAACAGTGAATCATCAATATAGAACACAAAAATGAATTACCCGAAGATAAACCAAACCAGATCTGAAGTAAATACGAATTACAATGTCTGAAGGCTCCAACGGAAATACACAAAACATCACAATGGCCTAAAAGCCCCTCAGCCGAAGCTACCACAATAACACGAAGGCCTGAAAGCCTCTTAGCCGAAGCTGCCAATCATCACAATGGTCTGAAACCACTCAGCCGAAGCTGTCAATCATCACAATGGCCCGAAGCCAAAACATCCCGAAGCTGTATCACATGAGGGTCGAAGCCACGGCACGAAGCTGTATCATAATGAGGTCCGTGTTGGAAGAGGCTAAATATCAAGAACAAGTCCAGAGGGACGGTTTTAGGGAGAGAAATGAGGTTTTGGTTCGTGAAGAAATGAAATATGAAACCAAAATATATAAACTGACAAGCTCATTACGTACACTATACAAAAAGGTTAACGTACGTAAGAGTCATTACGTACGCTATATTAATAAATTAACGTACGTAATGCTAGTCCAGAACCAACTGACCAAAAATATGAAGACCCTATATGTAAACAACAACCATTTACGTACGTTAATAAGCTGCATGAATAACGTACGTAGGGCTCACACCCTAACGTACGTAAGGATCCGTTGACTGCAATAGTCGATCAGATTAAAGATATCCGGGACCCACCGTCCGAAAGTTAACAACGAGGAAGGTTCCTACAACCGACCACTCATTACGTACGTAACCCTATAGGTTTAATGTACGTAATACTCAGCTCATAGCGTACGTAATGTTACACATGTAGCGTACGTTATGGCTAGTATACTTAGCCAAAAAAAAATCCAAACTCTGCAACATCCAAACGACGAAACAATGCCGACGACAAGTATAAATATTTCGATCCTGAAATATCCCAATACAATATACATTGTATCAGTCCAAAACAACAACACTTGTACAATTCCAAATGGATACGTATGACTCAACAGTGAAACAAAAAAAAAATTACCCCCGGATATTACAATTCAAATTGTCGAAATTGACCTTTACTTGAATAAATTCGAGTCATATATTTATTTTCGAGTAACACAATTTCGAGTCAACTTCAAAAAAAATACAATATTGAAGAAAGTTGGCAATCGGGTAACACGTATTAGACTATCGAGTTAACCGAATGCAGGTTACCCGATTAGAATTACCCATAATAATTCGAGTTCCCCGAACCAAAATCGAGTTACCCGAATTAGAAATCGAGTTACCCGATTTTTTCAAGTTACCCGAATAGATCCCGGGTCACACGCTTGTCGGGAGACTTGAGTAACCCATCCAAGTTACTATCCTCGATGCCTGACTCGGGTAACCCGATTGTCCTGAGTAACTCACTTTATTCCCGAAAAACCCGAGTAACCCGAGTAATCTGAGTAACCCAAAAATTTGGTCGAGTAACCCGAGGGTTATGCGAAGTGTGACTAGGGTAATCGATCTGAGTAACTCAGTTTAATCGAGTAACCCGATTTGTTTTCGAGTTATACGTTTTGAGTTACTCGACCAAATTTCCCGATTAACCCGAAAAGTACACTCGAGTAACCCGATCATGTTACTCGAGATATTGAGTGTAAAATTCAAGTTTTAGAATAATAAATACCATGCTCATCAAGCCACAACATCCATTGAATCGAACGATCTCTCAACAATATTTTCACCTTTCTTTTCAGATATTATCTCACCGATATTTTTACCTTTCTTTTCTGATCAATTATCTTACACTAGGAGCTCTCTCACGACGAAGAACAAGGATTATTTCGATTGCAAAAAATAAAAGGTAAATTTGTAGCTCATTTTTAAATAATGTTTATACTTGAAATATCAAAAAAATATTAAAATACTAATTAATCTTTATAAATATTTTAAGTTTTAGTTTAGTTAATAACCTAATTTTTTTAAATTATTTGACATATGAGTTTTTATAAAAAGGTTGTCATTCGTTTTAATGGCAAGTGATAAGATTTAGACTATCGCGGTGGAAAAGAATAAATATTGCCTGTGCCCATTGGTGTGAGCTATGCGACATTAGTAGATAATGTCCACATTATTGTTGAAGTTGATAGAACAAAACATGTTTATGTTTTATTCTCAATTGATTGTGATGGGAAAAAAAAAGATGAAGATAAAGAATGATTTTGATATAAATTACTTATTTCAATTCAATGCTGAGCCTGTGATTTTTGTTAGCCTTCAGAATGCAACTAGCATTCCTCCAATAGCTCCCTCATTTGGTCCATAATTTGACTTACCTGGATCTAGCTCTTTTCTAGTATCGTACAATTTTAATCGTATGGATTATATGACTGATTGGGGTTCAAGCATGCAAATTCCTTAGGAGTTTCATGGTTCTCGATTTTATGGTTGTGATCCTTCAAATAATGTATGTGATGTTGGTGGTAATTGTGGTGGTGGTTGTGCTGATGATGGTAGTAGTGGTGATGATAATGACGACATAAATATCAATGATACCAATCTAGAAGATGCCGAGGTTCATAAATATTGGTTTGAAAAATTTTGCAAATACTATGCGAAAAGAGGTATGTTCAATACAAGATTGGTAAAAGAAGCAGAACCAGAACCAGAACCATAATGGAGACGATTTGATTTCGATCAATTAGTAGATGGAGAATGTGCCCCAGCTCCTCCCTCTGGTCCTGGGTGGAAAATTCCAGGTAGAACTCCATATGTGTCTCCGTCTAGAGTTGATGATGATATGGATGAGAAATTGATCCTGCAAATACACTATCTTTACAAAGTGGGTCTATATTTCTCTCCAAATATAGATTGAAGAACGTTGTTGGACAGTATCATTTGGAAAGGAAATCTGACTATCGTACTCTAAAATCTGATAGGAAGCGGTATTCTACCGCTTGTACAGATGAAACTTGTAATTTTTTATTGAGCATCTCCAGGAGGGGTGGATTTTGGAGAGTGCACTCACTGAATGAGCATACCTGCCATTTTGACCCAAATCATAAAGCACCTAAGCAGTTGCCTTCTAAGATGCTTGGTGAATACATGTCCAACAAACTATTAGTGGAAGGAAAGATTATGACTCTGAAGCTAGTGCAGGCTCAACTTAAGAAGGAGCATTGTTTGATAATCGATTTATGGCTTGGCATTGAGAATTCGCAACCATGATATTTTGTTGATATATGGAGACCATCAAGATTCTTTCAGAATGATCCCCTCATGCTTGCATATGCTGGAGGTGACGAATTCAGATACTATAACTGATTATGTGGTTGATGCAAATACTGGGAAATTTAAATATATCTTTTATGCTTTGGGGGCTTCGATATCAGGATTTTGTTATGCTAGACCAATTATTATTGTTGATGGGACACACCTTAGGGGTAAGTATCGAGGAATATTATTTATTGTTGTTACAAAAGATGGTAACAATCAGATATTTCCACTTGCTTTCAGGATTAGCGACGTCAAATGCGATGAGTCGTGGAAGTATTTCATGTACAAATAAAAAGAAGCCTTTGGTTGTCCAAAGGATCTCTTGATTGTTTCAGACAGGCACAAATCTATATTAAATGCTATAAGAGAGGTATTTCCACTTGCGCATCACGGGTTATGTTGTTACCACGTTCATAAGCATTTGGTTAAGTATGGTCAACACGTGGTGGCAATTTTCAATGCTGCAGCTTACAGCTATCATATTGAGGATTATAATAGGCATATGGAAAGTTTAGAAATAGTATGCATAGCTTCAGCTACCTACTTGAAAGAAGTTGTCGGTGAAAATAAATGGGCTCGTGTGAATTGCGCAGTCCTGCGATTCAAGGTTAAGAGTTCAAATGCCGTTGAAAGCATGAACAACTGTCTTCTCTGGGCTAGAAGGCTGCCTGTTTCCGCACTTCTCGAGGTATGTCGAACCGTGGTAGAAGAATGGATATCTGATCGACATAAAATGCAAATAAGTGTCCTGGACCTTTAACAAATCATGCATACGAGATATTGATGAAGACGGTTGGAGCTGTATCGAACATGGACGTTCAATTCCTTAGTGATGGGGTGTTTAAGCTGACCTCTAACCGGAAAAATTATGTTGTGAACTTGAGAAAGCAAAAATACATTTGTATGATGTTCCAGCATGATATGATCTCGTGCATTCATACCGCGCCAGCTATAAGGTACCTCAATCATGACCAAACTGTGTACATACATGATTACTACAAAGTGTCCACGCTTCTCCAAATGTGGGGACGATCTATGATTCCAGTACCTCACCCAAGTGATTGGTTCATTCCTAATAACATCAAGGTAAAAGTTTGTGAACCACCAGACAATCCGAGGCAGTCAGGGTGACCAAAAGAAAGGAGATACACATCAGGGGTTGAGTCCTCGACTCATACCCGTAAAGTTCAAACATGCCTTAGATGTGGAGGCACGGGGCACAATAGAAAGACTTGCACTGCAGTTATTCCCTAACTATTTGAGGATTTCACAATACAACTGTAATATCCGCAATTTTCGATTTTCGGTAAATTTCTTCTTTCGACCGGAGTCCGTTTTGATGACTCTCTCATGACCGTTTCGTCATTCTGAGAATGATTAATTCTACACTTTTTGTCATCCGAGTTCGTTTCGGTGTTGTTTTGTTGAGTTCCGTGCTTTTTAGCGACTTTTCCGCACTTGAGTTTGATTCTTGCGAATCTCATTCGAAACTGCTGTTTCGAGTTTCCCGCAAGTCCGTTTAACTTTGTTGGACGTGTTGTGAACTTCGATTTGGTTATTCGATCACGTATCGTGATTTCCGGGCATTTTGGGCCATTTTGTAATTTCTTGAAAGTTACGGGTATCCGTATCTGTAATTGTTGTCTCGACCCGTTTCTTGGTCGCGTATGATTAATTATGGTATTACGTTTTCATCTCGAGTCGTTGTTGTCGTCCGCGAACTTTTCGTCGTGTTCGTTCCGTGCGTTTTCGGAAATCGAGGCGTCGGGTCGTGGCGGCCGCCAGTGGCCAGGCCGTCTGGCGCTGTCGAAGTCTTGAGCAGCGGCGCGAGCACGCGAGGAACCGCGTAGCGCACGCTTCTGGCCGGCAGCTGCCTTCTTAGCTTCAGCGATGTAAGCGCCTGCTGTCGAGTCGGCCAGACGCTATCGGGCTTAGGCGAGAGGATTACGAGGTTACGACTCGGTCGAGATCGGCGAGATAGCGCCGCCTTCTGATCGGTCGTGGCGCACGCTAACCGGCAGTGTAGCGCCTGTTGTCGGTGACTAGCGTACGTTGCAGGATAAGTTTGTTAGTCCGGTGGCTCTTTGGACATGTCGGCTAAGGCGCGAGCCTTTTGTAGCGCACGCTAGCGGAGTCGGCGGTTGAGTCATGGTCGGCGGGGTGGTCGGTGGTCTTTGGGTCATGCGGGCCATGGCGAGGTGCTCGGCGTCTTGGCGATAGCGCGCACGCTAGTCAGGAAGGCTAGCGCATGCTAATTCCGGACGAGATATAAATGACAGACCGGCGACTTTTTGATCATTTTTCATTTCATTTCTCTTGGTCCAGAAATTTGAGGTTTTGGAGGAGACGAAACCATGTTGTTGGACAACAAATCCATGAAGTTTCTGAGTTTATATCACCGATCAATCATCCTATAACATCCTTCGATCCAGCGAATCAAGGTTAGATCTTTAGAACCCTACTTTTGGGTAGATTTGGGGGTTTTCGCGTTTTTGTCCGATTCGTTCCGTTTTGTCGATTAATTCATGATGAATATGATTAATCTTGTTAGTATTCTTAGTTTCCCTAGGGATTCATGGTATATTTCGTGATTTTTACGGAATCGAGAGGGTTTGGTTGTGGTCCGCCCTCGTTGTTCTTTATATACGAATATACATGAATCGTAGGCGGGTTTTCGGGTGTATTCCAATTCCGTATTCATTTAGAAATGGTTGTGATTGTATTCTTCGAATCGTTAGGTTCGGTTTCATTGGTTCCTAGCGTTCGTCGGTGACTTTCCTTTCCGTTCGTTGCGTCGTCAATAATTCAAGGCAAGTATTTTTGGAAACCTTTATGCTTAACGTGGAATGGTAATGTATTTTGTGTGTGATTTGCTCACCTCGTGTTGGTCCGACGGGATCAAGGAAGGAATCCAAAGGTTTTCGTCCCGGATTCATGAGTTTGTATAGCTAGCCAGTTCGGGAGGGTCCTTAGAGGCCTCGGGCGGGATCAATGATATTACTCTGATCCCAAGGCGATGCATGTGCGTGTTTTGTTTTTATAATGTGGCCAGCTCGGGAGGGTCCTTAGAGGCCTCGGGCGGGATCTATGATATTACTCTGTTCCCAAGGCAAATTATTTGACTATTTGTTTCCGGAAAAGACATGTCTAGTTTTTGGTTTTGAAATTGATATTGGTGCATGTACTATGAAATGTGTAAGCGATTGGTTTGCCTTGAATACTTGTACTAGCGTAATTGCTAACCCCGTTGGGGGACCCGTTGTCGGGGAAATTCTTGTTATGGATTTGAGTTATGTTCAAACAGAGAGCGGCTACTGGGATGGTACGAGGATGTCGGCCAAGGTTTGACATGTGCAATTGAGTCTTGTTAATTCCCACTGTCTCTTTTGATGTGGATCTTTTCCAAATTGTAAACTTATAGATTGTACTCGCGAGTACTTAGGCTTTTCCTTTCGGATTGTGTCTGGACTTAGTTGGAGTTACTGTATTTGTCGGTTGATGTTTATTATGCCGGTTGTACCGGACGTGTTGTTTTATGTTCTTGTTGTTAACAATTGTTTCCTTGCTAACCGAAACGGTTAGTCGAGAGGTGTTTTCTTGTGTTAGCCTGGTGGATCCCATGTAGGGGTCCACGGCGCTGTAATACACCTCGAATATCTTGGGGTGTTCTGAGAAAATGGTATCGGAGCTCTAGGTTTATGGATACCTAGGCTTGTTGGTTATTTGGGTCTAGTTGTGTTTTGTTTTGCACATTGTCACACTGCTGCCGGCATCTCAGTACATCCAGTGCTCGTAAGTTTTCCTTACTCGATTCTCTTGTTTTCTCGTATTGAAATTCCACTTCTTGAACTGTGATTGCCTCTATCGTACTTATCGTCGAGTTGTTTTTCGATCCATCCGGTTCGTGTACTTTTGATTCTAGTATTGCGCAGTCCTTTATCTCTCTGGAGTATGTGCGCCGTTCTGGGCTTGACCGTTTGTCATTTTGCGAGCCTTCCATCGCTAAACTTCCTAGCATTGGTGGGATCGTTGGTGATCGAAAGTGTAATACCCGAGATTTCTGATATGTATTTGGAACTTGTGATATTGTAATCGTTGTATTTGATCTGAGTATTATTCTCCGTATTTCATAATCCGATGTTGTCGAGCGTATGATTTCATGTATGTGATTTAAAAATTGTAATTCTGCGCATGTAGCGCACGCTATCGGCTATGTGTAGCGCACGCTAACATGGATTCATAGCGCACGCTACAAAGGAATATTAGCGCACGCTATGGGTGGTCAATTTGATTGAGACGTGCGGTAGGTGAGATCTGGCCGGGGACCCCTGTCGGATTGTGTCGGGATGAACCTGGACGGCTTTCGGGAAAAGCCAAGTCAACGCCTTAGCGCACGCTACAGGCATGTGCATAGCGCGCGCTAAGCGTTGAGTACAGTTAAGTCAGTGAGCCGTTAGCTCATGCTACGATCAGGGACTAGCGCGCGCTAATAGCCCTTTCTTATAAATAGGACATCATCCTATTCGTGATTTCAGTTCTTTCTTCTCCCATACCCGAATTCTTACACTTAGAACATAACTTCCTTCATCCTGAACACTTCATATCAACATCCTAGCTCGTGATTGAGGATCGTATATCATTGGAGATTGGTGTTCAAGCCTTCGGTGTTGGATTGCTTCGATTTCCTCCGTGTTCTTCATTACTTTGAGGTAGGTGATTCTTCACCGATATTAGTAATGTTCTTAAGGACGTTTGATCATGTTTTGATAGCCAGTTATTTCGTTTATAATCGGTCATCACATGTTAGATGGATACTTTTGACGTATCGGCACTATATATCGTAGGAACCTTTGAACCGTTTTTAGTATATGGACTCCTAAACATTTTCAAACCGATTTGTGATCAGTAGACGGATACTACCCAATTGTTACGTTTTACACATTGGAATCATGCGTTTTGGAACGTAGGACGAATGGAACTTAGAATATTTTCTTGAAGATCGAAGATGAATTATGATGTTGAGATGATTATCCGTATATTTGTATCTCATAATCATAGAACTTCCGCAAACCTTATTAGCATGATATGCTTGAGGATGACTTGTTTTATCACCAGAGAATTCATGAGTTCATCACCATTCAACCCGATTTTACGCCGTAGTAATCTGCCATGCACGATTAGTGCACGCTAACATACGTTAGTTAACGTGCGCTATCGGGGATAAGTTAACGCACGATACGTACGTAACGCACGTTATGATGTCAGCCGAGTCAAACTGCCAGTCCGTGGCTAGCGTACGCTAGGCTTATACGATAGCGTACGCTAACAGGCAGGCTTAGCGCACGTTACGTAGAGTACGTAGCGCTCGCTAAGCGATCGAGCATTGTTTATTTTGAGCTTTTGGGCCGTAGACCGAATTGTTAGGCCATCGTTCGACTTGAGATGATTTGTATATCATTCCTTTTGTTAAGGTTCGAGCTTGTTACGTTGATCGAAGGAGGCGGCCTTCGAATGTGTTGAGATCATTGAAGTGTTTCGTTCTTGCCATCTTCGAGGCAAGTATCGTAATATATTAATATTGGTATTTTGAGCATGCGTGTGATTATTCATGTTGTTGAACATGAGATTTATTACGTTGAATTGTAATGATATTCGTTATTTAGTGTTTGTATGTTCATGTTGGTGAACATAATGATTTGGCATATGTGTATGCATGAGTTGTGTTTGTGTACGTTGTTACGATCTATGCTGAGGGCGCTGGATCGGATGTCCACCTCGTGTTGGTCCGACGGGATCATATTGGGATCTAGGCTGAGGGCGCTGGATCATTGGACGGGTTATTTCCTCCTCGTGTTGGTCCGACGGGATCATCTTGGGATCTATGCTGAGGGCGCTGGATCATTGGAATACCCATGCTGTGTTAATGGAATCTTGTGGATTCGCATTGTCGGATTCCGGTAGCGGAAGTCCGTGTGGTGTATCTTGTTATGTATTGTTGATGCATATTCGAATTGTTTAATATGATACTTGTACTAGCATCGTTTCGCTAACCCTTTCGGGGGTGGACATTTGTTTTGATGTTCAGGTAGCCGAGGAGCAGGAAAGCGACAAAGATCGACGTGACGACGAAGGGGTTCGATGATGTTTGTTGTTGTTTGGTGATTTGTTTTCTTGTTTTGATTTCGATTTTCGATACGCGTGTCGTATTAATATTATTTCGATATGGTTGTATAAATTACTCGTTGAACCAGTTGTTCGGTTTTGCAAACTTGAATTTCCGATGATGATGATGTCTTATATTTACCTTTCTTTTAAATTAGCCTTGTAAATCCTTACTTAAAGGGTTTACGGCGCTGTAATTATTCTGAATATCTCGGGGTGTTACAGAATATGGTATCGGAGCTAAGATTTATGGATATCTTAGCAGTCGGGTTTTAAGTTAGGTCTGTTTACGTTATTGATTTACGAGTCCTTCGTAACATCACTGTTCAGCCAAAAGTCGTCATGTGGACCGTGGTTGTAAGTCTCCTAATCTCTTATACTACCGTTTTACTTAATTACTGTTTTGTGAGTATTGACGGACTTTATTTCGAAAACTTTGTCCTGGATATTGAGGAATTGTGTTTACAGTATGTTGAGAGGAGGACGTGGACGCGGACGCGGTCGTGGACGCGGACGGGGTCGTGGACGCGGACGGGGTAACATGAGACAGGAGGATTCCGCAACTACCCCGGAATTATCAGCTAGTCGAACCGATTCCCATTCTGGAGGGCAGCAAGGATCAGCGAATGACGACGCAAATCCTAACATGCCGGGAGTGCTTCAACAGGTGGTGGCGCAGATAAACCAGTTCGCCCAGGTAGTCGACCGCATGCAGACGGCGATGGGACAGCAACACCACGAGGATAACCGGGGAGACAGATGGCTTGCTGAGGTGGTCAAATTACACCCGCCAAAATTTGACGGAGCTGCGGAGGCAATTACTTGGGATCACTGGCTCAAGGAGTTAGAGAAGATATTCGCAGGTCTTAACTGTCCCGAGGACCGGAAGGTCCCCATTGCCCAGTATTTTCTGACTGGGGAGGCCTTTGATTGGTGGGAAGCTATCCGACCCGAAAATCATAATGCGGAATGGACGGAATTCAAATTAATGATGGAAGTACAGTATTGTCCTCGTCCAGTTAGAGAGGCAAAGATCCGAGAGTTTTTCTCACCACAGAGTTCGGAAGCATGTGGTGATGTAATCAAAACTTTTAATCATCAGCTGACTTGTGTGCGACACTTGGTCAGAACGGAGGCGGAAAAGATTTTTCATTTCGATATGCGGATGAAGCCGGAGATTCAGCAGTACATTTCCGGATTCGAGTGTACTACGTTGCGACAGTATCAAGACAAAGTGCTGGCCTACGACATGAAAGAGGCGGCGGTGGGGAAATCAGTGGAGGCAAAGAAGCAGAAGGTGACCGACGACTTTTCAGAAAACAAGAGTGGTGGGCCCCGCAAGGGCCAGTCTTCCTTTTATTCGGCTAGGAAACCTCCACATCCTTCCAGAGGAGGAAAGAAGTTCCGGACTATATCAGTAGTTCCGGACGCATCAAAGAAATGCTACAACTGTGGTCGAGCAGGGCATATTCGACGTGATTGCCCCGCGTCTTCTGTGACTTGTTATGATTGTGGACAAGAAGGGCACCGTGCGGCCTTCTGTGGAGTTGCTACTAGATCTTTTGGTACTCGCACTCCAGCGCTAGTTCCGAAGGAGACAAGTGTGAACCAGACGCAGCAGAGTGGATTTCAGCAGCAGAACGTTGGGAAGAGAGAGACATCCAGTGCTGGGTCCATTCCTCCGCGCCTGTACGAGATGATGAAATCTGACGATCAGAACACTGTTGTTGCATCAGGTACGATTCAGATCCTTTTGCAACCAGTTAGTGTTTTATTCGATTCCGGAGCTACACATTCTTTTGTATCCTTGAACTGTGTAAATCGTTTAAAAATCTCGTGCTTATTTGATTGTGAACCATATGTTGTGGGTTTGCCGAGTGGAGAGAGAATTGTGGGAACCCTAGAGGATAGAGATTTTCCAGTGTCTATAGGAGGGAGAGATTGGCCATCGAATCTTATTGTAGTTGACATCTACGGTGACGAGTTAATTCTCGGAGACGATTGGCTCAACCGTTATGGAGCTATTCTGAATTACCGAGAGAGAGTCATTTCTATCATTGCTGATGACGGATCTGAACACTTATTCCGAGGATGGAGACCAGGAAGCTCGGGAAAATTGATCAACGCAATGAAAGCCGTGAAATTACTGAAGCAAGGATGTCATGGACTTTGGTGCTACGCCATGAGGAAAGAGGAAGGAGTAGAACTCTCGTCTATTTCAGTTGTGAATGAGTTCTCAGATGTATTTCTTGACGAACTACCTGGGTTACCTCCGCAGAGAGAAGTGGAATTCACTATCGAATTAGAGCCGGGAGCAGCTCCTATTTCCAGAGCACCATACCGCATGGCGCCAACCGAGATGTATGAACTCAAGAAGCAACTGGAGGAATTGTTACAGAAGGGCTATATCCAACCTAGCGTTTCTCCTTGGGGAGCGCCCGTTCTCTTCGTCCGGAAGAAACACGGATCCCTCCGACTGTGTATTGATTACAGGGAGCTCAACAAGTTGACGATCAAGAATAAGTACCCTATACCTCGGATCGACGACTTGTTTGATCAACTGCAAGGGGCGAGGGTATTCTCGAAAATTGACTTGCGATCAGGATACCACCAGTTGAGAATTAAGGAATCGGATATACCGAAATCTGCTTTCAGATCCCGGTACGGGCATTATGAATTTGTAGTAATGCCATTTGGACTTACCAATGCTCCTGCGGTGTTCATGCAATTGATGAATCGGGTATTCTTGGAATACTTGGATAAATTTGTGGTCGTCTTCATTGATGACATCTTGATATATTCGAGGGACGCAGAGGAGCATGCCGAACATTTGCGTGTGGTTTTGAGCACTTTGAGGAAGGAACAGCTGTATGCAAAGCTTTCAAAATGCGAGTTCTGGCTTAGGGAAGTAACTTTCCTTGGGCATGTGATATCAGCTGACGGAGTTCAGGTGGACCCGAAGAAAGTCGAAGCAATCTTGGAATGGGAATCTCCTAATAATGTGAAAGAAGTCCGGAGTTTCCTAGGAGTTGCTGGGTATTATCGCCGCTTTGTAGAGGGATTTTCCAAGATTTCTCGTCCGCTCACTCAGCTGTTACAGAAAACTCAAAAGTTCAAGTGGGATGAGAAATGCCAGGCTGGTTTTGATGAGCTTAAGAAGAGACTAACGATAGCACCTATATTAGCATTACCAGATGGAACTGATGGGTTCATGGTGTCTGACGCTTCAAATCGAGTCCAGGATGTGTGTTGATGCAAAGAGATAAGGTGATTACCTATGCTTCTCGGCAGTTGAAACCATACGAAGTTAACTACCCGACTCATGATCTGGAGTTAGCAGCTGTGGTCTTTGCATTGAAAATTTGGAGACATTATTTGTACGGCACTCATTGTCAGATCTTTACCGATCATAAGAGCCTCAAGTACATTTTCAGTCAGAAAGAATTAAACATGAGGCAGAGAAGGTGGCTGGAATTGATCAAGGATTACGACTTGGAGATTCTCTATCATCCGGGGAAAGCAAACGTAGTAGCCGATGCATTGAGCCGTAAACCTGTTTCTCTTCGAGTGTTGGAAGCACTTACATCCCAAACCAGTATTCAACGAGAACTGATCCGCGAGGATTGAAGTATGGGCACCGGGAATCCAAGGGCAACTTTATGTGATGGGCCCGGACTTCATCACTAGTCGAGAGATCAAGTCTAGCGGTTGAGCGATTCTCGATCCTTCGATTATGTGACGAAGTAAAGAAAGGAAAAGCCCGGATTCGTGTTACAAGACAATGGAGTTCGAGATTTGAGTCGACTTTGGGTTCCCGATGATGATGATCGAGACGGACTATTACGAAGGAAGCTCACGGGCGCCTATTCTATTCACTCGGGCATCAGTAAGATGTATAAGGATTTAAAACAAAACTTCTGGTGGGGGAATATGAAGAAGGACGTAGCAGAGTATGTTTCGAGGTGCTTGACTTGTCAGCAAGTTAAGATTGAACATTAGCGACCTGCCGGAATGTTAAAGCCGCTTCCAATCCCTGAATGGAAGTGGGAGGACATCTCGATGGATTTCATCACCAGTATGCCAAGGACTAGAACGGGAATGAACATGATTTGGGTTGTAGTTGATCGACTAACCAAGTCGGCTCATTTCCTAGGAATTAAAGATACATGGGGACCCGAGAGATTGGCACGAGTATTTATTGCGGAGATAGTTAGATTGCATGGGACGCCGAAGACCATTATTTCGGATCGAGATGGTCGCTTCGTGTTGCACTTCTGGAAAGCAGTTCACAGGGCTTTGGGGACTGAGCTCAACTTTAGTACGGCTTATCATCCCCAAACGGACGGTCAGTCCGAAAGGACTATACAAACAGTAGAAGACATGCTTAGAGCTTTGTGCATTAGATTGGTCAACTGATTGGGAAGTTCACTTGCCCTTGATCGAGTTCACCTATAATAATAGTTGGCATGCTTCTATTAAGATGGCACCATTTGAATCTTTGTACGGGAGAAGATGCCGATCACCCCTGTGTTGGGATGATTCTTCGGATTTGATCGGAACGGAACCAGAATTAATAATTCAGACTCAAGAGAAGATAGATTTGATTCGAGAAAGACTGTTGACTGCCCAGAGTCGACAAAAGTCTTACGCAGACGTACGTCGTCGTCCTCTAGAATTCGACGATGGGGACCATGTACTATTGAAGGTGTCTCCTACACGAGGGATTTTCCGTTTTGGGAGGAGAGGCAAGCTTAGTCCTAGATATATCGGACCATTCGAGATCCTCGAGAGGGTTGGAGATTTAGCATACAGGTTGGCCTTACCGCCATCGCTGAGTCACGTTCACAATGTGTTTCACGTATCCCAACTGCGGAAGTATGTACCGGACCCCAGTCACGTTATTGATTTCGACGAGATCGAGATAGCTAATGATGGCACCTTCGAAGAGAGACCAATCAAGATACTTGAGAGTCGGATCAAACAATTGAGGAATAAACTAATACACTTGGTTAAAGTACAATGGTCACGACACGGAGTCGAAGAGGCCACTTGGGAAACGGAGGACAGTATGAAGGCTAGATATCCAGAGTTGTTTTCATCTTAAGTTTCGGGACGAAACTTCTTTTTAGGGAGGAAGGATGTAATACCCGAGAATTCTGATATGTATTTGGAACTTGTGATATTGTAATCGTTGTACTTGATCTGAGTATTATTCTCCGTATTTCATAATCCGATGTTGTCGAGCGTATGATTTCATGTATGTGATTTAAAAATTGTAATTCTGCGCATGTAGCGCACGCTATCGGCTATGTGTAGCGCACGCTAACATGGATTCATAGCGCACTCTACAAAGTAATATTAGCGCACGCTATGGGTGGTCAATTTGATTGAGACGTGCGGTAGGTGAGATCTGGTCGGGGACCCCTGTCGGATTGTGTCGGGATTAACCTGGACGGCTTTCGGGAAAAGCCAAGTCAATGCCTTAGCGCACGCTACAGGCATGTGCATAGCGCGCGCTAAGCATTGAGTACAGTTAAGTTAGTGAGCCGTTAGCGCACGCTACGATCAGGGACTAGCGCGCGCTAATAGCCATTTCTTATAAATAGGACAGCATCCTATTCGTGATTTCAGTTCTTTCTTCTCCCATACCCGAATTCTTACACTTAGAACATAACTTCCTTCATCCTGAACACTTCATATCAACATCCTAGCTCGTGATTGAGGATCGTATATCATTGGAGATTGGTGTTCAAGCCTTCGGTGTTGGATTGCTTTGATTTCCTCCGTGTTCTTCATTACTTTGAGGTAGGTGATTCTTCACCGATATTAGTAATGTTCTTAAGGACGTTTGATCATGTTTTGATAGCCAGTTATTTCGTTTATAATCGGTCATCACATGTTAGATGGATACTTTTGACGTATCGGCACTATATATCGTAGGAACCTTTGTACCGTTTTTAGTATATGGACTCCTAAACATTTTCAAACCGATTTGTGATCAGTAGACGGATACTACCCAGTTGTTACGTTTTACACATTGGAATCATGCGTTTTGGAACGTAGGACGAACGGAACTTAGAATATTTTCTTGAAGATCGAAGATGAATTATGATGTTGAGATGATTATCCGTATATTTGTATCTCATAATCATAGAACTTCCGCAAACCTTATTAGCATGATATGCTTGAGGATGACTTGTTTTATCACCAGAGAATTCATGAGTTCATCACCATTCAACCCGATTTTACATCGTGTAATCGCCATGCACGATTAGTGCGCTAACATACGTTAGTTAACGTGCGCTATCGGGGATAAGTTAACGCCGCGATAAATGCGTAACGCACGTTATGATGTCGGTAGTCAAAGCGCGATCCGTGGCTAGCGTCGCTAGGCTTATACGATAGCGTCGCTAACAGGCGAGCTTAGCGCCGCGTTACGTAGAGTACGTAGCGCTGCTAAGCGATCCGAGCATTGTTTATTTTGAGCTTTTGGGCCATAGACCGAATTGTTAGGCCATCGTTCGACTTGAGATGATTTGTATATCATTCCTTTTGTTAAGGTTCGAGCTTGTTACGTTGATCGAAGGAGGCGGACTTCGAGTGTGTTGAGATCATTGAAGTGTTTCGTTCTTGCCATCTTCGAGGCAAGTATCGTAATATATTAATATTGGTATTTTGAGCATGCGTGTGATTATTCATGTTGTTGAACATGAGATTTATTACGTTGAATTGTCATGATATTCGTTATTTAGTGTTTGTATGTTCATGTTGGTGAACATAATGATTTGGCATATGTGTATGCATGAGTTGTGTTTGTGTACGTTGTTACGATCTATGTTGAGGGTGCTGGATCGGATGTCCACCTCGTGTTGGTCCGACGGGATCATCTTGGGATCTAGGCTAAGGGCGCTGGATCATTGGACGGGTTATTTCCACCTCGTGTTGGTCCGACGGGATCATCTTGAGATCTATGCTGAGGGCGCTGGATCATTGGAATACCCATGCTGTGTTAATGGAATCTTGTGGATTCGCATTGTCGGATTCCGGTAGCGGAAGTCCGTGTGGTGTATCTTGTTATGTATTGTTGATGCATATTCGAATTGTTTAATATGATACTTGTACTAGCATCGTTTTACTAACCCCTTCGGGGGTGGACATTTGTTTTGATGTTCAGGTAGCTGAGGAGCGGAAAGCGACCCGCGATCTGCAAGCGTGACGATGAAGGGGTTCAGTGATGTTTGTTGTTGTTGCTGGTGAATTGTTTTCTTGTTTTGATTTCAGTACTTGATTACGCATGTCGTATTAATATTATTTCGATATGGTTGTATAAATTACTCGTTGAACCAGTTGTTCGGTTTTGCAAACTTGAATTTCCGATGATGATGATGTCTTATATTTACCTTTCTTTTAAATTAGCCTTGTAAATCCTTACTTAAAGGGTTTACGGCGCTATAATTATTCCAAATATCTCGGGGTGTTACAGAAATATCCGAGTTTTGCTCCGTGGTATACTGTGAGAGGGCTTGACCCTCTAGTTTTTTTTGTTGTATGATGGAATCTGTGTTTGGTAATTGCGATATACTAAATGTATGTTGAGCCGAATGTACTGATGGGTTGGACACCGAAGGGTGCAGTATGATGTAGAAGTTTTGAACATTTATATGTTCCGGTATAGGTATTGATGGCAGAGTTTTTTGAGAAACTCACATAGCTGGTTTCGACATATGTCCAAATCGGTGATCTTTGGTTACGCTGTTAAACTTGAAGAGATAGTTTGACATATGCTTGGAATTAGTATTCCCGAGTTGCGCTTGTTGAACTGGTGATTTTTGAATGCCGTGTATGCCTGTGTTCGGGAATTGTTGGTACTTGGCTAATTATTGTTATTTACAATCAATGTGTTTCTATTAATAATAATACATGCGGCGTGCATGCTTGAAATTTTCTTAGACTTGATCGTATTGTGGTTTTTTTTTGAAAAGTGACATGAATTTGGGCGAGCCAGCCTTGTATTTTCAAATAAAACCTTGTGTCGGTATTTAAAGGTCGTGTATAAAAGTGTTTGGGACATTTTATAAAATGCTACCGCTGTTAAGCCCTTGTCGTGTTTAAAAGGGTCTTGAAAATGATTTTTAACTTATCGGTTTTATTTTCGAATAACTAGAGTATACGATTTTAAAATCAGATTAGCCTGGGGAAACCTAGGCTGTCGAGTCAAGTTGTGTTGGTTGAGTTTTGTCTCGTCGGATTTTGTCTGACTTAGTCGCATCGCGACGCGTCGTTTGAGATCATTGGTCGTGATTAGTATCGAGGGACGGTCGTCACTTACGTGCGACCTATGGATGTAAAACTCCCTTCCTTGTGTTGTGTCTCGTGTGACACGAGTTATTTGTATGATTAGTCGTTAAATGATGGAATCCTTCTATGGATTTTGATTTCACAATATGTGTTTATTCGACTCTCGTATTTGGCTTATACGAGGAGTGTCGTCACTGCTGATGTATTTTCGTACCATATTTTATCCGCTGCGTGAGTTCTTTCAAACGGCTTTTGGTATTTTGCAAACTGAGTTTTATTTCGTAAATCCGATTCCTTGAATCAAGTTTTGGCATTTTGGCCTTGAATATTTCATGATGGTTTGACAAATGATTATGTGAGCTTTGGGAAATATTACCGTCATTGGTCTTTTTAGCATTTTCGAAATGAGATGGGAAATTGTGCTTAACCTGGTAAATCCTTGTGAGAAAAGTTTACGTCATGTAATTTTTCTGATATGTTCTGTTGTTGTCTCTGTGGGTCGTTAGCGCACGCTACGCTTTGCGGCTAGCGCACGCAAGAGTGCGTTGGTAGCACGCTAAGGGGAGGATAGCGCACGCTACCTAGTAGTTGAGCGATCCGAGAGCTCTTGGGTGGTGCGAAGTTCTCGTTAGCGCACGCTAACACTTGGGGTTAGCGCATGCTAACAGTGTATTTTTGGTCAGGAGTTTTCTTTTGTGCCGTGATAGCGCACGCTAACCTTAATGATTAGCGCACGCTAATTGTGTCCAGTATAAATACTGGACACCAGGTTAGAAGTTGCATTTTTCTTCATTTCTTCTTCTTCCTCCATGAGTTTGAGGCGTAGCGACTCGGTTTCGCATCTGGGCTGATTTTTCTTCCATCCAAATGTGTTTTGGAGTATCCTAGATGATTTTTAACATCATCTAATCCATTGTTCTTCGCCGAATCTAGGTATTTTCTTGAATCCCTAGAGTTGACTTTTTGGAGTTTTGTTCTTGATATCGTTTTCCATCCAGTTTTGATAAACCGATTGTTGTTTTAACGATGTTGTTAAACATATCCTAAGGATTGTATATCACTGTCGTGATTTTGAGCGATTTGATGCGTGTGATATGATGTGTTTAAGTGAATGTTGATACGTGCGAATTTTGGGCATTTTGGCCTATTGTACTTCTGAAAAACCTTGAGTATCTTAGAAGATAAACCTCGAGACGTACTTTTAAAATAAATTATTTTCTCACAGTGCTCTCAAGATGCCTACTAGTGCCACGCTATGTTTCAAAATTATTCTACTTTGAGGATCAAAATATTTTGAGATATTTCTAATGATTTAGAAACGCATTCGCTTAGACCCGAAGGTCGAATATAGCTGAAAAGTTTTAATTTAACGAAAGGTGTCTTCATTTTTTTATCAAACGCAAGATGATTTTTTTTAAAGTCTCGATGACGATGTTTGTACTACTTTTTGATATGTGATACTCAAGATCAACTGGTGCTTGCAAGTTATTTTCAAAAGATGGTTTTCGTTTTCAAAACCTATCATTCCTATTTGTGGTCCGGGAATATATGTGTGATGTTCGTGCTCTCGTTAGGGTGTTAACCCCCGAGTTGTTGTTGAATTAGTGGTGTGAGCGTTGAGTCGTTCGCCACACAGTTGTCGTGGTAGCCTCTGTGAGAGGTGTGATATTGGTATTGGATGTTGTCGCCTCGTAACGGTTTATGCGTTATTGCATATATGCGAGCTGTTAGAGATCGGGTTGGTATGATTGTGTGCATTGGTGATTGTTCCGCGTTGTGTCGGTTGCTTGTTGTATAGTTACCTTAGTTCCGTTGTTGTGAGTTTCGGGGGCGAGGTCAAAGGTAATACCCGTACTATTTTGACTTCTATATCTTCTCTTTCTCCAGTCTATCGATTCGCTCGTGTTCATTGATACCTTCTGAACTTGTTCTGTACCTTGGATTCATCGTTCGAACGAGCTGTAATCTGATTTTGAGTCGATCTGGTTATCGCCGTGACTTTTCCGAATTCGGTTCGATTCTTGTGAACCTTGTTCGGAAGTAACATCTTTTGGTTCTAATAATTCTTTTATTCGAAGTGGATCGGATTTTGAACTTCGGTATTTTCGGCTCTATCGACTCGTTTATGCTCGTTAACATTTCTGAACTTTCCCTATCCCTTGTTTTTGTTGATCGAATGAGGGTGGTATTGTTTCGGAATAACTCATCTGTCGTTGTGGCTTTTCAATCGCTATTTCCCTTTCCTGTGGATCTTATGGGAATGCACGTCTTGCTGTTCTCACCAGGTCATTCTGGGAGTTGTTGTTTGAATTTTATTATCCTACGTGTTTCGGACATGATTGTTCGATTTTTGTTGTCTCAATCGTTTGTTTGTTCGGTTTTTGTTCTCGTTTCGTGATTGTTGAGCGTTCAGGCTCCTTCGTAATTCCCTTAAGTTCGGGAAATTAGTCTCGTTTTTGATCTTCCAACCCTTGGGCGGTGGAATTCCGTATTTGTTCAGCGTTGACTCGCGTTTTGGTTGATGAACCGTTGGGTTGGTCAATCGTATTGATTTTCGTTCGTTGAGTTTTGTGATTGTTCGGATAATCGACTCGATTGTATTGTCTATTTGATGACGATTGTCACTCGTTGATTTTATTATGTCTCTACCGGTGACGTTGTGTTAGTCGCCCTAGAGCGTATTTTCACGCCGTATGTCTCTTTGCGTTCCTTGCAGCGTTTCGCCGTCGAGCGCGAGTCTTCGATTTTTGTGTATCTCGTCAAGTTTTCCTGGCGGGATATTGCTTCTCCCTACTTGTTTTAAGTTTCGGGACGAAACTTCTTTTAAGGAGGGTAGAATGTAATATCCGCAATTTTCGATTTTCGGTAAATTTCTTTTTTCGACCGGAGTCCGTTTTGACGACTCGCTCATGACCGTTTCGTCATTATGAGAATGATTAACTCTACACTTTTTGTCATCCGAGTTCGTTTCGGTGTTGTTTTGTTGAGTTCCGTGCTTTTTAGCGACTTTTCCGCACTTGAGTTCGATTCTTGCGAATCTCGTCCGAAACTGCTATTTCGAGTTTCCCGCAAGTCCATTTAACTTTGTTGGACGTGTTGTGAACTTCGGTTTGGTTATTCGATCACGTATCGTGATTTCCGGGCGTTTTGGGCCATTTTATAATTTCTTGAAAGTTACGGGTATCCGTATCTGTAATTGTTGTCTCGACCCGTTTCTTGGTCGTGTATGATTAATTATGGTATTACGTTTTCATCTCGAGTCGTTGTTGTCGTCCGCGAACTTTTCGTCGTGTTCGTTCCGTGCGTTTTCGGAAATCGAGGCGTCGGGTCGTGGCGGCTGGCCAGCTGGCCGGACCGGTGCGGCACTATCGGAAGTCTTGAGCAGCCGGCGAGCACGGCGAGAACCGGCATAAGCGCCGCTCTGGCCGGGACAACTGCTGTAGCGCTAGCTCGCGGTGTAAGCCGTATCAGTCGGCCAGACGCCTTCTCGGGCACAGGCGAGGGATTCGAGGTTCGTGACTCGTCGGATCGGCGAGATAGCGCACGCTTCTGATCGGTCGTGGCGCACGCTAATCGGGCGGGTAGCGCCGCCGTCGGTCGACTAGCGTACGTTCTGGGATGAGTTTGTTAGTCCGGTGGCTCTTTGGGCCAGTCGGCTAGCGCGCGCAGGCTTTCGGCCGTAGCGCACGCTAGCGGGAGTCGGGCGGTCGAGTCATGGTCGGCAGAATTGGTCGGTGGTGCTGGGTCATGTGGGCCATGGCCGAGAGTGCTCGGCCGATACTGGCCGATAGCGCACGCTAGTCCGGGAAGGCTAGTGCACGCTAGTTCCGGCCCAGTATATAAATGACAGACCAGTGACTTTTTGAGTCATTTTTCATTTCATTTCTCTTCGGTCCGAGGCTAGGGTTTTGGAGGAGACGAAACCATGTTGTTGGACAACAAATCCATGAAGTTTCTGAGTTTATATCACCGATCAATCATCCTATAACATCCTTCGATCCAGCGAATCAAGGTTAGATCTTTAGAACCCTACTTTTGGGTAGATTTGGGGGTTTTCGCGTTTTTGTCCGATTCGTTCCGTTTTGTCGATTAATTCATGATGAATATGATTAATCTTGTTGGTATTCTTAGTTTCCCTATGGATTCATGGTATATTTCGTGATTTTTACGGAATCGAGAGGGTTTGGTTGTGGTCCGCCCTCGTTGTTTTTTATATACGAATATACATGAATCGTAGGTGGGTTTTCGGGTGTAATCCAATTCCGTATTCATTTAGAAATGGTTGTGATTGTATTCTTCGAATCGTTAGGTTCGGTTTCATTGGTTCCTAGCGTTCGTCGGTGACTTTCCTTTCCGTTCGTTGCGTCGTCAATAATTCAAGGCAAGTATTTTTGGAAACCTTTATGCTTAACGTGGAATGGTAATGTATTTTGTGTGTGATTTGCTCACCTCGTGTTGGTCCGACGGGATCAAGGAGGGAATCCAAAGGTTTTCGTCCCGGATTCATGAGTTTGTATAGCTAGCCAGTTCGGGAGGGTCCTTAGAGGCCTCGGGCGGGATCAATGATATTACTCTGATCCCAAGGCGATGCATGTGCGTGTTTTGTTTTTATAATGTGGCCAGCTCGGGAGGGTCCTTAGAGGCCTCGGGCGGGATCTATGATATTACTCTGTTCCCAAGGCAAATTATTTGACTGTTTGTTTCCGGAAAAGACATGTCTAGTTTTTGGTTTTGAAATTGATATTGGTGCATGTACTATGAAATGTGTAAGCGATTGGTTTGCCTTGAATACTTGTATTAGCGTAATTGCTAACCCCGTTGGGGGACCCGTTGTCGGGGAAATTCTTGTTATGGATTTCAGGTTATGTTCAGCCAGACGAGCGGGCGCTGGGATGGTACGAGGATGTCGGCCAAGGTTGTTGACATGTGCAATTGAGTCTTGTTAATTCCTACTGTCTCTTTTGATGTGGATGTTTTCCAAATTGTAAACTTATAGATTGTACTCGCGAGTACTTAGGCTTTTCCTTTCGGAATGTGTTTGGACTTCGTTGGAGTTACTGTATTTGTTGGTTGATGTTTATTATGCCGGTTGTACCGGACGTGTTGTTTTATGTTCTTGTTGTTAACAATTGTTTCCTTGCTAACCGAAACGGTTAGTCGAGAGGTGTTTTCTTGTGTTAGCCTGGTGGATCCCATGTAGGGGTCCACGGCGCTGTAATACACCTCGAATATATTGGGGGTGTTACAACAACGAACTCCGCCTAAAAAGGGACGTGCAAGAAAAGTGTAGTATATGTCACTCTGTTGACCAAACAGCTCCAAAATATCCAACTAAGCATCGTTTCGACCTAAATGAGCCTCCAATATAAAATTAGTTGTTTTTATTTAAAGTATTTGTATGTTTCGTACTTATTATTTCGTATTGAAACTGAAGCTTAAAAATTTTCATTGCGTGTTTATTATAGTTGGGCTCCAGAATTTCGGGTCGAATTGAATCAATTAAGTTCAAGTTCAAATTTCAAATTTCAAATTGATTAAGTTCAAATTGAATCAATTAAGTTCAATTTCAAATTTCAAATTGAATAAGTTCAATTTCTGGTGATTAAGTTCAATTTCAAATTGATCAATTCATTAAGTTTAATTTCAAATTAATTAAGTTCAGTTTTAAATTGATTAAGTTTAATTTCAACTGATTAAGTTAAACTTGAACCGATTAAGGTCAAATTTCAAATTGAATCAATTAAGTCCGACTTCAAATTTCAAATTGAATAAGTTCGAGTTCAAATAAATTAAATTCAACTTCAAATTGATTAAGTTTAATTTCAACTTCAACTTCAAATTGATTAAGTTTAATTTCAACCGATTAAGTTCAATTTGAACCGATTAAGGTCAAATTTCAAATTAATTAAGTTCAAATTGAATCAATTTCAAATTTCAAATTGAATAATTTCAGTTTCAAATTTGATTAAGTTCAATTTCAAATTGATTAAGTTCAACTTAAAATTGATTAAGTTTAATTTCAACCGATTAAGTTCAATTTCAAACTGATCAGTTGATTAAGTTCAACTTCAAATTGACTAAGTTTAATTTCAAATTGATTAAGTTCAATTTCAACCGGTTAAGTTTAATTTCAAATTGATCAATTGATTAAATTCAACTTCAAATTGATTAAAGTCAAATTTCAAATTAATTAACTTCAAATTGAATCAATTAAGATCATTTTCAAATTTCAAATTGATTAAGTTCAATCTCAAATTGATTAAGTTCAACTTTAAATTGATTAAGTAAATTGATCAATTGATTAAGTTCAACATCAAATTGATTGTTTTCAATTTCAAATTAATTCATTTATTATGTTCAACTTCAAATTGATCAATTGATTAAGTTCAACTTCAAATTGATTAATTTCAAATTGATTAAAGTCAAATTTTAAATTAATTAAGTTCAAATTGAGTCAATTAAGTTCAACTTTAAATTTCAAATTGATTAAGTTCAATTTTAAATTGATTAAGTTCAACTTCAAATTGATTAAGTTTAATTTCAAGCGATTCAATTCAATTTCAACCAATTAAGTTCAATTTTAAATTGATCAATCGATTAAGTTCAACTTAAAATTGATTAAATTTAATTTCAAATTGATTATTTTCAATTTCAAATTGATTAACTGATTATGTTCAATTTCAAATTGATCAATTGATTAAGTTCAACTTCAAATTGATTAAGGTCAAATTTCAAATTGATTAAGTTCAAATTGAATCAATTAAGTTCAATTTTAAATTTCAAATTGAATAAGTTCAAATTCAAATTGATTAAGTTAAATTTCAAATTGATTAAGTTCAATTTCAAATTGATTAAGTTTAATTTCAACCGATTAAGTTCAATTTCAACTAATTAAGTTCAATTTCAAATTGATCAATTGATTAAGTTCAACTTCAAATTGATTAAGTTCAATTTCAAATTGATTATTTTCAATTTCAAATTGATTAATTGACTATGTTCAATTTCAAATTGATCAATTGATTGAGTTCAACTTCAAATTAATTAATTTCAAATTGATTAAGGTCAAATTTCAAATTGATTAAGTTCAATTGAATCAATTAAGTCCAATTTTAAATTTCAAATTGAATAAGTTCAATTTGAAATTGATTAAGTTCAATTTGAAATTGATTACGTTCAATTTCAACCGATTAAGTTTAATTTCAAATTGATCAATTGATTAAGTTCAACTTCAAATCAACTAAAGTCAAATTTAAAATTAATTAAGTTCAAATTTAATCAATTAAGTTCAATTTCAAATTCCAAATTGAATAAGTTCAATTTCCAATTTCAAATTGAATAAGTTCAATTTCAAATTTATTAAGTTCAACTTCAAATTGATTAAATTTAATTTCAACCGATTAAGTTCAATTTCAACCGATTAAGTTCAGTTTCAAATTGATCAATTGATTAAGTTCAACTTCATTGTGTATTTATTATAAAAGAAAGGTATCCATACGCAATAATCATTATAAAAAAAGAATCGTTATTTACTGATTTGTAATATTTATATATATGTATATCACTAAAAAGAGGATATCACTAATCTCTATCATCACATCGTATAAACAAACTAGTGGGATCACATACTACTGTATTTGCATAATCGCTAAACCTCCATATAGCTCATGCCATACGTCCTCTAAATGCGATAATATCTGTCTCGGTCTTTCCATGAGAGAAAGCCTGCTGAACGAGAGACTCTAAGGTCCATATAGAAAACGCACCACAAGAAGTTGAGTCATCCTATACATAGCATAAATCCTTCCTCGCTATAACAACTCGAAACTGATTAACCGGGGTGATATCAGGGTGATGCTTGTAAAATACAGAACGCAATAGAATGGTGGGAATTAAGAAACTTATACCAGATGCCTGCCACGATCTTAACTTCCAATACGCATCGTGTTCCTGCGCCAGAGAATTGTGCATGATGATGATACCCTCCTCTAATCTAATACTGAGAACAACCCTGTAACACCCCAAAATGGCGGCTATTACAGTGTCGTGGACCCCACACCGGGACCCACCAGGCGATAGCAAAACATAATTTAAACATCCCATAAATGTGGTACCGAACTACAAAATATTAATCATAACCCCGAGTAGGAGCTTACACCATATATATCGACTTATACAACAGTACACAGGATCCAAATCCGGTATAAACCACATAGAGATGGAATATATCCAAAACAATAATAATACAATCGTCTGAATTTATACAAATGGAAAAAGACATGAAATTTCATAGTTTAGACATAACCGACCAACAAAAGACTCGGGGGCCCCCGAACTAGCATCCTTCAATACCCTTCGCCATCATCGTGCTCTTCCTGTGCCTTGCCTCGCCCTGAAATACAAGTATTTCGCCCAAACCACAGGGTCGGCTATACATTATAATAATTCACATGACATCATACAATTCATATATATACAGGATCTCAAAGAAACAACCGACAACTGAACATACTGTTAGGAATACTTGTTAGATTTTGATGATGTCATTAATTTAGAATCAAATGTTTATTAATTGGCGAAATGTAAGGAAGAACCAAATGAGTATCTTCCATAGGCCAAAATGTGTTAAGTATAAAATTGGCAAAATGTAAAGAAGAACCAAATGAGTATCTTCTGTAGGCCAAAGTTAGTTAGGCTGAAAATCGGCTAAGTACTAAAGTACAGTCTAGTCTATCAGAAATCACCGACTCCAATCGAGTAGCCACAGTCAACTAAAATTTATCGGAGAAGTTTGACCGGTGCAGTAGGAACCTCGGTGAAGTCACGATCGGACAAGTCTCAAACAAGATAATACCGAGACGACTTACTGCAGAGAAGTAAGGCACATCGATCTACTCAACTACACTAGTACTCCAAGTCCACGTCGGCATGCTTTGAAAAGTCAAATATTACGGAAAGCTCACATGCAACGTGAAGAGACAAATTGGAGTGATTCCCAAGAGATATGACTTATTTAAATCATCGACCCACCGTGAAGACTTTAATCCTTTTATATTCAAAAGATTCGGCGCTCACATGCGAAGTCATCACAACGGTCGGAAGATGAAATTAAATAATGGGAATCCACCTTGCAACGTTCGAAAAGATTAAACAATGAAGTCTCTCTCCAACGGACGGATTTGTTCGATTTGCAACGGCTACAAGGAAGAAGCTCGAGAGATCGTGATCTATATATATCCAGAGATTTGAAACGAGCAACTACCGGTGCGAACTTATACTCTAAGCGATCAAAGCAAACAAAGCAATCCTAAGCAAACAAATAGCATCGAGAAAAGAGCGGATCCAAAAGTTCATATTCAAGGAAGCTCTTTAGTTGGAGAAGACAAACACTCTTGTCTTTAAATCTTGAGTAAGGGGTACTTCTTTGGTTGAAGTAGCGGTATAAAGGCATCCGAGGATCGAGGATCAAGAGGTGCAAGGCGATCAAGTTTGTGTACAACGGCACGGAATTCCAGGTTGGAAGGCTGTTGTAGTGTGTAGTGAATCAACTGTAATATTTATCCTTTGGTTGAGAATTATAGTGAATTCATCTCCAACTAGTTTGGAGAAAAGTGGATTAGTAGAGGATTACCCCACCTCTGAGACCACTATAAACCGCCTGTGTCATTTACTATTTTACCGCATCATACTCTAACCGCCGCATCCATTGTTAAGTGTTTCATTAAGTCAATTTATATTTGTCATCGGTGACTTCCGCACATATCCAAGAACAAACGACTCCTAGTCATTTGTTTGATCATCAGCTGAAGAAACTCACTCCTCGAGAAAAAGAGTTCAAGAGTTTCAACAAGCCTATTCACCCCCCCCTCTAGACTTGTTTCTGGACGACTTGTGACCTACAAGTGGTATCGGAGCGGTTGGTTCATTTTTTTCACGAACCAGATCCATATTAAGATATATATCTTATCTCTCACGTTATAATGGAACACATGCACTCTAGACTACTGTCTTTTCGGTTGACGAGTATGATCTGGAAGATAAGAATGCGAGCACATTTATCTTCAATCCATGACGACATGTGGTGCATCATTGAAGATGGTCCATTCATTTTCGAGAAGGACAACACGCCCGAGGAAATCGCAGTGGGAGGCCGAAAAGATTCCTAAGAAGAGAACCGAGTGACCCCGAAGAGAGAAAGGCCGCCAATCTTGACAACGGGGCCGGAGATGTCTTTGTACCAAACTCTTGACAAATCCACAATGGTCAAGATCAAAAATTGTAAGAATGCCAAAGAGATATGGGACACATTAGCTCTAATGTGTGAAGGAACGGAGCTGATCAAGGAGAACAAGTTGTCAATAGCTATCCAAAAGTTTGACAACTTTAAAATGAAGAATGGAGAATCAATAGACCAAGTGGACACAAGGTTCAGAAATTATCAATGAAATCAACTCCTGGGCAAGACTTATGGCAACAGGAAATGGCACTCAAGGTCCTCGGATCTCTAAATCCGAATGGAGCATGAAGGTGTAGCTATGAGAGAGTCCAAAGACCTGAATAAGATAAAGATTCGGGAGTGTTCTCGATCTAAAGGCTTATGAGTTCGAGCTTCCAAGCTCATCCTCAATCGAGCTGCGAGAGAAGGGAATCGCATTTGCGTGAGTCCCTGCTAAGAGCACATCGATGTGAAACCTCCAAATCCGCTAGACTTTGAGGAGGAAATGGCTTTCATTATGCAAAGATTCAAGAACTTCGGGAAGAACTACTCCAAGTATAAGAAAAACTACAAGGAGAATCCCGGAAGAAACCAGAAAGGTGGAAGTCGGAAAGTTGAATGTTACAATGCCACAAGATAGGACACATCCAAATGGATTGTCCCGAGCTCAAGAAGGATGAAACCAAAAAGGAGGTGGCCGTAAAGGAAGACAAGAAAAGCTCTCATCGGAGAAGACCGGGAGCATGTCGAATCAAGCGGCGGCTTCTTTTACGATGACGACGAGGAATATGATTGCACGATGGCAAACTTGGCCGATGAAGAGGTAACCTCTAAACCTACCGGTTCAAATAATAGCTCACCATGTCGCAAGATATGGATTTACATGAATCGGTAAATCAATTATTCAAAGATTTTGAAACACTTAAATCGCACATCAAGTCAGTATCAACAGAGAAGACTAAGTCAAGATGAGAATAGCAATTTGAAAAATGATTTTGAAAAACTCAGTCTAGATTTAAATAAGACCGAGACAAATACAACTGAGATAGACCGGCTAAATATTTTACTTAAAGAAAAGTCAGCTGCACTTGCTCATGCCAAAGCTGAGTTTACTAAGCTGGCACAGATAAATAAAACTAAGTCGAAGGAAATAACCTCCTGAAAGCGTCGTTAACCACAGACGGGTGTGTACTAACAAGAGGCCACTATATTCAGATCGGGCCTTGGATATGATCCCCACACTCCCTCTAGTTCTAAAACCACTTTCATCAAGGGAGAAACAATGGTCTCGATTGAGCACATGTATAAACCGATTTTCAAAAAGCGAACAATTAGTCAAACGTCTAGGCTGATCGGGTTACACCTGCACAACCACCTAGACAGCGACTAGCGGTGGCCTGAGCAGCAAGAAATTGCATAACATGCCCACTATTACCAACAACTCCCTAAAAATAGATTTCATAATGGGAGGGCGGATGGAAACCTCAAGGTTATCCAAATTACCAAAACGAACAAGTGTGGAGACCACAAAGGTTTAACAAATGGTCTCGGCTAGATTTAGAAATGGCCCACACTATTTTGAGGAATATCCGTATACAATCCAACCAGAGATTTAGACCTCGACCACGAGGCACCGTATAAGGGTTATAATAATAATAACAATTCCTATAATCCAAGGAGAAATCAATTCTCCAGAAACCAACTAACCCCAAAGGACCCACACAAATTTGGGTACCTAAATCTCTGCTTGTTTAATTGCGAAAAGGTGGAAGGACTACAACCACATCTCCTCAAGCTCAAATTTTGGAGGTGAAGAGTGGTTTGTAGACTCTGGATGCTCAAGGCACATGACCGGGAACAAGAAGATGCTGACCAAATATATCAAAGAAAGAGGTCCGATGTAACCTTTGGAGATAGCTCTAGAGGGACAGACAAAAGGCTTTGGAGAGGCACGCAGAAACATTGTAATATCCAAAGTCCATTATGTCAAAGGTCTCAAATACAACCTCCGAGCATAAGCCGATTCGCGACGAGAAGAATCTAGTAGTCTTCACCATCTTGAAGTGTATGGTGATAGACATCTTATCTGGAGAAATAAAGCTACAAGGTTTCCGAAGAAGAGATGTATACATGATTGATTGGAACACAGGAACACCTAACTCCTGTTTTCTATCCAAGACTGTAGCTGAGAATGGATGGCTGTGGCACAAAAGACTATGTCACCTGAACTTCAAAGCCATCAACAAGATTAGCTCTCAGAAGCTGGTCAGAGGACTTCCAAATGAAGCATTCAAGAAGGAAGCACTCTGTGATGCATGTCAGAATGGAAAGCAGACTAAGGCGTCGTTCAAGCCAGTGCAGCCTACAACGCTCACAACAAGGATCTTAGATCTACTCCACATGGATCTATTTGGTCCTATCAAGCCAAGGACTTTGAGCGGCAGAAAGCATGCTCTTGTGATTGTAGATGATTATTCAAGGTACACTTGGATCATTTTTCTATACAAGAAAAGTGAAACCTTGACCAAGTTACGAGTGTGAGAAGGATCGAATGAGAAATCCCTCTCCATAATCAAGATCAGATCGGATAGAGGAGGAGAGTTTCTCAACAAGGCGATAATCGATTTCAGCGATCGTAATGGGATCCGGCATGAGCTCTGCGGCCGGGACGCCCCGAGAATGGTGTTCTTTGAAAGAAGGAACAGAACCACGAAGGAAGCGGCAAGGTCCATGATTGCGAAGCGGACCTACCCAAAAGGTTCTCGGGTGAAGCTGTCACACACCTGCCACACCGAGCAGAGTATGATAGTAGGGAGACATGGCAAAACTCCCTATGAGGTTTGGAATAATAGAACTCCTACTGTTGCTTACTTTCATGTTTTTGGTTGTAAGTGTTTCATCCACAACAACGGTAAAACACAGCTAAATGCCTTTGATGCTAAAACTGATGATGGTCTATTTATGGGATATTCCCAAAGAAGCAAGGCATATAGAGTTTTCAACAAAAGAACCTTAGTTGTGGAAGAAACACCCCATGTTGTTTTTGATGAATCTACTGTTGAGTACAGGAAACAACTTGAGCAAATTGAGAACAAGCTCAAGTCAGCAACCCTTGAAGAAGTCATTGTACATGACACTGGAATGGTGGACTCACCTGCAGATCAGCCTGATGACCCAACTGCAGCTGATGAAGACCCAACTGCAGATCAGACAGGATCACCAAACCTATCTGATCCGATTCTTTCTTGAAGAAGACCAGTGAGTCGACAAAGACTCATCTGCGATCAGAACCAAGCTGCAGATGACAAGGCGTAGCCGATCGATTCTGCACGAGAATCCAGCAGATGCGAGATAACCACGAGCAATCCAACAGGGGAACAAACCCGAAGATGACGATTTCCACAAATGGCTCAAGGTTCTCCCAATTCAGCAAATTATCGGAAAGTTGGTGATGGAGTAAAGACAAGACAGTCAACTCTACCGGCGGGAATGGCGATGTTCTCATGTTTCATGTCACAAATTGAACCCAAGGCAGCCAGAACAAGCCTTGGAAGATTATTCATGGATTAATGCCATGCAAGAGGAATTGGAGCAGATGGAGAGAAACAATGTTTGGGAACTAGCAGACAGCACCTAATCACAAGAAAGTTATTGGCACCAAATGGGTGTATAAAAACAAAAGTGATGAAGACGGAGCTGTTGTTAGGAATAAAGCGGACTCGTAGCAAAAGGATATGCACAATGTGAGGGAATAGATTTTGATGAAACTTATGCACTGTTGCAAGATTAGAAGCCATCGGACTATTCCTCGCATATCTTTGCATTCAAGGATTTTGAAGTCTACCGGATGGATGTGAAAAGTGCGTTTAATGGAATCTAGAAGAAGAAGTCTATGTAGAGCAACCCCGTGTTTTGTCAAAGGAGACAAAGTCTATAAGTCATTGAAGGCTCTGTATGGACTCAAGCAAGCACCGAGAGCATGGTATGAAACACATCTGTGTTTCTTGAGAAAAATGGATTTTGCAAAGGAAAAGTGGACAAGACCCTATTTAGAGTGGAGCACGAAGGCCACATTCTAATAGTTCGATTTATGTGGATGACATCATATTCGGGTCAACCAATCCGAACTTTGTGAGAAATTCTCCAACCTCATGCAAGGAGAATTCGAGATGAGTATGATGGGAAAGCTTAACTTCTTTCTCGGATTACAAGTTAAGCGAGATGGAAAAAGGAATTTTCATCAACCAGCAAAGTATACCCGAGATCTCATCAAGAGATATGGAATGGAATCACCAAACTGCAAGAATTCCAATGAGCACAAGTACTCACTGGATGCGAGGCAGGCGGGAATATCAGTTGACTCAACTCACTACAGAGGACTCATCGGATCTCTTCACGTACCTAGCGCAGCGTGCCGGACATATCATATGCGGTTGGAGTTTGTGCAAGATTCCAGTCAAGCCGAAGCAATCACACCTAGATGCGGCTAAGAGAATAATTAAGTACCTAAAGTCTACCATTAATGTTGGGTGTGGTATCCCAAAGATGACAACTTCGAGCTATCGGGATACTCGGATGCGGATTTCACGGATGCAAAATCAATAGGAAGAGCACTAGTGGGCGTGTCAATTCCTAGGAACAGATCGATATCTGGTTTAGCAAGAAGCGAGTTTCTAACTCTATCTCCACTCTGAGTCGAATACCTAGGCAGTAGTTGTTGTGCACGAGATCCTATGGATCGGACAACAATTAAGGGACTACAATATTATTGCCAACGAAGTTCTATATGGTGTGACAACAATAGTGCTATTGCAATAACCAACAATCCGGTTTTGCACTCAGGGCGAAGCACATTGACGTTAAGCACCATTTCATTCGAGACCACGTGCTTAACAAAAGGGTTAGAGTTGAAAGAGTCAGCACAGACTACCAAATAGCTGACATCTTCACCAAACCCCTGCCAGAAGAGAGATTCCTAGAGCTGAGCAGAGATCTTGGATTACTAGATTGGGAATCTAGTTCTGGAGCAAGTTGAAGGAAGGACAAACCCACCTGAATCGGCTAAGCTGATGCAGGCGAGAAGACGAAGGCCAGTCGAAGCAACTTAGCTGTACAGAACACCAGGCGAGAAGTCAAACTCACCTGTAGCAGAGCGGTCAACAGTCAACGAATCAGACCAGCTAAGTTCTCTAAACTGATCTCTAATTTTCAATTTTATCTGCCATATTTATAATATTATTTTGGCTTAAGGAATAGCATTTAAAAATACATTTTATAAGCCAAGTGGCAATTTTAAATACACGCGTCACACGCCCATTTAATTAATCTCTACGGTGGCCAATCAGAATCAACCGTCAAATTTTAAATGGGGCCACCGATTCAAATTTGAAATTCAAAAGAATATGAAAAGGCGTACCACCGTTTAAACTTATAATAAACTAATCCAAACGTCACTTCATCTTCTTTATAAGGAAGAAAACCCTTTCACTTTCCTCTTTACGCTTTCAGAAACCCTAAAAATTCACAGAGCAAAATACACACTAAATCCTAAAATCTTTTTGCAGAAATGGCATCTTTTGACGGAGCAAACTTGAAGGCGATGAAGGACCAGGTTATCTTCTCCATGGTCGTCGATTTCGAAGGATTACTGGAAGCGAACCTAGAGGACTTTGATATGCTCGACTTAATCCGAGCGATGAAACTGAACGGAATCTACCCGTTTCTCGAAATCAACCCTCAACACTTGTTCAAAGAAGATGTGGTTGAATTTTACCGCAACGCTTACCTGATTCAGCACGATTCGAGCACGGTCGGTGGAGTACCAGTCACCATAGATACAGAGAAGATTCGCTCTGTGTTCGGGATGAAAAATCGCGGTTTGGCGGTCGAAGCACTCAAACAATCACCCGCCGAAACGTGGAAGACGATTAAGCTCGAAAATGTCCCTGAGAAGTTGAAGTTTACGGCGAAGAGAAATGAGTTGAAAAGGGTCTATCGAGTTGCTCTGGACATCACAAATAATATAGTCATGGGAATGGCAGGAAGCTATGACCAACTATCATCCTCAAAATTCATGGTGTTGGGTGCGCTAATTCAGCGAGAGGAAGTTGACTGGGCCGATTACATTTTCAGGCAACTTGTTCGCGAGGTGAACAAGGTCGAATGGCTCGAGGAAGAGAAGAAGTTTAAGACTAAGTTGGCGTTCGGAACGCATCTTAGTTGGTTCTTGGAGCAGACTGGCGTGGCCAAGGGAAACATTGACCCTTTCCACCCAAACAAGAGGTTAGGTCATATGGACCATGATAAGAAAAAGGTTGGAGTCACTGGGAGGGCGGCCCGGATATTGAAGGACTTACCGGACTCAAGCTATTGCCCAAGGTACGATCTATCGACTCGGACCAACCTGCGGAGGTCGGGCTGGTCGAGTCGAGCATGAGTCGATGATACTCAATCGCCATCCGTTTCAAGAGAAGGGGACCAGCCCGAAGGACCTTCCAACTGCGGTCATCACACGAACCCTCTCCAAAGAGGCCAAGGAAGCTGCAGTTCGATGAAGGAGAAACGGCTGAACATCATACGATCCATCGATTCGGTCCCAGCTCACCAGACTTGCTGCACTGTGCACCGAAACAAGAATTGTACATCATTACTCCTCCCGTATACATGACCGAAGAAGAGGAAGCGAGGTCTTGTTATATCAATCCTGAAAGCGATTACTCATTCAATCTTTTGGAAAATAACACTTTTAATCTTTCCATAGAACAACTTCACTTGTCAAGCCACAAGCGTAAAAACATTCTTTTGTCAATATTTTTAAGGAGTGGAAAACTCTTAAAACCATGTCCTTTACAAATTTTCAAATTTTTATTGAAACTAGTGGTTGGGAATACCCCCAAGCCACGGAGGATGTTCTGATTTTTGCAAGGAGTCGACTTAACCTTACTCCTCCCGGGATAAGCTGGTTCATGTCACACTTTGAGACTAACATGGACCATTTTATCCATTCTATAATGTTGAGTATTTTTTATGGTACTTTTGGAGAAGAGGAGGAAGAGGAGAAGGTAGAAAAGGAGATTAGGATAGAAGAAGTTGATGAAGAAAATGAAATTATCAATTTGTTTGAGGAGGATGAAGAAGCAAAATCAGAACAAGAAGAAAACATACCGGTTGAAAAGGAGACAGAGGAAATTGAAAAAAGCAAGAAGTGGAAGATGAGGAAGATGAAGAAGAAGGAGAAGAAGTGGAGCAAGAAAAAGAAGAAGAAAGTAAGGAGGATGATGATCGATGAAGGAGAGAAGAAAAAGATGATGCTAAGGATGATGATGCTGATGAAGGAGAGAAGGAAAAAGATGATGCTAAGGATGATGATGATGATGATCATGATGATGGAGGTGAAGGAGGAGCTGGTGTGGCGGCTGGAGAAGAAAAAGAAGAAGATGAGGAGAAAGAAAAGAGAAATCGATGAAGAAGAAGGGAAAGAGGAAGAAAGAGAAAAGGAGCCGGAGAAGGAGCCGGAGAAGGAGCCGAGCCTACCAACGAAGGCTGCAGATAGGGTTGTTGTACCTCCCAGTACACACGGCTAGACGCCGAGGCGCAGAGGACTCAGTCGGGCACCCCAGAAGACTCTATCGGCTTACTGCTGCAGACAGAGCCTGCGGTCGAGTGGCTCCCTTGTCAAGGATCGGAGAACACTCCCCATCGGCTCGATTATCTCCTACCATGGAGCGATCAAGCGATGTCGAGAGACACCATTGGGGAGTCTATCATCACAGTCACTCCGACCTTCAACGAGATAAATGCCAAGATTGATACCTTGCGCAAAGACAGATCCCTCGGCCTCCTCCTCCTACAAACAACGAGAATGCCTTTTGGCATGTCATTGGATGAGCCGCATGGAGCAACAATTAACAACCCTCATTGATCTTTGGCAAAAGGGGAAGAGAGGATTCGGGGAAGGAAGAGAAATCGAAGTAAGAAAAAGCGGGATGTCCCGGCTTGAAGGACCCTCTAGCTTGAAGAGGAAGGAACTGTAGATTCGTAAGACAAGTGACCCGGCTGAAGGGAAGCGCAGAAGGACCAGAGGCGGCTTCGAACCTACTCTTGAGTGGGAAGGTCTGGAGCTGTGGTATGTTGAAGATTTCTGCCCACTTGAAGCTCTTGAAATATGGGGAGCTGCTAGGAAGAAGTTCATCAGAGACTTTTATGTCTGGGAACTACTTCACGATGACAAACTCTCCCCACAGGAGATTTTCATAAACTGGATGGAAGAGGTTCATCCTAAGCTTTGGGCGGTTCTAAAGAAGCATGCAAAAGAGCAAAAAGCTTTTCCCATGATCCCTAAATTCAGAGCTGAAGAAGCACCAGTCCGCATGGATGGTGAACTTGATGAACTACAACTACAGGAGGAAATCAAGCGAGTCTGCCTTGAAAACAAATTCGGATCGCGGGAGGAGCGAGGATTTGCGGCTCTAGTGGTGAAAAGGAAGTATGGCCTTGCTCCGGTCAAGGTAAGACCCATTGGAGCCAAACCATTCGGACACACTTAGCGGCACTGTTCGAAGAGGCAGAGGAAGAGGCAGATGATTTTAATTATTTTCTTACTTGTAATTTATTTTCTGTACTTAAACATTCTTGTATAATTTCTATGATAAGTCAGAAAACTTTTATGAACAGTCTGTTGAATGACAATTTTCCAGTTGTCTCAATATTAGACTGATTTCAGTTTTGTCTTGCACTTAAGTGCAGACTTGGCCATTTGATTTCTTACTTAGTTTTGCCATCATCAAAATAGGGGGAATTTGTTAGGAATACTTGTTAGATTTTGATGATGTCATTAATTTAGAATCAAATGTTTATTAATTGGCGAAATGTAAGGAAGAACCAAATGAGTATCTTCCATAGGCCAAAATGTGTTAAGTATAAAATTGGCAAAATGTAAAGAAGAACCAAATGAGTATCTTCTGTAGGCCAAAGTTAGTTAGGCTGAAAATCGGCTAAGTACTAAAGTACAGTCTAGTCTATCAGAGAAGTACAGCCGACTCAATCGAGTAGCCACTGGTCAACTAAAATTTATCGTAGAAGTTTGACCAGGTGCAGTAGGAACCTCGGTGAAGTCACCTGATCGGACAAGTCTCAAACAAGATACGGCCGAGACGACTTACCTGCAGAGAAGTAAGTGCACATCAGTCTACTCAACTACAGCCTAGTACTCCAAGTCCACGTCAGCATGCTTTGAAAAGTCAAATATTATGGAAAGCTCACATGCAACGTGAAGAGACAAATTGGAGTGATTCCCGCAAGAGATATGACTTATTTAAATCATCCTGACCCACCGTGAAGACTTTAATCCTTTTATATTCAAAAGATTCGGCGCTCACATGCAGAAGTCATCACAACGGTCGGAAGATGAAATTAAATAATGGGAATCCAGCCTTGCAACGTTCGTAAAAGATTAAACAATGAAGTCTCTCTCCAACGGACGGATTTGTTCGGATTTGCAACGGCTACAAGGAAGAAGCTCGAGAGATCGTGATCTATATATATCCAGAGATTTGGCGAGCAACTACCGTGCGAACTTATACTCTAAGCGATCAAAGCAAACAAAGCAATCCTAAGCAAACAAATAGCATCGAGAAAAGAAGCGGATCCAAAAGTTCATATTCAAGGAAGCTCTTTAGTTGAGAAGACAAACACTCTTGTCTTTAAATCTTGAGTAAGGGTACTTCACTGGTTGAAGTAGCGGTATAAAAGGCATCCGAGGATCGAGGATCAAGAGGTGCAAGGCGATCGAGTTTGTGTACAACGGCACGGAATTCCACTGGTTGGAAGCTGTTGTAGTGTGTAGTGAATCACTGTAATATTTATCACTGGTTGAGAATTATAGTGAATTCATCTCCAACTGGTTTGGAGAAAAGTGGATTAGTAGAGGATTACCCCACCTCTGAGACCACTATAAACTGCCTGTGTCATTTACTATTTTACTGCATCATACTCTAACTGCTGCATCCATTGTTAAGTGTTTCATTAAGTCAATTTATATTTGTCATCAGCTGACTTCCGCACATATCCAAGAACAAACGACTCCTAGTCATTTGTTTGATCATCAGCTGAAGAAACTCACTCCTCGAGAAAAAGAGTTCAAGAGTTTCAACAAGCCTATTCACCCCCCCTCTAGACTTGTTTCTGGACGACTTGTGACCTACACATACCTTTCGGGCATATGAATAGTCAGTCCCAAACTGTCGGACATATCCAATTGTACATGGAATATGAACGACCAATCAACATGGCTCAAGACGGACGTCATAGTACGCCCGATCCGGAAATGTGTCTGTGCACATGTCCAAATATACGTGGGTTTATGTACCTAATTAGCCTCACGAACTACGTCTCGTGTGCACGGTCCAATGCAGAAATATCCATGCATGACCATCATGTGCCCGGCTAAAAATCTTACACATAACCAATCAACACGCAGATATGACTCCAGATATGTCACGATGCAACATGACAACGAAACTCAACAAATTACACATTCATCTAAGAATATAGAGAACTCACCGAAGTGACAACAATGCTCAACGAAACTAATGGTATCAAAGGCGATAAACTTGGGAATACAATCCCACCACAAAATGGTAATACGATCAAGAATGACATCACATCATGAATCAAAGATTCATAGAGCATTACGTATACACGAAATATATAATATTCAGATTAATTCAATCATCATTATAACCAAGCAAGATAACATGCCTCAGGTGTTGAATTCAATCGATTCGTCTTCTCCAGAGTGCGGCGGCCGTAAGGACGACGTCTTTCGCCAAGTAACAACACTCGATCAACCTTGAATGAAATATAATTCAATCAACGACCGAAATCCTACTATAACGATTATCATAACAACGCTAACTAGTCTTTGATTCAATGAAAATCGATCAAACAACCATAACAAGTTTACAAAGCCTAAAGTTAAGAATCATTTTCTCAGATTCGCAATTTAAGGATTACTATAAATAAGTTAATGATTGGTAATTCTAATTAATTCCTCCAAGAATATCAAGAACACTATGAATATCATTAACATCAAGACCATCCCATATATGACATATTACCATGATAATGAAAGTTCTAAATTCATGATTCCGACTCGTTCACATAATCATTTCTACTTGGTTCTTCAAGTTTAAGATACTTTTGATTTTTTCCACATAACCAATAACATAATATTATCATCATAATCAACATACCAATGTGAGTTCTAACATCCTATCGTCAACAAAATCTTATCAAAATGTATTTGACAAGGTAGTAGGCATAATCATCTTCAATCTATATCCAAAAACCTTAACCGTTCAACATAATCCTATAAACATGTATATAGTTTGCATAGCATCTGAATATTCTAAAACATGCTAATCATATCATCATAACATCAAGGATTTGGAAATATGGAGTCTGGAGCAATTTAAGAAGAACACTTCTAAGACAAAAACAAGGGTTTTTGATAAACCTTCTAAGATGTATGGTTATAACATCATAGGATTATTTCAGCACCAAGAACATACTCTAAACCCTAATCATCATGATTTCCTAAGCATTAATAGCAACATATTATGCTTACAACTTCTTCAACCATTCAAGAGGTAACACTAACAATATTGTCATGTTCTATACTAAGTTTGTTCATAAATCCAATAACCATCATGTTGTACGTGATTAAACTAACACTACATGAATTACTTCCTTACTAACATCATCAACAGTACGAAACAACATGAGTTTAGATATCCAACCTCAAAAAGGAATGAAGAATTGCACCAGAACTCCAAGAACACACTCCAAACTTCTAGTCACCAAGCTACAATCCAAGTGACGGAGCTCTAACACAGGATGTGAGGGGCAAAATTTGATTTAGCAAGGTAGGGCATCGGTTTTCAGAGGGAGAGGCTGAGTTTGGATTGGGCAGAAATGAAAGGCAAGCCATGCCTTTATAACCCGGATCTATAATTACATATGCTATCGCCAAAGCATAGCGTACATTAGGCACATTACGTACGTAATCCTGTCGATGTTACGTACGCAACGAGTCCCCAGAGGCTACTGCTTCAAATCACATGAACGGTTACGTATGTTGCCAAGATAATGTATGTAAAGCTCACATACATTACGCACGCTAACACATAGCCATTACGTACATAATGGCATTGACTAGGCTGTCACGATCGGATCACCAACCCCTGCTCACGTCTGGTCCCACCCACTGAAAGGCGACATGTTGTCTGATACTCCACAGTACGTACGTTAACTTTGAAGTGTTACATACATGATGTTACACACATAGCGTGTGTAAAGCTAAAATCGTAGCGTACGCTAAGAGCAAAACACATAGTCAAAAAATGAAATTCTCCAATAAGGGAGTCGTCTTGTTCCTCAACTGTTTGATCCTCCTCTCAAGTATCCGCACAGGATGTTCTTCATAAAAATGGTCATCGTCTATCTCGACCTCTTCGAATTGAATAACATGGCTCAGATCAGCAACATACTTCCTCAACTGGGATACATGAAATACGTTGTGAATCCAACTCAAAGCTGGTGGTAATGCCAGACGATAGGATAGATCGCCTACACGTTCCAAAATCTCAAATGGTCCAATATACCTCGGGCTCAACTTGCCTCTCTTCCCAAAACAAAAAAGACTTCGAGTAGGGGACACTTTTACCCGTACATGATCACCAACCTCAAACTCAAGTGCTCGTCGTCGATTGTCTGAATACAATTTATGTCGGCTCTGAGCCGTTGATAAACCACTTTTAATTAGGGCAATCTTCTCACGAGCTGCTAACAACATATCAGGCTCCGTACCAAGGGATTTAGACAAGTTGTCCCAACACAAAAGGGACCTACAACGATGTAACACCCCCAAAATATCTCGAGGTATTACAGTGCCGTGAATCCCACGTGGGACCCACAAGGCTAGTTAAAAAAATAGGCATTTTAAGAAAATCACGATAAAACATTAAGTTCAAGGTTTACATAACGTGAATCGAAAGATTTAAGGAAAAATGTAATTTGAAGTCCAATTATTACACAACAAAAGTTTTTCCAAAGAAAACAATTTATTCCAATTTAAGCAGCGGCTAGAGATAATTCCAACACCGCTCAAGTCTGACCGGACCCCTCGGGAATATCCTGCACATGATGAACAATTTTACCTGGTACGACGAATCATACCAGGTAACCAGGGTCAGAGAATGCATACCAAATAACAGCTACTAACAACGATATACGTCATTTTTACAATCACAGTATCTAGTAATCACGTGGAATATTTCATCACTCAACTGATGTTGTCTCTCTCTTTTATCACATAAGCCCCAAGGTCGCAACCAAGGGTCAGAGAAGTATCCACACGGGAATAACCCGGAACATAGGCGCCCAATTCGGGTCTTACCCCCTAACACATTTCCACACGGGTACCATACAGGTTTTATCCCCAACACATTGGCCCATTTATAATATTTTTAGAGAAAGACAAACGTCGGCATTTATCAGAATGGTACATACGCACATACGGTATAACATTAATATTAGAAAATTCTAGAGCAAGATTTCACTTGCCTGTGATCCGATAGTAGGTGCTTTGTGATAACGGAGTCCCCACGCCCGCTCGAGCTTAACCTAGCCACGTAATATCCGATTAACACCTCGTACGGATTATGATGAATAAAACTAGTCTCCCTTTCCTAATCGGATTCCTAGTGTAGTTTTAATTGTCGATATAAGTATCGTTTCTAAGTTCTTAAGTATTGTGTACCATTATCCCGTTCAATCCTATAATTAACATTAGGTATATCGATTTACTCAAGAAGATAATCCAATCATTCTTCGATTGTCAACGAATTATTATGGCGTAATCGAATCTCATGATTTCTAATTCAATTCTATAATCCGAATACTACAATCGACGGATTCTATTGCACAATAACTTTGGTGGTTTGATATCCAATATTGATTATACTATCGAATTGTTTTCCTTAGTTTGCTAAGTGTCAAAAATCGTAAGGTAAGGGTGGCTACGAACAATGGAACATACGGTGATGGATTATTACGAATTTTCCCACAATTGATTCGTCAAATTTTACATTCCTAGCGATGATTTGAAGTGAAATTTCGTATGATAAATACGATTTGCATGAAACGAAACATATGAGCAACGATAATTCCGGTTACTACAATCCCATCCGACAAGATTGTCTACGAAGTTTAGCAAAAATCTACCCAATACCCGCCATCTAATAAGTATAAATAAGAAAACATCGAAGATATAACTCCAGGGATTGGTGGCTTACCTTATTGGAAGAAGAATAATGAAGATAGTTGACGGATTCACAAGAACTACGAGGAGAACGAGAAGTGACTTGAACGACTTAGATAATCTTCACCGGAGATCAAGAATCCACCTCCTCAATGTTAATTCAAGTGTATAAGAGGCTTAAGAACCGGGTATAGGGCTAGGAATTTCTCCAAGGGTGATAGCTTATAAGGTTGGGTCGTGCAAATGAAGAAGGGAATTGCCATTTTATAAAACTTGGTTTAGGTAACGTAAGTTAATGATAAGAGTGTTATGTACGTAAGGTGTATTACGTACATAACAGTGTAATGACAACGTACGTAAAGAACTCACTGCCCGAAATGTGCCCAAGTGTTACGTACGTTAAATTTGGGACATAACGTACGTAACGAATAGTTGACTCGTTTGTCCTCTAGCCTGCCGAAAGTAGCTCTGTCCGTGTCAAAAGAAAGATTCTGATCGGGAGACCGACCCACCCATTACGTACGTAATATAGCTACCCTAACGTACGTAACAATCGAAATATAGCGTACGTTAGGCATGAGTTATAGCGCGCGTTAGACAGAACTCTAACGTGCGTTGGATATAAATTCTTTAGCCTCATACCACATTCTAACCATCTCGGGGTGACCACCCCTTCCACTCGTCAACAATTATCGGGGAACAAGACGTTGGCCACCGCCATATTCGCACTGACGATCGTCCCACGGCGTCAAGGCACGTCACCGCCATTTCATTTACATCGCACAATTGTATAGCACTCAATGGAATACATAAATAGAAATGACGTCACATTACCAAACATTCACACAGTACAAAGTAATCAAGCATGGAATACCGGAGGTATTACATATCACCCCTCTTAAAAATAGTTTCGTCACGAAACTTAAGAAAATAACTCGGGATGACTCTCCTTCATGCTCGACTCGGTTTCCCAAGTCGCTTCTTCCGTGCCATGGTGCGACCACTGAATCTTCACGAGGGGTATGGCTTTATTTCTTAACATCTTCACACGCCGATCCAAAATGGCGGTCGGTATCTCTCTGAAGGTAGCGTCATCGGAAATTTCCAGTTCTTCGAAATTGAGCTTGTGACTCGGGTCATAGACATACTTCCTTAACTGGGAGACGTGAAAAACGTTATGCACTCCATCCAGATGCGGCGGTAGAGCTAATCGATACGCGAGTTTCCCTACCCGGTCCAATATCTCAAACGGACCTATAAATCTCGGGCTTAACTTGCCCTTCTGGCCGAAATGCCGGATACCTCGCATAGGTGATACTTTGACCCAAACATGATCCCCAACCGTGAATTCTAACGGTCGCTGTCGGTTTTCGGCATAAGATTTCTGCCGGCTCTGTGCGGCTAGCATGTGTTTCCGAACGATAGAGATCTTCTTAATGGACTCCTAGATAAGATCCAACTCGGTAACCGTGGTGTCGGTGGCATCATCCCAGCATAACGGTGACTTGCATCTTCGCCCATACAGGGCCTCGAATGGTGCCATGCCTATGCTTGCATGCCAGCTGTTGTTCTACGAGAACTCCACTAATCCAAAATGTCTAGCCCAATCCTTTCCCCAATCGAGTACGCATGCCCTCAACATATCTTCCAAGGTTTGAATCGTACGCTCGGTCTGTCCATCTGTCTGAGGATGATAAGCCATGCTACAGTGTATTTGGGTCCCCATGGCTTTATGGATGGCTTTCCAAAAACGAGACACATATCTGGTGTCCCTATCCGAAATGATAGATGATGGGACACCATGTAGCCTTACGATCTCTCTGATGAAAATGACGGCCAGCTGCTCTGTCCCGGTTGTCTCTTGAATAGAAATGAAATGTGCTGATTTTGTCAATCGATCAACAATGACCCAAATTATATCCTTACCTCCCACCGCCGTAGGTAGCTTAGTGACAAAGTCCATTGATATGCTCTCCCATTTCCACTCCGGGATGGGTAGGGGTTGCATAATTCCGGCTGGTCTGCGGTGTTCAATTTTCACTTGTTGGCATGTCATACATCGGGCGACGAACCTAGCAATTTCTCATTTCATATTCCTCCACCAAAAACTCTGTCGCAAATCTTTGTACATCTTGCTTGCTCCGGGGTGAATAGAATAGGGAGTGGAGTGCGCCTCCTTCAGTATAGTTTGCTTCAGCCCGTCATTCGGTGGAATACATATCCTGTTCTTGAACCTCACCAAATCACCCTGCATTTTATAGTCGGAAACATTTCCTTCCTCGATTCTTGCACCAATCGCACGTAATTCAGGATCTTCCATCTGTGCTAGACGTATCTCATCTAGTAAGGACGAAAGTATATTGATTGAGCATAATTGTCCTTGCCTACGTTGTACCCATACTTCGGTGTTGCATCTCCTGATATCTTGCTGCAGTTTGGGCTGAACTGTTATGCTGGATACCATTACCTCTTGTGTAGTTTTCCGACTAAGAGCATCGGCTACCACGTTGGCTTTTCCGGGATGATAGGAGATTTCCACATCGTAGTCCTTGATTAGGTCCAACCAACGCCTCTGTCTAATGTTTAATTCTCTCTGCGTGAAGATATATTTCAAACTCTTATGATCCGTGAAAACTTTGCAAGTAACTCCGTAAAGATAGTGCCTCCAAATCTTGAGGGCATGCACCACCGCGGCTAGCTCCAAGTCATGTGTCGGGTAATTTACTTCGTACGGCTTCAATTGTCGGGATGCGTACGCAACGACTCTGCCATTCTGTATGAATACACACCCTAGTCCATGCTTGGATGCATCCGTGTATATAATGAATCCTTCTGTACCCTGTGGTAACACTAGTACTGGGGCAGTAGTTAGCCTACTCTTGAGCTCGTCGAAGCTCTTCTGGCAATCTGCAGTCCATATAAATTTGGTGCTCTTTCTCAGTAGGTTTGTTAACGGTCGGGCGATACAGGAAAAAGCCTCGACGAATCTTCGATAGTAACCCGCCAGTCCTAGGAAGCTCCTAACCTCCTTGACATTCTTCGGCGGTTCCCAACTCGTTATTGTCTCGATCTTTTGTGGGTTGACCTTGACACCTTCTTCCGAGACAACATGTCCGAGAAAAATTACCTCCGGCATCCAGAATTCGCACTTGGACAGTTTCGCATAAAGTTGGTGTTGCCTTAACACGCTCATCACTTGCCTCAAATGTTCCTCGTGTTCCTGTCGGCTTCGAGAATATATCAGGATGTCGTCGATAAAAACCACCACGCATTTATCGAGGAAATCAATCAAAACTCTATTCATCAGTTCCATGAAAACGGTTGGGGCATTAGTCAACCCGAATGATACCACGATATACTCGTAATGCCCATACCTCGACCGAAATGCAGTCTTGGGTATATCTTCCTACCGAATCCTCAATTGGTGATATCCGGACCGTAAATCGATCTTTGAAAACACGACTGCCCCTTGTAACTGATCCAAGAGGTCATCAATTCTTGGTAGTGGATAACGATTCTTGATAGTAACCTTATTCAGCTCCCTGTAGTCGATGCACAAGCGTAGAGAGTTGTCTTTCTTCTTAACGAAAAGTACTGGCGCGCCCCACAGCGAGGTGCTTGGGCAGATCAACCCTTTCTCCAACAGATCTTCGAGCTATATCTTTAATTCCTTCATCTCGGCCGGTGCCATCCTGTAAGGAGCTTTGGAAATAGGTCTCGTTCCCGGCTCGAGTTCAATGGAAAGGTCAACTTCTCGGTGGTGGCACGATAGTTCATCAGGAAAAACGTCTGGAAACTCATTCACCACCGGAATGTTTGTGATTGTAAGTTGTGAAGTGTCCTCTCGAAGAACATAACACCAATAGTACTCACTTCGAGAGCTGCAGGAGGCTTCTGATGCGATAATGCTGAGAGACCCTTTCGTACTAAAGTGTTCACGTCCGCTGATGACATGTGTGGTACCGTCATGAGCCGAAATGGAAATAGTCAAGTGGTAGGTATCCAAGATCGTTCTGTGCAACGGCATCCAGTCCATACCTAATATGATATCTTCATTCTGGAGCGGAAAGACCATAAGATTAGCGGTCCAACTATGATTGTTGATGCAGATCCGATAGTCTCGAACCTTTTGATCGCCACTTAATATACTACCCTCGGGTAGTTTAACAGTAAAGGGCTCACAAGGTACACAAACAAGATTTAAGCGTTCAGCACAATCCACAGATATAAATGAATGGGTGGCTCCGGTATCAAATAGTACATGCACTGGCTGAGAGTTAGCAAGAAGAGTACCTGAGATAGCTGGCGCAGACTGACCATCCGTAGCCCTCAGCTCAAATACACGAGACGGCACTGACTCCGAAAAGGACGAGGTACCTCCGCTGCGCCCACGGCCTCGTCCGGCACCGTGTAGTGGTGGTTGGTTCTGGTGGGATGGAGCTCGGTAGTTGGAAACAGCAGGCATCCTAGGGGATTGCACAGAGCCTTGTTGACTTGGTTGGGAAGCTGGGCTCTGAGTGGAATTGGCCCGCCAGCAGTAACGAGACATGTGTCCACTCTTTCCGCAAGTGAAACATTTGGTAGCCGTCTTCTGACACCGATCCTTAGTATGCCCGGTCATGCTACAAATGAAACAGTCCCTACGGTAAGGCCGATCAGATACACCCTTCTGTTGGTACGAAACCGCCGACTTAAAAGAAGACGTGGGCCCTGAATTCGTTTTGTTGTTGCTCCCAGGCTGAACTGATGTCTTCTGCTTCTTCGAGTTATGCCCGATGTCGGTATTAACAATTATACCGGAATATGCTGTGACTACGTCTTCGTATGCTCTCAGGGTCGTGCAGTGAAATCCGGCGGCATAGCGTTGTACATCCTCCGGTAACCTCTGTGCAAGATGGCATATTCGTTGATCTTCTGATGGAACCATCTGGGAGATGTAACTTAGCTCGGTTCGGTAGGCCCGAATGATCTATGGTACTGGCATGTTCTGAGGCCCGACACTGAAAAAGTCTCGTGCGCGAGCGGTTCGGGCTGATCTGGGACAGTACTCGCTCCGTAGTAGTCGGGCAAATTCGGTCCACCCGACCACTCAGTCCTCTGGCCTGTAAGTCCTCCACCAACGTGCAGCAGTGTCACGGAGTTGATTAATTCCGAGCGGCACCTTTCTGTTTTCCGGGCATCCGATTACTTCGAAGGCAGTCTCCATTTCAAAAATCCAGTCGTCCACGTGTTTCTCTCCTGTCCCGTCAAATAATGGAGGCCTAGCCTTCAGCATCTCTCCCAACCATCGATCTCTTCCTGCGTTTTCTTCCACATTGATGACCGGTATCCGTTCCGCCTGATTGACCTGAGCAATTCCCATGGCGATAGCCTGGGCAAAGGCCTGAACAAAAGCTGGATCCATGCCTCCCGGGTTGTTATTCTGGCGTTCCGCCTCCTGATCGTTTTGATTAACTGGTGGCGGCTGGCCCCCAGCAGGATGGGTTTCGGCAGTGTTCCCGTCCTCATTGTGGTTCGCGGCGGAACCCTGAGCGTCATTCATCACCCTCCTAGCTCCTCGGCGTGCCATCACTAACGGTATTAATATAAAGCCAGTTCCACGCACGGTTTACAATTAAATGTTGTACAAAAACAGAAACACGCATATCACTTACTTGCATTCCCATGAGGAGTTTCGATCGCTTGGGGTGTTGGACTTTGAAAAAAAAATTAGGAGAAAGTTTATTCAAACCAGGAGTTTCTCTCTGATACCATTTTCTGTAACACCACCAAAATATCTCGAGGTATTACAGTGCCGTGAATCCCACGTGGGACCCACAAGGCTAGTTAGAAAAATAGGCATTTTAAGAAAATCACGATAAAACATTAAGTTCAAGGTTTACATAACGTGAGTCGAAAGATTTAAGGAAAAATGTAATTTGAAGTCCAATTATTACACAACAAAAGTTTTTCCAAAGAAAACAATTTAGTCCAATTTAAGCAGCGGCTAGAGATAATTCCAACATTGCTCAAGTCTGACCGGACACCTCGGGAATGTCCTGCACATGATGAACAATTTTACCTCGTACGACGAATCATACCAGGTAACCAGGGTCAGAGAATGCATACCAAATAACAGCTACTAACAACGATATACGTCATTTTTACAATCACAGTATCTAGTAATCACAGGGAATATTTCATCACTCAACCGACATTGTCTCTCTCTTTTATCACATAAGCCCCAAGGTCGCAACCAAGGGTCACGGAAGTATCCACACGGGAATACCCCGGAACATAGGCGCCCAATTCGGGTCTTACCCCCTAACACATTTCCACATGGGTACCATATAGGTTTTATCCCCAACACATCGGCCCATTTATAACATTTTTAGAGAAAGACAAACATCGGCATTTATCAGAATGGTACATACGCACATACGGTATAACATTAATATTAGAAAATTCTCGAGCAAGATTTCACTTGCCTGTGATCCGATAGTAGGTACTTTGTGATAACGGAGTCCCCACGCCCGCTCGAGCTTAACCTAGCCACGTAATATCCGATTAACACCTCGTACGGATTATGATGAATAAAACTAGTCTCCCTTTCCTAATCGGATTCCTAGTGTAGTTTTAATTGTCGGTATAAGTATCGTTTCTAAGTTTTTAAGTATTGTGTACCATTATCCCATTCAATCCTATAATTAACATTAGGTATATCGATTTACTCAAGAAGATAATCCAATCATTCTTCGGTTGTCAACAAATTATTATGGCGTAATCGAATCTCATGCTTTCTAATTCAATTCTATAATCCGAATACTACAATCGATGGATTCTATTGCACAATAACTTTGGTGGTTTGATATCCAATATTGATTATGCTATCGAATTGTTTTCCTTAGTTTGCTAAGTGTCAAAAATCGCAAGGTAAGGGTGGCTACGAACAATGGAACATACGGTGACGGATTACTACGAATTTTCCCACAATTGATTCGTCAAATTTTACATTCCGAGCGATAATTTGAAGTGAAATTTTGTATGATAAATATGATTTGCATGAAACGAAACATATGAGCAACAATAATTCCGGTTACTACAATCCCATCCGACAAGATTGTCTACGAACTTTAGCAAAAATCTACCCAATACCCGCCATCTAATAAGTATAAATAAGAAAACATCGAAGATATAACTCCAGGGATTGGTGTCTTACCTTATTCGAAGAAGAATAATGAAGATAGTTGACGGATTCACAAGAACTACGAGGAGAACGAGAAGTGACTTGAACGACTTGGATAATCTTCACCGGAGCTCAAGAATCCACCTCCTCAATGTTAATTCAAGTGTATAAAAGGCTTAAGAACCGGGTATAGGGCTAGGAATTTCTCCAAGGGTGATAGCTTATAAGGTTGGGTCGTGCAAATGAAGAAGGGAATCGCCATTTTATAAAACTTGGTTTAGGTAACGTACGTTAATGATAAGAGTGTTACGTACGTAAGGTGTATTACGTACGTAACAGTGTAATGACAACATACGTAAAGAACTCACTGCCCGAAATGTGCCCAAGTGTTACGTACGTTAAATTTGGGACATAACGTATGTAACGAATAGTTGACTCATTTGTCCTCTAGCCCGCCGAAAGTAGCTCTGTCCGTGTCAAAAGAAAGATTCTGGTCGGGAGACCGACCCACCCATTACGTACGTAATATAGCTACCCTAACGTCCGTAACAATCGAAATATAGCGTACGTTAGGCATGAGTTATAGCGCGCGTTAGACAGAACTCTAACGTGCGTTGGATATAAATTCTTTAGCCTCATACCACATTCTAACCATCTCGGGGTAACCACCCCTTCCACTCGTCAACTATTATCGGGGAACAAGACGTTGGCCACCATCATATTCACACCGACGATCGTCCCACAGCATCAAGGCGCGTCACCACCATTTCATTTACATCGCACAATTGTATAGCACTCAATGGAATACATAAATAGAAATGACGTTACATTACCAAATATTCACACAGTACAAAGTAATCAAGCATGGAATACCAGAGGTATTACAAACGACAGCCATACAATGCCTATAAGGTGCCATCTTAATAGAAGCATGCCAATTATTATTGTAGGTGAACTCCACCAAAGGTAGTTGGGCTTCCCAATCGTACTTCCAATCGAGATCACACGCCCTCAAGAGATCACACGCCCTCAACATATCGTCTAGAGTTTGAATAGTTCTCTCAGATTGATCATCGGTCTGAGGATGAAATGCCATACTGAAGTTCAACTGCGTACCCATCGCACGATGAACTGCCTTTCAGAAGTGTGACACGAACTGTCCATCACGATCTGATATAATGCTCTTGGGGGTACCATGCAGCCTCACAATCTCTTTAATGAACAACTGGGCCAACCTCTCGGGACCCCACGTATCCTTAATCTCTAAGAAGTGAGCTGATTTGGTCAGACGATCCACAATCACCCAAATCGAATTCATACCTGCTGGTCGATACGTTCTCCCATTTATACTCAGGAATCGGGAGTGGTTTCAGCACACTTGCTGGTCGTTGATGTTCAATCTTGACCTGCTGACAGGTCAAACACCACGAAACGAATTTTGCAACTTCCTGTTTCATATTACCCCATCGATAATATAGGTTCAAATCCTTATACATTTTATTCGACCCCGGGTGAATGGAGTATGGGGTAGCATGGGCCTCCTTCAGAATAGTGTTCCTCGACTCTTCATCCGCCGATACACATACTCAATTCTTGAAGCGTATCAGTCCGTCCTCATGAATCACAAATCCAGGGGCTTTCCCCTGATCTACTTTGCCCCGAATTCTAGATAAGAATGGGTCTGTCACCTATTTTGCCCTGATTATATCTTTAAGGGACGATGAAATATTAACCGTGCAAAGTTGTCCCTGAACATGCAGTAACCAGATCTCAATCTCCGGCCTCATGAACTCTAACTGAAATTCTCTCTGAACTGTCAAGCGGGTAAGCATCTGCTCCTGTACTGTCTTATGACTCAAGGCATCAACAACTACATTTGCTTTGCCCGGATGATAAAGGATATCGATATCATAGTATTTGATTAGTTCTAGCCACTTTCTCTGCCTCATGTTCTACTCCTTCTGAGTAAAAATGTACTTCAGGCTCTTATGATCAGTAAAAATCTGACAGGTAACTCCATACAAATAGTGACGCCAAATTTTCAAAGCAAACACCATGGCTGCTAGCTCCAAATCATGGGTCGGGTAGTTGACCTCGTAAGGTCGCAACTGTCTTGATGCATAGGCAATCCACTTTCCCATTCTGCATTAGCACACATCCAAGGCCCTGTCTCGACGCGTCACTATGCACCACGAATCCTTCTTTTCCTTTTGGTAGAACCAAAACTGGTGCTGAAATCAATCGACTCTTGAGTTCATCAAAACTCTGCTGACATGCCTCTGACCACAAATACTTCTTATCCTTCCTCAACATGTTAGTTAGCGGTTGATCAATCTTGGAAAAACCTTCCACGAACCTTCGGTAATAACCTGCTAGGTCTAGAAAACTGCGAACTTCCTTAACGTTCTTTGGAGGTGGCCAGTCTCGGATAGCTTCTGTCTTCTGTGGGTCTACCCTCACCCCATCGGATGATATCACATGTCCAAGAAAAATAACCTCAGGCATCCAGAACACACATTTGGAAAATTTTCCATAGACCTGTTCCCGCCTCAACGCATCGAGAACCTAACGGAGGTGATACTCATGCTCTTCATGGTCACGAGAGTAAATCATAATGTCTTCAATAAAAACGACTATAGAACGATTTAGATAATTTACAAAAACTCGATTCTTCAACTCCATGAATAGCACCGGTGCATTAGTCAGTCCAAATGGCATCACCACGAATTCATAATGCCCATAGCGAGTACGAAAAGTTGTCTTCGAAATGTCAGATTCTCGAATCCGCAACTGATGATATTCGGATCTTAAGTCAATATTGGAAAATACAGCAACGCCTTGGAGTTGATCTAGCAAATCATCAATACGAGGTAATGGATATTTGTTCTTGATTTTTACCCTGTTCAGCTCACGGTAATCAATACACAAACGCAGAGATCCGTCTTTCTTCCATACAAATAACACTGGTGATCCCAAGGGGACGCACTAGGTCGAATATAGCCCTTTTCAGTCAACTCCTCTGTAATACCCGAATTTTTAGTATGAATTTTTCGCGTTATTTTATCTAAGATATACTGGATGGCTTGGTGTCTATACAGTATGGATAAAATAAATTGAGAACTGAGACAGCTGTATTTGTACTCGTATAACTGTCGTAGTGGTTCGACAATTTTTTTTGAGGATATCGTGTATCAGGTTATCGTACTTTTGATATTGGGTATATCGTATGATGATGTTATTGGATTCAGTACATGTATTCAGTATGCAGTATGTTCGTATTTTGGTATGTCGAGACGGACGAGGAGAATTGGAAAATGGCTAAGTATAGCCTGATTAGCGCGCGCTAATGTTCAAGTATAGCGCATGCTATCGTTCATGGTTAGCGCACGCTAGAGGCAGAATGTAGCGCACGCTAAATGCAGTCAGATCGGAAGGAATCTGCATGTGGACCCGGCTGCTTTCGGCGCACGTTCTGATAAGTCAATGGTTGTTGTCCTGAAGTATTAGGGCACGCTAAAGCATGAGGCTTAACGCACGCTAATTGTAGATCGGTTAAAGGGAATCTTATCCTCGTCAGATCGGCATGTGGGGGCACATGAGGTACGTAGACTGTAGTAGGTCAACTGGTATTAGTGCATGCTAAATGCAAGGACTTGCGTACGCTAAACAGTGTGAGTTACGTACGCTAATGCATGGGCATTACATACGTAAGCTCATGTTCGAGGCAAGACAGTGGCCTCTGGGCTGCGATAGCGCACGCTAACAAAGTCGGTTAGCGCACGCTAGTAATACACTTTATAAAAAGGGGACAGACGGGTGTTATGAAGCATTTCGTCCATTTCTTTCCTTTCACTCGATAGAGAGAGCTTTGGGAGGTACTTGAGTTCCTAAAACACTCTGTGATGATGATCATTAACAAGATTAAGATGGAGAGCATGGATTCAAAGCTTTGTTCTTGAAATTATTAATGATTCTTGGAATGAAATTCATAGAGAGAGTCTTGAGGTTCCAAATACTGGATTATGATGGAGTTGAGCGTCCTTATCAACATTTGGAGGTTGGAAATGATTGGGAATGGATTCAACCTTGATAATCCATCCTTTTCTTCAAAGAGGTAATTAATCTTCACTTTGGATTTCGTTTTGGGGATTGAATATTGGTGTTCTTGAGTTGATGCTTATCATATTAATGAGTTGATAAGTGTGATTAGAGATGCCTTACTGAGTAACGTTGATGTTATTATTGGTATGCGGATATTGATATGTTTTGTATGGTTTTGAATGGTGTTCAGGAGATATGTCGATTTATGTCTCCCTTCATTTCAGATTTGATGTTAAGATGATATACGGATATATATGACTTAGGTGATTAATTACATGTTAGCATATCGGATTATGATGGTTGTCATGAACATGATTATGGAATCATGGTATTCTTGGTGTTCTTGGATATATATCACGTCAAAGAGGAAGGATATATGTTGGTTTAATTATTAACATGGATAAGATAATTGAAACTAAACATTATGTCGATTGTAGTGATTGAGTTCGTATGATAAGATATGAATCATGATGATCAGTTTTTATCTAGAAAGTTATTGTTAATCTTGGAGTAAGATTTCCTTTTCATTCGTATTCGTAGTCGCAAAGTGTTAGTCAATGCTGGAATGCATGCAACTGTGTAGCATTAGCGCACGCTAAGCTTACTGGCTAGCGCACGCTATCGGGAGCAACTTAGCACACGCTACGTTATGCGTTTAATGTGTGCTAAGTAGGCAGACAGTGTAGTATATTCATGTTGTGATTATGAATTCGTGATGGTTTGAACTGGAATGTTTAAGACTGTGTTTAATCGAGATATTGTGGAACTGTTGGGTTTGTTGATCAGTTATTGATTGATAATTATGATTTATCGGATTTCGGCTTGTATTGTGGATATGAGTTCGTAATTGTTTGAGTTGTATTGTTCGGTTTCGGAAATGATCGAGGTATTGTTGAGCCGCTGAGTTTGATTGGTTGGTTATACCGGTTATTGATTATTATCGGATGTGTTGTCATTTGATTATTGCATTAGGTCGCGATAATTGAGCGTTGATTATGGCCGTTGTGTTGCGGTCAAGGTTGGAGAGTTCGTAGGTTGCTTTTAGTCGGGGCTGAGGATCTCGGAGACGAAGGCAATGGATTCTGGTAACAGCTTCGTGGTATCGGTATCGAGGCAAGTTTATACTTGTTCAGTTTATAATATTTGATGATTGGTTTCATTTTCATTTCATTTATAATTCGTATAGAAATGTTGTTAGAAAGGTAAGTTATCAGTTAATGAGTTGTATATCGTGCTCTGTTTTGTATTAAATCATAAGGTATATGATTTAATTGTGTTCAAGGAAGACGTGAGTTATCTTTGGTCAAGGGTATAGTATATCGGATATCGAGGATAGTTAACGTGATGACATAAGTATCGGGATAAAGGTTTATTGGTATTGAATGGATGGTACCTTATTTGAGATTATTCGTATAACTGTGTATTCATTCAGGAATGTTGTTCTTGGAAAGAATATTGTCTTCGACTTTGAGGTAATTCCAGTATGGTTCAGTTATGAGAATAATTGTTTTGAGGAATTATTGTATATGTTCTATGTTGATTTGTATTGATTATTTCGTTGAGGGATGATGATCCCAGGGCTGATTGTATTGAGATCGTTGATCGTGCTGATCATTTGTCGGGGATGATGATCCCAGGATTGTTGTTTTGGATATTGATTAGTCGTGTCGACTTTTCATTGCCAGTCTGTTATTGTTCACTTCGGTGAGTCTTTTGATCCTTATTGGATATGTGATTTATTGAATTCGCCGTCATGTTGCATCATGACATATTTGGAATCATATCTGCGTTCCGATTGGTTATTGTGTAGGATTTTTAGCTGGGCACACTATGGTTATGTGTTGATATTATTCCGCATTGAACCGTGCACACGAGACGTAGTTTCGTGAGGCTAATTAGGTACACGACCACACGTGTATTTGATCGATACCCGGGGTGGCTTGTGCGCGGACACATTTCTGGATCGGGCGTACTGTGATGTCCATCTTTGAGCCGTATATTTTTGTCGTTTCATAGTCCATAGTATTGGATGTGTTCGACGGTTTGCGACTAGTTGTTCATACGCCCGAGGGGTATGTTCGACAGTCAAAGTTATTTCTTTGAGATCCATTATTGTTGATCATTTAGAGTCTACCTTGTTGAGGGTATTCTCGGTTATTGTTGGTCCTTTGTTGATCATTTGGAGTCTACCATGTTGAGGGTATTCTCAGTTATCGTTGATCATTTATTGATCGTATTGGAGTCATCATGTCGATAATATTTTCGGTTGACCTATTGTTTTGATCATTGTGGTGATCGTATGAGTATTTGGACTGTACGTCGATGTTGCGGTACTTGTTATCATTGTTCTGTGGAAATTTGATCTACAGATATGTTGTGTATTACTGGTTTATCCAGGTTGAGATTTGACTGTGTAATCCGACGGACAGGATTTGGCACAGATTGGATTATTTCCGCACTTATGAGTTATGATGACGATTTGAGGACCCTTGGTATTGCTTGAATGCAGTACAATATAATTTTTGTTGAGTTCTTTTCGTCATTTGAGAATGCGAAATATGGATTATGGTAAGGATTGATTTGTTATGAATTGCCATGGATTGGTAAGGTTATGACGGTAAGATTACGTTGGTAGTATTCTTACAGTATTACTACATTGGTATGTAATTATTTATGATGATGTGATCGTTATCATCGTTGAGTATTGTGGCTGACCCCGTCGTGGGCTTTATTTTTAGGTACTCGGAGATCGAGCTAGTAGCGGTCGTGAAGGGATGAGCTTCCCGATGTGATACTGGCGGTGGCATGTTTTGGAGTATCGAGTATTTCTTTTCTGGTTATTCATTTCCGCTGCAAATGTGTATTTTGAACTGTGTTTTTATCCGCCGCGTGTGTATATTTTCAAAATGGCCTTTTGGGCATTTTACGAACTTGGGTTATTTTCGTCACTCTTTTTTTTTTAAATTATTTTATCGGTATGTTTAAGTGGTAGCTTAACGTACATTTTGAACTGTCGAGAATTGGCACTTCGCCTTGTATTTTCAAATTGTATTTTATGACGGTATTTGAGAACTATGCTTTTGAAAATATTTGAGTATTTAAAATATTACCGTCATCAGCCTTTTGGCGTTTTTGAATTGGTTTTGTAAATGATTTTTTTTAGGTGGGTTCCTCGTAGGACCCACGTTCGTAATATCCCGGATGGTTTTGGGGGGGTGTTACAGAAGATGGTATCGGAGCTTGGGTTTTGTGAAACCCGGGCGTGTGTGTTATGTGGCTCTACTAGGACGGTAGTAGCGTGACTTTTGAAAATGATTTTTTTTTTCTGTCTTTTGAGTCAAACCGATTTTGGAGTTTCCAAAATTTTTGAGATCTTTTCAAATTGTTATTTGTGATATTGGCGTGTGTTGGCATTGTTTTGAGACTTCGTGTGGGAGTCGTGTGCTAGTATCACGGTAGATCATCGGCTTCACGCACCTGTAAGTATATTGGTTTGGTTATTCGCTTGTGGCGACACTTGATTGTTTTGTGATGAGTTGGAAAGTTTTGGATTTATCTGTTGTTGGTGGCAGGTTGCAAGTTTCGAGGACGAAACTTATTTTAAGGGGGATAGTATGTAATACCCGAATTTTCAGTATGAATTTTTCGCGTTATTTTATCTAAGATATACTGGATGGTTTGGTGTCTATACAGTATGGATAAAATAAATTGAGAACTGAGACAGTTGTATTTATACTCGTATAACTGTCGTAGTGGTTCGACAATTTTTTTTGAGGATATCGTGTATCAGGTTATCGTACTTTTGATATTGGGTATATCGTATGATGATGTTATTGAATTCAGTACATGTATTCAGTATGCAGTATGTTCGTATTTTGCTATGTCGAGACGGACGAGGAGAATTGGAAAATGGCTAAGTATAGCCTGATTAGCGCGCGCTAATGTTCAAGTATAGCACATGCTATCGTTCATGGTTAGCGCACGCTAGAGGCAGAATGTAGCGCACGCTAAATGCAGTCAGATCAGAAGGAATCTGCGTGTGGACCTGGCTGCTTTCGGCGCACGTTCTGATAAGTCAACGGTTGTTGTCCTGAAGTATTAGCGCACGCTAAAGCATGCGGCTTAACGCACGCTAATTGTAGATTGGTCAAAGGGAATCTTATCCTCGTCAGATCGGCATGTGGGGGCACATGAGGTACGTAGACTGTAGTAGGTCAACTGATATTAGCGCACGCTAAATGCAAGGACTTGCGTACGCTAAACAGTGTGAATTACGTACGCTAATGCATGGGCATTACATACGTAAGCTCATGTTCGAGGCAAGACAGTGGCCTCTTGGCTGTGATAGCGCACGCTAACAAAGTCGGTTAGCGCACGCTAAGGCCGTAGCGCACGCTAAACATAAGGTTTAGCGCACGCTAGTAATACACTTTATAAAAAGGGGACAGACGGGTGTTATGAAGCATTTCGTCCATTTCTTTCCTTTCACTCGATAGAGAGAGCTTTGGGAGGTACTTGAGTTCCTAAAACACTCTGTGATGATGATCTTTAACAAGATTAAGATGGAGAGCATGGATTCAAAGCTTTGTTCTTGAAATTATTAATGATTCTTGGAATGAAATTCATAGAGAGAGTCTTGAGGTTCCAAATACTGGATTATGATGGAGTTGAGCGTCCTTATCAACATTTGGAGCTTGGAAATGATTGGGAACGGATTCAACCTTGATAATCCATCCTTTTCTTCAAAGAGGTAATTAATCTTCACTTTGGATTTCGTTTTGGGGATTGAATATTGGTGTTCTTGAGTTGATGCTTATCATATTAATGAATTGATAAGTATGATTCGAGATGCCTTACTGAGTAACGTTGATGTTATTGTTGGTATGCGGATATTGATACGTTTTGTATGGTTTTGAATGGTGTTCAGGAGATATGTCGATTTATGTCTCCCTTCATTTCGGCTTTGATGTTAAACTGATATACGGATATATATATATGACTTAGGTGATTAATTACATGTTAGCATATCGGATTATGATGGTTGTCATGAACATGATTATGGAATCATGGTATTCTTGGTGTTCTTGGATATATATCACATCAAAGAGGAATGATATATGTTGGTTTAATTATTAACATGGATAAGATAATTGAAACTAAACATTATGTCGATTGTAGTGATTGAGTTCGTATGATAAGATATGAATCATGATGATTGAGTTTTGATCTAGAAAGTTATTGTTAATCTTGGAGTAAGATTTCCTTTTCATTCGTATTCGTAGTCGCAAAGTGTTAGTCAATGCTGGAATGCATGCAAGTGTGTAGCATTAGCGCACGCTAAGCTTACTGGCTAGCGCACGCTATCGGGAGCGACTTAGTGCACGCTACGTTATGCGTTTAACGCGCGCTAAGTAGGCAGACAGTGTAGTATATTCGTGTTGTGATTATGAATTCGTGATGGTTTGAACTGGATTGTTTAAGACTGTGTTTAATCGAGATATTGTGGAACTGTTGGGTTTGTTGATCAGTTATTGATTGATAATTATGATTTATCGGATTTCGGCTTGTATTGTGGATTGTATTGTTCGGTTTTGGAAATGATCGAGGTATTGTTGAGCCGCTGAGTTTGATTGGTTGGTTATACCGGTTATTGATTATTATCGGATGTGTTGTCATTTGATTATTGCATTAGGTCGCGATAATTGAGCGTCGATTATGGCCGTTGTGTTGCGGTCCAGGTTGGAGAGTTCGTATGTTCCTTTTGGTTGGGGCTGAGGAGCTTGGAGACGAAGGCAATGGATTCTGGTAATAGCTTCGTGGTATCGGTATCGAGGCAAGTTTATACTTGTTCAGTTTATAATATTTGATGAATGGTTTCGTTTTCATTTCATTTATAATTCGTATAGCAATGTTGTTAGAAAGGTAAGTTATCGGTTAATGAGTTGTATATCGTGCTCTGGTTTGCATTAAATCATAAGGTATATGATTTAATTGTGTTCAAGGAAGACGTGAGTTATCTTTGGTCAAGGGTATAGTATATCGAATATCGAGGATAGTTAACGTGATGACATAAGTATCGAGATAAAGGTTTATTGGTATTGAATTGATGGTACCTTATTTGAGATTATTCGTATAACTGTGTATTCATTCAGGAATGTTGTTCGTGGAAAGAATATTGTCTTCGACTTTGAGGTAATTCCAGTATGGGTCGGTTATGAGAATAATTGTTTTGAGGAATTATTGTATATGTTCTATGTTGATTTGTATTGATTATTTCGTTGAGGGATGATGATCCCAGGGCTGATTGTATTGAGATCGTTGATCGTGCTGATCATTTGTCGGGGATGATGATCCCAGGAGTGTTGTTTTGGATACTGATTAGTCGTGTTGACTTTTCATTGCCAGTCTGTTGTTGTTCACTTCGGTGAGTCTTTTGATCCTTATTGGATATGTGATTTATTAAATTCGTTGTCATGTTGCACCGTGACATATCTGGAATCATATCTGCGTTCCGATTGGTTATTGTGTAGGATTTTTAGCTAGGCACACTATGGTTATGTGTTGATATTATTCCGCATTGAACCGTGCACACGAGACGTAGTTTCGTGAGGCTAATTAGGTACAAGACCACACGTGTATTTGATCGATACCCGGGGTGGCTTGTGCACGGACACATTTCCGGATCGGGCGTACTGTAATGTCCATCTTTGAGCCGTATATTTTTGTCGTTTCATAGTCCATAGTATTGGATGCGTTCGACGATTTGCGACTGGTTGTTCATACGCCCGAGGGGTATGTTCGACAGTCAAAGTTATTTCTTTGAGATCCATTATTGTTGATCATTTGGAGTCTACATTGTTGAGGGTATTCTCGGTTATTGTTGGTCCTTTGTTGATCATTTGGAGTCTACCATGTTGAGGGTATTCTCAGTTATCGTTGATCATTTATTGATCGTATTGGAGTCATCATGTCGATAATATTTTCGGTTGACCTATTGTTTTGATCATTGTGGTGATCGTATGAGTATTTGGACTGTACGTCGATGTTGCGGTACTTGTTATCATTGTTCTGTGGAAATTTGATCTACAGATATGTTGTGTATTACTGGTTTATCCAGGTTGAGATTTGACTGTGTAATCCGACGGACAGGATTTGGCACAGATTGGATTATTTCCGCACTTATGAGTTATGAGGACGATTTGAGGACCCTTGGTATTGTTTGAATGCAGTACAATATAATTGTTGTTGAGTTCTTTTCGTCATTTGAGAATGCGAAATATGGATTATGGTAAGGATTGATTTGTTATAAATTGTCATGGATTGGTAAGGTTATGACGGTAAGATTACGTTGGTAGTATTCTTACAGTATTACTACATTGGTATGTAATTATTTATGATGATGTGATCGTTATCATCGTTGAGTATTGTGGCTGACCCCGTCGTGGGCTTTATTTTTAGGTACTCGGAGATCGAGCTAGTAGCGGTCGTGAAGGGATGAGCTTCCCGATGTGATACTGGCGGTGGCATGTTTTGGAGTATCGAGTATTTCTTTTCTGGTTATTCATTTCCGCTGCAAATGTGTATTTTGAACTGTGTTTTTATCCGCCGCGTGTGTATATTTTCAAAATGGCCTTTTGGGCATTTTACGAAGTTGGGTTATTTTCGTCAAACTCTTTTTTTTAAATTATTTTATCGGTACGTTTAAGTGGTAGCTTAACGTACATTTTGAACTGTCGAGAATTGGCACTTCGCCTTGTATTTTCAAATGGTATTTTATGACGGTATTTGAGAACTATGCTTTTGAAAATATTTGAGTATTTAAAATATTACCGTCATCAGCCTTTTGGCGTTTTTTAATTAGTTTTGTAAACGATTTTTAGCCTGGTGGGTTCCGGCGCGGGACCCACAGCGCTGTAATATCCCGGATGGTTTTGGGGGGGGTGTTACATCCTCAAGCTGGCTCTTCAACTCCTGCATCTCAGTCGGTGCCATACGATTCGGTGCTTTCGAAAGCGGGGACGTCCCTGGATCCAACTCAATGGTGAACTCTACCTCACGATGTGGGGGTAAGCCTGGCAACTCATCTAGAAATACATTTGGGTAGTCTCGAACTACCGGAATATCAGCCAATTCAACTTGTCGATCTGCTATCTTGATCATGTAGCACCAATAACCAACACATCCTTGATTAAGCAGTTTCACTGTTTTTATTGCTGTGATGACTCTCCCAGAATGACTTGGATTATCACCCTGAAAAATGCACTAAACACCATCATCAGATGTGACGGTCACTATCTGCTTGCGGACGCTAAGTATGGCATCATGACGATCCATCCAATCGATACCCAATATCACATCATCTTTAGGTAAATCGACCACAATCAAGTCTGACAACCACTATGGTCGTTCATGCAAATCGGATAGTTTTTGCACTTCACGATTCCCAACAATTCTTCTACCATCGGGTAGACCAATCACATAAGGTTCATAATCAGTAACATGATCTAATTGCAAACGACTCAAACAATAAGTAGATAAAAAGGAGCGTGAAGCACCAGTATCAAAAAGAACATAAACGAGCTGATAACATATCTCGAGAGTACCTGCAATCATGCTATATTCGGGATTGTCGGCCTTCTTTATCTCGTAGACTCTGGGCTTTGCAGCTCCGGTACCAGATGTACCAGGTTGATTCCCACGTCCCGTCCCTCTGTTTGCCCCGGTAGTCTGATAAGAAGGGGATGAAGGTACACGATCCTGAACAGAAGACTGAACTGGAGCATGAGATGCTACTGGAGTCCGTCCCAGTCCACCCCTTCAATAACAAGCACGATGCCCATTCTTCCCACAAGTATGGCATGCGGCAACCGGCTTCGGGCATTTGGAGATGATGTGCCCCTAGTCCCCACAGTTATAGCACATAATAGATGAGCTGATTGCTCGAGAGTGCGATCCGACCGGCTTCAACGCCATAGGTGGCCACTCAGAAGGATTCGGTACATACTAGGGCTTCCTGAATGTCCCCCAATTACTGTTAGTCTGGGTCTGGTTCCTGGATCTCTTGTTGGAGGTCTGTGGTTGCTTCTTGCAAATTTCCTTCGCAGTAAGTTCGTATTCCAGAGCTTTCTCGATGAACTCTAGTAGGGCCGTACAGTGGTGGTTACGTAACTGCATCCTCATCCGGGGTTTAAGCCTCTTAAGGAAATATTTGATCTTATCAGCTTCCGTACGAACAATCGACATAGCAAATGGAAGAAGTGCCTGGAATTTCTCAGCAATCGCTAACACATCCTCGTCCTCAGATGGATCGGGGTTGAATACTTCTGACAATTAGGCTTCAAGGAGTTGGGCTGGATAGTAACGATCTAACATGAGGTTCTTGAATTCTTCCCAAGTACTCATGCCGTCAGCTGGCCTCATAGAAAGACACCAAGTATGGGCACTCTTACTAAGGTAGTAAGCCACCACAGAAACTCGATTCTCTTCTGGGCATTCCACCATCTCGAATAGCTTCTCGAAATACTCTATCTAGTAAACAATATCGGCAGGCTCAGAGAAGCCTTCAAAGTTTGAAGGCCGCTGCCGCAATATGTCATTAATGATCTGGCTCACGATTCCGCCGTGCACCGGAGGCGGAGGCTGTTGTCCCTGCTGCTGGCCAGTAGTAGAAGTCTCTGCATAGCTTCCATCATCTGACCCATTTGGATCATCTGGCCATCATGCCCTCCATAATCACATAAGGGTCGACATGGGCACCCTCATGCCGTTCGGCGTGGTGGGACCGGCTCCTAGTAGACGAATCACTCCCTGCCGAGCTTTGTCGCACACTCGAACGCGTATTAGCGCGTGGCCTCGGGATTCGGCCCCTTCCGCGGCCTGGCCGCCTCTACCACAACCCCTCAAGTTTCTTTCCATATTGAAATAATCAAACAATAATCGTAAGCACAGTTCAATATATGTCTTTACGGTCAAATTACAAATTTATGCTAAGTTAATAGCAACAATGAAACTTCATATTCGATAAAACAGTTCATAATGAATTATAGGCACCGCGAGGGCCACACAAAATATCATATCGATATCAAGTTGAAACAATCTCAATCACATAATCAATTTAGAATTTTCCTCAGAAAATCAAATAGATAAATCCCACCACAGATCCTCAAAATATCAAGATCAACAAAGAGAACAATTCCGTCATCAATATCATGCCAGTAATTAAATCATGGCTCATAAAGAACATACCGTGTTCGGATCGTAGGGTCAGGCGCTTGCACAGGTCACGCATAGCACGAAGGTTTCATGATACTAGTTCAATCCACAATGACTCAAAAAGAAAACGACTCTCTGATACCATCTTCTGTAACACCCTAAAATAACAGCTATTACAGTGCCGTGGACCCCACACCGGTACCCACCAGGCGATATCAAAACATAGTTTAAACATCCCATAAATGTGGTACCGAACCACAAAATATTAATCATAACCCCGAGTAGGATCTTACACCGTATATATCGACTTATACAACAGTACACAGGATCCAAATCCGGTATAAACCATATGGAGATAGAATATACCCAAAACAATAATAATGCAATCGTCCGAATTTATATAAATGGAAAAAGACATGAAATTTTATATTTTAGACATAACCGACCAACAAAAGACTCGGGGCCCCCCGAACTAGCATCCTTTAATACCATTCGCCGTCATCGTGCTCTTACTGTGCCTTGTACTTGCCTCGCCCTGAAATACAAGTATTTCGCCCAAACCACAGGGTCATCTATACATGATAATAATTATCATGACATTATACAATTCATATATATATATATCAAAGAAATAACTGACCACTGAACATACCCCTCGGGCGTATGAACAGTCAGTCCCAAACTGTCGGACATATCCAATCATACATGGAATATGAGTGACCAATCAACATGGCTCAAGATGGACATCACAGTATGCCCGATCCAAAAATGTGTCCGTGCACATGTCCACCCCATATATGGAATACAGAATATACGTGGGACGATGTACCTAATTAGCCTCACGTACTACGTCTCCTGTGCACGGTCCAATGCGGAAACATACACACATGACCATCATGTGCCCGGCTAAAAATCCTACATATAACCAATCGGCACGCATATATGACTCCATAGGTGTTACGATGCAACATGACAATGAAACTCAACAAATTACACATTCATCCAATAATCGAGAGAACTCACCGAAGTGACAACAATGCTCAACGAGACCAACGGTATCAAAGGCGATAAACTTGGAAATACAATCCCACCACAAAACGGTAATACGATCAAGAACGACATCATATCATGAATCATATATTCATAGAGCATTATGTATACACAAAACGTATAATATTCACAATAATTCAATCATTATTATAACCAAGCAAGATAACTTGCCTCAAGTGTCGAATTTAATCGATTCGTCTTCTCAGGAATGCGACGGCCGTAAGGATGACGTCCTTCACCAAGTAACAACACTCGATCAACCTTGAATGAAATATAATTCATTCAATGACCCAAATCCGACTATAACAATTATCATAACAATGCTAACTAGTCTTTGATTTAATGAAAATCGATCAAACAACCATAACAAGTTTACAAAGCTTAAAGTTAAGAATCCTTTTTCTCACATTCACAATTTATGGATTACTATAAATAAGTTAATTATTGGTAATTCTAATTAATTCCTCCAAGAATAACAAGAATATCAAGAATACTATGAATATCATGAACATCAAGAGCATCCCATCTATGACATATTAGCATGATAATGAAAGTTCTAAGTTCATGATTCCGACTCATATACATAATCATTTCTACTTGGTTCTTCAAGTTTAAGATACTTTTTATTTTCTCAACATCACCAAGAACATAATATTACCATCATAATCAATATACCAATGTGAGTTCTAACATCCTATTGTCAACAAAATCCTATCAAAACGTATTTGAAAAGGTAGTAGGCATAATCATCTTCAATCTATATCCAAAAACCTTAACCGTTCAACATAATACTATAAACATGTTTATAGTTTGCATAGCATCTGAATATTCTAAAACATGCCTAATCATATCATCATAACATCAAGGATTTGGAAATATGGAGTCTCGAGCAACTTAAGAAGAACACTTCTAAGACAAAAACAATGGTTTTTGTTAAACCTTGTAAGATGTATGGTTATAACATCATAGGATTAGTTTAGCACCAAGAACATACTCATAAACCCTAATCATCATGATTTCCTAAGCATTAATAGCAACATGTTATTCTTACAACTTCTTCAACCATTCAAGAGGTAACACTAACAATATTGTCATGTTCTACACTTAGTTTGTGCATAAATCCAATGACCATCATGTTGTACTTGATTAATCTAACACTACATGAATTACTTCCTTACTAACATCATCAACAGTATGAAACAACATGAGTTTAGATAACCAACCTCAAAAAGGAATGAAGAATAGCACCAAAACTCCAAGAACACACTCCAAACTTCTAGTCACCAAGCTACAATCCAAGTGGCGGAGCTCTAACACAAGATGGGAGGGGCAAAATTTGATTTAGCAAGGTAGGGGATCGGTTTTCAGAGGGAGAGGCTGAGTTTGGATTGTGCAGAAATGAAAGGCAAGCCATGCCTTTATAACGCGCATATATCATTACGTATGCTATCGCCAAAGCATAGCGTACGTTAGGCACTGTTAGGAGTATGCCCTCGAATGCCACTCGAAGGATGTTGAGTGAGGGCATTGTACTTGTAATTATGTAAAACATTTATATAAGGCAATGAATGTTTCTTTATTTACTGGTAGTTACTGGCATTCTTAACTCGTAAATATACATATAGAAACTGTTGGTATAAAATTGGATATTTGCGTCGTTTTGTGCGCAAGCGTAAATAAAACCAAACCAAACCAAACCAAACCAAACATACCCAGTATATCCCGCTCAGAGCAGGGTCTGGGGAGGGTAAGATGTACGCAGACCATTCCCCTACTTATTACGGTAGGGAGGCTATTTCCGTGAAGACCCCCAGCTTAGTGCACAGCAGAATCTCGTGTGATAAATACAAAGAAAAACATATGATTCGAAAAAAGTTCGAGACCATACCTGAGCCCATGGCTTAATCCACATGGGACTTACCTACGCGGAATTTGGCTACTTCACTCCCGATGAACGCTGCTCTAACAAAAGAGAGGTTGACTCTGCTCACAGCTCCCTGTCAAAAATACACCACGCAAAGACAATAGGATAAAATATACAATAAAAGTAAAAAATACAATGCTCTAGGTCAAAGCTAACCGAGACAACCCAACCCTGAGGCTCTCAACTACAGCACCACTCCCAATAAAAGAATCCACAACTCAGATCTGGCGTCTCCAAGCGCACCTATCAATAGTCATGGTCTCGGAAAGGTTTAAGGCCTTCAAATCTAATCTCAGCTGCACCTCCCACGTCCTCCTCGGTCTGCCTCTCCTCCTCTCCCCGAAAACCAATAAACTCTCGACCCTCCTCACTGGAGCAGATGCCTGCCTCATGTGGATGTGGCCAAACCATCTCAATCTCCCTTCCCTAACTTTCGCTGAAATAGGCGCCACTTCCAGCGCGTTCCTGAAAACCCCATTCGTGATTCTATCTAACATTGTGCGACCACACGACCAACGTAACATTTTAATTTCAGCCGCTTCCAACTTGCTCTCAAGCGACTTCTTCATCTCCCAACATTCGGAGCCATACAACATTGCAGGTCGGATTGCCGCTCTATAGAATTTACCCTTCAACTTTAGAGGGACTTTCTTGTCGCACAGGACCCCTGTCGCTGCTCTCCACCTTAGCCACCCCGCCTTGATGCGATGCGTGACATCATCTTCACACTCATCTTCCTTCTGAATGATCGAACCCAAATACTTGAACTTATCTGTACGGGGTACGATCTGATCCGCAATCATGACCTCTACATCTTTCTTGTTGGCCTCACCACTAAAGTTAGACCAGAGATACTCGGTCTTAGATCGGCTCACACGCAAGCCCTGGGATTCTACCTTAGCCCTCCAAAGCTCTAACTTCGAGTTCACCTCCCTCCTTCCCAAAAGTGGAAAATAAATCACACAAGGATTTATAGAGGTTCGGCTATTAACGAATCCTACGTCCTCTCTCGATGTATATTTTTCTTAGGATTAAGATCAAAACCTCTACGCCTCTCTTCTGTCGGTCGAGGGACTACCGTTTACAAGCTCGTCTATTATCGGTCCGAGTAAAACCATTTTTCCTTTTCTATTGGATAAGGAACAAACCACTCTAGCTTTCTATAGGTACTAGATAAACCTCACTTAGATATCGATTGCGATTCTAACAATGTCGGATACTTGATCCTAATAACACCGAATCCAATCGTATTTTTTCTTTTACCTCTCGTGTATAATGTCGAATGTATAAACACTCAAACTAACAATATAAGCTCAATATTTCAACAACAATGTAGGTATATGAATATAAGATCAATGTCTTGAATGCTTGGAGTTGTTGTCAAACAATACCATAGGAATGTTATTTATAGGCATTTTCCACAAACTAGCCGTTACTAGCTGTTTTGACTTGCTAGCGTGCGCTAGCCTTTCTCTATTAGCGTGCGCTAGACTGTTCCCAGTTTCAGTCCAGTAGCTTCGTTTCTTCCCTTAGCGTACGTTATGCCTTCTGCCTTACGTACATAACCATCTTGTATTAGCGTACGTTAATATTACAATGTAGCGTGCGCTAATCCAATATATCCGTTGCTTGATTTGTGAAACTGACCGTTCCACTTTTTGACTTGTTTCAGATTCTCTCCAACGGATTGATTGACTTGTATTCAAACTTCTTTAGCGTGCGCTATTCCTTCGTTGTAGCGTGCGCTATGCTCACTTCACTACATACGTCATTCTGAGTTTGAATATCTTTACAACGGTAACAAGCCCTCGATAGCGTGCGTTAATGAACAAGTGTAGCGTGCGCTATCTCGTCAGATGACTTCCCTTCAGGTAACTTCGAACTTGGCTGATATGCAGATTACTTCCCGTTAGCGTGCGCTAACATATATGTCTTAGCGTGCGCTAGACATGCATTTTGCTCAGCTTTTCGCGTCTTCGTCTGCTTCGTCGTTTTGCTTCGCCTTGAGGTTGTTTTGTTGTTTAGAAACTTTAATCATCAAAACACAAATTAAATAATGTGTGGAATAAATATTCCAACAATCTCCCCCTTTTTGATGATTACAAAACAACTCTTGAATTGGATAAAATATGTAAAAATAAAATACATGTGTATATATACGAATCAAAGTTTTCGGCTTTGATCGTTTCGTTAGTTTCTCCAATTCTCTTTTCTTTTCGACATCTCCCTTATTTTTCAACTCCGTCATTTTATCTCCCCCCTTTTTGTATGCTTTCTTTTTCTTTTCGACTTCTTCAATTTTTCTCATTTTTATCAATTCATCTCCTTCTCCCCCTTTTTGTCTTCATCAAAAGTTTAAAAATAATGTAGAGAATATCAATTATCGAATAATATGCATGATATGGGTAAAACTCCCATAGTTGGTTTTTGTTTCGAGACGTGAACGATATTTGAAACATTTGTTCCTTTAGGAACCCAAATCTTTTTAATTTTTATCGTTCGTCTTGGGCTTCTACAGTTTGAGATATGATGCCCAATTTTTAAACATTTTTCACAATGGGGTATTTTGAAATTTACGGATTCATTTTTGAAACGTGGTTTGAATCCTAACCCCTCTTTATTTAAAGTATATTTTTGAACCGAGAGCATATTTTCAAATTTCTCGTTTCCGAGAGAAAATTTCTTCATCAAATTCTTGAGCTCGGTTTGAACTTTAACAAGATCATTCTTTAAAATATTCTCATTTTCAACGCATTTTGAATGATCGATCTCGACAAATTTTCCCTTTTCTAGAATTTTGGAATTTTCAGTTTCCAAAGATTTATATTTAGTTTGAAGGGATTTAATTTCTTTTAAAGTATTTTGATAATCGGTATGTAATAACTCGAATGCTTCAAAAAGTTCGTCGTAAGAATTACTTACTTGGCTTTCGACGTCGCTATCGTCGAATGAACTCCGGGCCATGAGCGCGAGATTGTTTTGATTTAGAAAATCTTCATCGGGATCTTCGTCGCTCCATGTCGCAACTAAAACCTCCTTTTGCTTTACTCGACAGTTCTTAGCAAAGTGGCCTGGTTTACGACATAATCGACAGGTGTTGCCGAATTTCTTAGATTCGCCCGCTTGAATGTCTTTCTTTCTCCGGTTTAATAAGTGTTGGAACTTATTAATATTCTTGGCATAATATGCTGATTCTTCGTCGCTTTCGTCCACCGGAATTTCTTCTTTCTTTTTCGATATTTTAGCCTTAAAGGCTATCGATCTTTCCTTCGGTTTCGGTTTGGCATTCCGAGTTTTTAGAACGATCTCGTAGTTGATAAGAGAACCAACAAGAGCACTAAAATCAAGATTGTTTAAATCTTTAGATTCCATAATTGCCATAACCGTACCGTCCCATTCTCGAGGTAGTGATCGGAGATTTTTCTTTACTTTCTCACTACTCGAAAGTGGTTTTCCGAAACATGCTAATCCATTGGTGATGACCGAAAATCGGTCAAGCATAATCGAGATGGATTCATCGTCCTTCATTTGGAATAATTCATAATCGTGAAGGAGCATGTTTATCTTCGTCTCTTTGAATTGTGACGTACCTTCGTATGTTACCTCAAGCATTTTCCAGATTTCTTTGGCACTATCACACGGTGATATCCAGTTGTGTTCTTCCGGATTTAAAGCACAGTATAATAATTGCGTGGCTTTGCAATTATAATGGTCGTTTTTCCAATCCGCATCATCATACTCTTCAAAGGTTTTGAGAGTTCCGTTTGAGTTCGTCGGAATTTTGGGACTAAGATATATCACCTTCCATAATTCGATATCGTAAGCTCGGATGAAAATTGACATTTTCTTCTTCCAAGTCATGAAATTCAATCCATCAAAAAATGGTGGTCGGTTGAGAGCAAGGCCTTCGACTGGAGCCATTTGACACGCCATTTTGGATCTTCTCCTAGGATGTTAAGCCGCGTATTAGAGTACCTCTCCGATACCAATTGTTGGTATAAAATCGGATATTTGCGATGTTTTGTGCGGAAGCGTAAATAAAAAGCGGAAAATAAATCACACAAGGATTTATAGAGGTTCAGCTATTAACGAAGCCTACGTCCTCTCTCGATGTATCTTTTTCTTAGGATTAAGATCAAAACCTCTACGCCTCTCTTCTATCGGTCGAGGGATTACCATTTACAAGCTCGTCTTCTATCGGTCCGAGTAAAACCGTTTTTCCTTTTCTATTGGATAAGGAATAAACCACTCTAGCTTTCTATGGGCACTAGATAAACCTCACTTAGATATCGATTGCGATTCTAACAATGTCGGATACTTGATCCTAATAACACCGAATCCAATCGTATCTTTTCTTTTACCTCTCGTGTATAATGTCGAATGTATAAACACTCAAACTAACAATACAAGCTCAATATTACAACAACAATGTAGGTATATGAATATAAGATCAATGTCTTGAATGTTTGGAGTTGTTGTTGTCAAACAATACCATAGGAATGGTATTTATAGGCATTTTCCACAAACTAGCCGTTGCTGGCTGTTTTGACTTGCTAGCGTGCGCTAGCCTTCCTCTATTAGTGTGCACTAGACTGTTCCCAGTTTCAGTCCAGTAGCTTCGTTTCTTCCCTTAGCGTATGTTATGCCTTCTGCCTTACGTACGTAACCATCTTGTATTAGCATACGTTAATATTACAGTGTAGCATGCGCTAATCCAATATATCCGTTGCTTGATTTGTCAAACTGACCGTTCCACTTTTTGAATTGTTTCAGATTCTCTCCAACGGATTGATTGACTTGTATTCAAACATCTTTAGCGTGCGCTATTCCTTCTTTGTAGCGTGCGTTATGCTTACTTCACTGCATACGTCATTCTGAGTTTGAATATCTTCACAACGGTAACAAGCCCTCGATAGCGTGCATTAATGAACAAGTGTAGCTTGCGCTATCTCGTCAGATGACTTCCCTTCAGGTAACTTCGAACTTGGCTGATATGCAGATTACTCCCCGTTAACGTGCGCTAACATATATGTCTTAGCGTGCGCTAGACATGCATTTTGCTCAGCTTTTCGCGTCTTCATCTGCTTCGTCGTTTTGCTTCGCCTTGAGGTTGTTTTGTTGTTTAGCAACTTTAATCATCAAAACACAAATTAAATAATGTGTGGAATAAATATTCCAACAGAAACTAGTCCGTGTATTTGAGAGCAAAATGTTCTACTCCTTATTGGATAGGGTAGGCACTGGAAAGGTTTATAGCTCAAATACTTAATCGTTCGCAAGTCGATGAAACTTGACTGGGCGTTAAGTTTATGTGAATACTTGTATGACGTGTTCTTTGACATGTAAAGTGCCTGTCGAACACTAATGGTTAGTGGGAGCATACGTTATAGGTATGCTAACTGGATTAGTATACTCGAACCGACTCACCCTTGATTCGTCACACGGATTTCACTCCGGGACAGTCAATGACGGAATCGAAAGGTTGTGATAAGTATTTGTGAACCTTTGAGTTGAGGATTTAGTAGGGATGTGCTTGTGACGTCAAGATTTTCATTAGAGTAGTTCGACCCTGTAAACCGGAATATGGGGGTCAACCTCGATGTGCATATTAACGGGCAAGTAGCAAGTCCTACTGAATACCAAGATAGAATTCTTTCTCCCGTTAGTGAGCGGGTTATATGTCCTATGCGGTTATTGGCAGATTAGATCAAAAGTCTTTGGCCAAAGCATTGGAGCTAGTTGTATTGGATACACGAGAGCTCGATGATCTCGATTTGCATTAACGCATGCATAGCGTCAAGTACAGATGGGGTTTGACTGACCGTGACCCTATAACTTGATCGGGACATTGGAAAGAAGGGCTTATACGTATACTAGTATTCACGGCAGAATGGTTCTTGAATGATCCCAATCATTCGTTCTTAGTCGGGGTACAGTGTAGGCCGCCAGGCTGACTAGGTGGTGCTACTACTCTTTGGTTCCTCCCATTGCTGACTGAGACGGACCTACCGAGTCGTGCATTAGGATTGACGACGGAATGAATCGAGCTTAATCTCTCATTATGAATATTAGATATTGGATATCTAATTTTGGACATTGGATGTCTAAATTGATTTATTGGATAAATTAATTTACGGCCTAATGAATTAAATAAATTACCGGGTGATTAATTTAATTCATGAATATAATTATTTCTTGGAGAAATTAATTATGTCATTATGTATTTGATATGATTTATTAATTGGATTAATTAATCGATATAAATACATCGGAACGGAATCGAAGTTTATCTGTTTGGACTCACGGGAGTCCGAAAAGAATCGAACTCGTCTGATTCCTTCTAGAAGGCCGCCCCATCACCTACTCCATCACTTGGTCTTGGTCTTCATTTTGTAGGGTGGTAGACTTGTGACCAATCAAGGGGACAAATATCAACCCTTGGTGATATTGTCTAAAGTAGGAGATTTTTGGGGATTTGAATAAGGATATAATGAAGGCTACTCATCCTCCTCCTTAAAAATTCCATCCGTGAGAATTGAGACATATAGAGAGAGAATATCATTTTCTCAAGTCTTCATCTTTCCTTATCATTCTTCTTCATATTTCTTGGAGAAATAATGTGAGGATTAATTGAGAGATATAGATTAAGCACTTAGAGTGTTATAATCTTGAATATAAAGTTTCCATCACTTGATTCTAGCCGTAACCTTATAGGTTAATCAGGTGTTGTCATTCCGGTTGTTTCTCTGGCGCGTGGCAAGTAGAGACGCGATGCTTTCGGCGCTGGATCGTTCAAGTGCTTGGAGTGCTTCGGATCGTAGAGAATTCAAGTAAAGATTGGGGAATAGATCAAGAGAAGGATACCATTTAATCAACGGACTTCAAGGGTGAGTTTCTTACAACTCTTGTTATTCGTTTATATATTCGTATATACGTAGCTCGATCGATCCTCGTAGGGATTCGGATCGAATTAATTTTCGTTTTACTGCTTCCGTTGGTCCTTCGTTTTAGGCACCGAATCCCAACAGTGGTACCGGATCGTAGGTCTTGCGATCGTATATACGATATTGGCATTTGGAATGCTCGATTAGATGGTGAATGATTTGGAATAATTTTAGTCATAATCGTGGTATATGTTTTTCGTTCATTATAGTTGTATTTTTCGTAAGTTTATGTCTAAACATAAATCTTCTATTTCTTGGAAATATGATTTATATTGATGATATGAATGTTGGAAAATATAGATATTGGATATCCGGTCGAAAAACTAGCCCTGAATTGCCGTTAGACGATCAGGAGTGGTCTGCAGGCGAGGCCGCGGCCCAGGCTGTGCGGCCAGTGTGAAGTTTCAGTACTATGGGCCGCGGCCCGAGCTCGAGGCCGCGGCCCGGTGCTCGGGGTCCGCGGCCCGGGGCTGCGGCGACCTCTGCAGCCCTATGGTGTTTTTTGGGCACGGTTCAGCCCATTTCGGACCTGTTTCGGGCTTGTTTTCTTCGTGTATTCATAAAATTGATTTCCCACATTTTAAATTAGATTTAATATGATTAAAATGATATATGGTATTTCATTTTATAAGGGAAAATTGATTTAATGGAATACTTGTGATCGACCAAATTATTTGAACGTTTTTCATATTACCGGTTGTGTGAATCGAATGGATCGATTCGATTGTTGATTGGATCAATGTATCCCTACGCTTTCCGTTTATATAGTATTTATTGGATGAATGCTTTTAAATGGGGATGTGGTTCATGCACTTAATTTTTGAATCGTTCATTTTATTCGATTGGGTTGTAAAGGCCATTTTGAGCCTATTTATTTTACTAGAAATATTTATATCTAGGATGCAATTTTCAATGTAAAATTTATATGTAATGACGAAGACCGGAGGAAGATCCGTTTTGAGAAGACAAAGATTCAAGACGAAGACTTGTAATTAGATTACGGAGTTTTTGTTTTCTAGGAACGGTCCATGAACCACATGTTGGTAGCAACTAGGTTGTGAATGGTTTTTTCATATTGTATGAATGCCACAAACGCGCTTAAATGATTAATGTGCAAAGTGTAACGTTAATCGCGAAAATTCTCCCACAACTAATTATTAAGTTTATAAGGTTTCAAGGTTTGCCTTCCCTCCATCGAGTTTTCGGGAAATTAAAATCCAAATCGGATGTGCTATGCTTCCGAGTTATCGGGGTAGTCATTCGGGGAGGACGGATAAATTACCGGGAGCGCATTGGATGCCTTCGGTTGGAGCAAATTTTATCCCTAGAAACCTGATAGGTTGCCGGATAAGATTCAATTGTGAAACTGATTTGCATCGATGGTATAAACTTAACTTGTTCACGAACCATAGAAACCGTATAGGTTGAGGGGAGTGAACAAGGGGAAAAAAAATATCGAATCATCCATTAGATGGGTTGGTGTTGGACACCACTTTATGAAAATTAATAGACTAGAAACCTGTTCGGTTGCCCTCTATTAAGATTTATAAAGAACTCGATCACCACTATGTAGTAGAGCGATGATACTTCCGGATTTCACATGGGAGTGTGTTATTCCGATAAAAATAGTGGGAGCTGGGTAACAAGAATAGAAAAGACCTTAATTCTACACTCAGAACATAATTGAATGAGTCACTAATTAATCTGTCGTACTTAATGCAGACATAACTCTCAATATGACAATGAATCCACTCGTAATTCTACTCGAGAAGTACACCCTGATTGGACCTAACTTTGTGGACTGGCTCCGCAATATGATGATTGTCCTCAGTATGGAGGCACTGGGATATGTCTTAGAGACGGACATTCCGGCGCCTCCTGTGTGGACCAGAGCCAATCAGGAAGAGATCGAAAACCACAAAAAGTGGGTTAAGGATGACGTAAAAGTTCATGCATACATGATGGCTTCTATGTCTAATGAGCTTCAGAGAGCTCATGAGAGAATGACTTCTGCTAGGCAGATTCTATATCACTTAACCGAGCTTTATGGTGAGCACAGCAAAACTGCTAGATATGAGATATCCAAGCAACTATTCGGTGCAAGGATGAAGGAAGGTGAGAAGGTTGGGGAACACGTCCTCAAAATGATATCTATGATCGAGAGATTAGAGGCTCTTGATTTTAAAATGGATACTTCTCTCCAAACCGACCTTATCCTTCAATCTCTCCCTGATTCCTTCTCACCGTTTGTTATGAACTTCAACTGCAATGAGATTGCATGTAACTTAGCTGGGCTAATGAACAAACTCGTGATCACTCAGTCTCAGATGAAGACTCCGCGGATGAAGGAGTCTGCCCTTGTGATTTCTTCTAGACCTCGGAGGTCTAAGAACAAGAAGAAAAAGACCAAGAAGCAGACGGGACCACAAGCCAAGGACTTTAAGGGTAAGGGCAAGGCCCCAACGGTTCCGAAGAACAAGAAGAAGAAGGATGCTTGTCTCAAGTGCGGTGAGCTGGGCAAGAGACTGTCCAATTCTTCATGGCGCTTCAGGTACAGAACTTTTAGTTTTGGAAACAAATTGTTCTGCTACTGCATTTTCTACTTTCTGGATATTGGATTCTGGTGCTAGTTCTCATATTTGTACTGTGAATCAGGATCTGGAACAAAGTAGGAAGCTTGGAGCTAGATAATTTATGATCACAGTCGGAAGCGGGCATAGTGTTGAGGCAATCGACATAGGATCACTTCTTTTGGGTTTAGAATCCGGCTTAGTTTTGACTTTAGAAGATGTACTTGTTTTGCCCAAGGGGCACAAAAACAATGTATCCATTCCGGTCATGGACCGAAAGGGCTTTTCATTTTTCATTGGTGATGGTTCCTGCAAAAATTATTTCAAAAATAAACTAGTGGGTACTGCTACATTGTTAAATGGATTGTATCATCTAAATCTCAGCAACAAAGTAGTTGTGAATACTATGATTAGAAAACGTGGTAGGGATGAAACCAATCAAGTTTTGAAATGGCATCTAAGACTTGGTCATGTTGGTCACACCAAGGTTTACAAGATGGAAAAAGATGGACTTATGGGTCCATTGGGATCAGATCCCTTTCCTACTTGTGAATCTTGCCTTAAAGGCAAAATGACTAAGTTCCCCTTCACAGGGACTTTTGAAAGAGGTGCTGATAAACTGGAATTAATCCATACCGACGTATGTAGTGCTTTGGAAGCATCACGTGAGCGATATCAATATTTCATTACGTTTACAGATGATCATACTAGATACGGTTATGTATACTTAATGAAACATAAATCCGAGGCCTTTGAGAAATTCAAGAAATTCAAGGCCCTAGTCGAGAAACAAACTGGTAATCATATTAAAGCACTTAGGTCGGACCGAGGTGGCGAGTATATGAGTACGGAGTTTGATGAGTTCCTTAAGGAACATGGAATAGTTTCACAACTAACACCTCCAGGTACTCCTTAGTTAAATGGTGTGTAATAAAGAAGGAACCGGACCTTGTTGAACATGGTCCGTTCCATTCTGGGCTATACTGACTTACCTATTTAACTATGGGGGTATGCACTCCTGACAGCCGCTTACATCTTGAACAAATGTTCCAAATCCGTTCCTAAAACTCCACATGATATGTGGGAGGGCAGGAAACCAAGTCTTAATCATATTAGGATTTGGGGATGTCCCACCTATGTCAAGAAGACTAAGGTGGAGAAGTTGGAAGCTAGGTCCGCGAAGGGATGTTTCATTGGATTCCCGTCTGGGACGATGGGATATCTATTCTACATGCCCAAAGATTGAAAGATCATTGTTGCTTTACAAGCACACGTCCTGGAAGATGAGTTCATCCAGGAAGGCGGGGCAGGTAGAAGTATTTCTTTAGAAGAATACAATGAAACTCCTCGGGAGACACCTGTGCAAGAAACTTGAACCGAACCTTCTGAAACACAAGTACAACCACCTCGTAGGTCTAGTAGGGTATCTCATTTACCTGAGAGGTATGGGATTGTGCACTTGGAGGAGCTGGGTCTCCATGAGGTTCCAAGTGAAGAGACCGACCCAACGACCTATGACCAGGCGATGGTGGATGTAGACTCCGCGAAATGGTGCGAAGCTATGGAAGCTGAGATAGACTCGATGCATGTCAATCAGGTCTGGGCTTTGGTAGACCACCCCAAGGGCATAGTGCCCATTGGGAACAAGTGGATCTACAAGAGATAGACTGATGGTGATGGCAAGGTTGACGCCTATAAGGCCAGGCTTGTGGCAAAGGGTTATACCCAAAAAGAAGGGATTGAGTACCACGATACCTTCTCGCCCGTAGCTCTGATCAAGTCTATTCGCATGATGCTTGCTATGGCAAATGGATGTAAAGACGGATTTCCTTAATGGATTCCTCGAGGAGGAAATCTATATGAGCAGCCTAAAGGCTTTGTGTCCGAAGTCAATATTCAGAAAGTGTGCAAGCTTCAGCGTTCCATTTATGGACTGAAGCAAGCGTCGCGTAGTTGGAACCTTCATTTTGATGACGTGGTCAGAGAGTTTGACTTCATGCAAAATGAAGAGGAACATTGTGTATACAAGAGGGTTAGTGGGAGAAAGATCGCATTCTTAGTACTATATGTGGATGACATTCTACTAATAGGAAATGATGTGGGAATGCTCAGTTCTGTGAAAGCTTGGCTTTCGAGTAATTTATCCATGAAAGACTTGGGAGAAGCAACCTATATTCTTGGAATTCGACTCTACCGAGATAGGGAGAAGAGAACAATAGGTCTTTCCCAAGCCCTCTATATAGATAAAATCTTAAAACGATTTAAGATGGATGATTCTAAAAGAGGGTTCCTACCGATGCGACATGGAATAAAACTCTCCTTGAAGATGTGTCCTCAAAGTGAGGAACAACGGAAGGAAATGATTAATATACCATATGCTTCGGCCGTGGGTAGCCTTATGTATGCTATGTTGTGTACGAGACCTAACAATGCGTATGTTGTAAGCATGGTGAGTAGTTTTCAGGCAAACCCAGGTAGGGAACATTGGACTGCCGTAAAGAACGTTCTCAAGTACTTGAGAAGGACTAGAGATATGGTTCTGATGTATGGCGGTGGAGAATTAGATGTGGTGGGATTCACTGATTCAGACTTCCAAAGACTGAAAGACGACTCGATGTCTACTTCTGGCTACATATATACTCTTAATGGAGGAGCAGTATCTTGGTGCAGCGCCAAGCAAAGCGCGACTGCTGATTCCACCTGTCAGGCTAAGTATCAAGCAGCCTCGGAGGCTTCCAAGGAAAGGTTCTGGATTAAGAAGTTTCTGGGAGAACTTCAAGTGATACCATGTGCTGAGCTGCCTGTTCCGCTATACTGCGACAACAACGGAGCTGTAGCGTAGGCCAAGGAGCCGAGGTTTCACAATAGCACCAAACATATTGAGAGGAAGTATCATCTCGTAAGAGAATTTGTTCGCAAGGGATACATTGTGTTGTATAGAGTAGACTCAGCTGAAAACGTAGTTGATCCACTAACCAAGCCACTTTCTCAAACTAGCTTGGAGTGTCATCTGGAGAACATGGGTATTAGATGTCATAGTGTGTGGCATTGAGTGCAAGTGGGAGATTGTTATGAGTATGCCCTCGAATGCCACTCGGAGGATGTTGAGTGAGGGCATTGTACTTGTAATTATGTAAAATATTTATATAAGGCAATGAATGTTTCTTTATTTACTGGTAGTTACTGGCATTCTTAACTCGTAAATATACATATAGAAACTAGTCCGTGTATTTGAGAGCAAAACGTTCCACTCCTTATTGGATAAGGGGGTAGGCAGTGGAAAGATTTATAGCTCAAATACTTAATTGTTCGCAAGTCGATGAAACTTGACTGGGCGTTAAGTTTATGTAAAGACTTGTATGACGTGTTCTTTGACATGTAGAGTGCCTGTCGAACACTAATGGTTAGTGGGAGCACACATTATAGGTATGCTAATTGGATTATTATACTCGAACTGACTCACCCTCGATTCGTCACACGGATTTCACTCCGGGACAGTCAATGACGGAATCGAAAGGTTGTGATAAGTATTCGTGAACCTTCGACTTGAGGATTTAGTAGGGATGTGCTTGTGACATCAAGATTTTCATTAGAGTAGTTCGACCCTGTAAACCGAAAGGCGGGGGTCAACCTCATCGTGCATCTTGACGGGCAAGTAGTAGGTCCTACTGAATATCAAGATAGAATTCTTTCTCCCGTTAGTGAGCGGGTTATATGTCCTATGCGGTTATTGGCAGATGAATTCATAAGTCTTTAGCCAAAGCATTGGAGCTAGTTGTATTGGATACACGAGAGCTCGATGATCTCGATTTGCATTAACGCATGCATAGCGTCAAGTACAGATGGGGTTTGACTGACCGTGACCCTATAACTTGATCAGGACATTTGAAAGAAGGATTTATACGTATACTGGTATTCACGACAGAATGGTTCTTGAATGATCCCAAACATTTGTTCTCAGTCGGGGTACAGTGTAGGCCGCCAGGCTGGCTAGGTGGTGCTACTACTCTTTGGTTCCTCCCATTGCTGACTGAGACGGACCTACCGAGTCGCGCATTAGGATTGACGACGGAATGAATCGAGCTTATTCTCTCATTCTGAATATTAGATATTGGATATCTAAATTTGGGGCATTGGATGTCTAAATTGATTTATTGGATAAATTAATTTACGGCCTAATGAATTAAATAAATTACCGGGTGATTAATTTAATTCATGAATATAATTATTTCTTGGAGAAATAAATTATGTCATTATGTATTTGATATGATTTATTAATTGGATTAATTAATCGATATAAATACATCGGAACAGAATCGAAGTTTATCTGTTTGGACTCACGGGAGTCCGAAACGAATCGAACTCGTCCGATTCCTTCTAGAAGGTCACCCCATCACCTACTCCCTCACTTGGTCTTGGTCTTTATTTTGTAGGGTGGTAGACTTGTGACCAATCAAGGGGACAAATATCGACCATTGGTGATATTGTCTAAAATAAGAGATTTTGGGGGATTTTGAATAAGGATATAATGAAGACTACTCATCCTCCTCCTTAACAATTCCATCCATGAGAATTGAGACATATAGAGAGAGAATTTCATTTTCTCAAGTCTTCATCTTTCCTTATCATTCTTCTTCATATTTCTTGGAGAAATATTTTGAGGATTAATTGAGAGATATAGATTAAGCACGTGGAGTGTTATAATCTTGAATATAAAGTTTCCATCACTTGATTCTAGCCGTAACCTTAGAGGTTAATCGGGTGTTGTCATTCCGGTCGTTTATCCGGCACGTGGCAAGTAGAGACGTGGTGCTTTCAGCGTTGGATCGTTCAAGTGCTTGGAGTGCTTCGGATCGTAGAGAATTCAAGTAAAGCTTGGGGAATAGCTCAAGAGAAGGATACCATTTAATCAACGGACTTCAAGGGTGAGTTTCTTACAACTCTTGTTATTCTTTTATATATTCGTATATACGTAGCTCGATCGATCCTCGTAGGGATTCGGATCGAATTAATTTTTGTTTTACCGCTTCCGCTGGGCCTTCGTTTTAGGCACCGAATCCCAACAGGCACATTACGTACGTAATCCTGCCAATGTTACGTACGCAACGAGTCCCTAGAGGCTACTGTCTCAAATCACATGTACTATACGTATGTTGCCAAGATTACGTATGTAAAGGTCACGTATTACGTATGCTAACACATAGCCATTACGTACGTAATGGCGTTGACTAGGCTGTCACGATCGGATCACAAACCCTCGCTCATGCCTGGCCCCACCCGCCAAAAGGCGAGATGCTGTCTGATACTCCACATTACGTACGTTAACTTTGAAGTGTTAAGTACGTAATGTTACACACATAGCGTGCGTAAAGCTAAAATCGTAGCGTACGCCAAGGGCAAAACACCTAGTCAAAAAAATGAAATTCTCCAAACAACATTTAACAACCAACTATAGAGTGAACGAAAAAGATAACAATTCAATTTAATATATCTCAACAATATACTCATTACAATAAATATGATACGACAATACTCGAATCATCTGAAAAATGCAACAGTAAAAATGAGAATTCAGGCAGATATTACAAACCCAGTGTCCGCTCAAGGACTCTGGAGACGTATTCCAGATGGCCAACACCTGGATTGTTCAAAAAGTACATTGTCAGCACAATAGTAAATGAATAACTAATATAAATAAATTTCAAAACATGCAATAAATTATCACCTCGCGTAACTCCCACCAAGGGCGATGATCGCCCCCAAAATGGTCTCAGGCCGTGAACATGGCTGATCAAGAAATCGAGATCCTTATCATCAATACTCAATGAACCTCTTCTCCTATTAGAATTGTTCCATACATTTATACACGTATCCTAATATAAAATAATTTTGTAAGTAATGAAGCACTCAATTAATTTGGAATAGATTTATAAATTAATATTTTTTTCATTACCAAGAAGCTCGTATGAACCAAAACCGTCTGGGCAGCCCAATCACTGAGGCATCGCACACCAACAAATCCGAGATCAAACTGTAGGACCCTCATATATGCATCCAGATGCTGGATATCATTTAAATTTCAAATAAGTTAAACATTTTCAATAACTACACATTCCAATAAGATATTACGTACATATAAACTGAAAGACTTACTTCTACATCTATCAATCTGTATCCGTCCTGTAGCTTCAAACACCAGGAGGCACTAGCTCCGCATGCAGCACCAACATTGACACTACAAATTCATTTTTGTTTAAATATAGACAATTTTAGTAAATATTATTGAATTTACAATTTAAGTCAACTCTCGCCACTAGCCAGCTACCTACTATACGCCTCCTCATCCAAGTCCTTCCTCTTCCGAACTATAGTGGTCGAGAAGGGGGAATGTGGTCTGTATGACCTATACTGCAATCTAGGCGAATGATACGTATCTGCTCGAATATTAATAGAAGAGTACTCAAGCAGGATAGGGCTCAGATCCGCAGTGGAAGATGATGGTCGAGTCCTAGGGGAAACCTCTGGTGGTGTCACCAACATCTCAGCAAGAATAACCGGGGGGTAACTGTCGGGACCGAGGCTCTATCAGCATGATGATCGAGACTCTAAGTGCGCTTTACTGGGCCCGAAGCTCCATCAGCATGATGATCGAGACTCTGAGTGTGGTCTACCAGGAGTGAGGCTCCGTCGGGGCTAGGGGCACCGTCAGTCTACTCGGTGGGAGACGACGCTCCATCCACACAAGTCTTCGTCGGCAATGATGATTGACCAACATCGGAGACGCTCTCAGTCTGCTCGGGGGGAATGCACGCTCCATCAAATTGAGGCTCTGTCGGAACCGAGGCATGATGAGGAAAATCGCGCATAAAATCACTAATACCTGCAAAGTCCCATGGCGGCGTATCAAGCGGAGCACTATGGCCCACTACTGTAATTTGTCACTATTTGTTGGGATAAACAATCTTGTACCTTGTTCTGATAATTGTCATTATACAGCAAGTCTAGTTATCATACATCAAGTTATCTCAAGAAACTAGAAGGATTCGAAATACCGCTAAGTATGGAAACTGTCTGGAATCTCCATACAGCACTGGAGTTAGCCTACAACGTTGAAGTCTACAGCTACGGTAACATAGTCGTATTATGCTGGATACAGCATACAGGCTTAAAGTGTTGGGAAAATAAACACTTATCTAACAGGACTAAAGACCGTTGTGAAGGAATCCACTTTATTCACTAAAGTCAAAACGCCATTTGAAAGAAGTATTTAAATACTGATCGGATAAAGTATTTAAATACCAACCGACAAGGATCTTCATACAAGGAGCAAAATCTGGATCTTGCATCTTGAAAGTCAATCAACCAATCAGAATGGATCTTTGCTCACCAACCAGCCAATGGACATATTTATAACGGATCTATTCCAAAGTTATAAATAGCCCATGCAAGAGGACATTGCATTACTACTGAATATACTCAGAACACTCAAGAACTTGACTGAAAAACCAGAATGATTAACTCATTCATAATCGCAGAAACTCTGAAGAGATTATTTTGTCATCAAGCTTACAAGAGCAAATATATTTCTTCGAGCATAAATCACTATCCGCGAGAAGAAATATACTCAGTCAACGTGAACAGCACATCATCAGCCTAAGATCATCGTGTTCAAGCTACTATTCAAATAAGTGATTTCACCATCTTTACCTTTGACTAAACTTAGCCCTGTGTGGACTAAGAAAATATATTTTGACCTGTGTGGGAAGAATAGGACGAAGCTTCAATATGTGTGAGAAGAAGCAAGTCAAACACGCCAACAACCAATCTGTGTGAACAGTTGCAAGCTACAGTATTTTTATCAATTTGTGTGAACGATACAAGGATAGGTTTGATTAAAGTCACGTAGTTGTGTACGTAGTGATTTTAATAAACATTTTACTCTTGTGTGGAGGACCAATGGACGTATAGGGGTTTACCTTGAACCACTTTATATTGTGTGTTATTTACCTTCTGCCTTTAGTGTTTTCATAACTGTGATTATTTACAAGTATACATTTCAAAACCCTGTACGGCACCAAGCTAACAGGAGAAAACCTAGTTGTTGTATTTACAGCAACTCACTTAAATAAACTTCTGCTACGCACTCTCATTTGAAAATCGTACATATTATTGTACTAACACTTTTGCTGTATTCTGTATACTTAGTGGCCAACAAGTGGTATCGGAGTGTTGATTCTAAAAAGAATCAGTCGTATTTTTAACCGAATCAGATCCTAAAATCACACATTCTTTTTGAAAACAGTCTATCTTTTCTATTTTCTTACATGGATACCTCTATGATAAACAAGGTTTATATGTTCTCGATTAACGAATTTGATGATTGGAGAATTAAGATGGAAGCACATCTTGCAGCCACGCACGAAGAGATGATTTTTGTCATCCAAGATAGCCCCATAAAGATAATGAAGGGCAATCCCGCCGAAAGGATACAAGGACAACCTCATGCAGAGATGCTCGAGAAGGAGTGTGATCAATGGACAACCAATGAGCGCAAGCGTGCTAACCTTGACAACGTTGCTAAGAATGCGCTATTTGTCGAGTCACATTCTCGAAAGTAAAGAGCTGTAATACAGCCAAGGAAGTCTGGGATAAAATCAAGATGATTTGTGAGGGAACTTAACTATCAAGAGAAAACAAAATTTCAAAACTCACTCATCAATTTGAATCGTTTGAAATAAAATCATCTAAAACTCTTGAGGAACTTGACCTCAGATTCACTGGAATTGTCGGTGAACTTGAAGCATTGGGTAAACTGTATACCCAAAAGGAGAAAATTTTAAAAATATTTAGATCACTCCCTGCCCTATGGGACATAAAACCCATAGCTATGCGTGTGTCATGTAATCTCAATGACATTTCTACTTTTGACCTCTTCTCTGACCTAAAAGCTTTCGAGTATGATATTGACAGGAGAGAGAAGGCTGAAGAGTCACCTGATAAGATTAAAGCACTAGTCACTGTATCTAATAGGAGACACAACATGCCTAGCATATCCAAATATGCCTATAAGAATGTTGACAGTGACGATGATATACTGTCATAAGATGAAATGGCACTACTCATGCACAAATTCAAGATATTCATCAAACAATCTGGAAAGACTGCATATAGGCCAAAGCCTTTTCACAAAGTAAATTGTGAATCTTCTTCATCTGGTGACACTAATATTGTAACACCCCTGATATATTCAGGAATATTACAGCGCCGTAAATCTTTTACATCAGGATTTACAAGGCTAAAGAGTTGAAAAGGCATTAACAGGTACCAACGAATAAAAATAACGAAATTAAGATACAACAGTTCTGACCAAATACTGAAAATACAAATGTTCAACAGAAATTATTAATACATCATCAAATTCAAATTCATCAAAAGCGACTATGTACTCGAGTACTTATTGAAATAACTAATAAACATCAGACAAGTAAACCCGGCCAGAACATCACTCTGCACCCCCGTCGTCATGCAGCTCCAGTGGTTGTTTCCCCGCTCTCCTGGATCCTGAACATAAACAAAATGTTCACCCCCGAAGGGGTTAGCACAACGATGCTAGTACAAGTACCACAATGTATTATTCAACATCTCACGCAGAATAATAATATGTAATTGACAAAAATACCAACGAGTCTTCTCCTACGAGAAACTCAATAAATAATATACACAACTGATAATCACAACATGATATCATAACATACACATGGTAATTCCGACGATCCAGCGTTCACTGCCTAGAACCCACGATGATCCCGTCAGACCAACCCGTGGTGGAAAAACCCGTCCGATGATCCAGCGCACGCTAGCATAGATCCCCCGATGATCCCGTCGGACCAACACGCTGTGGACATACAATAACGACATACATGCACGACAATATGTATAACAACAATACATAAAACAAATACGGTACTTGCCTCGATTCGAAGACAAGAACAAAACTTCCACGAAAACGAAACACTCGAAGGTCGCCCCTTCAATCAATCACGTTGCTAAGCTCGGACCTTAACAAAATAAGTAATATAGATTTCATTTACAGTCGTACGAACATCTAACAATCCAAATCACGGTCGGAAGTTCATAAAATGTAACCTAATCAGTCGAGTCAAAAGTCACTTCGCTGATCAACCGAGTCAAAAGTCAACCTCGCTGATCAGCTGAGTTAAAAGTCAACCTCGCTGATCAGCCGAGTCTATTTTATTCGTCCCGTCGAGACGATCGTTTTAAAAAAAAAATTCATCCGAATCCGAGTTCGTATGAAGAAGTTATGACCGTTCGAAGGACAATTAAATAGACGGATCATATTGTGCCACGTGTCAACACCTGATTGGACTGGAAATTCAACCTCGCTGATCAGCCGAGCCGGAAGTCAACCTCGCTGATCAGCCGAGTCAGAAGTCAACCTCGCTGATCAGCCTACTTGACTCGCCTAGTTGATGACAGTAGGGTTCTAGGTAGAAAACTGAACATACGAAATTCTCAAGTGAAGTTGGGTGATCCAAGATTGATGTGTTAGATTCCAATATCATCATTATATCCAGAAAACATCTAACAAATCCAACTTATATGGAAGGATATAACCTCTGATGATTAATTCATAAGTATAAACATCCCAATTTCTAAAACATGATGATGCTTGGATGATTTTATCAGTGGAACTCAATATCTTGACAGCATACTTCTATCATATCCTTGATAATACGAATCCAAGTAGGAATTAGTATTAACATACGTTAAGATGAAGAAAATACCGAGACAATAAATAGAATCCAACTCCGGTTGCTTGCTTGCCAGATCAAGATGTTTCTCCACTTTCAATGATCAATCACCAGTGACGCCCAATCTTCAAAGATCACAAAAGGGGTGGTCTAAATGTGTTTAAGAGGTAGGGAAAACCCTCTGGACTTTCAGGGAACTAAGAACAGGTGAAGGAAGATGAAAACCAAATGAAATGAGGTGCTGTCCTTTATAAAATGTTTGTGGACCCCTGTGCTCAATAATTTCCTACGCTAGATTCCAAAGTCAGTCTGTGCTTAATAATTAAATATTGTCCAGGACTATGTGCTGGCCTCCACCCAACTCCATAATTGATTACTTTACTTATAATATGCAGCCATACTCAATAATTTGTATTATTGAGTATTTGTATGAGACAAGTAATATGCTGCCAAACTCATGCACGAAAATACAAATACGGTAAATACCATATTCCACTTATTGATATCACAATTCCAACTAATACAGGGTTCAAATACAGGTGAAATACTCGGTAATTAATCCGGATATTACATACTCTCCTACTAAAAAGGAGTTTCGTCCCGAAACTCAAGACGAAAATAATCCTGGATATATGGACTTCATACTTTCTTCTGTTTCCCAAGTGGATTCTTCCACTCCGTGGCGCGACCACTGAACCTTGACCACTGCGATCGGTTTGTTTCTCAACTGCTTAACTCGACTCTCGAGTATCCTGATCGGTTTCTCTTCAAATGTGCCATCTTGAGCGACTTCGATCTCGCCGAAATCAATGACATGACTAGGATCTGGTATATACTTCTGTAATTGGGATATGTGGAACACGTTATGAACATGGCTCAATGACGGCTGCCAACTCTCCAACTCTCTCAAGGATTTCGAACGGTCCGATATATCTCGGACTCAGTTTTCCCCTTCTTCCAAAACGGAAAATTCCCCGAGTAGGAGAAACCTTTAAAAGTACGTGGTCTCCAGTACTGAACTCCAAAGGGCGACGACGTATGTCTGCGTAAGATTTCTGGCGACTCTGGGCGGTCAACAGCCTTTCACGAATCAAGGCTATCTTCTCTCGAGTCTGTACGATCAACTCTGGTTCTGTCCCGATTAAGTCTGATGAATCGTCCCAACACCGTTTGAATTTACCTACAACAATAGTTGAATTTACCCACTCAAACTTTTGAGTTTTCTGCAGGAGTCGAGTAAGTGGGCGGGAAATTTTGGAAAACTCTTCCACGAACCGATGATAATACCCAGCAAGTCCTAAGAAACTTCGGACTTCTTTCACGTTCTTAGGAGGCTTCCAATCCAAAACCGCTTCAATCTTCTGAGGATCTACTCGGACTCCTTTAGCTGATACCACATGACCGAGGAACATTACTTCCTTTAGCCAGAATTCACACTTAGAGAGTTTGGCGTACAGTTGCTCGCTTCTTAAAAGTTCGAATACAATCCGCAAATGATGTGCATGCTCTTCCGGGTTCTTAGAATACACTAGAATGTCATCAATGAACACGACCACAAATTTATCCAAATATTCGATGAACACTCGGTTCATCAACTGCATGAATACAGCAGGTGCATTAGTGAGACCAAACGGCATCACTACAAACTCATAGTGTCCGTAGCGAGTTCTGAACGCTGATTTCGGAACATCTGATTCTTTAATCCTTAGCTGATGATATCCTGATCTCAGATCAATTTTAGAGAATACTGTTGCTCCTTGCAATTGGTCAAATAAATCATCAATCCGTGGCAATGGATATTTGTTCTTAATCGTCATCTTGTTCAGCTCTCGATAGTCGATACACAATAAGTGATCCATCCTTCTTTCGGACAAAAAGAACCGCACTCCCTGTGGCGAAACGCTTGGTGAATATAGCATTTGTCCAAGAACTCCTCCAGCTTGCTTTTTCGGTTCTCTCGGAGGTGCCATACGATACGGCGCCTTAGAAATTGGTGTAGCTCCGGTTCCAGATTCAATGGTAAATTCTACATCCCTTCGTGGAGGTAGTCCGTAACTCGTCAGAAATACATCCGAAATTCGCTCACAACAGAATGGATGAAAGTTCCACAATTTCGTCTTCTTTCTTCATTGCATAACACCGATCCGATGCACACTGTTTCAACAATTTCACAGCTTTCATCGCCTTGATCAATTTTCCTGAGCTTCCCGGTTTCCATCCCTCAAACAGAATTTCGGAACCATCGTCAGCGATCAACGAGATATTCCTCCTTCGGTAGTTTACAATAGCTCCATATCGATTAAGACAATCGTCTCCGAGTATCAGATCGTCTCCTTGCATTTCTATTACAATCAGATTTGAGAGCCACTCTCTGCCTCCAAATGATACAGGGAAATCTCTAGTTTCTAAGTTTCCAACAATCCTCTCTCCACTCGGTAAACCAACAACATAAGGTTCACAATTATGAAAACCAGAAACATTCAAACGATTTACACAAGACAAGGATATAAAAGAATGCGTAGCTCCTGTATCGAATAAAACGCTAACTAGCTGGGAAAGGATCTGGACAGTACCTGATGCAATAGCAGCATCTTGATCGTCTGTTCTCCTCATCTCATACAAACGTGGGGGAACAGATCCGGCACTCGATGTACCCTTTCCGTCCCACTGTCCTCTGCCTCGCCCGCGGCCAAAATTCTGAGGCATCTGAACACTTTGCTGCGTTTGTTGGATACTGGCTTCCTTCTGGACTGGCTGTGGTGTACGGGCTCTAAAAGACTTTGCAGCCTCTTCACAGAACACCGCACGATGTCCCTCTCGACCACAATCAAAACAAGTCACGGCAGGTAGGGGGCAATTCCGTCGATAGTGCCCCGTCTGGGCGCAGTTAAAGCATTTCCTGATAACATCAGTCATAGTTGATGTCGCTCCGAAGTTCTTTCCGCTCCTAACTGGGTGCGGAGGTTTCTTGAAAGAATGAAAAAATGACTGGGCCTTGTGGGGGCCGCTGTTCTTGTGCTCTGTAAAAGTACCAGAGACTTTCTGCTTCTTGGATTCTGAAAATTTCTCCATAGCTGCTTCCTTGATCTCATACGCCAATGCTTTATCCTGGTATTGACGGAGTGTGGTACATTCAAAACCGGACATGTACCTCTGGATTTCTAGTTTCATCCTCATATCAAAATGGATCATCATTTCTGCATCTGTTCTGACCAGATGTCGAACAAATGCCAGCTACTGGTTAAACGTCTTAATTGCATGAGATACTGGCACATCTGAAGGCTGAGCGGAGAAAAACTCCCGAACCTTAGCTTCCTTCACAGGACGAGGGCAGTACTGAGCTTCCATCATCAATTTAAACTCTGTCCAATCAGCATCATGGTCTATAGGCCGGATGGCTTCCCACCATTCGGACGCTTCCCCTATCAGAAAGTATTGAGCGATAGAGGCTCTCCGGTCATCTGGGCAGTTAATTCCGGCAAAGATTTTCTCCAGTTCCTTTAACCAATGGTCCCAGGTGGGAGTCTCAGAAATACCGTCGAATTTGGGTGGTTGCATCTTCGACACCTCTTGCAGCCACCGGTCACCTCGATTTCTCATGTCCGGGATTCCTTGCTGTCTCTCTCCCTGCTGTAGTCCCACCGCCACTTGCATTCGGTCCACGACCTGGGCGAACTGAGTCATCTGGTTCACCACCTGACGAAGAATTTCTGGTACAGCAGGTTCCTGTTCGTTATTGATATATCTCTGTGGCTCGCCTGAGCTATGACTGGCCTGATTAGAAGGCGACACTTCCCTTTCAGCATTCCTTCGTCCGCGACTACGACCACGTCCACGTCCGCCTCTCAACATACTGTAAGCATAATTACTCAATATATAGGAAACAATATCGTTCAAATGCTCAAGTATAAGGAAATGTAACATGCAAAGGACGAGATAGAGTTTAGGAACTTACTACCACCGCCCGCACGACGACGTAGGCAGTACAGTGATGTTATTCGCGGCTGGTTACCTCAAAAGACATAAACGACCCCTATTTTAACCCAACGGCCAAGATATCCATAATCTTAGCTCCGATACCATATTCTGTAACACCCCTGATATATTCAGGAATATTACAGCGCCGTAAATCCTTTACATCAGGATTTACAAGGCTAAAGAGTTGAAAAGGCATTAATAGGTACCAACGAATGAAAATAACGAAATTAAGATACAACAGTTCTGACCAAATACTGAAAATACAAATGTTCAACAGAAATTATTAATACATCATCAAATTCAAATTCATCAAAAGCGACTACGTACTCGAGTACTTATTGAAATAACTAATAAACATCAGACAAGTAAACCCGGCCAGAACATCACTCTGCACCCCCGTCGTCATGCAACTCCAGTGGTTGTTTCCCCGCTCTCCTGGATCCTGAACATAAACAAAATGTTCACCCCCGAAGGGGTTAGCACAACGATGCTAGTACAAGTACCACAACGTATTATTCAACATCTCACGCAGAATAATAATACGTAATTGACAAAAATACCAACGAGTCTTCTCCTACGAGAAACTCAATAAATAATATAAACTACCGATAATCACAACATGATATCATAACATACACATGGTAATTCCGACGATCCAGCGTTCACTGCCTAGAACCCACGATGATCCCGTCAGACCAACCCGTGGTGGAAAAACACTCGATGATCCAGTATGCGCTAGCATAGATCCCCCGATGATCCCGTCGGACCAACACGATGTGGACATACAATAACGACATACATGCACGACAATATTTATAACAACAATACATAAAACAAATAAGGTACTTGCCTCGATTCGAAGACAAGAACAAAACTTCCACGAAAACGAAACACTCGAAGGTCGCCCCTTCAATCAATCACGTTGCTAAGCTCGGACCTTAACAAAATAAGTAATATAGATTTCATTTACAGTCGTACGAACATCTAACAATCCAAATCACGGTCGGAAGTTCATAAAATGTAACCTAATCAGTCGAGTCAAAAGTTACTTCGCTGATCAGCCGAGTCAAAAGTCAACCTCGCTGATCAGCCGAGTCAAAAGTCAACCTCGCTGATCAGCCGAGTCTATTTTATTCGTCCCGTCGAGACGATCGTTTTAAAAAAAAATCATCCGAATCCGAGTTCGTATGAAGAAGTTATGACCGTTTGAAAGACAATTAAATAGACGGATCATATTATGCCACGTGTCAACACCCGATTGGACCGAAAAATCAACCTCGCTGATCAGCCGAGTCTGAAGTCAACCTCGCTGATCAGCGGAGCCAGAAGTCAACCTCGCTGATCAACCGAGTCAGAAGTCAACCTCGCTGATCAGCCTACTTGGCTCGCCTAGTTGATGACAGTAGGGTACTGGGTAGAAAACTGAACATACGAAATTCTCAGGTGAAGTTGGGTGATCCAAGATTGATGTGTTAGATTCCAATATCATCATTATATCCAGAAAACATCTAACAAATCCAACTTATATGGAAGGATATAACCTCTGATGATTTATTCATAAGTATAAACATCCCAATTTCTAAAACATGATGATGCTTGGATGATTTTATCAGTGGAACTCAATATCTTGACAGCATACTTCTATCATATCAATACGAATCCAAGTAGGAATTAGTATTAACATACCTTAAGATGAAGAAAACACCGAGACAATAAGTAGAATCCAACTCCGGTTGCTTGCTTGCCAGATCAAGATGTTTCTCCACTTTCAATGATCAATCACCAGTGACGCCCAATCTTCAAAGATCACAAAAGGGGTGGTCTAAATATGTTTAAGAGGTAGGGAAAACCCTCTGGACTTTCAGGGAACTAAGAACAGGTGAAGGAAGATGAAAACCAAATGAAATGAGGTGCTGTCCTTTATAAAATTTTTCTGGACCCCTGTGCTCAATAATTTCCTACGCTAGATTCCAAAGTCATCTGTGCTTAATAATTAAAAGCATGCAGGACTATGTGCTGGCCTCCACCCAACTCCATAATTGATTACTTTACTTATAATATGCAGCCATACTCAATAATTTGTATTATTGAGTATTTGTATGAGACAAGTAATATGCTGCCATACTCATGCACGAAAATACAAATATGGTAAATACCATATTCCACTTATTGATATCACAATTCCAACTAATACAGGGTTCAAATACAGGTGAAATACTCGGTAATTAATCCGGATAATACATACTCTCCTACTAAAAGGAGTTTCGTCCGAAACTCAAGACGAAAATAATTACGGATATATGGACTTCATACTTTCTTCGTTTCCCAAGTGGCTTCTTCCACTCGTGGCGCGACCACCGAACCTTGACCAATGCGATCGGTTTGTTTCTCAACCGCTTAACTCGACTCTCGAGTATCCCGATCGGTTTCTCTTCAAACGTGCCATCTTGAGCGACTTCGATCTCGCGAAATCAACGACATGACTAGGATCGGTATATACTTCCGTAATTGGGATACGTGGAACACGTTATGAACATGGCTCAATGACGGCGGTAATGCCAATCAGTATGCCAACTCTCCAACTCTCTCAAGGATTTCGAACGGTCCGATATATCTCGGACTCGGTTTTCCTTCTTCCAAAACGGAAAATTCCCGAGTAGGAGAAACCTTTAAAAGTACGTGGTCTCGATCTTGAACTCCAAAGGGCGACGACGTATGTCTGTAAGATTTCGGCGACTGCAGGCGGTCACGGCCTTTCACGAATCAAGGCTATCTTCTATCGAGTGCATGCGATCAACTGCAGTTCTGCCGATTAAGTCTGATGAATCGTCCCAACATAGGGGCGATCTACATCTCCTCCCGTATAATGCCTCAAACGGTGCCATCTTAATGGAAGCATGCCAACTATTGTTTTAGGTAAATTCAATCAACGGTAGATGAATTTCCCAATCGTTTGACCAATCTAAGGCACAAGCCCTTAGCATGTCTTCCACCGTTTGAATGGTCCTCTCAGATTGTTCGTCAGTCTGCGGGTGATAAGATGTACTGAAGTTCAATTCTGTCCCCAAGGCCTTATGAACTACTTTCCAAAAATGAGACACAAAACGGCCATCTCGATCAGAAACAATGGTCTTCGGCGTTCCATGCAATCGAACTATCTCCGAAATAAATACTCGTGCCAACCTTTCTGGTCCCCACGTGTCCTTAATGCTTAGAAAATGAGCTGATTTGGTTAAACGATCAACTATCACCCAAATCATGTTCATTCCTGTCTTGGTTCTCGGCATACTAGTGACAAAGTCCATCGATATGTCCTCCCACTTCCATTCAGGAATCGGGAGTGGTTTCAACATTCCGGCAGGTCGTTGATGCTCGATCTTAACCTGTTGACAAGTCAACCATTTCGAAACTTAGTCCGCTACATCTTTCTTCATGTTGCCCCACCAGAAATTCTGCTTCAAGTCCTTATACATCTTACTGGTGCCCGGGTGGATAGAATAGGGCGAACTGTGAGCTTCCTTCAGAATCGTCTGTTTCAGAACATCGACATCGGGAACGCAGAGTCGGTTCTGAAATTTCAAAACTCCATCATCATGAATTACAAATCCGGGGGCTTTCCCCTTGATCACTTCATCACGTAACCGAATCATCAGAGGATCATCTGCCTATCTAGATTTGATTTCTTCGGTTAATGATGAAGTTATTTCCATCATGCACAGTTGTCCTTGGACTCTTTGTAACCATACTTCAATTCCTTCTCGAATAATCTCTCGTTAAAGGCTAAGTTGGGAGGTCAGAGTCTCCAGCATCTGAATAGAAATAGGTTTGCGGCTGAGTGCGTCGGCCACTACATTCGCTTTGCCTGGATGATACAAAATCTCCAAGTCGTAGTCCTTAATCAGCTCTAACCATCTCCTTTGCCGCATGTTCAACTCTTTCTGGCTGAAGATGTATTTGAGACTCTTGTGATCCGTAAAGATCTGACAGTGAGTCCCGTACAGATAATGCCTCCAGATCTTCAAAGCAAAAACTACTGCCGCTAGCTCCAAATCATGTGTTGGGTAATTAATACGCATCCGAGTCCTTGGTTCGAAGCATCACTGTAAACTATAAATCCTCCTGTTCCCTGTGGAAGTGATAGAATCGGTGCTGTCGTCAATCTCTTCTTCAATTCATCAAAGCTAACCTGACACAACTCATTCCACTCAAACTTTTGAGTTTTCTGCAGGAGTCGAGTAAGTGGGCGGGAAATTTTGGAAAACCCTTCCACGAACCGACGATAATACCCAGCAAGTCCTAAGAAACTTTGGACTTCTTTCACGTTCTTAGGAGGCTTCCAATCTAAAACCGCTTCAATCTTCTGAGGATCTATTCGGACTCCTTTAGCTGATACCACATGACCGAGGAACATTACTTCCTTTAGCCAGAATTCACACTTAGAGAGTTTGGCGTACAATTGCTCGCTTCTTAAAAGTTCTAATACAATCCGAAAATGCTGTGCATGCTCTTCCGGGTTCTTAGAATACACTAGAATGTCATCAATGAACACGACCACAAATTTATCCAAATATTCGATGAACACTCAGTTCATCAACTGCATGAATACAACAGGTGCATTAGTGAGACCAAACGGCATCGCTACAAACTCATAGTGTCCGTAGCGAGTTCTAAACGGTGATTTCGGAACATCTGATTCTTTAATCCTTAGCTGATGATATCCTGATCTCAGATCAATTTTAGAGAATACTGTTGCTCCTTGCAACTGGTCAAATAAATCATCAATCCGTGTCAACAGATATTTGTTCTTAATCGTCATCTTATTCAGCTCTCGATAGTCGATACACAATCGAAGTGATCCATCCTTCTTTCGGACAAAAAGAACCGGCGCCCCAGGGCGAAACGCTTGGCTGAATATAGCCTTTGTCCAGTAACTCCTCCAGTTGCTTTTTCAGTTCATACATCTCAGTAGGTGCCATACGATACGGCGCCTTAGAAATTGGTGTAGCTCCGGGTTCCAGTTCAATGGTAAATTCTACATCCCTTCGTGGAGGTAGTCCAGGTAACTCGTCAGGAAATACATCTGGAAATTCGTTCACAACAGGAATGGATGAAAGTTCCACAATTTCGTCTTCTTTCTTCATTGCATAACACCAGTATCCGGTACAGTCCTGTTTCAACAATTTGACAGCTTTCATCGCCTTGATCAATTTTCCTGAGCTTCCCGGTTTCCATCCCTCAAACAGAATTTTGGAACCATCGTCAGCGATCAACGAGATATTCCTCCTTCGGTAGTTTACAATAGCTCCATATCGATTAAGCCAATCGTCTCCGAGTATCAGATCATCTCCTTACATTTCTATTACAATCAGATTTGAGAGCCACTCTCTGCCTCCAAATGATACAGGGAAATCTCTAGTTTTTAAGTTTCCAACAATCCTCTCTCCACTCGGTAAACCAACAACATAAGGTTCACAATTATGAAAATCAGAAACATTCAAACGATTTACACAAGACAAGGATATGAAAGAATGCGTAGCTCCTGTATCGAATAAAACGCTAACTGGCTGGGAAAGGATTTGGACGATTGCACGATCTGGCAATGACATCTTGATCGTCTGTTCTCCTCATCTAAATGCACGTGGGGAATGATCCGCACTCGATGTACACTTTACGTCCCACTGTTCTCTGCCTCGCCCGCGGCCAAAATTCTGAGGCATCTGAACACTTTGCTGCGTTTGTTGGATACTGGCTTCCTTCTGGACTGGCTGTGGTGTACGGGCTCTAAAAGACTTTGCAGCCTCTTCACAGAACACCGCACGATGTCCCTCTCGACCACAATCAAAACAAGTCACGGCAGGTAGGGGGAAATTCCGTCGATAGTGCCCCGTCTGGGCGCAGTTAAAGCATTTCCTGATAACATCAGTCACAGTTGATGTCGCTCCGAAGTTCTTTCCGCTCCTAACTGGGTGCGGAGGTTTCTTGAAAGAATGAAAAAATGACTGGGCCTTGCGGGGCCCGTTGTTCTTGTGCTCTGTAAAAGTACCAAAGACTTTCTGCTTCTTAGATTCTGAAAATTTCTCCATAGCTGCTTCCTTGATCTCATACGCCAATGCCTTATCCTGGTATTGACAGAGTGTGGTACATTCAAAACCGGACATGTACCTCTGACCAGATGTCGAACAAATGCCAGCTACTGGTTAAACGTCTTAATTGCCTGAGATACTGGCACATCTGAAGGCTGAGCGGAGAAAAACTCCCGAACCTTAGCTTCCTTCACAGGACGAGGGCGATCGAGCTTCCATCATCAATTTAAACTCTGTCAATCAGCATCATGGTCTATAGGCCGGATGGCTTCCCACCATTCGGACACTTCCCCTATCGAAAGTATTGAGCGATAGAGGCTCTCCAGTCATCCGGCGCTTAATTCCGGCAAAGATTTTCTCCAGTTCCTTCAACCAATGGTCCCAGGTGGGAGTCTCAGAAATACCGTCGAATTTGGGTGGTTGCATCTTCGCCACCTCTTGCAGCCACCGGTCACCTCGATTTCCCATGTCCGGGATTCCTTGCTGTCTCTCTCCCTGCTGTAGTCCCACCGCCACTTGCATTCGGTCCACGACCTGGGTGAACTGAGTCATCTGGATCACCACCTGACGAAGGATTTCTGGTACAACAGGTTCTGGTTCGTTATTGATAGATCTCTGTGGCTCGCCTGAGCTATGACTGGCCTGATTAGAAGGCGACGCTTCCCTTTCAGCATTCCTTCGTCCGCGTCTGCGACCGCGACCACGTCCACGTCCGCCTCTCAACATACTGTAAGCATAATTACTCAATATACAGGAAACAATATCGTTCAAATGCTCAAGTATAAGGAAATGTAACATGCAAAGGACGAGATAAAGTTTAGGAACTTACTACCACCGCTCGCACGACGACGTAGGCAGTACAGTGATGTTATTCGCGGCCGGTTACCTCAAAAGACATAAACGACCCCTATTTTAACCCAACGGCCAAGATATCTATAATCTTAGCTCCGATACCATATTCTGTAACACCCCTGATATATTCAGGAATATTACAGCGCCGTAAATCCTTTACATCAGGATTTACAAGGCTAAAAAGTTGAAAAGGCATTAACAGGTACCAACGAATGAAAATAACGAAATTAAGATACAACAGTTCTGACCAAATACTGAAAATACAAATGTTCAACAGAAATTATTAATACATCATCAAATTCAAATTCATCAAAAGCGACTACGTACTCGAGTACTTATTGAAATAACTAATAAACATCGACAAGTAAACCCCGAACATCACTCTGCACCGTCGTCATGCAGCTCCAATGGTTGTTTCCCCGCTCTCCTGGATCCTGAACATAAACAAAATGTTCACCCCCGAAGGGGTTAGCACAACGATGCTAGTACAAGTACCACAACGTATTATTCAACATCTCACGCAGAATAATAATACGTAATTGACAAAAATACCAACGAGTCTTCTCCTACGAGAAACTCAATAAATAATATACACAACTGATAATCACAACATGATATCATAACATACACATGGTAATTCCGACGATCCAGCGTTCACTGCCTAGAACCCACGATGATCCCGTCAGACCAACCCGTGGTGGAAAAACCCGTCCGATGATCCAGCGCACGCTAGCATAGATCCCCCGATGATCCCGTCGGACCAACATGATGTGGACATACAATAATGACATACATGCACGACAATATGTATAACAACAATACATAAAACAAATAAGGTACTTGCCTCGATTCGAAGACAAGAACAAAACTTCCACGAAAACGAAACACTCGAGGGTCGCCCCTTCAATCAATCACATTGCTAAGCTCGGACCTTAACAAAATAAGTAATATAGATTTCATTTACAGTCGTACGAACATCTAACAATCCAAATCACGGTCGGAAGTTCATAAAATGTAACCTAATCAGTCGAGTCAAAAGTCACTTCGCTGATCAGCCGAGTCAAAAGTCAACCTCGCTGATTAGCCGAGTCTATTTTATTCGTCCCGTCGAGACGATCGTTTTAAAAAAAAATTCATCCGAATCCGAGTTCGTATGAAGAAGTTATGACCATTCGAAGGACAATTAAATAGACAGATCATATTGTGCCACGTGCCAACACCCGATTGGACCTGAAATTCAACCTCGCTGATCAGCCGAGTTTGAAGTCAACCTCGCTGATCAGCCGAGTCAGAAGTTAACCTCGCTGATCAGCCGAGTCAGAAGTCAACCTCGCTGATCAGCCTACTTGACTCGCCTAGTTGATGACAGTAGGGTACTGGGTAGAAAACTGAACATACGAAATTCTCAGGTGAAGTTGGGTGATCCAAGACTGATGTGTTAGATTCCAATATCATCATTATATCCGGAAAACATCTAACAAATCCAACTTATATGGAAGGATATAACCTCTGATGATTTATTCATAAGTATAAACTTCTCAATTTCTAAAACATGATGATGCTTGGATGATTTTATCAGTGGAACTCAATATCTTGACAGCATACTTCTATCATATCCTTGATAATACGAATCGATGTAGGAATTAGTATTAACATACCTTAAGATGAAGAAAACACCGAGACAATAAGTAGAATCCAACTCCGGTTGCTTGCTTGCCAGATCAAGATGTTTCTCCACTTTCAATGATCAATCACCAGTGACGCCCAATCTTCAAAGATCATAAAAGGGGTGGTCTAAATGTGTTTAAGAGGTAGGGAAAACCCTCTGGACTTTCAGGGAACTAAGAACAGGTCAAGGAAGATGAAAACCAAATGAAATGAGGTGCTGCCTTTATAAAATGTTTCTGGACCCCTGTGCTCAATAATTTCCTACGCTAGATTCCAAAGCTGTCCAGGCTTAATAATTAAAATCGCCCAGACTATGTGCCGCCTCCACCCAACTCCATAATTGATTACTTTACTTATAATATGCAGCCATACTCAATTATTTGTATTATTGAGTATTTGTATGAGACAAGTAATATGTTGCCATACTCATGCACGAAAATAAAAATACGGTAAATACCATATTCCACTTATTGATATCACAATTCCAACTAATACAGTGTTCAAATACAGGTGAAATACTCGGTAATTAATCCGGATATTACAAATATATGTTACAATTGTAGGAAACTAGGACATTATGCAAATAAGTGTCCGCATCCTAAAGTCTAAAAGTTGCCGGAAGCCGATCAACAAGAAATAGATGAAAGGAGATGTGCTTGGAAGAACAAACTCAAGGCCCTGATCGGTGAATCAGAAGCCTCGCTCGCCCAAACCAAGACTGAGAAATGTCTTCATGCAGTCACTGACAGTGACTCGTCCGATGATGAGCCTGAAGATAAAGCATATATGTGTTTTATGGCCAAAGATATAGAGGACGATGAAGATAGGGATGATGAGGTAAGATCAACATCCAATATGCCTAGTAATGCATCCTATACTTTCGAAAATATGATGAATGAATCTAAAAATATTCAAAAGGCCCATGAGACGTTAAAATGAGAAAACATACAGCTCGAAATTTCTAACTTAGAGCTGAAAGAAGAAAACGACTTGCTGAGAAATAACTATGAAAATATGTTTGTCGATTGCGAAAACAGCAAGATCATATTGGAAAAATTCATGGAAAGCAGTCATCAACTTGCCCACGATCTAAATGAGATCAAGTCTCATATTGAGAGCAAGACAAATGATTTTGCTCTACTTGAAGCCAAAGTAAAAACTCTCAAGAAACGAGAAGGACAACTGGAGACCATCTTCAAATCTTTCGAGAAATCATCTAAAAAGGATGGAAGAAATTCTAAGCACTGGGCAACATGCTCATGATAAAAGTGGCTTAGGATACAACTCATTCTCCAATAAATGAAAAACTAGTATAGTGTTCGTCAGGGGTGTGCAACCCATTCCTATACCTGAAGAGACCCCGAGTCCCAAAAAGGTAACAGCTGGTCCGTGTACAGCAAAAGATGTCATCCCGCCACCAAAGTCATATCATAGACAGCGGAATCCTCAGCCTCAATGACTTGTAAGGCGTAACCAACAGGATGCTCCCCGAGCATATCAGAAGCGCCAATAGTCATTCAAAAAGAAGGTTATATCCAAATATCAAAGGCCTGCACAGTAGTACTTCCAACAGTACAATGCGCCTAGATATTGGGTACATGAGCCCCGTTATCCATCGAGAAACAGGTCGGAGCGCAACATCAGCAACAACTTTGGGAATCCAACTGGAGACCCAGGAGGCAAGTTGTAAGGCCAAAGAAAATGGCTCCACCTCCAATACGGCATTCGTACTGGATTAATAATAATAACTCTGAATTTTACATGCATCATAATTACCAAGGTTACAGCGACTACGTGCCTGCCTCATGTAGACATCGCAAGAATGGACCAAAAGTAACCTACAGCAAGACAATTGTTGTCAGGCAAATATGGGTACCTAAAGGCACTAACATCCATGGACCCAACATACAAAGGGTACCTAAATCTGCTTAATTTCTTTGCTTACAGAACATTAAAAAGAAGGACATCTGGTACTTCGACAGCGGATGTTCTCGGCACATGACAGGAGATAGAAGCAAGCTGTCAGATTATGTAGAAGGCCGCGGTCTAAAAGTGCTTTTTGGTGATTAATCCAAAGGAAGAAAAAGAGAGAAGGGGACCCTGCTTGTAGGAAAATTCAAAGTCACCGATGTAGCTTATGTTGAAGGCTTACAGTATAATCTACTTAGTATTAGCCAGTTCTATGACAAACAGTTCTCGGTGAAATTCTATATAGATCACTGTAGAGTCAAGAACATTCTGACCAAAGAAGTTTTGCTCACAGGAAGCAGATGAGGTAATATGTATATTGCTGATTGGATGCCGACGAGCTCCACAATTCCGAGTTTTGTTGCCAAATGAACTACAGATCAAAGCTGGATATGGCACAAGAGGATGTCGAACGTCAACTTCAAGATGATCAACAAGCTCGCTAGATAGGGAATGGTTAGAGGTTTGCCCGATGTGTCATTCCAAAAAATACAGCATTTGCGCACCCTGTCATAAAGGCAAACAAATCAAAACCACCCTGAAAAGCAAATCATACATGTCCACTCACAGAGTTCAGGAAATGCTACATATGGATCTCTGTGGTACTGTAGACCCTGTAAGTTAGTGAGGTAGAAATATTGTCTTGTTATTGTTGATGATTATTCCAGGTACGCTTGGACAATCTTCCTGAGTGAGAACAAGGAAACCACAACAAAGCTGTACGAGCTCCTGAGAAAGCTTCAGAATGAGAAAGGGTTGAATATCGTGTCCATTCTTTCCGACAGAGGTATTGAATTCACTAACCGCTTTATAGAGCAATACTATTCGGACAATGGAATATAGCATGAATACTCAGCAGCCCGAACACCTCAACAAAATGGTATTGCCGAGTTAAAGAGTAGGACGCTCAAAGAAGCAATAAGAACCATGATTGCCGCAAGCAAGTTGTCGCAGCGTTTCTGGGGTGAAGCAACAAATACAGCATGTTATACACAAAACCGTTGTATCATCAACAAGCATCACAACAAAACAGCATACGAGGTATGGAACTACAAAACTTCATTGGTTTTGTATTTTCACATATTTGGATGCAGGTGTTATGTTCTGAACAACGGAAAAGACCAACTTAGAACCTTCGACGAAAATTCAGATGAAGGGATATTTGTATGATATTCCTCTGTCAGCAAAGCTTTCAGGATCTTTAACAAAAGGAAGCTGACAGTCGAGGAATCTGTACATGTAGTATTCGACAAACCTCACCATGATCCTATAGAAGTAGAAGATCTGACTCAAAATATCCAAAAACTCTCCGTTGATGACTCTCCAACTCCAATAGAGCCTGTCGTAGACTTAGAGATCAACCCAGCATCGGTAAGAACAGAGGTAGTTGAAGGTCATGCTGTACAAGCTGAAGCTGAAACTACAGCACCACAAGATACAGTATGGGATGCCGAACTAGAACCCGACAGAAGATGGTTGAGAGGTCACCCACAAGAGTTAATCATATGAGACATTGATGCCGGAGTATCTACCTGGTAGAATACAGAGTACACAAGGAACTGTACTGTGTGCAAGAAGAACCCAATTATGAGAAATCTCCATTTCCTGCATGAAAATTGCAAGCAGAACTTAGAAGACTTGCCATGTGCACACTTGTTGTATTCTTAGCTCAATCCGAACCTATTTCTACCAAAGAAGCTCTAAACAATTCTCACTGGATCACTTCAATGGAAGAAGAGCTTAATTGTTTCGAAAGAAACAATGTATGGTATCTAGTACCCAGACCTGAGCATCAAGCTGTGATTGGAACCAAATGGGTATTTAGAAACAAAAAGGATGAGAATGGACTTGTTATTAGGAACAAATCCTGTCTAGTCGCATAAAGCTATAGACAGGAAAAAGGCATAGATTCGATGAAACATTTGCCCCTATAGCTAGCTTAGAAGCCATCATGATATTCTTAGATTTTGCTGCCCATAAGAGCTTTATTGTATATCAAATGGACATAAAAAGCGTATTCCTGAATGGAGACCTCGCCAAAGAAGTCTATGTTGAACAACCACCAGGGTTTGTCAACACAGAAGGCGGAGACCTAGTATACACGCTACGGAAAGCACTGTATGGACTTAAGCAAGCACCTAGAGCGTGTTATGAAACCCTGTCCCTGTACCTAACCAATAATGTATTTGAGAAAGGTGCTGTGGACAAGACTCTGTTTAAAATACAAGAAGGTGACGACCTGTTGATGGTTCAAATAAACGTAGATGATATTACATTTGGTTCCACTAACCTTGTTTTATGTCAAATATTCTCTCATCTCATGCAAAGTAAATTTGAAATGAGTATGATGGGGGAACTTACTTATTTCCTAGGATTGTAGGTAAAGCAGTTCCCTACAGGAATTTTCATTAACCAAGGGAAGTACAGCAAAGAGCTACTCAACAAGTTTGGGATGAATAACTCCAAATCCTCGTCAACTTCCATGAGCACTTCCGTGCAAATTAGTGCTGATGAAGATGGAAAGCCGGTTGATCAATCATTCAATAGGAAGCTAATAATCTCACTCTTGTACCTAACATCTAGCAGACCCAATATCCAGATTTCTGTAGGAGTGTGTTCTCGGTATCAAGTAGCACCTAAAGAATCACACTTGACAACAGCCAAATGAATCTTTAAGTACGTTAAAGGAACAGTCGATGCAGGACTGTGGTATCTTAAGGAAAGCGGATTCGATTTGGTTGGCTACATGAACTCAATTAAGTTGCTATATGCAGATTCTCTGGATGCAACAACAGCTATCTGATTATGGAATCATTTCCAAGGAAACATTGATCATGTGCGATAGCACGAGTGTAATTGCAATAACGCACAATCCTGTATTGCACTCACGAACTAAGCATATTGATATGAAGCATCATTTCATCCAGAATCATGTTGAGAATAAGGATGTTCGGATCAAGAAAATTCATACAGATGTTCAGTTAGCCGACATCTTTACCAAACCTCTCAGCACCACCAGATTCTGTATGCTTCGACAAGAATTGGGAATGCTACAGCCTGACTCTCTGTAAGTTTTTATGATTCTAGTCATCAATTAAGGGGGAATGCTGTAAGACCTAAGAATACAGTATCCAATGTTAATTAACTATACACTCAGAGAGTCAGACGGCACTATAGGAAAAAGAAGGCATGAAACTTTCCTGCAACTGACGTGTGCATTAACTAAGGGGAATACAGTAGACCCATGAATACAGTATTAATCCAAACATTGCTGTAAGAATTGAATCCCGTATGTACCTTTTAAGGGGGAATGTTGTGTTATTCGCGGATACAGTACATACACTATGGGACGTCATTTAATATTTTATTATTACTCTATTCGTAATAAAATCATTTTAGTCCACGTGCCCTGTTAAAAAATTCAAATGTGTTATCATTTAATGCTTAACATGACATCTGGACTTTATTATCTCATACGCCGCAATTTTAATTAATTCAAACTGCCATTTCTTGCAATGAGGGAATACGAACTGTCAGGAGTGGGACCGGTTATCATTTCAAAAATGGATGGATAAGATATACAAGTTAAATCTCAGTTCAAACTGTTCGTTCTTTTCAAAGATGGTTCCCATCCCTTAAATCTGACCGTTCACTGTTTTTGTAACCCTAATCTTCCCTCCACACTATAAAAGGACTATTTCTTGCTCTCTTCGACTCTTTACGCTTCCTGCATATTAAACGAGTCTTTGAGCAAACAGCCTACATCGCTTACTGCATTTTACTGCTTTCTTTGCTTTCTCACTCACCTTCATAAATCAAATGGCAACTTCACAAACATTCTCTGTCACTTAAGAAGAGAGACTCCATCATCGATGGGTGAATCTTCGCCAGATCCGTCATTTTTGAGAGAATCCACATCGAATCCGAGGATGCTGATGCCATGGAATTTATTGTGTCCATAATCCAGCAACAAGGCCACTACCGCCTTGGAAGTCATCATGCTGAGCTCTATGATGAGCGTATCATCAAATAACTCTATCTCGATGCTTCTGTCAGATTTTTCTCTCTGAAAATAGGAGGAAATGTTTCCGATATTTCTGCTACTGTACGCGGAGTCCAGATCTACGTTGACCGGGACCTTCTGCAGAACATTTACAGGCTGCCGTCTGATGGCCTGACCATGGAAGAACTTGAGACCTTTGGGTCCCAAGAAATCCTCACTGCCTATTGGGGATTATTCACTGGCAATGCTTCGGACAAGAACATCCATGCATCTTGCCACAAAAAGGGATTTTGCTTACCTTTTGTTTACTTGCACGATTTTTGTTGTCGTGTTGTTGAGAACGGGACCGGTGCATTCGAGATGTGCACAAACCTGCATTTCAGAATGATGATCGCCATCATGTCTGGTGAATGAGTCAACTGGTGCCAGATCGGCCTGAAGAGGCTACAGGGAGAGGCATCCAAGCCTTCTACCCAAAAGAAGTTGTTTGGCCTCATCCTCAACAACATTCTCACCAAGTGTGATGTGCCGTAGTCAAAAGGATCCAAGAAGATTGGCCTGGCGAATTCATAGGCTGAAGCAAGCCATCTGCCTACAATAAAGATGGACTCATTGCGACGAGACCCTTTGCCTGATATCTGCCTATTTCTGATGATCTTAGGGACGTCACTATCAAGTCTATCAATGTGGAAAAATCAAAGAAGAAGAGAAAGAGAACATCTTATAGCAAATCCGCTCTTGCTACCGAGAAGCTGAAAAAGAAGCTGAGGAGAGATTCAAAATCTAAGGCTACAGAGGTTACAGCAATCTCTATAGACATCCCTACATCGGCGCAACCCGATGTACCACAACCCTAGGGCGCAACCCCTACGGAAGAAATAATTGATGCACGTGCTACAGATCCCGAGCCTCTAGCGGCTATGACGGATGATCAATTATTTGCCAAGTTAGAAGGAACTGGCGAATCGGTTGCCCATTCGAATCCGACTGCCGCCTCTCTTGTAAGGGAACCCACACCTGTACAGGATCCCTCTCCCATCAGGGTACCAACCCTTGTTAGGGATCCCTCTCCAAAATAGGCTCCCACACCTATCGCGGATTCCATTCCTACAGTAGACCCACATACTATACGGAGACCCTTCCCCACTGCTATCATTAAGGAAACCCTTCTTTAAGTGCATATTGAGCAAGCATTTGAACGCTTTGTACAATGGAAGTCTTACAGGGTTGCACCTTACGATGTCCTGTACAATTGGGAGGAGTGGAAAGAAGAAGAAGCCTTTGCTCTAGAAGTCTTGGACACTCAGGACATCCAAATCTTGATTCATTAAGATAATGAATTTTGTCGAGAGTTCACATTAAATTATATCTGGCAAAAGAACAGGCCCGATTGAAGGGAAAATCCAAGTCCGAAGACATAGTTCCTAAAAATCCTGAAATTGATCTCGACTCAGACGACGATGATGATGCCCTACAGGCAGGTCTGAGAATGAGTCAAGAGGAAGTTCACGAACAGGAACTTTCGGGAATGTAAGACCAATAGGGTCAGGGTACCTCGGACAGACATCAGTCCCCTCCCCAACAACAAGGAGAAGCTGTGAAGGACAACATACAGGAGGAATCAGTCTCTCCCGTACAACATGAAGCTTCAGAGCAGCAACCCCAACCTGAACAATGATCCTGACAGGAGGCCTTGGAGACATGCTCATTATAGGAGTTAGTATGGATGCCCCTTTATCCTTGTACTTAGCAGTATACAATCTCTGTATCTTTCTTTAATCAAGCATTATAATATTTTGACCCTTATCAATAAAATTCAATGTTTGCTTGAGAAATTACATCTCGTAATCTACTCTTATTGTTTTACTGTTTGATTATGAATTCAATTTATTTGCTGTAAACAACAAGTATAAAACTGGTTCAGACTAAAGCTGTAAGAACTTGTCTGTGAACAGTTCATAGGTTAAATTGTATTCAACATAGATCACACTGAAAGATTGTGCCTGCGCGCTAATCATAAGTTTAAGTTGTAATACACATCCCTGTAAGATGTTTACGAATACCTAGAACTTGCCTGCGAGCAGTTCACATTTTTAGACTAAGTGCTGAAGACCAGATCTTTCGACAGAAGACCAAGAAGTCAGCCTCTCTGGATCAAGATGTTATCTTTAAGAGGTTTTGCCATTATCAAAAAGGGGGAAATAGTTGGGATAAACAATCCTGTACCTTGTTTTGATAATTGCCATCATACAGCAAGTCTAGCTATCATACAGCAAGTTGTCTCAAGAAACCGGAAGGATCCGAAATACCGCTAAATATGGAAACTATCTGAAATCTCCATACAACACCCTTCCATACAGCACTGGAGTTAGACTACAGCGTTAAAGTCTACAGCTACAGCAACATAGTCGTCTTATGTTGGATACAGCATACAGGCTGAAAGTGTTAGGAAAATAAAAACTTATCCAACAGGACTAAAGACCATTGTGGATGAATCCACTTTATTCACGAAAGTCTCAACGCCGTTTGAAAGAAGTATTTAAATACTAATCGGATACAGTATTTAAATATCAACCGACAAGGATCTTCAAACAAGGAGAAAAATCTGGATCTAGCATTTTGAAAGTCAATCAACCAATCAGAATAGATCTTTGCTCACCAACCAGTCAACGGACATATTTATAACGGATCTATTCCAAAGTTATAAATATCCCATGCAAGAGGACATTGAATTACTACTGAATATACTCAGAACACTCAAGAACTTGACTGAAAAACCATAACAATTAACTCATTCATAATCGCAGAAACTCTGAAGAGATTATTTTGTCAATCAAGCTTATAAGAGCAAATATATTTCTTCGAGCATATATCACTATCTGATAGAATAAATATACTCAGTTAATGTGAACAACAGATCGTTATCCTCAGATCATCGTGTTTAAGCTGTTGTTCAAATAAGTGATTTCACCTTCTTCACCTTTGAGTAAACTTAGCCCTGTGTGGACTACAAAAAGATATTCTGACCTGTGTGGCAAGAATAGGACGAAGCTTCAATTCGTGTGAGAAGAAGCAAGTCAAAGACGCCAACAACCAATCTGTGTGAACAGTTGAAAGCTACAGCCTTTGTATCAATTTGTGTGAACGATATAAGGATAGGTTTAATTAAAGTCACGTAGTTGTGTACGTAGTGATTTTAATAAACATTTTACTCCTTTGTGGAGGACCAGTGAACGTAGAGGGGTTTACCTCGAACCAATTTATATTGCATGTTATTTACCTTCTGCCTTTAGTGTTTTCATAACTATGATTATTTACAAGTATGCACTGCAAAACCCTGTACGCACCAAGCCAATAGGAAAAAACCTAGTTGCTGTATTTACAGCAAGTCACTTAAACAAACTTCCGCTACGCACTCTCATTTGAAAATCATACAGCTTGTTGTACTAACACTTTTCCAAGTTGTATTCTGTATACTTAATGGCCAACACTCTTTATAAGCGCTTATTAGGATGTTGATTCTGGAGTTTCATATCTTTCGGAGCTTGTTCATGTTGATCGTGCTTTGCAATTGTATTATTGAGAGAAGCAGTTAGCGCATGTTAGGCGATGAGCTAACGCACGCTATTTTTGTAGAGTAGCGTGTGCTAGCATCGCCAGTAGTGTACGCTAATGATTCGAGGACTGCAGAGACAGTAGATGTTTCTGTTCTCTGGGCGATTAGTTAGCGCACGCTAGGCGATGAGCTAACGCATGCTATTTGTGTCGAGTAGCGCACGTTAGCATCCCCAGTAGCACACGCTAACGAGTTGTGCTGCAGAGGCAGTAGATGTTTCTGTCCTCTGAGCGAGCAGTTAGCGCGTGCTAGGCGATGAACTAACGCACGCTAGCAATGCCTGTAGCGCACGCTAATGAGTTGGACAGTGAGTTTTGGAGTTCTGCATTGAAGCAATTAGTGCGCGCTAATGTTATACGTAGCGCACGCTAACGACTCAGGTCAGAAGCTAATGGACTACCCGATGGCCCCATTAGCGCAAGCTATCCTTATGATTAGTGTATGCTAATTAAGCCAAGTATATAAGGTTGGTCAACTCTATTCTTCGTCATTTCCTTCTCATTTCTTACACTTCCGACGAGGGAACGCGAGAGAGGCGATCTTGAGGCCAATTGGGGCAACTTTTAATCATCTATCATCATCTTTGGTCGGACAACAAAGATTATACAGCATCTAATATGTTTCTTCTCTCTAAATCGAGGTAAATTCCTTAGAACCCTAGTTTGGGGAATTTTAGGGGGGGGTTTCTAGATTCGTCCATTTAATTTATTGTGAAGCTTGAAATCCTTGAGATTATGAAGTATTTATTCCGTACCAACGTTCTCCTTATGGTGTTATGAATGTTTTTGTATATTACTTAGATTTGAGAGGGTTTGGACGATTCCCAACCTCTATATGTATATCCTTGGGGAATTGTAAATCGTAGACGGGGTTTCAGGAGTTTCTCCATATGATTTGAGTATTGATTATTGATTATCGTATTCCATATGAATCATTTAGGCCCGGAAGTGCGTTCTTGGACCTAGCGAGCTTGAATACATTTCTCTCTAATTCTTGATGTCTCAAAGGCAAGTATATGTTTATGATTGTTGTTCTTGACGTTGAAAGTAAAATGTTTGTAATATATTTGATAGGATGTTCACTCCGGGATGAGACGGGTCCTCTGAGGGGTCATTGCTTATAGTGCGATCCATTGAACAATCTTACGAGTATAACCACGTGTTCACTCCGGGATGGGACTTCGAGTCCTTTGAGGGGTCGTTGCTTTTAGTACGATCCATTGAACATCGTGTTGGTATAATTATATGTTCACTCCGGGATGAGACCTTGAGTCCTCTGAGGGGTTGTTTCTTATAGTGCGATCCATTGAACATATTGGGTTAACCACTCCAGGATGGGACTTCGAGTCCTCCGACGATCGTAGCTTATAGTGTGAATCCACGGTTAATCATGAAGTATGGTATGAGTTTAGTTATTCCGGAATACAAATCTTTCGATTCAACCTCAAATACAAATTATCAAGATTACATAAATAATCAATTCAACACGATATCAATTCAACCGATATCAATTCATAATTAAAGAACACGATATCAACACGATAAGTATTCAGGGTTGACCGGCGGTACTTAATTCCTAAATTTGTTTCTCTATTTAAGTTTTTTTTTAATTTTTTTTCATTTCAAGTAACACGATCAGCCTACATCGAGTAAAACGGTAAAGGTTCAGCGGTAGATCCAGTCTAAAGGTCGAGTAAAACGAGTCTAAATGAGTCTAAAACGAGTAAAACGAGCCTAAAAGTCGAGTAAAACGAGCGTAAAAGTGAGTAAAACGAGTCTAAGTTCGAGTAAAACCAGTCCAAATTCGAGTAAAACAAGTCTAAATTCGAGTAAAACAAGCCTAAATTCGAGTAGCACAAGCCTAAATTCCAGTAACACGATTATCGAGTGAGACGAAAGTGAAATCTTACCTGGTTTTTTGGCAGCGGTAGCGGCGGCGGAGGACTCGACTTCGGCGTGACCGGCGGTGTCAGTGGCGCTATTCGGGGAACACCTCACATTATGGGAAGCTGAATTCGCCATCGAGAGGTAACTGTAACACCCCCAAGATATTCAGGGTATATTACAGCGATGTGGACCCCTACGTGGGATCGACCAAGCTAAATAAACAATACCGCTCGTCTAACCATCTCGGTTAGCGAGAAACACACAATACCACAAGAATAATTAAATGAAATCACCCGGTACAACCGGTAAATAGGACATCACTCAAATTCACAAATACGATTTAGCATACAAAACATGTCCCAATTCAAAAGTGCCTAAGTACTCGCGAGTACTATCTATAAGTTCACAAGTTTGGAAAACAAACACATCAAAATGGACAACGGAAATACATGGACTCCATTGCACACGTCAACATCCCCGGCCAGCATCCTCGTACTGCTCCAGTGTCCGCTCGACCGGCTGAACACCACCTGAAATTCATAGCAAGAATTTCTCCAAAATGGGTCCCCAAAGGGGTTAGCAATTACGCTAGTACAATTAATTAAGGTAAATCATTCGCTTACACATTTCATAGTACATGCATCAAGTCATTTAAAAATCCAAAACGAGACATGTCTTTTCCCACAAAACAAACAGTCAAATCAATTTGCCTAGGACCGAGGCGAAACCACTGGTCCCATTCGAGGCCTCTAAGGACCCTCCCGAACTGGCCATAATCGTAAAATGAATCAGGCACAGGCATCGCCTAGGACGGAGTCGAAATCACTTATCCCATTCGAGGCCTCTAAGGACCCTTCTGAATTGGCTAGCGAATAAGCTCGTGAATCCGGAGTGAAGTCACGGATTCCCCCGAGGCCCCGTTGGACCCTCACGGAGTGAGCAAAGCAAACACATAATATACATTACCATTTCATGTTGAGCATAAGAGTTTCCAAGAATACTTGCCTTGAGTAATTAACGACGAAACGAACGGAAAGGAGAATCAACCACGATCGCTAGGAACCGACAACCAAGAACCTAACGATTCGAAGAATACAATTATAACCCATTCTACAAGAGTATGAAAATGGAATACGCCCAAAAACCCACCTACGATTCATGTAAATTCGTACAAAAACAACAACGAGGGTGGATCACAACTGAACCCTCTCGATTTCAAAAATAACATGAAATTTACCATTAACTCGTATGGAAAACATGAATACCACTAAGATTATCACATACATCATAGATTAATCAACAACACGGAATGAATCGGACATTAAATTGAAAATCCCCAAATTTTCCAAAATAGGGTTCTAAGAGTTTACCTCGGATCAGAGACGAAGAACACGCGTAGATATTGTTAATACACACCAAAAACTCAAGAAAGATGATGGCTTGAAGTTACAAGGCTTCAAATCGCCTCGAAATCGCTCAGAAATCGTCTGGGATCAGAGAGGAGGAAAAAAGGATGAAAATGGCCGAAATCGGTCAACTTCTGGGTATTTAAACCCAGGCTAGGTTACGTACATTAGCCCTGGATAGCTAACATACATTATCTTCTTAACATATGTAAGCCTTCCAGACTTACGTACGTAATGCATCGGCAGAACCTTCTGTCCAAAAACACAAAGGTCATTACGTACGTTATGAGAAGGCTCTTACGTATGTAATACCCTACGCTAACGTACGCAACATCAATCTCGTAGCGTACGCAAGGGACTGGCAGAGCCTACTGCCCGATTTCCTGAACACTATTATGTACGTAACAACAATGAAGTTACGTACGCTAAACATAACACGTAACGTACGTTAAGTATAGACCATAACGTACGTTATGTCCTCCCAGAACAGGACTGACAAACAGGCAAGAGGTGAACCGAAAATCAGAATGCGTCGATTAACAAAACATGAAGATACAAATACATAGGGTTCGAGACAACGAACCTAAGTGTTGAAAGAAAATATATTTCCGACTACCCGAAGGTTCGGAAAACAACAACAAACGTAATTGCCCCCTAACTTTGGGAGTTACAAAACTGCCCAAAACATCTGAAACACACGATACACGATCGAAACACCAAACAAAAGCTCACAACACGCATAGTAACATAAGATAGACTTACGACAACCCCGAAACAGCAGTTCCGAACAACGATTACGAGAATCAAACCAAATAACGACATAAATGACATTAAACGCAGAATTGAGTAAACCAGGTCCGAAACAAACTCGGATGACAAAAAGTACAGTATTAAATATTCTCAAAATATCAATACGGTTACAAGCGAGTCACTATAAATGAAAAATACACCAAGATGGAAAATACCGGGAAAAGCAAAAACAAATGTGGATATTATAGTAACTCGATTGAATAGGTGTTACTCGGATAAATTCAAATACTTTTGTTAAAATGGATTCGTGAAACTCGATTTATATTGAGTTGAACTGAATTCGTGAAATTCGATTTATATGCAGAAGAATCATGAAACTGGCGAATGAAGGAGATCAATCGAATGAAGAAGACGACTTCTGTTTATATTGAGTTACTTGCGGTTTCGAGTAACTCGAAACATTCGACTATCGTGTTACTCGAATACGAGAAACACATTTTTGCAGCCTCGTGTATCGTGTCACTCAACTCGTGTTACACGAATTTGAGTATCGTGTCACTCGACTCACGTGTTAACCCGAATTCGAGACTCGTGTAACCCGAATGCGACTCGTGTAACACGAAATCGACTCGTGTAACTTGAATTGGTCGAGTAATATGTATCCCCATTCGTTTAACTCACTCCGTATTGTGTACGTCGAATTCGGGTAACTTGGTCGTCTAATACGTGTTACTCGATTGCCAACCATCTTCAATATTGTATTTTTTTTTGAAGTTGACACGAAATTGTGTTACTCGAAAATATAATATATAACTCAAATTTATTCGAGTAATGGTCAATTTCGATAATTTGGGTATCAAAAAATTGTTACTAAACTTGAAGCAAAAAAAATAATACTATATTTAAAAGGAAAAACAATCAAAAACAAGCTAGCTATTCTTACTTTATGAAAATGGCTATTCCTTATACATTTGTTTTGGGTAGTCATGACTCCCGAGTATTACCACTAAACATTATCACAAAAAAATCCCTATCTCGTCCTCTTTAATAGCGAAAGCTCTTGCACAGGTACTCACTCTCTCCGATGCTTCCTTCATTTTCCTACCTGCAAATTCGTAGTTGGTTCATATATTATTTTTGTGTCAACTGTTTCCCTCCGCGCAGTCTTGGCGCCGGATTTTACCATTTCTGACGACTTCCCGTTGGTTTCATGAAAAATCCTTGGAGACTTCTACATGGCTGCCGAAATTGGTACCTCATTTTCTCTTAATATTTCCTGAACTCATGACTAGAAAAAAAGGCAAAAAAAAGAATGCATAGAGTGAACTCATCTTTTGAAGTTAAAAGTAAATTCGTCCATTTTCTGCGAAAAAGTGATCATTTTCCTATGGAATCTCTGCATGTTTGAACTTCAAAAAGGAAAAAAAAAAAAGACAAGCTGAATGACCATTTCGACTCGATTCCGTTGGAAATATATTGGTGTCGTAAACTCCAATCTTGTTAATGACATTCCTGTTGGGAAAAAAACGACACAAAGACGTCACAGCGAAAAATGCGGAACTTTATTTGACAATTTTCCCAATCTCAATTGTAAATTTGAGGTTACCGACTAGTAGAGTAAATCAAATACAACTCGACAAACAATACAAATGATATCACAAACAATAAACAATGAGACACAAAATCAAATACAACTCGACAAACAATACAAATGATATCACAAACAATAAACAATGAGACACAATTTTTAGCGTGAAAAACCCTTCAATACGAGAGTAAAAACCACGGGACCGAAGCCGCTTAAATCCACTATCACCAATTCACAATACACGATTCGTCCCTAGTACAAACTAGAGGTATACAACGATAATCTTCAAATATTTGGTAATAAATAATCTTCAAGTATTTGGAATACACAACAACAACAAGATCGAGAAAGAAAAAAACACCATAAATAGCTTACACAAAAAGCTAACAAAATACCCGAACTTTCGGACTCAAAACCTCGATCTACTCCAGTGAAAATATTTGCCCAATTGCTACCAAGCTCTTGTCAAAATATCACGATGATCCAATCGGTATAACTACGGGAAATCGAACAAGTATATCTCTGTCTTTTTCTTCTCTCTTGTATCTCTCTCTTGTGTATCTCTCAAAAATGGGTGAAGATGTAATGAAAAACGCAGCAAAAATGCTGCTAAAAATAACTCCCAAAGTTGAGTTGACTTCGTGTGTCGCGGCCCGAACAGTGTGTGCCGCAGCGCCCTCAAGAAAATGGCGGTTGGAAGCTCGCAGGGGGCCGCGGCACATAGGGTGCATGCCGCGGCGCGGAGTACAGTGGGGAAGGGAGAGTTTTCAGGGAGCCACGGCCCGGAGTTAAGCCATTTTTCGGATCTTTTTCTCCTTGGATGTTAAGCCGCTTTTCGGAGTACCACTCCGACACCAATTGTTGGGACAATAATTAGTCGGTATAGCCATTTGGAGATAGAGTTTGTAAAACTCTTTCGCGTTGCGGAAGCGATTTTAATAAAGGTACGGAATTTAAACGACACAAGGATTTATAGAGGTTCGTCCAAACGTGCCTACGTCCTCTCTCGATGTCTTTTTCAATGAAGATCAACCTCTGCACCTCTCTTCTATCGGTCGAGGAAAAACCGTTACAAACTTGTCTTCTATCGGTCCAAGCTAAACCGTATAATCTCTCTTCTATCGGTCAAGATATTACCGTGTGTACTTGTCTTTGTGTCGGTCCAAGTTAAACCGTTTTCCTTTACTATTAGACAAGGAATCAACCACTTTAGCTTTCTATGGGTACTAGATAGACCTCACTTAGATATCGAATGCGATTCTAACAGTGCTGGATCCTTGATCCTATTAACATCGAATCCAATCGTATCTTTTCTTTTACCTCTCGTGTATGTATTGAATGTATAAACACTCAAACTATCAATATAAGCACAATTTACAACTAGAATGTGTATATGAATCTCTGATCAATGAATCGTTTGCTTTGCGTTGTTGTAGGATGAATACCATTAGAAGTGGTATTTATAGGCATTTCTCTTCCAACTAGCCGTTAGCCTTCTGTGCCTTATTTACGTATGTTACCAGCCTTCTCTTACGTATGTTAGCTTCATTACGTACGTTAACATCAAAATGTTATGTACGTTATCGTCCTTACAAAATAGTCCAGTAGCCTCTGTCTTCTGTATTACGTACGTTAGCAAACTACCCATTATGTACGTTATGATAAGTCCACATATCCGTTGCATGCCGACCTATGCCATGACGTCATCTCCAACGTTCACCTTGTTTGAATTTTGATAAGCTTTGTTGCGTACGTTATATATAGAACATTACGTACGTTAACTCCATTCTTTAGTGTACATTAATCTTGGCACATTGCATACGTTAACGATGTCATTTTCCAGCTTTTTGCGTCTTCGACTCCTTCGTTGTTTTGTATCGCTTCATTGTTGTTTTACTTTGTTTAACAACTTAATCATCAAAACTCTATTAATGAATATTTGGAATAAAATATTCCAACACTTTCCTCTTCCGACAATCAAGGAACCTCGAGTGAGTTACCACACTCCCTTGCCAAAACAGCTATAATAGCCATCATCATCGAGTAAGCCAACGGAAATCACATTTAGCCTCATATCTGGAACATGTTTCACATTACGTAAAACAAGTTCCACATCAGTGTCGAACCTCAAGTGTACGTCTCCTACTCCAACAATCTTAGATAACCCATCGTTAGCCATCTTGACTATCCCATAGTCACCCGGATTATAAGAGAAATAGAAATCCCTACGTGATGTAACATGACACGTAGTTCCACTGTCGACCACCCAACTCGACTCATCTCTTGCAAGATTCACCATGTCATAATTGTAATATTCGCATTTTTCCTTTCTCTTGATATTCTCGTTTTGGTGTATTTTCGTTTTTGGCAACTCGCTTGTAACCGTACTGACATTTCAAGGATATTTAATATCGGACTTTTTGTCGTTCGATCTTGTTTCGGACTCGTTTTACTCGATTCGGTGTTTTATGTTGTTTCCGTCGCTATTTCGGGTATCCTCGTAAATCGTCGTTCGGAACTGCCGTTTCGGGGTTGCCGAGGATCCATCTCACGTTATTGAGCTTGTTGTGAGCTTTTGTTCGGTGTTTCGATCGCGTATTGCACATTTCGGATGTTTTGGGCCGTTTTGTAATTTCCCAAAGTTTTGGGAAAATTACGTTTGTTGTTGTTTTTCCGAACCTTTGGTTGGTCGGGAATATGTTGTCCTTGAACACTTAAGTTCGTCGTCTCGAGTCCTTTACGTTCGTACAATCGTGAATTGTTCACCGCTGTATTTCGATTCTTTTTCGGCACCTCCCTTGTCTATTTCTGGCCTGTACTTCCCAGAAAAGGATGTTACGTACTTAACACACCTTTTGGTTACGTACGTAACGGCATGGCGTAAAATAGTACAGGCATTTCTGCTTTTTGGTTACGTACGTAAGGCCCTTATGACTTACATACGTAACACAGCTTACGTACGTTAGCAATTGGTGGCTAATGTACGTAACACATCCTGGGTTATAAACCCAGGAGTTGACCATTTTCGGTCATTTTGCATCTCTTCTCCCTTCTCTCCGACTCCAGTGACTTTCTTGGTGTTTTCCGGCGATTTGAAGCTTAGCAACTCTGAGCCATCATCTTCTTCGAGTTTTTGGAGTATATTGTCAACATCTAATCGTATTCTTCGTCTTTAATTCGAGGTAAACTCCTAAAACCTTATTTTGGGTAAATTGGGGGTTTTCATGTTTTCGTCCGATTCGTTCCGTATGATAGATTAATTCATGATGAATATGATTAATCTTGTTGGTATTGTTGGTTTTCCTACGGATTCATGGTATATTTCGTGGTTGTTGCGTATTCGAGAGGGTTCGGTTGTGGTCCGCCCTCGTTGTTATTTCTATACGAATATCCATGAATCGTAGGCGGGTTTTCAGGTGTATTCATTTCCATATTCGTTTAGAATTGGTTGTGATTATATTCTTCGAATCGTTAGGTTCGTGATTGACGGTTCCTAGCATTCATCGGTGTTTTTCCTTCCGTTCTTTGCGTCATCAATTATTCAAGGCAAGTATCTTTGGAAACCTTTATGCTTAACGTGAAATGGTAATGTATATTGTGTGTGATTGCTCACCTCGGGAGGGTCCGACGGGATCACGGAGGGAGTCCAATGGTTTGAGCCCTGAATTCATGAGTTTGTTTAGCTAGCCAGCTCGGGAGAGTCCTTAGAGGCCTCGAGTGGGATTTGTGGCTTTGTCCCGGTCCTAGACGATGCATGTGCGTGATTTGTTTTATGAGATGGCCAGCTCGGGAGGGTCCTTAGAGGCCTCGAGTGGGGTTTGTGGCTTCGTCCCGGTCCTAGGCAAATGTGATTGACTGTTTGTTTCCGGAAAAGACATGTCTGGTTTTGGTTTTGAAATGATTTGGTGCATTGTACTATAAAACGTGTAAGCGAATGGTTTGCCTTGATTACTTGTACTAGCGTAATTGCTAACCCCTTTGGGGACCCGTTTTGGGGAAATTCTTGTTATGGATTTTAGGTTATGTTTTGCCGGACAAGCGGGCGCTGGGACAGTACGAGGATGTTGGCCAGGGTCATTGACATGTGCATTTGGGTCTTCTTATTTCTTTTGTCTACTTCGATATGGTTGTTCCCACATTTATAAACTTATAGTTTGTACTCGCGAGTACTTAGGCTTTTCATTCCGAACTTCGTTTTGTATTAACTCAAATTGCTATATTGTCGGTTGATGTTTATTATGCCGGTTGCTCCGGGCGTATCTTTATATGTTGTACTATTTAAATGTGTGTGTCCTCGGTAACTGAGACGGTTAGTCGAGTAGTGTTTCCTTGTTTTAGCCTGGTGGGTCCCATGTTGGGGTCCACGGCACTGTAATATACCTCGAATATCTTGGGGGTGTTACAGAAAATGGTATCAGGGCCCTAGGTTTATGGATACCTAGGCTTGTCGGTTATTTGGGTCTAGTTGTGTTTTGTTTTGCACATTGTCACACCGCTGCCTGCATCTCAGTACTTCCAGTGTTCGTAAGTTTTCTTACTCGATTCTTCATTTTCTCGTACCGTATTTCCATTTCTTGAACTGTGGTTATTTTCCCTCTTTTACTTACCATCGAGTTGCTTTTTGCCACTTCTTAACACTAGCATGGATGCTGGAAGGGGTTGTGGTCGTGGTCGTGGCCGTGGACGCGGCCGGGGACATGGGGCAGTCGGTGGGGCGGCTACGTCGCATTCTTCGGGAGCCGACAGTACCGGTGACCGTCACAGTCATGCTTCTTCTCAAGAGCACGCTGACCTTGGTATTGCGGCCGTTATGCAGCAAATGGTAAACCAAATGGCAGCGATAGCTCAGGTGGTTCAGAGCCCGGATCAGGCCCATGCTAATCGGGGCGGAGCAGACCGTTGGCTCCAAGATGTCATCAAGATGCATCCTCCTCAGTTTTCGGGAGCATCAGACCCAATTGGCTGGGAGGGGTGGATCAAGAAGATATCTAAAGTCTTCGTTGCCACCAACTGTCCCGAGGACCGTAAGGTCCCTATTGCCCAGTACTTTCTCACTGGGGACGCTACGGATTGGTAGGAGGTCGTTAGGCCCAAAGACCATGTTGCTTCGTGGGCCGAGTTTCAGGAATTGATGGAGACTGAATATTGGCCGTGGCCAGTTAGACAGGTCGAATCCATGCTTTCTATTGTAATACCCGAGATTTCTGATATGTATATGAACCTTGTGTTATTGTAATTGTTGCATTTTGATCTGAGTATTATCCTCCGTATTTCATGATCCGGTGTTGTTGAACGCATGATTTCATGAATGTGATTTAAATTGTGATTCTGCGCAAGTAGCGCACGCTATCGACTAAGTGTAGCATACGCTAATTTGGATTTGTAGCGCACGCTGTGCATGAACCTTAGCGCACGCTATACGTAGTCAGCATGATTAATACAGGGTGGTAGGTGAGATCGGCTGAGGATTTCAGTCGGATCATGTCGGGATGAACCTGGACGGCTTTCGGGAAAAGCCAAGTCAACGCGGTAGCGCACGCTAATGATATGAGGATAGCGCACGCTAAACGCTGAATACAGTGAATTCAGTAAGTTTCGTATGGCCGCTAGCGCACGCTATGGATAGGGACTAGTGCGCGCTAATAACCATTTCCTATATATAGGACAGCTTACTTTTTCATTATTCAGATATTTTCACTTCCCTAATCCGAATTTTTTAGCTTAGAGAGTTACTTCCTCCCTATTCAACCTCTCATATCATCCTCCTAGCACGAGTTTGAAGATTGTAGATCTTTGGAGATTGGTGTTCAAGCCCTCGGTGTTGGATTTCCTCAAGTTCCTTCGTGTTCTTCGCTACTTTGAGGTAGGTGATTCTTCACCAATATTAGTAGTATTCTGAAGGACATTTTGATCATGTTTTGGGATTATCTAGTCAGTTAAATTCGTAAGTAGTCGAACCTCATGTGTTAGAAGGATATTTTCGATGTTTCGGTACTTATTCATCGTATAATCCATTGAACCTATTAGTGTTTGAACTCCTAGCATATTCATGAAGCTTCAAAACCAATTATGACCAGTAGATGGAGATTACCAAGTTCTTATGTCTTTACATAAAGGAATCATACGTTTTGGGACATGTAATGGATTGAACTTAGGATATTCCTTGAAAATCAAGATGAATTATGGTATTGTGATGATTATGCGTAACCTTGTATCTCGTAGTCGTTTTATCCGTAAAGATCTTTCACAAACCATATGAGCATGATATGCACGGGGATGACATGTATTATCACCATATGATTCATGAGTTTCATCACCATTAGATCAAGTTTTCTGCCAGTAGTAAACTGCCATGCACGGTTAGCGCAGGCTAACATATGTATATTAACGTGCGCTATCGGGAATGAGTTAACATACGCTACGTTTGGTACGTAACGTACGTTATGTTATCAGTCGAGTCAGTCGGCTGATCAGAGAGAACTGTCAGTACATGGCTAGCGTACGCTAGACTTGGTCATTTGCATACGTTAACGGGCAGACTTAGCGCACGTTACGTAGAGTACGTAGCATACGCTAAGTAGTTCAGGCAGATTGCATATTTAGAGCTTTTGGCCGTTGACCGGATTGATAGGCAGTGTAAGACTTGAGATGAATTCTATACCATTTCTTTTGTTAAGGTTCGAGCTTGCTACGTTGATCGAGGGAGGCGTCCTTCGAGTGTGTTGAGATCAATGGAGTGTTTCGTTCTTGCCATCTTCGAGGCAAGTATCGTAATGTGTTAATATTGGTATTTTGAGCATGCATGTGGTTTATTCATGTTGTTGAACATGGGACTTATTTCGTTGAAATTTTCATGATATTCGTTATCTAGTGTTTGTATGTTCATGTTGATGGACATAGTGATTTGGCATATATGTATGCATGAGTTGTGTTTGTGTATGTTGTACGATTTATGCTGAGGGTGCTGGATCGGATGTCCACCTCGTGTTGGTCCGACGGGATCATCTTGGGATCTAGGCTGAGGGCGCTGGATCATTGGACGGGTTATTTCCACCTCATGTTGGTCCGACGGGATCATCTTGGGATCTATGCTGAGGGCGCTGGATCATTGGAATACCCTAGATGTGTTAATGGAATCTTTTGGATTCGCATTGTCGGATTCCGGTAGCGGAAGTCCGTGTGGTGTATCTTATTACGTATTGTTGATGCACATTGGATTTGTTTAATATGATACTTGTACTAGCATCGTTTTGCTAACTCCTTCGGGGGTGGACATTTGTTTTGATGTTCAGGTAGCCGAGGAGCGGGGAAACAGCCACAGTACCGATGTGACGACGAAGGGGTTCAGTGATATTTGTTGTTGTTTGTGATTTGTCTTCTTGGATTCAATTTCAGTACTCGAGTACGCGTGTCTTATTAATATCATTTCGATATGGTTGTATTAATTAACTCGTTGAACCAGTTGGAACCGGTTTTGTAATTTGAATTTACGTGGTATTGATGGATTATATTTACATTTCTTTTATTTAGCCTTATAAATCCTTACTTAAAGGGTTTACGGCGCTGTAATTATTCCGAATATCTCGGGGTGTTACAGAATATGGTATCAGAGCTAAGATTCATGGATATCTTGGCAGTCGGGTTTTAGTTTGGGTCTGTTTACGTTATTTGATCTACGGGTCGTTCATAATATCACTGTTCAGCCAAAGTCGTCATGTGGGCTGTGGTTGTAAGTCTCCTAATTTCTTATACTACCGTTTTACTTGATTTCTGTTTTGTGAGTACTTGACGGGCTTTATTTTTGAAAATTTCGTCCTGGATATTGAGAAATTGTGTTTATAGTATGTTGAGAGGAGGACGTGGACGCGGACGCGGTCGTGGACGCGGACGTGGTAACGCGAGACAGGAGGATTCCGCAACTACCCCAGAATTATCGGCTAGTAGAACTGATTCCCATTCTGGAGGGCAGCAGGGATCGGCGAATGACGACGCGAACCCTAACATGCCGGGAGTGCTTCAACAGGTGGTGGCTCAGATAAACCAGTTCGCTCAGGTAGTTGACCGCATGCAGACGGCGATGGGACAACAGCACCACGAGGATAACCGAGGAGACAGATGGCTTGCTGAGGTGGTCAAATTGCACCCGCCAAAATTTGATGGATCTGCTGAGGCACTTATTTGGGATCATTGGCTAAAGGAGTTAGAGAAGATATTCGCGGGTATTAACTGTCCCGAGGACCGGAAGGTTTCCATTGCCCAGTATTTTCTGACTGGGGAGGCCTTTGACTGGTGGGAAGCTATTCGACCCGAGAATCATAATGCGGATTGGACGGAATTCAAACTAATGATGGAAGCACAGTATTGTCCTCGTCCAGTTAGAGAGGCAAAAATCCGAGGGTTTTTCTCACCACAGAGTTCGGAAGCAACTGTGACAGACATAATCAAAACTTTTAATCATCAGCTGACTTGTGTGCGACACTTGCACAGAACGTGTAACACCCCCAGAATCAAACCAGGAATATTACACGCCGCAGACCCTCTCCGTGAGGATCCACCAGGCTAGACATCAAAACTACATAATAAATTACATACCGACATGATAAAATACAAAATCCGTAGACCAACTTGGTCTTTCGTCACTAACATACAAGCCAAAAATACACATTTCCATCTCGACTCATACCCGTACAAGGGTAAAATATACTCACAAACCAAAAGTACGACAGAAGAAAGACCATACACAAACTCGGACTGACTGTATCCAACACTGGCCCTCGTGTGATTAGTATCATTCGCCTTCCATCATCCTTCGCGCCGATCCTGTGTTTTGCTCCCAAACCTGCATGTACCTGGATGCAAAACCAGACATCCACCCCCGAATACTCGGGGGTTAGCAAAACTCCACTGTTTTGCTAGTACAAGTATAAAGTGCAAATACGAGCCATACAAATCACATTCCGAGAATACAACAAAAGTCTTCCCGAGATATTTGATAATTAAAAATAGTTCAAGTCTTGAATGTAGAAATCAAAACAAGAAAACACTTTGAAAACATTTTTAAATCTCGGGAGTTTTCGAAAACATTTTCGATAGTAAAGTTCTTAATTCTCCAAAAGCCACTTAGGGTCACCGCCCAATATTCATTTTCCAAAAATGTAAATCCGATTAACAAAACACGGGGTTCACAACCCAATTCACTCCAATACAAAACACAGGGTCCACGACCCAACCATTTCGATCATCAATACAGGGTCCGCGACCCGTTCATTCACTTCAATTCACTTTCAAAAATTCATTACACATAACACATTATGTTTATGCCATTTTAGCCAAACACCAAGACTCGATATATAATGTCTCTCAACTCCGAGCAACAAGCATTGTGATACTCTGGACATATCACAATTAATCAACAGATAAACACTCTGCAATTCTCGCGACCCGGTCCAGCCTCCGGTCCCGCCGTAAGACCACCAAGTCCCCGTGTGCCCTGGCCGAGCAATCCCTGTGTGAGAACGCCCACTGGTAACTCTCGCGACCCGGTCCAGCCGCTAAGCCACCAGGTCCCCGTGTGACCCCGTCGAGTCAATCCCCGAGTGAGAGTACCCGAGAAAAACCTTACAATTCTCATCAATTCACGTTTCCAAAACCACAATCCTCAAGAGTCAATCACAATATATAGTCGAGGTATTTTGCTAAAATGGCCATATTATTCTAACATATACTCACGACCCAAAATTAATACTATCCACAAAGAAACACACTTATCTCAACAACACCGAACAACACAACCCGTATCACACAACTCATGTATCCACCGATAACCACATGATTCCACACACAATTCATAACAAAAGGATTTAACCACAAATTACCGACGACATATTCACACATAATGACATCATCCGAAGGTAGGGAGTTCCTATACTCAACACTAACACACATAGTCAAATAATCACATTAAGTCTCGAACACAAGATTCATCCTTTAAGAAAACCATAATTGTAAATATACCGATTCTTTAGAAAAATGGTTGTAAACAATTCGTTTAGCACGTATCCTCAACTTTCAACCATCATATTCACAAAACACGTAATGTATGGGCAAGATACTTGCCTCGATAGTCGATGTCGGACACTCCGACGATCATGGCTCACCCAGGAAACCTCGAATGCCCACAACCCTCCGGCGGAAACGACGGTAACATAACCGATCGGGAAACGGCAAACGGAAAGGTTCCGACTCAAGTTCTTTGCAAGGAACCTGACCCTAACATAATACCGTCAATAATCAACGATCGTACGAGGAAGAATAATCGTAGAACGCCCAAAACCCCCCTCTAAGGATTTTCTCCGGACACCTTCAAGGCACCGATTAGGAACTCAACAAAGCGAAGAATCTTTAACAATCGAACCATGGATCAACAAGGAAATTGGTATAATATGACTTCATAATCATCAATCCATCACAAATATAAGTTATCATGGATCAAACGGGTGAAAACAACCAAAACCCCCAATTTTCCCAAAACTAGGATTTTAAGAAAACTAACCTTGATTCGCTGGATTGAAGGATGTTATGGAGTGATTAATCGATGATATGAGCTCCAAAACTTCGTGGATTAGTTGTATAATAGCATGCCTTCGTCACCTCCAAGAACCCACCGGAAGAGAAAGGGAGAAAATGAAAATGAGTGCAAACAGGATCGCTCGGTAATATTTATATCGTGCGTCTAGCGTGCGCTAGATCGCCGAGCTAGCGTGCGCTAGCGGCGGTCATGGTCGAGAATGTTCGGCCGGTCCCGCCATAATGAGCTGAAAACGTGCGATGATGGCCCACCACATTCCGAGACTTCTGGCTCGGCCAGAAGCGTCTGCACTTTCAGCCGTAGCGTGCGCTACCGCCGGCCAGAAGCGCAGCGCAGTGTCCGGCAGTAGCGTGCGCTACCTGCCGATCTCCCCAGTCCAGAACCTTTCTGCCCTTACTGCCTTGGCCGACTAGCGCGCGCAGCCAACCGGCCATAGCGTGCGCTGCCTCCTGGCCTTAGCGTGCGCTACTTTCCGGCCGTAGCGTGCGCTACGCCGGTTCCTGTCGCAACCGCCCGGCCAGTGCCTGCACTCGTCCGGCCAGTGCCTGCAGCCGTCCGGCCACCGTCCCCAACCGTCCGGCCAGTGTCCGACCACCATGATTCGACGACTCGATTTTCCGAAATCGCACGGAACGAACACGACAAAATACTCGGGGACAACATCATCGGTCCGAAATGAAAACAACGGATAACAAATCATCACCTACGTTCTTAGACGCCAAAATCAGTTGTCGAGAAAATAATACCGGAACTCGACAACCGGGAAATATCCGGAAAAAAATCCAAAATAACCGGAACGAAAATCGTGGGTATTACATTCTACCCCCCTAAAAATAAGTTTCGTCCCGAAACTTAAAACAAAAGCAAGGCGACTCTCGACAACACACCAGAACTCCATGTAGTATATAGCCACTACGATCCGATTCAATACGCAAGAATGCTTACGAAAAGCAACGAGCATGAATCGCTGCGGTTGATAAAACCGAGCAATACAAAAATCAAATCACGATCCCAACGCTGAAAGGTATGAAATTCCAATAACTCACAGATTTGGAAGATCAAATACGAAGACAATTTCCCAACACTTATGGAAATCGAAAAATGGCCCAGATGTACAATAATCACGATTTCGAGGTCAAACGATAATGATTGGACAACGACGAACGAATAGCAATGATCGGACAACAACGATAACCTTTGAAGTACATACCTCAAATCAAGACACCAATAACTTGTAGGAAGCACGAGGTGTTAGTTTCGAACACGGTTCACAAGAAATCGATCCGAACTTGGAAAGATCACAACGATATGCACATCAATTTGGAACAATATCAGAACTCACTCGAATGATAAATGAGAGAAACAACACAAGGTCAGCAGCATTAACGAACACAATAGCCTCAATACGGTCGAACGAAACGGAAACGAGAAGAAGAAAAAAAATGCGGGCATTACATCATATCACCTTTAAAAGAGGTTTCGTCCCCGAAACCTAAACAACGAAATGAAGTGTTTGAATATCAACCTTCCCGGCCATATCCTCTTGGTCCCGCATCTAGTCTCCATAACCAATCAGATCATGGTCACGGTCGCGTCCGCTATCCTCGGCATACTAAGCGGATTCTCACCAATACGATTGCACCACTTCGCAAAAATAAATATGCTAAACTACCAACTTAGCATGACATATCACATAAGGTAACCAATAACAATTCGCAAGGAAAATCCACGAGGTATCCCTTTAAAGAAAATCCTTTGAAAATCATTGGATTTGTATGTTATTCAAATTAAACTTTAAAAGTACTTTTGCTACCTCGGGTTATTTCATCAAAACTTGTAATCAACATACTCTAACCGCCTCATTTGAAATCATTTGCCAAAATAATAATTCCTTGTAACCGGCGTTATCAAAATCGTCATGCCTTTACTCATCACCATCACCGTTAACAATCAACAAGTTAACCATGCAAGATCATCAACCATTCCCACATACTCTAACATTTCCAAATCCGAGTTTGAACTTTACATCGAGTGAGATTTTTCATCTTTCACTATATATTTTGAAAAGAAATCGTATTGGTTTTTGAAAAAAAAATATTTTATGATGTGAAAGATTTTTGAAAATCATGCACTCGAATTATTCGAAAATACAATAGTACGTTAAAGTCATTTCTGAAAATTCTCCCAACACTACACAAGAATCAACGACGGTAACATTTTACAAAATGTTCAAGGTATTTTAAAACAACTCTTTCAATACCGTCGAGGTTTTATTTGAGAATCCTTGACCGGCTCACAATTTCAAACAATTTCCAAAGTTCATACAAAGCCGCCGGCTTAATCGCAATGTCAAATTAGTTTCAAAAATTGATTTTCGCAACTTGCACAAACTTATGAAAGTTTTAGGAAAACATTTCGAACTCACACACACAACAGACATAATTTATCAACTTACCGAACAAAATCAATTATCACTTAGCGCGAAAGAAAGGTCACAACACATGTTCACACAAAACGGTTGTCATCACTAGACAACGCACATAGAATACAGTCACAGACGACTGACTGCAGAAAGTTAGACCTAACGGCAAAAATGCGGTTCCACATCCTCTGTCCCAGCTAACTAACGCACGCTACAATAATTATTTAGCGTGCACTATTCATGTTGTATTAGCACGCGTTACAACAACTTTAGCGTGCGCTACTCATGCCACATTAGCGCGCGCTAGCCTTGTACTTAGCGTGCGCTAACAGCTCAAATTCAGCACGTGATTACGAACATATATACGACATTACTAAAACCGATAGTTACAAATGAACAATGACAGCATATGAATCTAAATGCCATCGATTCACATGCTTACAACACTTCGCGAGCAACCATCAAAGGACAACTGTCATCCAAAATCGAAATCTCGTCTATTAATAAAGAGAGCTGTCTTAACTCATACCGAACGACTTAGCATTCACATCACTGTTTTAATCTAAAACTGGCAACACTGCCCGAACAACAAGAACATCATCACGTATTTCTCGACTAACAGTCATAAAACCGATAAGTTGAAAACGAGAGTCACGTCTTGTCGACATTTTGTAAACTTCACTTGGGTTCAAAAATCGAGTTTGAAAAGTTATAATATAAAATGAAGATAAAATATCGGTAGTTGGATTTCTCCAAAAATTTTGACCTTGAGGTCATCGTACGAAAATCAAACAACATAGGCCACATACTCACAAATCACCTTTAACTCCACATCATAACAAAAATCATACAAGTTCGTATATCACAAGGCACTATATAGTAGGGAGACTTACATCCATAGGTCGCACGAAGTTGATGGCTGCACATCGATACTACTCACGGCCGTCATCACAGTCGACGCCGCGACACGACTTAGATGCATACAATCATGTAACAAGACATGACAATACCCGATCGACCCGATGCACCTAGGTTTCCGCAACCTAAGCTCGATACCATAAATGTAACACCCTTAATCAAACCGGGAATATTACACGCCGCAGACCCTCTCCGTGAGGATCCACCAGGCTAGACATCAAAACTACATAATAAATTACATACCGACATGATAAAATACAAAATCCGTAGACCAACTTGGTCTTTTGTCACTAACATGCAAGCCAAAAATACACATTTCCATCTCGACTCATACCCGTACAAGGGTAAAATATACTCACAAACCAAAAGCACGACAGAAGAAAGACCATACACAAACTCGGACTGACTGTATCCAACACTGGCCCTCGTGTGATTAGTATCATTCGCCTTCCATCATCCTTCGCGCCGATCCTGTGTTTTGCTCCCAAACCTGCATGTGCCTGGATGCAAAAACAGACATCCACCCCCGAATACTCGGGGGTTAGCAAAACTCCACTGTTTTGCTAGTACAAGTATAAAGTGCAAATACGAGCCATACAAATCACATTCCGAGAATACAACAAAAGTCTTCCCGAGATATTTGATAATTAAAAATAGTTCAAGTCTTGAATGTAGAAATCAAAACAAGAAAACACTTTGAAAACATTTTCAAATCTCGGGAGTTTTCGAAAACATTTTCGATAGTAAAGTTCTTAATTCTCCAAAAGCCACTTAGGGTCACCGCCCCAATATTCATTTTCCCAACATGTAAATCCGATTAACAAAACACGGGGTTCACAACCCAATTCACTCCAGTCACAAAACACAGGGTCCACGACCCAACCATTTCGATCATCAATACAGGGTCCGCGACCCGTTCATTCACTTCAATTCACTCTCAAAAATTCATTACACATAACACATTATGTTTATGCCATTTTAGCCAAACACCAAGACTCGATATATAATGTCTCTCAACTCCGAGCAACAAGCATTGTGATACTCCGGACATATCACAATTAATCAACAGTACAAACACTCTGGCAATTCTCGCGACCCGGTCCAGCCCTCCGGTCCCGCCGTAAGGCCACCAAGTCCTTGTGTGCCCCGTCGAGCAATCCCCAGGTGAGAACGCCCACTCGAAGTAACTCTCGCGACCCGGTCCAGCCGCTAAGCCACCAGGTCCCCGTGTGACCCCGTCGAGTCAATCCCCGAGTGAGAGTACCCGAGAAAAACCTTACAATTCTCATCAATTCACGTTTCCAAAACCACAATCCTCAAGAGTCAATCACAATATATATAGTCGAGGTATTTTGCTAAAATGGCCATATTATTCTAACATATACTCACGATCCAGAATTAATACTATCCACAAAGAAACACACTTATCTCAACAACACCGAACAACACAACCCGTATCACACAACTCATGTATCCACCGATAACCACATGATTCCACACACAATTCATAACAAAAGGATTTAACCACAAATTACCGACGACATATTCACACATAATGACATCATCCGAAGGTAGGGAGTTCCTATACTCAACACTAACACACATAGTCAAATAATCACATTAAGTCTCGAACACAAGATTCATCCTTTAAGAAAACCATAATTGTAAATATACCGATTCTTTAGAAAAATGGTTGTAAACAATTCGTTTAGCACGTATCCTCAACTTTCAACCATCATATTCACAAAACACGTAATGTATGGGCAAGATACTTGCCTCGATAGTCGATGTCGGACACTCCGACGATCATGGCTCACCCAGGAAACCTCGAATGCCCACAACCCTCCGGCGGAAACGACGTAACATAACCGATCGGAACGGCAAGCGGAAGGTTCCGACTCAAGTTCTTCGCAAGGAACCTGACCCTAACATAATACCGTCAATAATCAACGATAAATGCGAGGAAGAATAATCGTAGAACGACCAAAACCCCCCTCTAAGGATTTTCTCCGGACACCTTCAAGGCACCGATTAGGAACTCAACAAAACGAAGAATCTTTAACAATCGAACCATGGATCAACAAGGAAATTGGTATAATATGACTTCATAATCATCAATCCATCACAAATATAAGTTATTATGGATCAAACGGGCGAAAACAACCAAAACCCCCAATTTTCCCAAAACTAGGATTTTAAGAAAACTAACCTTGATTCGCTGGATTGAAGGATGTTATGGAGTGATTAATCGATGATATGAGCTCCAAAACTTCATGGATTAGTTGTATAATAACATGCCTTCGTCACCTCCAAGAACCCAGTCGCGGAAGAGAAAGGGAGAAAATGAAAAATGAGTGCAAACAGGACTGCTCGGTAATATTTATACTGGTGCAGTCTAGCGTGCGCTAGACTGCCGAGCTAGCGTGCGCTAGCGGGCGGTCATGGTCGAGAATGTTCGGCCGGGCCCGCCATCATGTGCTGAACACGTGCGATGTTGGCCCAGCCACATTCTAGAGACTTCCTGGCTCGGCCAGTAGCGTCTGCGACGCCGAGCCGTGGCGTGCGCTCTGCGGCGGCCGTAGCGTCTTGATGTCCGGCGATGGCGTGCGCTACTGCCGATCTCCCGATCGTAACCTTTACGCCCCTTCGCCTTGGCCGACTAGCGCGCGCAGCCAACCGGCCATAGCGTGCGCTGCCTCCTGGCCTTAGCGCGCGCTACTTTCCGGCCGTAGCGTGCGCTACGCCGGTTCCTGTCGCAACCGCCCGGCCAGTGCCTGCACTCGTCCGGCCAGTGCCTGCAGCCGTCCGGCCACCGTCCCCAACCGTCCGGCCAGTGTCCGACCACCATGATTCGACGACTCGATTTTCCAAAATCGCACGGAACGAACACGACAAAATACTTGGGGACAACATCATCGGTCCGAAATGAAAACAACGGATAACAAATCATCACCTACGTTCTTAGACGCCAAAATCAGTTGTCGAGAAAATAATACCGGAACTCGACAACCGGGAAATATCCGGAAAAAAAAATCCAAAATAACCGGAACGAAAATCGTGGGTTTTACAGAACGGAGGCAGAAAAGATTTTTCATTTCGATATGCGAATGAAGTCGGAGATTCAGCAGTATATGTCCGGATTCGAGTGTACTACGTTGCGACAGTATCAAGACAAAGCGCTAGCCTACGACATGAAAGAGGCGGCGGTGGAGAAATCGATGGAGGCAAAGAAGCAGAAAGTGACCGGCAACTTCTCGGAAAATAAGAGTGGTGGGCCCCGCAAGGGCCAGTCTTCCTTTTATTCAGCTAGGAAACCTCCACATCCTTCTAGAGGTGGAAAGAAGTTCCGGACAACATCAGCGGTTTCGGACGCATCAAAGAAGTGCTATAATTGTGGTCGAGCAGGGCATATTAGACGTGATTGCCCCGCATCTTCTGTGACTTGTTTCGATTGTGGGCAAGAAGGGCACCGTGAGGTTTTCTGTGGAGTGGCGGCTAGATCGTTTGGTACTCGCACTCCGGCGCCAGTTCCGATGGAAATAAGTGTGAACCAGACGCAGCAGAGTGGATTTCAGCAGCAGAATGTTGGGAAGAGAGAGATATCCAGTGATGGGTCCGTTCCTCCGCGCCTGTACGAGATGAGGAAATCTGACGATCAGAACACTGCTGTTGCATCAGGTACGATTCAGATCCTTTTGCAACCAGTTAGTGTCTTATTCGATTCCGGAGCTACACATTCTTTCATATCATTGAACTGTGTTAATCGTTTGAAAATATCGTGCTTATTTGATTGTGAACCATATGTTGTGGGCTTGCCGAGCGGAGAGAGAATTGTGGGAACCCTAGAAACTAGAGATTTTCCAGTGTCTATAGGAGGGAGAGATTGTCCATCGAATCTTATTGTAGTTGACATCCATGGTGACGACTTAATTCTCGGAGACGATTGGCTCAACTGTTATGGAGCTATTCTGAACTACCGAAAGAGAGTCATTTCTATCATTGCTGATGACGGATCTGAACACCTATTTAGAGGATGGAGACCGGGAAGCTCGGGAAAATTGATCAAAGCAATGAAAGCTTTAAAATTACTGAAGCAGGGATGTCATGGAATTTGGTGCTATGCCATGAAGAAAGAAGAAGGAGTAGAACTCTCATCTATTCCAGTTGTGAATGAATTTTCAGATGTATTCCCTGACGAACTACCTGGGTTATCTCCGCAGAGAGAAGTGGAGTTCACTATCGAATTAGAGCCTGGAGCCGCTCCTATTTCCAGAGCACCATACCGCATGGCGCCAACCGAGATGTATGAACTAAAGAAGCAACTGGAGGAATTATTACAGAAGGGTTATATTCAACCTAGCGTTTCTCCTTGGGGAGCGCCCGTTCTCTTTGTCCGGAAGAAAGACGGATCCCTCCGGTTATGTATTGATTACAGGGAGCTTAATAAGGTGACGATCAAGAACAAATATCCTTTACCTCGGATCGATGACTTGTTTGACCAACTGCAAGGAGCAAGGGTATTCTCGAAGATCGACTTGCGATCAGGATATCATCAGTTGAGAATTAAGGAATTGGATATACCGAAATCTGCTTTCAGATCCCGGTACGGGCACTATGAATTCGTGGTGATGCCATTCGGACTTACCAATGCTCCTGCGGTATTTATGCAACTGATGAATCGGGTATTCTTAGAATACCTAGATAAGTTTGTGGTTGTTTTCATCGATGACATCTTGATCTATTCGAAAGACACATAGGAGCATGCCGAGCATTTGCGTGTGGTTTTGAGCACCTTGAGGAAGGAACAGCTCTATGCGAAGCTTTCTAAATGTGAGTTCTGGCTTAGGGAAGTAACTTTCCTTGGGCATGTGATATCAGCTGACGGAGTTCAGGTGGACCTGAAGAAAGTCGAAGCAATCTTGGAATGGGAAGCTCCTAAAAACGTGAAAGAAGTCCGAAGCTTTTTAGGACTTGATGGATATTATCGCCGTTTTGTAGAGGGATTTTCCAAAATTGCTCGTCCACTCACTCAGCTGTTACAGAAAACTCAAAAATTCACGTGGAATGAGAAATGCCAGGCTGGTTTTGATGAACTTAAGAAGAGACTGACAACAGCGCCTATATTAGCATTACCAGATGGAACTGATGGATTGATGGTATAGAGCGACGCTTCAAATCAGGGTCTGGGATGTATGTTGATGCAAAAGGATAAGGTGATTGCCTATGCCTCTCGGCAGTTGAAACCTTACGAAGTAAATTACCCGACTCATGATCTGGAGTTAGCAACTGTGGTCTTCGCCTTGAAAATCTGGCGACATTATTTATACGGTACTCGTTGTCAGATCTTTACAGATCATAAAAGCCTCAAGTACATTTTCAGTCAGAAAGAATTAAACATGGGGCAAAGAAGGTGGCTAGAATTGATCAAGGATTACGACTTAGAAGTTCTCTATCATCCGGGAAAAGCAAACGTAGTAGCCGATGCATTGAGTCGTAAACCTGTTTCCCTTCGAGTGTTGGAAGCACTTACATCCCAAACCAGCATTCAACAAGAACTGATCCGTGAAGGGATTGAAGTATGGTCACCAGGAATCCAAGGGCAACTATACGTGATGGAACTGACTTCGTCACTAGTCGAGGAAATCAAATCTAAGTAGTTGAATGATTCTATGATCCTTAGGTTATGTGATGAAGTAAAGAAAGGAAAGGCCCCAGGATTTGTGATACAAGATGATGGAGTTCTGAGATTTCAGAGTGGACTTTGCGTTCCCGATGATGATGAATTGAGATGGTCAATTCTGAAGGAAGCTCACAGCGCGCCCTATTCTATTCACCCGGGCAGCAGTAAGATGTATAAGGATCTAAAACAAAACTTCTGGTGGGGAAATATGAAGAAGGACGTAGCAGAGTACGTTTCGAAGTGTTTGACTTGTCAGCAGTTTAAGATTGAACATCAGCGACCTGCCGGAATGTTAAAGCCGCTTCCGATCCCTGAGTGGAAGTGGGAGGATATCTCGATACATTTCATCACCAATATGCCAAGGACCAAGACGGGAATGAACATGATTTGGGTTATAGTTGATCGACTAACCAAGTCGGCTCATTTCCTAGGAATTAAAGACACGTGGGGACCCGAGAAATTGGCACGAGTATTTGTTGCAAAGATAGTCAGATTGCACGGGACGCCGAAGACCATTATTTCAGATCGAGATGGTCGCTTCGTGTCGCAATTCTGGAAGGCAGTTCACAGGGATTTGGGGACCGAGCTAAACTTTAGCACGACTTATCATCCCCAAACAAACGGTCAGTCCGAAAGGACTATTCAAACAGTAGAAGACATGCTTAGAGCTTGTGCTTTGGATTGGTCAAATGATTGGGAACTTCACTTGCCATTGATTGAATTCACCTATAACAATAGTTGGCATGCTTCTATTAAGATGGCACCGTTTGAATCTTTGTACGGGAGAAGATGCCGATCACCCTTGTGCTTGGATGATTCTTCGGACTTGATCGGGACGGAACCGGAATTGATAGTTCAAACTCAAGAGAAGATAGCTTTGATTCGGGAAAGACTGTTGACTGCCCAGAGTCGACAGAAGTCTTATGCAGATGTGCGTCGTCGCCCTCTGGAGTTCGACATTGGGGACCACGTACTACTAAAGGTGTCTCCTACACGAGGAATTTTCCGTTTTGGGAAGAAAGGTAAGCTAAGTCTGAGATATATCAGGCCATTTGAGATCCTCGAGAGAGTTGGGGATTTAGCCTACAGGTTGGCCTTACCGCCATCGCTGAGTCACGTTCACAATGTGTTTCACGTATCCCAATTACGGAAGTATGTACCAGATCCCAGTCATGTCATTGAGTTCGATGAGATCGAGATAGCTAATGATGGCACCTTCGAGGAGAGACCAATCAAGATACTTGAGAGTCGGATCAAACAATTGAGGAATAAACCAATACCCTTGGTTAAAGTACAATGGTCACGGCATGGAGTTGAAGAAGCCACTTGGGAAATGGAGGACAGTATGAAGACTAGATATCCAGAGTTGTTTTCATCTTAAGTTTTGGGACGAAACTTCTTTTTAGGGAGGAAGGATGTAATACCCAATATTTCTGATATGTATATGAACCTTATGTTATTGTAATTGTTGCATTTTGATCTGAGTATTATCCTCCGTATTTCATGATCTGGTGTTGTTGAACGCATGATTTCATGAATGTGATTTAAATTGTTATTCTGCGCAAGTAGCGCACGCTATCGACTAAGTGTAGCGTACGCTAATTTGGATTCGTAGCACACGCTGTGCATGAACCTTAGTGCACGCTATACGTAGTCAGCATGATTAAGACAGGGTGGTAGGTGAGATCGGCTGAGGATTTCGGTCGGAGCATGTCGGGATGAACCTGGACGGCTTTCGGGAAAAGCCAAGTCAACGCAGTAGCGCACGCTAATGATATGAGGATAGCGCACGCTAAACGCTGAATACAATGAAGTGAGTAAGTTTCGTATGGCCGCTAGCGCACGCTATGGATAAGGACTAGCGCGTGCTAATAACCATTTCCTATATATAGGACAGCTTACTTTTTCATTATTCATATATTTTCACTTCCCTAATCCGAATTTTTTAGCTTAGAGAGTTACTTCCTCCCTCTTCAACCTCTCATATCATCCTCCTAGCACGAGTTTGAAGATTGTAGATCTTTGGAGATTGGTGTTCAAGCCCTCGGTGTTGGATTTCCTCAAGTTCCTTCGTGTTCTTCGCTACTTTGAGGTAGGTGATTCTTCACCAATATTAGTAGTATTCTGAAGGACATTTTGATCATGTTTTGGGATTATCTAGTCAGTTAAATTCGTAAGTAGTCGAACCTCATGTGTTAGAAGGATATTTTCGATGTTTCGGTACTTATTCATCGTATAATCTATTGAACCTATTAGTGTTTGAACTCCTAGCATATTCATGAAGCTTCAAAACCAATTATGACCAGTAGATGGAGATTACCAAGTTCTTATGTCTTTACATAAAGGAATCATACGTTTTGGGACATGTAATGGATTGAACTTAGGATATTCCTTGAAAATCAAGATGAATTATGGTGTTGTGATGATTATGCGTAACCTTGTATCTCGTAGTCGTTTTATCCGTAAAGATCTTTCACAAACCATATGAGCATGATATGCATGGGGATGACATGTATTATCACCATAGGATTCATGAGTTTCATCACCATTAGATCAAGTTTTCTGCCAGTAGTAAACTTTCATGCACGGTTAGCGCACGCTAACATATGTATATTAACGTGCGCTATCGGGAATGAGTTAACGTACGCTACGTTTGGTACGTAACGTACGTTATGTTATCAGTCGAGTCAGTCGGCTGATCAGAGAGAACTGTCAGTACATGGCTAGCGTACACTAGACTTGGTCATTTGCGTACGTTAACGGGCAGACTTAGCGCACGTTACGTAGAGTACGTAGCGTACGCTAAGTAGTTCAGGCAGATTGCATATTTAGAGCTTTTGGCCGTTGACCGGATTGATAGGCAGTGTAAGACTTGAGATGAATTCTATACCATTTCTTTTGTTAAGGTTCGAGCTTGCTACGTTGATCGAAGGAGGCGGCCTTCGAGTGTGTTGAGATCATTGGAGTGTTTCGTTCTTGCCATCTTCGAGGCAAGTATCGTAATGTGTTAATATTGGTATTTTGAGCATGCATGTGGTTTATTCATGTTGTTGAACATGGGACTTATTTCGTTGAAATTGTCATGATATTTGTTATCTAGTGTTTGTATGTTCATGTTGATGGACATAGTGATTTGGCATATATGTATGCATGAGTTGTGTTTGTGTATGTTGTACGATCTATGCTGAGGGCACTGGATCGGATGTCCACCTCGTGTTGGTCCGACGGGATCATCTTGGGATCTAGGCTGAGGGCGCTGGATCATTGGACGGGTTATTTCCACCTCATGTTGGTCCGACGGGATCATCTTGGGATCTATGCTGGATCATTGGAATACCCTAGATGTGTTAATGGAATCTTTTGGATTCGCATTGTCGGATTCCGGTAGCGGAAGTCCGTGTGGTGTATCTTATTACGTATTGTTGATGCACATTGGATTTGTTTAATATGATACTTGTACTAGCATCGTTTTGCTAACCCCTTCGGGGGTGGACATTTGTTTTGATGTTCAGGTAGCCGAGGAGCGGGGAAACAGCCACAGTACCGATGTGACGACGAAGGGGTTCAGTGATGTTTGTTGTTGTTTGTGATTTGTCTTCTTGGATTCAATTTCAGTACTCGAGTACGCGTGTCTTATTAATATCATTTCGATATGGTTGTATTAATTAACTCGTTGAACCCGTTGGAACCGGTTTTGTAATTTGAATTTCCGTGGTATTGATGGATTATATTTACATTTCTTTTATTTAGCCTTATAAATCCTTACTTAAAGGGTTTACGGCGCTGTAATTATTCAGAATATCTCGGGGTGTTACATCTATGATGCTCAACCACGGGATATTCCCGTATCCCAAGCTATTGCCGATTTTAACAAGGAGTTGGGCTATGTGAAGACCCAAGTTGTCGAGGAGAGCGACAAAATTTTCCATTTTTCCAGGCGGATGAAATTGTCGATTCGGGACTATATGTCTGGGCTCATGTGCACTACTTTGAAGGATTATCAGAGTAGGGCTCTTGCTTATGATATGTCGGTGACGGATAGTGATGTGGCTCGTGAGAAGCAGAAGTCGGTCGGAAATTTTTCTGGTCCCAAGGGTGGAGGCCAACAGAAATTTCAGGCTGCGAATATTTCTTCGAGCGGTTCGGCTCGTTTCTCAGGGAGTTTTCGAGGTGCCGCCGGAACCTCCGTTCGTGAACCCACATGCTTTAACTGTGGCCAGCAGGGCCATAGGAACCGGCAGTGTTCTCGTCCGAGGTTGACTTGTCATACTTGTGGTCAGTCGGGCCACAAGGCCCTCTTTTGTGAACAGATCAGACTGATTCGCGACACCCGTTCTGCTCACCCTGCACCTATGGAGCCAAGTGTGAACCAGGGCTCGTTTGCTCCGCAGCCTCCGCCGAGTGCCGGTCGAGGTAGAGGTCGGGGTCATCCCGCTAGAGGAGGAGCTTCCAGTGTCGGCTATGCCCAACCGCGTATCTATGAGATGAGGAGGTCCAATGATCCAGCAGCCACTGTGGCGATAAGTACCGTTCATATCCACTCCCCTCCCGTCAGTGTGCTTTTTGATTCGGGTGCTACGCATTCATTCATATCGCTGGAGTGTGTACGCCGTTTGAGTCTCGACTGTTTGTCGCCTTGCGAGTCTTTCATCGTTAAACTTTCTAGCGGTGATAGGATCATTAGCGATCGAGAGGTCCAAGACTGCTCTGTGTTTATTTGTGAGAGAGCTTGGCTCTCTAATCTTATTGTCGTTAATATTAAGGGTGAGGATTTGATTCTCGGGGATGATTGGCTCGAGCGGAATGGCGCAATCATGAACTACCGCACGAGAATCATCACTATGTTAGCTGAGGACGGCACCGATCACTCTTTCGCTGGGCGAAAGAGGGGAAACCAGAAGTTCGTTATTAACGCCTTGAAGGCCATGAGACTCCTATGAAAGGGGTGTACTGGTTATTTGTGCTATGCTTTGAAGACGGAGGATGGTGGAGTCGAGTTTTCGTCGATTCCAGTCGTTAGCGAGTTCCTTGATGTATTTCCTGACGAGCTACTGGGGTTGCCACCGGATCGTGAGGTCGAGTTTGCTATAGAGTTAGAGCCAGGCGCGGCTCCAATTTTGAAGGCGCCGTATCGCATGGCACCTTCAGAGATGGCCGAATTGAAGAAGCAGTTGAGTGAACTTCTTGAGTCGGGGTATGTTCGACTGAGCGCCTCACCTTGGGGCGCACCGGTCCTGTTTGTGCGAAAGAAGGATGGTTCACTGCGTTTGTGTATCGACTATCGCGAACTAAACAAGGTGACCATAAAGAACAAGTATCCTTTGCCGAGGATTGATGACTTGTTCGATCAGTTGCAGGGAGTTGCGGTGTTCTCGAAGATTGATTTGAGATCGGGGTACTATCAGCTCCGGGTGAAGGAGTCCGATGTGCCGAAAACAGCTTTTCGGACGAGATACGGACATTATGAGTTCGCAGTTATGCCTTTCGGGTTAACTAATGCGTCGGAGGTGTTCATGCCGTTGATGAACAAAGTTTTTATTGAGTATTTGGATAAGTGTGTCGTCGTCTTCATTGACGATATTCTTATTTATTCGAGGAACGAGGAAGAGCATGCCCATCATTTGCGAGTAGTGTTAGACATTTTGAGAACCGAGCAACTCTATGCGAAGTTCTCGAAATGTGAGTTCTGGCTGAAGAAAGTGATGTTTTTAGGTCACGTGATTTCAGCCGAGGGGTTCGTGTGGATCCGCAGAAGGTTGAGGCCGTGTTGGATTGGGCACCGCCCAATAATGTGAAGGAGATCCGCAGTTTCTTGGGTTTGGCCGGCTACTACCATAGGTTCGTCGAGGGTTTCTCGAAACTGGCTCGGCCGCTTACACAGTTGCTCCAAAAATCTGAGAAGTTTGTTTGGAATGACGAGAGACAGTCGATTTTTGAGGAGTTGAAGAGGCGTTTGACTTCAGCCCCGATTTTAGCATTGCCGCGTGGCAACGGGGGCTTTGCTATTTACAGTGATGCTTCGGGTCAGGGTCTTGGGTGTGTATTGATGCAGCACGGCAAGACCATTGCTTATGCGTCGAGACAGTTGAGGCCGTATGAGCTTAACTACCCTACTCATGATTTGGAGTTAGCGGCAGTTGTTTTTGCGCTTAAGATTTGGCATCACTATCTTTTCGGCTCTGCATGTCAGATTTTTACCGATCATAAAAGTCTGAAATACATATTTACTCAGCGGGAGTTGAATATGAGGCAGAGGATGTGGTTAGAGTTGATTAAGGATTATGACCTCGAAATCCTTTATCATCCAGGCAAGGCGAACGTCGTGGCCGACGCCTTGAGTCGGAAACCGGTTGCGTTGCGAACGCTAGAGATCCTTACGTCTCAGTCTGAGCTTCAGCGAATTTTGATCGAGTTAGATGTTGAGGTTATGTTGCCTGGAGCTGTCGGGCAACTTTGTGCTTTAGAGATTCTGTCGTCTTTGATCGATGAAATTAAGCTGAAGCAGTTGGAGGATCCGATGATTACTCAAATCCGAGAGAACGTTCTTAAGGGAAAGTCTCCTGGGTTTGTGATTCACGAGGATGGTGTTTTGAGATTCTAGGGTCGGCTTTGTGTACCGAACGACTCAGAGTTGAGACAGAGTATTTTGCGTGAGGCCTATACTACATCTTACTCCGTTCATCCTGGTTCGAGTAAGATGTACAAGGACCTGAGAAGGAATTTCTGGTGGAATGATATGAAGGAGGAGGTCGCGCAGTTTGTGGCGACATGTTTGACTTGTCAGGAGGTCAAAATCGAGCATCAGCGACCGGCCGGGTTCTTGCAGTCACTTCCTGTTCCGGAATAGAAATGGGAAGACATATCGATGGATTTCATTACGAGTTTGCCGAGATCGAGGTCGGGCATGAATATGGTATGGGTGATTGTTGATCGTCTGACCAAGTCGGCACATTTTATGGGCATCAAGGACACTTGGGGCCCGGAGAAGTTGGCGTGTGTGTTTATCACGCAGATTGTGAGGCTTCACGGTACTCCGATGTCTATTGTTTCGGATCGTGATGTCCGTTTTGTATCACATTTTTGGCAGGCGGTGCATAAGGCGTTGGATACTCATTTGCGTTTGAGTACCTCTTTTCATCCCCAGTCAGATGGACTGTCGGAACGCATTATCCAGACATTTGAGGATATGTTGTGTGCTTGTGCTCTCGATTGGAGCAATGACTGGGAGGAGCATTTGCCATTGATCGAATTCACGTACAACAATAGTTGGCACGCGTCGATTCGGATGGCACCGTATGAGGCACTTTATGGGCGGCGTTGTCGATCACCAATTTGTTGGAATGAGGCGTCCGATTTGGTCGGGACCGAGACGGATATTGTTTTAGAAATGAGGCGGAAGGTGGATTTGATTCGAGAACGGATGTTGACCGCTCAGAGTCGACAGAAGTCGTATGCCGACGTCCGTCGTCGACCTTTGGAATTTAAGGTGGGAGACCACATTTTTCTAAAGGTGTCGCCGACGAGGGGAGTTTTCCGTTTCGGGAAAAGGGGAAGTTGAGTCCGAGATTTATCGGACCCTTCGAGATTCTCAAGCGAGTCGGTGGGTTAGCATACTGTTTGGCGCTACCCCCCGCCCTGAGTCATGTTCATAGCATTTTTCATGTTTCCCAGTTGAGGAAATATGTCCCGGATCCTAGTCACGTCATCGATTATGGTGAGATTGATGTCGCCGAGGATATTACTGTAACACCCCAAACTAGGCGGATATTACAGTGCCGTAGATCCCCAACTGGGACCCACCAGGCAAATGAAAATGAATGAATTACACAAGATAAATGTAGTACCGAACTACATTACGGCAATAATTACTCCGACGAGGAGTTTAGTTACAACACACCAGGACAATACCGAATACTAGTGTATTTTATATGAAGATAAAATACACAACACTGAATGAAACGGAGTATTCAAATGAAAGTCTGCAGCGGAAAATAAAGGACAATAACATGAATAACTGAAAGATCGGGGCCCACTAATAGAATCACTAGGAATCATCGACATCAACATGCTATTCCCGTGCGTTTGCCTTGCCATGACCTGAAAAACAAAATCCCCAAACGGGGTCAGTTACAAAGAACAACAATCCTCAAGAGTTGAAAATACACAATCATGATTATATTTGAAATTATGAATTATCCTGTCGAAACATACGCAATCAAACATGCTGTATGAATCGACTAATCAAGACGGCTCAATGGAATGGCGCCACACTACGTCCGGATGGAAATGTGTCCGTGCACAAGCCACCAACGATCAAACACGCGTGGTCTTGTACCTAATCACTCACGAGCAATCGACTCGTGTGCACACCCAATGTGAGGCCACCAACCAACACACGACTATAATGTGCCCGACATGAAAATCCTACACATACCAACTGCACGCCAAGATGACCCGAATGCCACAATATGACAAAAGTGACATCGAAAATGAATAATGACTCACCGAGATGGAATAGTAATGAAATAAATGACAACTCAATGAAAAGATTGGAACCGCTTCCTTATGATCAAATGATTAATTGATAACAACAAGTTTTGATACGGTTAATATAATGATGAATGAGTTATGATTATGAATGAACAACAACAAAAGACATGAATATCCTTTTAACCGAGTAAGAATTAACTTACAAAATACCGATGTAGAAAGTCCTTCCACGAACAAATGTCCTAAATGAAGTGTCGGTCGCACGAACAACCTTAATTCAATACAATTACCGACAATCCGATCAATATACGAATTAAACATGAATATAACGAACTCAAAACGTCGATACGACTAAACCAAGTCCACAGAGGCATTAAATCAAACACGTTGTATCCAAACTCCGATTGTTTACAATCAAACCTCGATATACCAATATCAAAATCCCCAAGAAGTGTTTCAAACCAACAAAACATCTCCAATACGATCAATAATCCGTTATGAATATCCGAAAACGTGATTATAACAACAATTGGTCGAAAATCCCCAATTCCAACTCGATATTCAAAGTGTTCTTGAATAATCCCTCAATAATCCAATGAATCCTTATACAAACTCATAATCATATACATATCTCTTCATATAACATGATTATAACGTCCAAAACATCATATCTCAACACAAAATCGAAGTCCAAAGTGTTGAAGGAATTACCTCTTGAAGATACAAGTACTTTAATCGAAGAACAGGCGTTAGTTTGATTATCCGGCTTCACGATCGAAAGGAGATGAAGAAAATCAAACACCCAAATGATTTGTGAAGGAAAAACCCTCCCTCAAGCCTTATCTCTCGGTTGAAGGTGAAGAAAAGGAAGAAAAATGGGTGAAATCTTTGAAAAATGAATTTATAGGGGTTGACTACCTTGCCGACACGGCCGTGCCGATCGGCACGGTCGTGTCGCATGATTGGCCGACACCGGCCGACAGGACTCGGCCGTGTCCGGCTTGACACGGTCGCGGCCGAGGGCCTTCCGATAGCGACCCGCCGACAATGGCGACTTCGGCGCGACTCGGCCGTGTCCCGGGACACGGTGGCGTGTCGGCGATCGTTCGAGCTTATCCTAAGAGTATGCAGCCGGGCCGTGTCGGACGACACGGCCGAAGTTCGGTCGGCGAAACTTCGCATTTCGACGAAATGCAGCACGCACGGGCCGTGTCGGACGACACGGCCGAAGTTCGGTCGGCGATCGCCAAAATCAAACGACCATAACTCTCTCGTCCGGACTCCGATTGACTCACCGTTTGAACCATTGGAAAGCTAATTCGATGCTCTATAATATTGCAAAGATTTAGAATTTTTGGAGTTACCAAAAATTAATGGTGATCTAACAAAGTCGAACTCAAATGAGGAAAGTTGAAACAATGAACAATAACGATACACAACTCGAAGTTTTTCCGAACGGTGAACACGGTGAAAGAACATGATTGATGAATGATTATAATTGAGTGAAAATCCACTGAGTGACAATCACCGAATGAAATTACTGAATGATAATGACTGAATTACAACCGGGTATTACATACACCCCCCCTTAAAAGAGTTTCGTCCCCGAAACTAAGGGTCAAACAACTCGGGATAACTCTCCCGCATATTCTTCTCGGTTTCCCAAGTGGCCTCTTCAACTCCGTGTCTAGACTACTGAATCTTGACCAAAGGGATCGTCTTATCCCTCAACTGTTTGATTCGCCGCTCCAACACTCGCACAGGACGCTCCTCGTACGAATGCTCATCCGCGATCTCGATTTTTTTTGAACTGAAGTATGTGACTCGGGTCGGCAACAAACTTTCGCAACTGAGAGACATGAAACACATTATGAATTCGGCTCAACGCCGGAGGTAAAGCCAACCGATAAGCTAACTCGCTTACTCGACCCAAAATCTCAAACGGTCCAATGAATCTCGGACTCAACTTTCCCCTCTTCCCAAAACGGAAGATACCACGACTCGGGGATACCTTGACCAACACATGGTCACCAGCCTCGAACTCTAATGGTCGACGACGGTTATCTGCATATGATTTCTGTCGACTCTGAGCGGTCAACAAGCGACTCTTGATCAAAGCTACCTTTTCTCGGGCGGCTATAAGCATATCGGGCTCGGTGCCGATTGATTCTGACAAGTCATCCCAACACAAAGGAGATCGACAAAGACGGCCCACATAAGGTCTCGTAAGGTGCCATCTTAATGGAAGCATGCCAACTATTATTATACGTGAACTCGATCAGTGGTAGTTGGGCTTTCCAAATCGTCCTTCCAATCGAGGACGCAAGCTCTCAACATGACCTCTAATGTCTAAATAGTCCTCTCTGATTGTCCGTCGGACTGAGGATGAAAGGCAATACTGAGATTAAGCTGAGTTCCCACAGCACGATGAACTGATTTCCAAAAATAGGATACTAATCGTCCGTCACGATCGGAAACGATACTCTTAGGAGTACCGTGCAGTCTCACTATCTCCTTGATGAAGAACTGGGCCAGTCTTTTGGGACTCCACAAATCCTTGATTTCAAGGAAATGAGCTAAATTAGTAAAGCAGTCCGCGATCACTCAGATCGTATTTATGCCACGACGACTCGTCGGCAATTCGTGATGAATTCCATAGAAATGTCTTCCCACTTCCATTCTGGAATAGGGAGCGGTATCAGCATACTCGCCGGTCGCTGATGTTCAATCTTAACTTGTTGACAGGTTAAGCATCTCGAAACAAATTCTGCGACTTCTCGCTTCATATTACTCCACCAGAAATTTTGTTTCAAGTCCTTATACATCTTGCTGGACCCCGGATGAACAGAATAAGGGGTAGCATGAGCTTCTCTCAAAATAGAATTTTTCAACTCGTCATTCGCCGGTATGCACAACCGGTTCTTAAACCTCAAAAGTCCATCCTCGTGGATCACGAATCCAGGGGCTTTCCCCTGAGCCACATCTTCACGTATGCGCAACAATGAAGGGTATGAACTCTGATTCTCTCTGATTACCTCCTCAAGTGACGATAAAATCTCTAACATACAAAGTGTCCTGAATTACCGACGGACCTCGATCTCGGGTCAAAGGAAATCCTGTTGAAGCTCCTTCAGAACTGTTAAACGAGCAAGAATCTGCTCCTGAACGGACTTACGACTCAAGGCGTTGGCGACAATGTTCGCCTTGCCCGGGTGGTAAAGGATATCGATATCAAAATCTTTGATTAATTCCAACCACCGTTTCTGTCGCATATTTAACTCCTTCTGAGTAAATATATACTTCAACTCTTGTGATTGGTGAATAACTGAAAGGTGACGCCATAAAGGTAACGACGCCAAATCCCCAACGCGAAAACCACGGCTGCTAGCTCCAAGTCGTGGGTTGGATAATTAACCAGCTAATCCGAGGAAACATCGGATTTACTTAATATCTCTCGGAGGTTGCCAATCTCGGATAGTCTCCGACTTCTGAGGGTCGACACGAACTCTGTCGGATGAAATCACATGTCCGAGAAAAGTCACCTCGGACATTCAGAACTCACATTTGGAAAACTTTCCATAGAGTTGCTCTCGTCTCAACACGTCGAGAACCTGATGAAGATGAATCTCGTGTTCCTCTCGGTTACGAGAATAAATCAAAATGTCATCGATGAAGACAACAACAAATCGATCCAAAAGTCGATGAAGACCCGATTCATTAGTTCCATGAATACCGCAGGTGCATTAGTTAGCCCGAACGGCATAACTACGAACTCAAAATGACCATAGCGTGTTGAAACGCCGTCCTCGCGATATCCGACTCTCGAATCGCGGTGATGATATCCGGATCTTAAGTCGATCTTGGAAAATCGAAGCTCCCAAGTTGATCCAAAAGGTTATCGATACGGGGTAAAGGATACTTATTCTTGATTGTCACCCTATTCAACTCCCGATAATCGATACACAAGCGAAAAGAACCATCCTTCTTTTTGACAAACAAGACTAGTGCTCCCCACGAGGACGCACTCGGTCGGATATAACCTTTCTCGAACAATTCCTCAAGTTGATTCTTCAACTCTCGCATTTCGGTCGGGGCCATTCGGTGCGGTGCCTTCGATATCGGGACGTGCGTGCTCCAACTCAATCGTGAATTCCACATCCCTCTGTGGAGGCAAACCGAGTAACTCGTGCGGAAATACATCGTCAATTGATGACAATGATACCACGAATGATTGAACATTTCGATTGCCCTAGAATGGTCAATCGATAAAAAGAGATATCAATAATGATTGAACAACTCGATTGCCTTAGAAAGGTCAATCGATGAAGATGATACAATGAATGTTTGAATAACTCGATTGTCTTCGAAAGGCCAATCGATGGAAATGATACAATGAATGATTGAATAACTCGATTGCCTTAGAAAGGCCAATCGATGAAAATGATATAATGAATGATTGAATAACTCGATTGCCTTAGAAAGGCCAATCGATGAAAATGATATAATGAATGATTGAATAACTCGATTGCCTTTGAAAGGCCAATCGATGAAAATGATACAATGAATGATTGAATAACTCGATTGCCTTAGAAAGGCCAATCGATGAAAATGATACAATGAATGATTGAATAGTTCGATTGCGGAATTTCTCTGCTTTCGCCATAATAGGAATTTTACTGGAACAACGGGGATTACTTCCCTGAAGCACACATTCGACAACTAACGACGGAAAGATAGCGACCAAACGCTAACAAACACTGAGGATAGTATCGAGACGGTTAAACCAACTAATACCGAAATTACATCATCCTAAGATAAATTCACCACGATTAGATCCATCAACCAATCGCGGTCATTAAGTAGGACTAACCCGAAATAAGTCTATTCAAGCATGATTCGAAAATGAATGAATGCGGTGTACCAGCATCAAAAGGTACACACAGGTTGAAATAAAATTACGAGTATACCTGAAATCATTCGGACCACCGGATCGTCGATCCTCCTCATCATATTAATCTGGGACTTGCCAGCCCCCGAACCGGACGCTCCCGTCTGATAAATACGAGCTCCATCTCTATTTGCTTCCATTGTCTTAAGCAGCGATGACAAAGCGATCGATTCTCAAACTATTTGGTTGCTTCGGGGCCTGAGATGCCGCTGGAGCCGACTTGGGGTCCTTTCGGCAAAAACGGGCCTTATGCCCAAAATTCCCACAATTATAGCACGTGATAGACGGTTTCAGACACTCAGTGCTGAAATGACCCGGCGTTCCACAATTGAAACAGGTGATGGCCGAACTGGCCGCTCGGGAATGATATCTCGCACGATTATGCGCCGTAGGAGGTCGCTCAGAAATGATAGGACTCACACGAGGCTTCTTGAAGGTGGACTGACCGCCTTCGGATTGATTACGCTTCGTTGATTTCTTGCTGTTAGATGTTGGTTGTTGTTCAGCTCTTTCCTTTGCTGCCGTCTCTTTCGGGAGAGTTCTCTGGATTAATCCGGTCAGTGGCGCAATGATGATTGAGCAACCGCACATGGGTCATTATGGCCTGCATAAAAGTGAGTGGATCAACCCGAACATCTTCTGATCGAGCCGAATCACAGGCACGATTTCCCGGCAGTGATTATTTCTCGGGTTTCGGTCGCACCGCGCCTCTCCCCGTGCATCCTGACAGCCTCTATCCATACTGAAGTAGGAAGGTCGCATAATGATTATATTTCCCGCATGATTAGCACGTTATGATTATGTCATGAGATGATGAAAATGAGTATACATGCTCTAACTTAGTGATTATATGAATGATTTACTGAAGTTACATGATTATCTCGATGAAATTCTTGAAATGATTATCTTGAATAACTTAACAAGATTGATAATATGATCATCCGTTGACAATCGAGTAATGAAATGAATTGAGTAATTAATGAGTTAACATGATCGTCCGATCATAATGAATGATGATGTTTGAGGATTGTTAAATGATGAATGATGAATGAATGACTATTGCCAGAAATTATACCATGGCGTTAGAAGTCTTACAGTTCTTTCGGTCGATTGGCTCGGCATTTGCACAGGTCACACGTGACGCGAAAGTCCAATGATACTAGTCCGATGACGATGATTTCAAATGAGACATGACTTGGAGGGTAGTATTCAAAACCACTCTCCGATACCAACTCTGTAACACCCCAAACTAGGCGGATATTACGGTCCGTAGATCCCCAACCTGGGACCCACCAGCAAATGAAAATGAATGAATTACACAAGATAAATGTAGTACCGAACTACATTACGGCAATAATTACTCCGACGAGGAGTTTAGTTACAACACACCAGACAATATCAATACTAGTGTATTTTATATGAAGATAAAATACACAACACTGAATGAAACGGAGTATTCAAATGAAAGTCTGCAGCGGAAAATAAAGGACAATAACATGAATAACTGAAAGATCGGGGCCCCCTACTAGTATCACTAGGACTCCTCGACATCAACATGTTATTCCCGTGCATTTGCCTTTCCATGACCTGAAAAACAAAATCCCCAAACGGGGTCAGTTACAAAGAACAACAATCCTCAAGAGTTGAAAATACACAATCGTGATTATATTTGAAATTATGAATTATCCTGTCGAAACATACGCAATCAAACATGCTATATGAATCGACTAATCAGTACGGCTCAATGGAATGGCGCCACACTACGTCCGGGATGGAAATGTGTCCGTGCACAAGCCACCAACGATCAAACACGCGTGGTCTTGTACCTGTCGGTCTCACGAGCAATCGACTGCAGCACACCCAATGTGAGGCCACAAACAAACACTCGACTATAATGTGCCCGACATGAATATACTACACATACCAACCGCACGCCAAGATGACCCTAATGCCACAATATGACAAAAGTGACATCGAAAATGAATAATGACTCACCGAGATGGAATAGTAATGAAATAAATGACATCAATGAAAAGATTGGAACCGTCGTTCCTTATGACTGAAATGATTAATTGATAACAACAAGTTTTGATACGGTTAATATAATGATGAATGAGTTATGATTATGAATGAACAACAACAAAAGGCATGAATATCCTTTTAACCGAGTAAGAATTAACTTACAAAATACCGATGTAGAAAGTCCTTCCACGAACAAATGTCCTAAATGAAGTGTCGGTCGCACGAACAACCTTAATTCAATACAATTACCGACAATCCGACCAATATACGAATTAAACATGAATATAACGAACTCAAAACGTCGATACGACTAAACCAAGTCCACAGAGGCATTAAATCAAACACGTTGTATCCAAACTCCGATTGTTTACAATCAAACCTCGATATACCAATATCAAAATCCCCAAGAAGTGTTTCAAACCAACAAAACATCTCCAATACGATCAATAATCCGTTATGAATATCCGAAAACGTGATTATAACAACAATTGGTCGAAAATCCCCAATTCCAACTCGATATTCATAGTGTTCTTGAATAATCCCTCAATAATCCAATGAATCCTTATACAAACTCATAATCATATACATATCTCTTCATATAACATGATTATAACGTCCAAAACATCATATCTCAACACAAAATCGAAGTCCAAAGTGTTGAAGGAATTACCTCTTGAAGATACAAGTACTTTAATCCGAAGAACACGCGTTAGATTGATTATCCGGCTTCACGATCGAAAGGAGATGAAGAAAATCAAACACCCAAATAATTTGTGAAGGAAAACCCTCCCTCAAGCCTTATCTCTCGGTTGAAGGTGAAGAAAAGGAAGAAAAATGGGTGAAATCTTTGAAAAAATGAATTTATAGGGGTTGACTACCTGCCGACACGGCCCGTGCCCGATCGGCACGGTCGTGTCGCACGATTGGCCGACATGGCCGACAGGACTCGACCGTGTCCGCTTGACACGGTCGCGGCGCCGAGGGCCTTCCGATAGCGACCGCCCGACAATGACTTCGGCATGACTCGGCCGTGTCTGGGACACGGTCGGGCGTGTCAGCGATCGTTCGAGCTTATCCTAAGAGTACGGCACGGGCCGTCGGACGACACGGCCGAGTTCGGCCGGCGAAACTTCGCATTTCCGGACGAGTACGGCACGGGCCGTGTCGGACGACACGGCCGAAGTTCGGCGGATGATCGCCAAAATCAAACGACCATAACTCTCTCGTCCGGACTCCGATTGACTCACCGTTTGAACCATTGGAAAGCTAATTCGATGCTCTATAATATTGCAAAGATTTAGAATTTTTGGAGTTACCAAAAATTAATGGTGATCTAACAAAGTCGAACTCAAATGAGGAAAGTTGAAACAATGAACAATAACGATACACAACTCGAAGTTTTTCCGAACGGTGAACACGGTGAAAGAACATGATTGATGAATGATTATAATTGAGTGAAAATCCACTGAGTGACAATCACCGAATGAAATTACTGAATGATAATGACTGAATTACAACCGGGTATTACAATTACTTTTGAGGAGAGTCCTTTGAAGATTTTGGAGCATCGTGAGAAGCGACTGAGGCATAAGACCATCTCTTTGGTCAAGGTGCAGTGGTCGAGACATGGTGTCGAGGACACTTGGGAAACCAAGGATAGCATGCGTGCTAGGTACCCTGAGTTGTTTGTTTCTTAATTTTCGGGACGAAACTTATTTTTAGAGGGGTAGAATGTAATATCCGCATTTTTCCTTTCTCTTAATATTCTCATTTTGGTGTATTTTTGTTTTTAGCAACTCGCTTGTAACCGTACTGACATTTCGAGGATATTTTATATCGGACTTTTTGTCGTTCAAGCTTGTTTCGGACTCGTTTTACTCGATTCGGTGTTTTATGTTGTTTCCATCGCTATTTTGGGTATCCTCGTAAATCTTCGTTCGAAACTGCCGTTTTGGGGTTGTCGGGGACCCATCTCACGTTATTGAGCTTGTTGTGAGCTTTTGTTCGGTGTTTCGACTGCGTATTGCACATTTCGGATGTTTTGGGCCGTTTTGTAATTTCCCAAAGTTTTGGGAAAATTACGTTTGTTGTTGTTTTTCCGAACCTTTGGGTAGTCGGGAATATGTTTTCCTTCAACACTTAAGTTCGTCGTCTCGAGTCCTTTACGTTTGTACCATCGTGAATTGTTCACCGTTGTATTTCGATTCTTTTTCGGTACCTCCCTTGTCTATTTCTGGCCTGTACTTCCCAGAAAAGGATGTTACGTACGTAACACACCTTTTGGTTACGTACGTAACGGCCTGGTGTAAAATAGTACAGGCATTTCTGCCTTTTGGTTACGTACGTAAGGCCCTTATGACTTACGTACGTAACACAGCTTACGTACGTTAGCAATTGGTGGCTAACGTACGTAACACATCCTGGGTTATAAACCCAGGAGTTGACCATTTTCGGTCATTTTGCATCTCTTCTCCCTTCTCTCCGACTCCAGCAACTTTCTTGGTGTTTTCCGGCGATTTGAAGCTTAGCAACTCCGAGCCATCATCTTCTTCGAGTTTTTGGAGTATATTATCAACATTTAATCGTATTCTTCGTCTTTAATTCGAGGTAAACTCCTAAAACCTTATTTTGGGTAAATTGGGGGTTTTCACGTTTTCGTCCGATTCATTCCGTATGATAGATTAATTCATGATGAATATGATTAATCTTGTTGGTATTGTTGGTTTTCCTACGGATTCATGGTATATTTCGTGGTTGTTGCGTATTCGAGAGGGTTCGGTTGTGGTCCGCCCTCGTTGTTATTTCTATACGAATATCCATGAATTATAGGTGGGTTTTCAGGTGTATTCCATTCCCATATTCATTTAGAATTGGTTGTGATTATGTTCTTCGAATCGTTAGGTTCGTGATTGACGGTTCCTAGCGTTCGTCGGTGTTTTTCCTTCTATTCTTTGCGTCATCAATTATTCAAGGCAAGTATCTTTGGAAACCTTTATGCTTAACGTGAAATGGTAATGTATATTATGTGTGATTGCTCACCTCGGGAGGGTCCGACAGGATCAAGAAGGGAGTCCAATGGTTTGAGCCTTGGATTCATGAGTTTGTTTAGCTAGCCAGCTTGGGAGGGTCCTTAGAGGCCTCGAGTGGGATTTGTGGCTTCGTCCCGGTCCTAGGCGATGCATGTGCGTTATTTGTTTTATGATATGTCCAGCTCGGGAGGGTCCTTAGAATCCTCGAGTGGGATTTGTGGTTTCGTCCCGGTCCTAGGCAAATGTGATTGACTGTTTGTTTCCGAAAAAGACATGTCTGTTTTTGGTTTTGAAATGATTTGGTGCATTGTACTATAAAGCGTGTAAGCGAATGGTTTGCCCTGATTACTTGTACTAGCGTAATTGCTAACCCCTTTGGGAACCCGTTTTGGGGAAATTCTTGTTATGGATTTCAGGTTATGTTTTGCCGGACAAGCGGGCGCTGGGACAGTACGAGGATGTTGGCCAAGGTCGTTGACATGTGCATTTGGGTCTTCTAATTTCTTTTGTCTGCTTCGATATGGTTGTTCCCACATTTATAAACTTATAGATTGTACTCGCGAGTACTTAGGCTTTTCATTCCGAACTTCGTTTTGTATTAACTCAAATTGCTATATTGTCGGTTGATGTTTATTACGCTGGTTGCTCCGGGCGTATCTTTATATGTTGTACTATTTAAATGTGTGTGTGTCCTCGCTAACTGAGATGGTTAGTCGAGTAGCGTTTCCTTATTTTATCCTGGTGGGTCCCATGTAGGGGTCCACGGCACTGTAATAGACCTCGAATATCTTGGGGGTGTTACAATAATCGCAACATACAAAGAACTCCTCGGCAGTAGTATTTACTTCGGATTTTTCATTACTCCCGTTCTCCTTCTTTTGAGTGTTTTATCTGCCTTGGCGATTTTCCTTCTCTAGTTGTCGGCAAAATTTCTTCGTATGCCCTTTCTTACCATAATGGTAGCATTCAATATTGGCATACGTCCCTCTAGAATTACTTCTTTGTGGCCCTCTATTACTCGGACCTCTACTTTGACCTCTCCCTCGTCTTTCGGTAACAAGAACATCCAACTGTGACGAAGATCCATGTGACTTTCTTCGGACCTCCTCGTTCAGCATGTTCCCCTTAGCAAGTTCCATCGAAATGACACCATCAGGGGCAGAGTTAGACAACGACGTATGAAACGCCTCCCAAGTATCCGGCAATGTGCCCAACAACCACAAAGCTTGAACCTCCTCTACGAATTTAATGCCCATTCCTGCAAGTTGATTAATGATGCCTTGGAATACATTCAAATGATCCGACAGAAGAGTCCCATCTCGATATTTTAGGTTCATCATTTGTTTAATGAGGAATAGCTTATTATTCCCCGTCTTTCGAGCATACAATTGCTCGAGCTTGTGCCACAATTCTCTCGAGCGTCCTTTTCTCCACTAATATGATTCAACACATTATCATCAACCCATTGTCGAATATAGCCACACACATGGCAATGCAAAATAGACCAATCTGGGTCGGACTTGCCTTCCGGTTTGTCTTTGCTAAATACCGGTAGATAATAATCCTTCACATATAGAAGGTCTTCCATCTTGCCTTTCCATACATGGTAGTTCGAACCATTCAAATTCACCATTCTATTTGTATTGGCTTCCATCTTACAATTGAGATCATAGAACCACGAAACAAAAGATCCCGTGGCTCCAATACCACTTTGTCGGTAAAAACGACACAAACACATCACAACAAAAAATGCAGAATCTCGTTTGACAACTTTCCTAATCTCAATTGCAACTTTTAGGTTACTGGCGAGTAGAATAAATCAAATATAACTCGACAAGCAATACAAATAATATCACAAACAATAAACAACGAGACACAATTTTTAGCGTGGAAAACCCCTCAAGACAAGAGTAAAAACCACAGGACCGAAGCCGCTTAAATCCACTATCACCAATTCATAATACACGATTCGTCCCTAGTACAAACTAGAGGTATACAACGATAATCTTCAAATACTTAGTAATAAATAATCTTCAAGTATTTGGAATACACAACAATAACAAGATCGAGAAAGAAAAAAAACACTCTAAATAGCTTACACAAAAAGCTAACAAAATACCCAAACTTCCGGACTCAAAACCTCAATCTACTCCATGAAAAGATTTGTCCAATCGCTACCAAGCTCTTGTCAAAATATCACGATGATCCGATCGGTACAACTCCGAGAAATCGAACAAATATATATCTCTCTCTTTTTCTTCTCTCTTGTATCTCTTTCTCTCTTGTGTATCTATCAAAAATGGGTAAAGATGTAATGAAAAATGCAGCAAAAATGCTGCTAAAAATAACTCCCAAAGCTGAGTTGACTTCGTGTGCCGTGGCCCGGACAGTGTGTGCCGTGGCACACTCAAGAAAATGGCGGTTGGAAGCTCACAGGGGGCCGCGGCACATAGGGTATGTGCCGCGGCGCGGAGTACAGCAGGGAAGGGAGAGTTTTCAGGGGGCCACGGCCCGGAGGGCTTGTGCCGCGGCCCGGAGTCCACAGAGGGATGGAGGATTTGAAGAAAATTGTGTGCCACGGCACAGTCCCTCCTGTGCCACGGCGCGCCATGTTCTGGCCCTATATTTCGGAAATAAGGCCTACAAATCTCCCCTTTTATGTAATATAGGAAGAAATCTCCATCCTGGCGATCGAGCAGCATATCTTAACCTTCTCTCTACTCAACGCCTTACTTAACATATCGGAACCATTATCATCGGTATGAACTTTATCAAGTTCAAACAAACTGTCCTCCAGCGCATATCGAATCTAATGATATCTAACATCAATATGTTTTGTTTGTTTGTGAAAAGTCGCATTCTTCGCCAAATGAATCGCATTCTGACTATCACAAAGAACCATGTAACGCCGTTGTCAAAAGCCCAGCTCTTATAAAAACATTTTTAACCATAAGAGCTCTTTACACGCTTCCACCGCCGCAATATACTCGGCCTCCATTATTGACAAGGCAACACACTTTTGCAATCTCGATTACCATGTGTGGATTTTCGGTTATCTTCATTACCTTCCATATCCGAATCGGAATATCCAACAAGCATAGCTTTCCCATTTCCAAATGTGATCCCCAATTTGGAAGTACCCCGTAAATATCTAAATATCCACTTTACGGCTTCCCAATGTTTCTTTCCTGGATTCGATAGAAAATGGCTCATCACTCTCACGGCATGAGCAATGTTGGGCCTCGTACATACCATAACATACATCTAACTCCCGACCGAAGAGGCATAAGGAACTCCATCCATTTCATCAATCTCTTCCTTCGTCGTAGGGCAATCCTTACTCGTCAATTTAAAATTGTTAGAAAGAGGCGAACTAACAACTTTAGCTTTGTCCATGTTAAAGCGTTTAAGCACCTTCTCAATATATTGCTCTTGTGACATGTGTAATTTCCGGGCTTCTCTATCCCGAGTGATTCTTATCCCAAGAATCTATTTAGCGGCCCCCAAGTCTTTCATGGCAAAGACTTATTCAACTCTTTCTTCAAATTGGCAATCCTTTAGGCATTCTTGTCAACGATCAACATGTCATCCACATAAAGCAATAAGATGATAAAATCATGATCTCCAAATTTCTTGAAAAACACGCAATGGTCCAGGGTCGCCTTCCGGTAGCCTTGCTCCCCCATAACCAACTCGGACTTTTTATACCAATCGTGGTGCTTGCTTCAAACCGTATTGACTCTTATGGAGTCTACAAACATAATCCTCATTTCCCTTAACATAAAACCCTTCAGGTTGCTTCATATATATCTCTTTATCGAGGTCTACATGAAGAAATTCCGTCTTGACATCTATTTGCTCAATATCAAGGTCAAGACTAGCCGCTATACCAAGGACCAATCGAATCGATCCTATCTTCAAAACTGGAGAAAAAATCTCGTCAAAATCAATGCCTTTATTTTGACTAAAGCCCTTGAATATGAGTCTAGCTTTGTATCGGGGCAATGAAGTATGCTCCTCCGACTTCACCTTATACACCCATTTGTTTCTCAAAGCTCTCTTGCCCTTCGGAAACTTCACCAACTCGTACGTATTGTTCTCATGCAATAAATTTATCTCGTCTTGCATGGCATCCATCCACTCCTTCTTGTTCTCATCCTCCATAGCCTTCTCAAAATATTCGGGCTCTCCCTCGTCAGTAAGTAAAACTTACTCATCGGCCGAATAACGAGTGGAGGGATGACAGTCCCTCGTCGACCTTCTAAGTGGAACAAATGAGGGCATGTTCGTTATGGGTAGCTAGGGATGAACTCCATCGGTATCATCTTGTCTCAACTCATCATCATCACTGGTATCATGTTGTTCTTCATTTTGAACGTCATCTCCACTGGGTGTCTCAACATCTTGTGGAGGAATGGGGTCCAAATCAATAAGATCATAATCATGTTGTGGAGCCGACTCTCCATTCTCAACATCTTTCATCGTTTGATATTCAACAAAAACAACATCTCTCGAACGAACAAACTTCTTAGTCACCAGGTCATACAATCTATACCCGAACTCATTAAGACTATAGACAATAAAGATATATGGCTTCGTCTTGGAATCAAGCTTCGACCTCTCATCTTTCGGAATGTGTTCAAATGCTTTACATCAAAAAACCCATAAGTGGCGATATGAAATGTCTTTTCTGCTCCACACTTTGTCCAGGACATCAAACTTCAAAGGAACACACGGCGTCAAATTAATCACATGAACCGCCGTGTTCAAAGCTTCCCCCCAAAATGACTTTGGTAATCCGGCATGTGAGAGCAACATCGCGTTGGGATTCGGTGCCTAAAATGAAGGCCATCGGAAGCGGTAAAATGAAAATTAATTCGATCCGAATCCCTACGAGGATCGATCGAGCTACGTATATACAAATATATAAACGAAACACAAGAGATACGAGAAACATACCCTCGTAGTTTGTTGATTAAATGGTATCCTTCTCTTGAGCTATTCCCCAAGCTTTGCTTGATCTCTACGAACCAAAGCACTCCAAGCACTTGAATGATCCAACGTCGAAATTACAACGCCTCTACTTGCCATACGCCGGAGAAACGAACGGAACGACAATCACTCGATTAACCTCTAAGGTTACGGCTAGAATCAAGTGATGGAAACTTTATATTCAAGATTATAACACTCTAAGTGCTTAATCTATATCTCTCAATTTTTATCTCTTAATATTTTCTCCAAGAATATATCTCAAGAACAATGAATAAGTATGAAGACTTGAAGAAAATCTTTTCTCTATCTCTTTTTCTTTTCTCACGTAAGTCTCAAGAACTTAGGCTAATGAGATAGTCTTCCACATTATATTCAACACCAACCACCAACATGAGATATCACTTTGATATCTTGTCCCCTCATATCTTGATTTTCATTATTAAAATGATGACCAAAGACCAAGAGGGAGTTGGTGAGAGGGGAGCGACCATCTAGAAGGAGCTGAGCGTGTTCGGTCCGTTTCGGACTCCCGTGAGTCCAAACAGATAAACTCCGATTCCGTTCTAATGTATTTATATTGATTAATTAATCCACTTAATTAATCATATCAAATACATAATAACATAATTAATTTCTCCAAGAAATAATTATATTCATGAATTAAATTAATCACCCGGTAATTTATTTAATTCATTACGCCGTAATTAATTTATCCAATAAATCAATTTAGACATCCAATGTCCCAAATTAGATATCCAATATCTAATATTCATAATGAGAGATTAAGTTCGATTCATTCCGTCGTCAATCCTATTGCGCAACTCGGTAGGTCCGTCTCAGTCAGCAATGGGAGGAACCAAAGAGTAGTAGCACCACCTAGCCAGCCTGGCGGCCTACACTGTACCCAACTGAGAACGAATGATTGGGATCATTCAAGAACCATTCTGTCGTGAATACCAGTATATGTATAAACCCTTCTTTCAAATGTTCCAATCAAGTTATAGGGTCACGGTCAGTCAGACCTTATCTGTACTTGACGCTATGCATGCGTTAATGCAAATCGAGATCATCGAGCTCTCGTGTATCCAATATAACCAGCTCCAATGCTTTGGCCAAAGACTTATGATCTCATCTGCCAATAACCGCATAGGACATATAACCCGCTCACTAACGGAGAAAGAATTCTATCTTGGTATTCAGTAAGACCTGCTACTTGTCCGTCAAGATGCACGTCGAGGTTGACCCCCACCTCTCGGTTTATAGGGTCGAACTACTCTAATGAAAATCTTGACGTCACAAGCACATCCCTACTAAATCCTCAAGTCTAAGGTTTACGAATACCTATCACAACCTTTCGATTCCGTCATTGACTGTCCCGGAGTGAAATTCGTGTGATGAATCGAGGGTGAGTCGGTCTGAGTATACTAATCCAATTAGCATACCTATAACGTGTGCTCCCACTAACCATCAGTGTTCGACAGGCACTCTCCATGTCAAAGAACACGTCATACAAGTCTTCACATAAACTTAACGCCCAGTCAAGTTTCACCGACTTGCGAACGATTAAGTATTTGAGCTATAAACCTGTCCAGTGCCGACCCCCCTTATCCAATAAGGAGTTGAATGTTTTGCTCTCAAATACATGGACTAGTTTCTATATGTATATTTATGAGTTAGGAATGCCAGTAACTTCCAGTAAATAAAGAAACATCAATTGCCTTATATAATTGATTTACATAATTACAAGTACAATGCCCTAACTCAACATCCTTTGAGTGGCATTCAAGGGCATACTCCTAACAATATCCCACTTGCACTCAATGCCACGCACTATGGTATCTAATACCCATGTTCTCCAGATGATGCTCCAAGCTAGTCTGAGAAAGTGGCTTGGTCATTGGATCAGCGACGTTGTCGGCCGAGTCTACTCTGTACAGTATAATGTATCCCTTGCGAACAAATTCTCTTACGAGATGATGCTTCCTCTCAATATGTTTGGTGCTGCTATGAAACCTCGGCTCCTTGGCCTGCGCTACATCTCTGTCGTTATCGCAGTACAGCAGAACATGCAGCTTAGCACATGATATCACTTGAAGTTCTCCCAGAAACTTCTTAATCCATAACCCTTCCTTGGAAGCCTCCAAGACTGCTTGATACTTAGCCTGACAAGTGGAATCAGCAGTCACGCTTTGCTTGGCACTACGCCAAGATACTGCTCCTCCATTAAGAGTAAATATGTAGCTAGAAGTAGACATCGAGTCATCCTTCAGTCCTTGGAAGTCCGAATCAGTGAATCCCACCACATCCAATTCTCCCACCGCCATACATCAGAACCATATCTCTAGTCCTTCTTAAGTACTTGAGAACGTTCTTTACGGCACTCCAATGTTCCCTACCTGGGTTTGCCTGAAACCTACTCACCACGCTTATAGCATGCGCAATGTCAGGTCTCGTAGACAACATAGCATACATAAGGCTACCCACGGCCGAAGCATATGGTATATTACTCATTTCCTTTCGTTATTCCTAACTTTGAGGACACATCTTCAAGGAGAGTTTTATTCCATGCCGCATCGGTAGGAACCCTTTTTTAGAATCATCCATCTTAAATCGCTTTAAGATTTTATCTATATAGAGGACTTGGGAAAGACCTATTGTTCTCTTCGATCTATCCCGGTAGAGTCGAATGCCAAGAATATAGGTTGCTTCTCCCAAGTCTTTCATGGAGAAATTACTCAAAAGCCAAGCTTTCACATAACTGAGCATTCCCACATCATTTCCTATTAGTAGAATGTCATCCACATATAGTACTAAGAATGCGATCTTGCTCCCACTGACCCTCTTGTATACATAAGGTTCCTCCTCATTTTGCACGAAGTCAAACCCTTTGACCGCCTCGTCAAAACGAAGGTTCCAACTACGCGACGCTTGCTTCAGTCCATAAATGGAATGCTGAAGCTTGCACATTTTTTGAATATCGATTTCGGACACAAAGCTTTTAGGATGCTCCATATAGATTTCCTCCTCGAGGAATCCATTAAGGAAAGTCGTCTTTACGTCCATTTTCCATATCTCATATTCGTGGTAAGCCGTTATAGCAAGCATCATGCAAATAGACTTGATCATAGCTACAGGCAAGAAGGTATCGTGGTAGTCGATCCCTTCTTTCTGGGTATAACCCTTTGCCACAAGCCTGGCCTTATAGGCGTCAACCTTGCCATCACCATCGGTCTTTCTCTTGTAGATCCACTTGTTCCCAATTGGCACTATGCCCTTGGGGCGGTCTAGTAGAGTCCAGACCTAATTGACATGCATTGAGTCTATCTCAGCTTCCATAGCTTCACACCATTTCTCGGAGTCTACATCCACCATCGCTTGGTCATAGGTCGTTGGGTCGGTCTCTTGGCTATCACTTGGAACCTCATGAAGACCCAGCTCCTCCAAGTGTATAAGCCCATACCTCTCAGGTGACTGAGACCCTACTAGACCTACGAGGTGGTTGTACTTGTGTTTCAGAAGGTTCGGTTCCAGTTTCTTGCACAGGTGTCTCCTGAGGAGTTTCATTGTATTCTTCCAAAGAAATACTTCTACATGCTCTGCCTTCCTGAATGAACTCATCTTCCAGGAAGTGTGCTTGTAAAGCAACAATGATCTTTCGATCTTCGGGCATGTAGAATAGATACCCCATCATCCTAGACGGGAATACAATGAAACGTCCCTTTGCGGACCTAGTTTCCAACTTTTCCATCTTAATATTCTTGACATAGGCGGGACATCCCCAAATCCTAATATGATTAAGACTTAGTTTCCTGCCCTCCCATATCTCATGTGGAGTTTTAGGAATGGATTTGGAAGTACATCTGTTCAAGATGTAAATGGCAATCAGGAGTGCATACCCCTACAGATAAATCGGTAAGTCAGTATAGCCCAGCATGGAACGGACCATGTTCAACAAGGTCCGGTTCCTTCTTTCTGACACACCATTTAACTGGGGAGTACCTGGAGGTGTTAGTTGTGATACTATTCCATGTTCCTTAAGGAACTCGTCAAACTCCATACTCATATACTCGCCACCTCGGTCCGACCGAAGTGCTTTGATATGATTACCAGTTTGTTTCTCGACTAGGGCCTTGAATTCCTGGAATTTCTCAAAGGCCTCGTATTTATATTTCATTAAGTATACATAACCATACCTACTATGATCATCTGTAAATGTAATGAAATATTGATATCCATCACGTGCTGCTTCCAAAACACTACATACGCCGGTATGGATTAATCCTAGTTTATCAGCGGCTCTTTCAAAAGTCCCTGTGAAGGGGGACTTAGTCATTTTGCCTTTAAGGCAAGATTCACAAGTAGGAAAGGAATCCGATCCCAATGGGCCCATAAGTCCATCTTTTTCCATTTTGTAAACCTTGGTCTGACTAACATGACCAATTCTAAGAGGCCATTTCAAAATTAAATTGGTTTCATCCCTACCACTTTTCTAGTCATAGTATTCACAACTACTTTGTTGCTGAGATTTAGATGATACAATCTATTTAACAATGTAGCAGTACCCACTAGTTTATTTCTGAAATAAATTTTGCAGGAACCATCACCAATGAAAAATGAAAAGCCTTTTCGGTCCATGACCGGAATGGATACAATGTTTTTGTGCCCCTTGGGCAAAACAAGTACATCTTATAAAGTCAAAACAAACCGGATTCTAAACCCAAAAGAAGTGATCCTATGTCGGTCGCCTCGACACTATGCCCACTTCCAACTGTGATCATAACTTCTCTAGCTCCAAGCTTCCTACTTTGTTCCAGATCCTGATTCACGGTACAAATATGAGAACTAGCACCAGAATCCAGTATCCATGAAGTAGAAAATACAGTAGCAGAACAATTTGTTTCCAAAACTGAAAGTTCTGTACCTGGAGTGCCATGAAGAATCGGACAGTATCTAGCCTAGTGGCCCAACTCACCGCACTTGAGACAGGCATCCTTCTTCTTCTTGCCTTTTGGAACCATCGGGGCCTTGCCCTTTCCTTTAAGGTCCTTAACTTGTGGTCCAGTCTGCTTCTTGGTCTTTTTCTTCTTATTCTTAGACCTCCGAGGTCAGAAAAAATCACAAGGGTAGATTCATTCATCCACGGAGTCTTCATCTGAGACTGAGCGGTCACCAGTTTGTTCATTAGCCTAGCTAAGTTACACGCAATCTCATTACAGTTGAAGTTCATAACAAACTGTGAGAAGGATTCAGGGAGAGACTGCAGGATAAGGTCGGTTTGGAGAGAAGTATCCATTTTAAAATCAAGAGCCTCCAATATCTCGATCATGGATATCATTTTGAGGATGTGTTCCCCAACCTTCTCACCTTCCTTCATCCTTGCACCAAACAGATGCTTGAATATCTCATATCTAGCAGTTCTGCTGTGCTCACCATAAACCTCGGTTAAGTGAGATAGAATCTGCCTAACAGAAGTCATTTTCTCATGAGATCTTTGAAGCTCATTAGACATGGAAGCCATCATATAAGCACGGACTTTCACGTCATCCTTAACCTATTTTTCGTGGTTTTCAATCTCTTCCTGATTAGCTCGGGTCGGCGTAGGAGGCGCCGGAATGTCCGTCTCCAAGATGTATCCCAGTGCCTCTATACTGAGGACAATCATCACATTGCGGAGCCAATCCACAAAGTTAGGTCCCATCAAGGTGTTCTTTTCGAGTAGAATTGCGAGTGGATTCATTGTCATATTGAGTGTTATGTCTGCATTAAGTACGACAGATTAATTAGTGACTCATTCAATTATGTTCTGAGTATAGAATTAAGGTCTTTTCTATTCTTGTTACCCGCTCCCACTATTTTTTTTATCGGAATAACACACTCCCATGTGAAATCCTGAAGTATCGTCGCTTTACTTCATAGTGGTGATCGAGTTCTTTATACATCTTAATAGAGGGCAACAGAACAGGTTTCTAGTCTATTAATTTTCATAAAGTGGTGTCCAACACCAACCCATCTAATAGATGATTCGATCTTATTTTTCCCCTTGTTCACTCCCCTCAACATATACGGTTTGTATAGTTCGTGAACAAGTTAAGTTTATACCATCGACGCAAATCAGTTTCACAATTGAATCTTATCCGGCAACCTATCAGGTTTCTAGGGATAAAAGTTGCTCCAACCGAAGTCATCCAGTGTGCTCCCGATAACTTACCCGTCTTCCCTGAACGACTACCCCGATAACTCGGAAGCATAGCACATCCGGTTTGGATTTCAATTTCTCGAAAACTCGATGGAGGGAAGGAAAACCTTGAAACCTTATAAACTTAATAATTTGTCGTGGGAGAATTTTCGCGATTAATGTTACACTTTGCACATTAATTAATTTAAGCACGTTTGTAGCATTCATACAATATGAACAACCATTCACAACCTAGTTGCTACCAACATGTAGTTCATGGACCGTTCCTAGAAACAAAAACTCAGTAATCTAACTACAAGTCTTCGTCTTGAATCTTTGTCTTCTCGAAACGGATCTTCCTCCAGTCTTCGTCATTACATATAAACTTTACACTGAAAATTGCATCCTAGATACAAATATTTCTCGTAAAATAAATAGTCTCAAAACGGCCTTTACAACCCAATTGAATAATACCGAACGATTCAAAACTAAGTCCATGAACCACATCACCATTCAAAATAATGCATCAAACACATTAAAATAAATGGCATTCATAATTAATCTAGATATTGATCCAATCAATATGAATTAATCCATCCAAACGAATTAATCCAATTAATTCAAACAACCATTAATTTTAGCTTGTTCCGGACGATAAAATATTTCATTAAATTAATTTCCCTGAGAATAAAATTACCATAATTATATCTTATTCCAATTAAATCCAATTTAATTTGTGGGAAATTAATTACCGAATATAAAAAAAACGGAGCGAAAAACACAAGGCCCGGACCAAGCCCAGCGTATTCTCCATCATTATCCGTCCGAATACACTTCAACTTCTTCCCGATCTCTCTCTCCACCGAAGCATGAAACTGTTTAAAACATCCAAAACTTGAAGCTGTATGCCCACACCTTCCTCGAATGATCGTCGATGAATGTGACAAAATATAGGCAACCACCAAGCGTCCTAGTCTTCATAGGACCACAAACATCGGAATGTATAAGATCAAGAACATTTTCCTTCCGTGAAGGGGTATGGCTCTTAAAAGTGACTCTTTTTTGCTTCCCAACTAGACAGTGAAAGCACCTTTTAAGATGTACATCGTGAACCCCGGATAACACCTCCTTCTTTGACAATAGCGTCATCCCTTTCTCGCTCATGTGGCTGAGCCTCTTATGCCAAAGCTCGGTCAAGTCATTATTGTCCACTGTGCTCACGCCATTAATCGTGATCTTTGGATATGTCACGTAAAGTTTCCCTGCCTTCTTTCCTCTTCTGACAATCAAGGAACCTCGAGTGAGTTTCCACACTCCCTTGCCAAACCCGCTACAATATCCATCATCATCGAGTAAGCAAACGTAAATCACATTTAGCCACATATCCGGAACATGTTTCACATTACGTAAAACAAGTTCCACACCGGTGTCGAACCTCAAGTATATGTCTCCTACTCCAACAATCTTAGATAATCCATCGTTACCCATCTTGACTATCCCATAGTCACCCAGAGTATAAGAGGAATAGAAATCTCTACGTGATGTAACATGACACGTAGCTCCACTGTCGACCACCCAACTCGACTCATCTCTGGCAAGGTTCACCATGTCATAATCGCAACATACAAATAACTCCTCGGTAGTAGTATTTACTTCGGATTTTTCATTACTCCTGCTCTCCTTCTTTTGAGTGTTTTCTCTGCCTTGGCGATTTTTCTTCTTTAGTTGTCGGCAAAATTTATTCGTATGCCCTTTCTTACCACAATGGTAGCATTCAATATTGGCATACTTCCCTCTAGAATTACTTCTTTGTGACCCTCTATTACTCGAACCTCTGCTTTGACTTCTCCCCTATCTTTCGGTAACAAGAACATTTGACTGTGACGAAGATCCCTGTCACTTTCTTCGTACCTCCTTGTTCAGCATGTTCCCCTTAGAAAGTTCCATCAGGGACAGAGTTAGACAACGATGTACGAAACGTCTCCCAAGTGTCCGACAATGTGCCCAACAACCACAAAGCTTGAACCTCCTCTTCGAATTTAATGTCCATTCCTGCAAGTTGATTAATGATGCCTTGGAATGTATTCAAATGATCCGACAGAGGAGTCCCATCTCGATATTTTAGGTTCATCATTTGTTTAATGAGGAATAGCTTATTATTTCCCGTCTTCCGAGCATACGATTGCTCGAGCTTGTGCCACAATTCTCGAGCGTCCTTTTCTCCACTAATATGATTCAACACATTATCATCAACCCATTGTCGAATGTAGACACACACTTGGCGATGCAAAATATTCCAATCCGGGTCGGACTTGCCTTCCGGTTTGTCTTTGCTAAAGACTGGCAGATAATAATCCTTCACATATAGGAGGTCTTCCATCTTGCCTTTCCATACATGGTAGTTCTAACCATTCAAATTCACCAATCTACTTGTATTGACTTCCATCTTGCAATTGAGATAACAGAACCACGAAACAAAAGATCTCGTGGCTCCAATACCACTTTGTTGGGAAAAAAACAACACAAAGACGTCACAACAGAAAATACGGAATCTGGTTTGACAACTTTTCCAATCTCAATTGTAACTTTGAGGTTACCGACGAGTAGAGTAAATCAAATACAACTCAACAAATAATACAAATGATATCACAAACAATAAACAACGAGACATAATTTTTAGCGTGGAAAATCTCTCAAGACGAGAGTAAAAACCACAGGACTGAAGCCGCTTAAATCAACTATTACCAATTCACAATACACGATTCGTCCCTAGTATAAACTAGAGGTATACAACGATAATCTTCAAATACTTGGTAATAAAAAATCTTCAAGTATTTGGAATACACAACAACAACAACAAGATCGAGAAAGAAAAAAAAACACCGTAAATAGCTTACACAAAAAGCTAACAAAATACCCGAACTTCCGGACTCAAAACCTCGATCTACTTAGGTGAAAAGATTTGCCCAATCGATACCAAGCTCTTGTCAAAATATCACGATGATCCGATCGGTACAACTCCGGGAAATCGAACAAGTATATCTCTCTCTTTTTCTTCTCTCTTGTATCTCTCTCTTGTGTATCTCTCAAAAATGGATGAAGATGTAATGAAAAACGTAGCAAAAATGCTACAAAAAATAACCCCCAAAGCTGAGTTGACTTCGTGTGCCGCGGACTGGACAGGGTGGGCCGCGCCACACTCAAGAAAATGGGGGTTGGAAGCTCGCAGGGGGCCGCAGCACATAGGGTGCGTCCCGCGGTACGGAGTACAGCGGGGAAGGGAGAGTTTTCAGGGGGTTGCGGCCTGGAGGGCTTGTGCCGCGGCACACTCCCTCCTGTGCCGCGGCGCGCCCTGTTCCGGCCCTATATTCTGAAAATAATACCTACAATTTCAAATTATCTCATAGACACTAAAAGTGGGAAATGAAATAAAGTACCAAGGGACTTTAAATTTCACATTTTCTCTATAATTAGAGTATGCAGAAGCTCTTCAGTCCTGGAAACCGTGGCCAGTGGGCAGCATATTTTGTGCGTGAGCTTTTTTTTGGCAAGAAATGCTTGAAGTAAGAATTAGTAACCACCTAGTTTTTAGCCACAAGTGAACTAGATTTTATTTACTTTCAACTCTACAGCACTTAGTGGATTCAATACTTGTATACTGATGATTTTGCACACAAAAGGTGATTAGACAATCTCCAACGAAAAAAAGTATTGTGAGGGAATATTCTTATATTACAGACCAGACATATTGTCAATACCAACTTTCTTATCCCAGGCTGATTTTGCCTGAATATTCACGTGCAGACTGTTTTCTAAACTAGGGATACCTAGAAAAATGTATCTATGAAACAGAGATTATTTGTCATTGTTAGTGAAGGTCGTAGCTTTTTTAGTTTATTGTTTCACCTAACAAAAATGATTCATAGGCCTACAAACTAAACCTACAACTAGACCTATACCATACAAAAATGACAAGTGTCAATTACTTACTATTGATTGGTTAACAAGTGACATTTGTTACATTCTTGTGGTGTAGGCCTATTTGTATGTTAATTTTGTAGGTCTATTTATCATTGATCTTCACCTAAATATTCAACACTGAGGAACTTGACATTCCTGATCCTTGCAAGGGCTGCTTCTCCACCGTATACACCAAAAGGAGACCTCACCCACCTCTATCTGCAAACATATGCCAGATAAGTTTATTTTCCTAGCTACTTCCTACCTCCTCCATTGCTGAATATGGAAAACTTTAGAATTCACTAGATCAGGTTATCAATGGCGGATGGTGAAAATGGCGGTAGGCCAAATTCCGTCGTATCCGCCTTGTGGTGCAACCATGGCCGGGCCGCCATCCTTCACAAATTCCACAAATTGCACATGGTGGTTAAGCGAAAATTTATCACTCCATTCCTCCATGGCGGCCGCCATTTGACAATCTACATTGTGCACTGGATTAAGGCTGACTGGGAGAGTTTTGCTTTGTTGGGTAGGATACGGAATGATTGACAAGAAATATGATAATAAATAGGATATAGATTAATTTTATCAATCAACATGATGTATATTTGATTGATTATTATGGTGATATTTCAATATTGAATTTGATCAAATGCATACCTTGTAGCAGTGTGGACGCCAGAAGTTGTTAAAAAATTAAGGGTAAAAAAGGACAGTTTGGATGTATATAAGTTTGTGGATTAGTTGGATAATAAGTAGAATCACTCATTCTACCAAAAAAAAAAAAAAAAAATAAGTAGAATCACTCCAATTCATATGAATATGAAATTTGACCGGACTTGGGACTGTCCCATGGGCTGAAATCCTCCCATGTATAATTATTTAGTAAATTCAACCAAAGCCATAAAAAGCTACAATTATTGTTGCCATATGCTCGCCATCCACCACAGCTTCATATAGAATGATTTGATCCTCCAGTATAAGAGTTCTAAAGCGAACCAGAAATTTTGGTATGTCCATTCTATTTATCATGTTTGCTTTGGAGGAATTTATTAGACATTCTCTTAAGCTGCTCAACAACTGAAAAGGAGATTTGACAGCTTGCATATTAACAATAGTCATCTGCTTAATTAAGAACATACTCAAGATGTGTAATACACCATTAGAGAAAGGACTCTAATTTCATATCCACCCAATATTCTCGAGAAGTTCATATTCTGGAAAAGCCTTATTGGCCGCTCTAGAAAGGGGAGCACGAGCACCAGAATTTCTCCTTGGAAGAGTGTGTTCTCATCACATGTTTGGAGATTTTGAAGGAAAAAACAAACTAATTCCCTCTTTTCCCCAATTCACTTGTAATCTCCTCCACTAGCTTTCTGTTCCTACTTGTCAAAGCGCAATATCATCATCTGTGAAGCTAACCAGAAACCCAAGCACATTTGTTGCGATACTTGCTGTTGAGGCGAATATTAAGTTCAGTTGGCGTCAGTTTTGGATTGAATCAGATTCTACATACGTGGTGTTGGAATAATTCGATACTTGGCCGTGTATTACAAAAATATTCTGAACTTAAACTATAAAAAGAACAGAAACGAAAGATTACAGTTGTAATGAACGAACAATTTTTAATAAACTACAAAGATCGTCCGAAGCTGTAGCTTCTGCCCGCAAGACGAGAATACGCCCCGGTAGTGCTCACGGAGAAGCGGCTCGTCCCCAAAGGTTAAAACGATCTGTACGTCCCGGCAGTAGCAGCACCGCAAACTGACCGAGCACCTGCGAACTGGAGTGGAACGAAGACTGAACTGTATGATATGCTACTGAACTGTATGATTTTCGTGTGTTTGCAATGAACAGAATGCTGACATATATATAGCATTCCTTGATCATGTGAAGGGACTCAAAGCCATTACTCCTGCCATGATGGCTGGCAGTTTCAGACGCCCAAAGGTCTGGTCGGATGAAGAGTCTTGCCAACTCAAGAGTCAAGCCAGCTCTCAAGAGTCTTGTCCATGCCAAAAGGCTAGTGGACTTACGGATTTGGGCCAAAAAGATAAGCCCAAACACCAGCCCAAAGCACCAATTGCCAAGTCCAAGTCCAAGTCCAAGTCCTGGTCCTGGTCCTGGTCCTGGTCCTGGTCCTGGTCCTGGACTGAGCCCGAGCCCGACCCGACCCGACCCGACCCGACCCGACCCGACCCGGACGGACGGACGGTCGGTCGGTCGGTCGGTCGGCGGCGGCGGCGCGCGTGTGTGTGTGTGTGTGTGCGCGAGGACACCCATACACACCAACCCACTTGTTATTAAGCCCATAAAGGCAAAGACTTTAAATACAAGTCAAAACCTCCATCCACAATCAATGTGGGATAACTAACATCATGTTAGTTCCTACTCCAACATCCAACTTTAACATATAATATCTCACTCACCGGAAATCGGTTTAGAAATATTAAATATACCACGTTCATCTACTCATGACGTAGATTAACATTCAATAAATATTTTAATTAAATAATAATTATTTAATTAACAATATTTATTCTTAATAAATGGTTAATTACTAAACCATTTCCAACAATCCCCACATGAGTGAGAATGCCAATGCAAAATGAATGCAAATGCATAGTTCAGTCCTCAAGAGACAATATTGCATTTGGCTAGGTGGCTTGTGACCTTGAACCTATCCATTGTCAACATCATCGAGTATACTGGCGGCATAGTGGTCATGAAAACCTTGAACTAGTCCTCCATGGTGTATACTGAGACAATAATATAGACACAATATCATCTCAATTCCTTCCGTTCTAACGTTTTGTGTCCTTTTCGGCCTTGGACACCCCTTTGGATTCATAAGTGTATCAACTGAAGCGGCCCTCACTTCACACTTATATAGGTGATTCTTATTCCAAGTATCCTACTATACTTGACCTCTCCGAGGTAATCAAGAATCATTAAAAATCATAAGACTTAACCTCACCACATGTAGGTAATCAATCACTCACTGTTCTCAGAGAATAGGTATGTTTGAGTGTTTTAACACACGGATTATTATAACTTCGTTATCCCATCAACCAAGCTCTTGGGATCCTCCGATCTACAAGGTTGGGTTTCCGCTATAATCATCCTTAAGATGTGGATTTAACACCCATTCCCTCTAACAATTTATACATTTGATCTCGATTAATACTCTTCGTCAATGGATCCGCCGATTATCTATTGACCTTACATAGTCAATTAAGATAATCCCACTCAAGATCAAATGTCTCACGGCATTATGTCGTCGACGAATATGTCGAGACTTACCGTTATAAAACATATTTTGTGCCCGTCGATAGCGGCTTGGCTATCACGGTGTATCAACACAGGCGGCACAGTCTCGTCAACATGGAATATCCTCGAGGAAATTTTTAAGCCATTCGACTTCTTCACCACTTTATCCAAAGCTATGAATTCGATTCCATGGTAGACCTAGCAATACAAGTTTGTTTCTTGGACTTCCAAGATACGGACCACCTCGATAGTGAACACATATCCACTCGTAGAAAATGAGTCTTTCGATTCGATATCCAATTAGCATCACAATACCCTTCAAGTACAATGAGGCTCTCTTGAATAATGAATCGCAAAGTTCGAGTATATTTTAAATAACTCGACTCGTCTAGAGCCCTCCAATGTTCTTTACTTGGATTAGCTGTGTAGCTACTCAACTTGTGAACCGAACATGCTATATCAGGATGGGTACAATTTGACAGATACATCAAACTCCCAATGATCTTAGCATATTCATCTTGACCCACAGGTTCACCCTTATGATAATTCAGATGAACATTAGGTTCCCAAGGAGTCTTAGCAATGGGTTTATCAAAAGCGTTGAATTTCCTTAACACTTTCTCAACATAATGAGATTGCGTCAAAGCAATTCCGTTAGGCGTTTTCAGAATCTTAATTCCAAGAATAGTATCAGCCAAACCCATGTCTTTCATGCTAAAATTCTTACTTAGCATTCGTTTCGTTTCACCAATCACACGAGAGTTGCTACCCATTATCAAAATGTCATCTACATATAGACAAACAATGACGTAATTGTCACCCGTTTTCTTAACATAGACACATTTGTCACTCTCATTAATATTGAAACCATTTGACAACATCACTTCGTCAAATTTCAAATGCCACCGCAGAGGTGCTTGTTTCAAACCATATAAAGACCGTTGTAGTTTGCATACCATGTGCTCTTTCCCAGGTACTGCAAACCCTTCCGGTTGTTCCATATAGATTTCATCTTCTAGCTCCCCATACAAGAATGCAGTCTTAACATCCATTTGATGAATCTCGAGATTGCGTAAAGCAGCAATAGCGAGTAGCACCCTAATAGAAGTAAGTCTTGTCACGGGCGAGTAGGTATCAAAGAAATCATAACCAGCCTTTTGCCTAAAGCCTTGAACTACAAGTCGGGCCTTATATTTGTCAATAGTACCGTCAGACTTGTACTTTTTCTTTAGGATCCATTTGCATCCTAAAGCCTTACAACCCTGTGGTAGTTCAACTAACACCCAAGTATGATTCAGCATAATAGACTCAATCTCAATGTCTATTGAATCTTTCCAGAAAGCCGCATCTGGACCGGATAAAGCTTCTTTTACAGATACTGGTTCACCGTCTAACATCAAAACGACGTAGTCGGGTCCGTATATCTTTACTTTCCGTATTCTAGTACCTCGTCTAGGTTCTACGTTTACTGGCGTAGACCTAGGTCGCTTTCTGTTCGGTCGTTCAGATAACACCGGATTCGGGCTAGAGGATTCATCTATGGTTTCATAACACATAGGCTCATCTACAAGTTTAGAACTTGTAGCTTCATCATCAACTCCTTTGCTAGAGTTAGGATCAACCTTATTCTTACAAGGATAGATATTTTCAAAGAATACAGCATTCCTTGATTCAATCGTTGTATTTACATGAATGTCGGGTATCTCGGATTTGTGTACAACAAACCTGTATGCGCTGCTGTTAAGTGCATAACCAATAAAGATACAATCGATCGTCTTAGGACCAATTTTAACTTGTTTAGGTAGAGGCACTTCAACTTTCGCCAAACACCCCCACACTTTGAGATATTTGTATGATGGTTTTCTTCCTTTCCACAACTCATAAGGAGTAACATCCTTACCTTTGCGTGGAATTTTGTTCAATATGTAGTTGGTCCAAGACGACTTCCCCACATGTTCTGGGGCAACCCTGAACTAATTAATAACGCATTCATCATATCTTTAAGTGTTCGATTCTTACGTTCGGCAACGCCATTAGATTGTGGAGCATATGGAGCCGTGGTTTGATGAATTATACCACTTTCGCATAATTCCTCAAATGGAGCTACATATTCACCTCCTCTATCACTTGAACCATCTTGATACGGCTAATTGATTCTCGCTTCATTCTTGAAGTTCTTAAAGGCTTCAATAGCCTCATCTTTACTTCTCAAAGATAAAGATAACAATATCTTGTGCAATCATCGATGAAAGTGATAAAGTACTTCTTACCACCTCTAGTTTGCACAAATTTTAAATCACACACGTCTGTGTGAATTAATTCAAGGGGTTTTGTGTCCCGTTTTACCGAATGAAACGGTAGTTTCGTCATTTTTGCCTCAACACAAATCTCGCATTTGTTTTGATTTTTGATTTCATTTAACTTTAGTAAATCTAAGTTTACTAATCTTTTTATAGCATTTAGATTCACATGACCTAATCTACAATGCCATAAATTTGAGCACTCAAGCAAATAAGCAGAAGTAGTAGCATTATTATTAGCAACTGCCTTTGGAGGCTTACAAGTACGAACGCTAAGTTTGAACATGTCCTCGACAATATGACCTTTCCCGAGAGTCTTACCAAACTTGCGTATTATCATAAAATCGCTACGAAGGTCTACATAAAATTTAGCTCTAACTAATTTGACACCAGACACCAAATTCTTGCGGATTGCCGAGCATGCGGACATCCTTGAGTTATCTCCACACCGAGGTGAATTGAAGCACAACAGTTCAATTCCAAGAACTGGAGAGGTACGATCACTTGCCTCTGTGATGAAGCGGTCTTGAATCTCCTTGTAAGTGAAAAACAAGTCTCGGTTCACACGGATGTGAACGATCACTTTGTATCAAGAAACCAAGTAATCAGGTTAGGTTAGAGACATGACTTACCTCGGTGATCATGGCGGCAAGATCATCTTTGTCCCAAGAGTCAAAGTCCTTCTCGACATAGTTGACTTTTCCCTTTCCCTTGTTCTTCTTCTTTGGCGATTTTCGCCATATGGCCGGGCTTGTCACAATTGTAGCACGTTCCGGTAAACTTCGTCGGAGGTGCCACATCCTTTCCCTTGCCTTTGGTAGGAAGTGGACGCTTTTTGGAAGGTCCGCCCCTACCTTCAGTCAGATTAGCCTTAGCATCCATAGGAGCTTTGGTTCTCAAGTCTTGATCACGGACTTGAGCTTCAGTTTGGAGCTTAGCAACCAAAATTTCTAGAGTCATTTCCTTTCGCTTATGCTTAAGGTATCCCTTGAACTCCTTCCAACTAGGCGGCAACTTGTCGACCAAGAGCGCCACAGTGTACGCCTCGGGTAGAGGCATCCCCTCAGAATGAACATCATGTATAAGAGTTTGGAACTCTTGTGCCACTTGGGCATCATTGGACGAGAATCCACCATTTGGAATTCGGAGAGTCTCGTCACAACAAACTTCTTCGTCTAGCAGGATTAACACGGTATTTCAACTCAAGAGCATCCCAAATTTCTTTGGCGTCTCCTTGATGTTGAACACATTGAAACGAGCCATCATCAAGCTCGTTCAACATATTCCGACACGTATAGTCGGAATGAACCAGTATCATAGTCGATACGCACTTGAACATTCGCCTCGTTCTCGGCAGGACAGAGGCTTTTCTTCACGCAGAAGCTCGCAAGCCCCATTGTGGTAATGTAAAAAAGATCTTTTGAGACCAACATTTGAAGTCGGGCAGAAAGCAGGAGGTTTCTCGGCGATAGGCATTAGCCGAGCGGCATTGTGAATGGGAGCCATTGAAGAGCTTGATGATCGATAGTTCCAGAACCGGTGGATTGATTAGTGGATGCGCCGGTGGTTGCATTGAGCGACATTTTTCCCCAGCAAAAGGTGTAGGACGACACGAACAAGTATGGTCGATTATTCTCGTCTTGCGATTGTTGGAATAATTCGATACTTGGCCGTGTATTACAAAAATATTCTGAACTTAAACTATAAAAAGAACAGAAACGAAAGATTACAGTTGTAATGAACGAACAATTTTTAATAAACTACAAAGATCGTCCGAAGCTGTAGCTTCTGCCCGCAAGACGAGAATACGCCCCAGTAGTGCTCACGGAGAAGCGGCTCGTCCCCAAAGGTTAAAACGATCTGTACGTCCCGGCGTGCAGACCGCAAACCGGCCGAGCACTGCGAATGAGTGGAACAAAGACTGAACTGTATGATATACTACTGAACTGTATGATTTTCGTGTGTTTGCAATGAACAGAATGCTGACATATATATAGCATTCCTTGATCATGTGAAGGGACTCATAGCCATTACTCCTGCCATGATGGTCGGGTTTGACGCCCAAAGGTGCAGTCGAATGAAGAGTCTTGCCAACTCAAGAGTCAAGCCAGCTCTCAAGAGTCTTGTCCATGCCAAAAGGCTAGTGGACTTACGGATTTGGGCCAAAAAGATAAGCCCAAACACCAGCCCAAAGCACCAATTGCCAAGATCCAAGTCCTGGTCCTGGACTGAGCTTGAGCCCGAGCCCGAGCCCGAGCCCGACCCGACCCGACCCGACCCGACCCGGACGGACGGACGGACGGTCGGTCGGTCGGCGGCGGCGGCGGCGCGCGCGTGTGTGTGTGTGTGTGCGCGAGGACACCCATACACACCAACCCACTTGTTATTAAGCCCATAAAGGCAAAGACTTTAAATACAAGTCAAAACCTCCATCCACAATCAATGTGGGATAACTAACATCATGTTAGTTCCTACTCCAACATCCAACTTTAACATATAATATCTCACTCACCGGAAATCGGTTTAGAAATATTAAATATACCACGTTCATCTACTCATGACGTAGATTAACATTCAATAAATATTTTAATTAAATAATAATTATTTAATTAACAATATTTATTCTTAATAAATGGTTAATTACTAAACCATTTCCAACACGTGGTAGATCTAATTGTGTCCTGTTCATTAAAGGTTCCGTGGAAATTTTAGCAGATGGCAGCGCGTTCATCACTTGACTCTATGAATATCCGTGCTACTCGTACTTTTGTAGGAGGTAATAAATCGGCCGATGGTCCTTCTCAATATTCCAATTGGAGCGTTTCGATTCCACATGTGGTGTGGGATAATATCAAGAAGGATGTGGAAGGCTATAAGGGTGGTGGCAATGGCAGCGGTATGGGCTGCGGTATGCCCCATACCGGCGGTGAACACCGCTGCCACCTCCACGGTATGCTTCAGAGGTATGGGTGAGCGGCATATGATGCCGCAGAGGCATGGAAGAAAAGGAGCAAAATGTGAGCGTTGGCATTTATTGTTTTGAGAGATGAAAAAAGGGTTGAGAGGTATGGGTTGCCACTAAAAAGGGGTTGTGAGGTATGAAAAAAGTATGAATAAGATGGAATGATATTATTGGTGGGTTGGGAAGTATGGGGTTTTTTGGGAGGCATGATTGCCACCACCCTAAATGTTTTAGATTCCACTAATTCATTATCATGTTCATTTGTATTTTTGGTTCTAAGTCACATGGTTGGTTTGGGGTCATTTTTAATGTCGAGTATTCTTAGGCAGTTGGGGGTACTTTTTCCCTATCAAGGGTTTTTCCACAAGGGTGGTTTTTTCCTTGATAGGTTTCAATGGCCAGCGCCTTCGGCAGCTGATTGGTTGTAATTTTTTTTTTTAACAATTTTTCATATATACTATTTTCAAGTGAACCAAACCAAACCAAATCAAACAAAACCAAGCCTTATCCCACTAGGTGGGGTCGGCCATATGAATATGATGTCTCCATTCTGGTCTGTGCTAGGCCATCCCTTCTGTTAAGCCCATGAGCTTTATGTCTTTCGAGATAATCCCCGTCCAACTCTTTTTCGGTCTACCCCTACCTCTACGCGTATCTGTTGTAACACCCCCAAGTTATTCGGGGTATATTACAGCGTCGTGAGCCCCGTCATGAGACCCACAAGGCTATACATACGCGGAACCATGAAGTTTGACCGATGAGGTCTAAACATAATCCAATGGAAGACAATAAAATTGACGACCAGGACGATATCCAAGTACACCAAATACAAGACATCAGAAATCAATCCCAAGTCAACACAGGCCAAAACATCAAAAAAGCCAGAAACAGTACTTGAGTACTCATAACCATTTCAAGTACAACGTTACTGAATGGATGACATACAAAATATAACCAGAGACAAGACACATCATCACACTTGCCCCTCATCTTCATGCCGACCCGGTACATGCCTATCCGCTCTCCTGGATCCTGAAATACATGAAAGGTATTTCCCCCAAAAAAGGGTTAACCGTCGAATAGCTCGTACAAGTATATCGAATATGAAATATAATACTTCTCGACAGTAAAGTAAATGTAATCATCATTTCATCAACTCAAGACTAGTATTCCGAAATAACTAAATCTCAAAGCACTTCATTTCAATACATACGTGATTAACCATGGAACCGCACCAAAGGCAACGGGACCCTCAGAGGCCCCGTCGGACCCTCCCAGAGTAGTTAACCCAAAATATTCGCGGAACCGCACCCAAAACAACGGAACCCTCAGAGGACCCATCGGTCCATCCCAGAGTGAATATATACAATCATACAATTCGTATACCTTACTTTTAGAGTCGAGAACATACAATCATAAATATATACTTACCTTTGAGACATCGAGAATCGGAAGGAAAGGTATACACATTTGGTAGGTCCAAGAATGCACTTCCAGCACCTAAACAATTCGTAAGGAATGCGATAATTAATAATCCATACTCAAATCACACGGAGAAACTCCCGAAACTCGCCTACGATTCACAAAACTCCAAGGATAATCATGTAACACCCCAAACTAGGCGGATATTACAGTGCCGTAGATCCCCAACTGGGACCCACCAGGCAAATGAAAATGAATGAATTACACAGGATAAATGTAGTACCGAACTACATTACAACAATAATTACTCCGATGAGGAGTTTAGTTACAACACACCAGGACAATACCGAATACTAGTGTATTTTATATGAAGATAAAATACACAACACTGAATGAAACGGAGTATTCAAATGAAAGTCTGCAGCGGAAAATAAAGGACAATAACATGAATAACTGAAAGACCTTGGCCCCCTACTAGTATCACTGGGACTCCTCGACGTCAGCATGTTCTCCCCGTACTTTTGCCTTGCCAAGACCTGAAAAACAAAATCCCCAAACGGGGTCAGTTACAAAGAACAACAATCCTCAAGGGTTGAAAATACACAATCATGATTATATCTGAAGTTATGAAATATCTTGTCGAAACATACGCAATCAAACATGCTATATGAATCAACTAACAGTACGGCTCAAAGGGTGGTACCACACTACGCCCGGGATGGAAATGTGTCCGTGCACAAGCCACCAACGAGTATCGATCGAATACCCGTGTGGTCTTGTACCTGTCGATCTCACGAGACAATATGACTCGTGTGCACATCCAATGTGAGGCCAACAACCAACACACGACTTAAACGTGCCCGACATGAAAATCGACACATACCAAGCACGCGCCCGGTATGACCCGGAATGCCACGATATAACAAAAGTGACATCGAAAATGAATAATGACTCACCAAGGTGGAATGGTAATGAAATAAATGACAGCTCAATGAAAAGATTGGAACCATCGTTCCTTATGACTGAAGTGATTAGTTGACAACAACAAGTTTTGATACGGTTAATATAATGATGAATGAGTTATGATTATGAATGAACAACAACAAAAGGGATGAATATCCTTTTAACCGAGTAAGAATTAACTTACACAACACCGGTGACAATTATCCTTCCACGAACGACGTCCTAATTGAGATATCGATCGCTCGAACAACCTTGAATTATACAATATCCAACAACCCGTTCAATACACGAATCAAACACGAATATAACAAACTCAAAACGTCGATACGATTAAACTAAATTCATTGGGGCATTATATCGAATACGTTGTGGCCAAACTCCGATTGTTTACAATCAAATCTCAATAAGCCATCATCAAATCCCCCAAGAAGTTTTTCAAACCAACAAACATCTTCCAAAAGATCAATAATCCAAAATGAATATCCAGCGTGATTATAACGACAATTAATCGAAAACCCCCAATTTCAACCCGATATTCAAGGTGTTCTTGAATAATTCCTCAATAATCCAATGAATCCTTATACAAACTCATAATCATACACATATCCCTTCATATAACATGATTATAACGTCCAAAACATCATATCTCAACACAAAATCGAAGTCCAAGGTGTTGAAGAAATTACCTCTAGAAGATCCAACCACTTCGATCCGAAGAACACGAGTTTAATCGAGTATCCAAGCTTCACAGCCGAATGAAAATGATTAAAAACCACACTCAAGTGATAGGTGATGAGAATTTTCTCCCTCAAGCCTCTCTCTCTCGTATGAAGGTGGAAGAAATGGAAGGAATGAGCTGAAATGCTCAAAAAACGAAATTATAGGGGTTGACTGCCCTGTCGGACACGGCCGTGCCGATCGGCACGCGGCGCCTGGCGGCAGCCGGGGACTCGGCCGTGTCTGCTTGACACGGTCGCGGCGCGAAGGGCCTTCCGATAGTGACTGTCCGACGGCGGCTTCGGCATTGACTCGGCCGTGTCTGGAACACGGTCGGGCGTCTGGCGATCGGTTACGCTTATCCGGAAGAGTTCGACTCGGCCGTGGCGAGCGACGGTCGAGTCACGGCGAAGACCGGCATTTACGGACGAGTAATGCAGCCGGGCCGTGTCGGACGACACGGCCGAGTTCGGTCGGCAGTGATCGGCCAATAACTGAACAATGAGCGGGTGAGCTAAAACGACCATAACTCTCTCGTCCGGACTCCGATTGACTCACCGTTTGAACCATTGGAAAGCTAACTCGATGCTCTATAATATTGCAAAGATTCAGAATTTTTGGAGTTACCAAAAATTAATGGTGATCTAACAAATTCGAACTCATATGTGGAAAGTTGAAACAATGGACAATAACGATACACAACTCGAAGTTTCTCCGAACGGTGAACACGGGTGAATGAACATGATTGATGAATGATTATAAATGAGTGAAAATCCACTGAGTGACAATCACCGAATGAAATTACTGAATGATAATGACTGAATTACAATCGGGTATTACATACACCCCCCCTTAAAAGAGTTTCGTCCCCGAAACTAAGGGTCAAACAACTCGGGATAACTCTCCCGCATACTATCCTCGGTTTCCCAAGTAGCCTTTTCGACTCCGTGTCTAGACCACTGAATCTTGACCAAAGGAATCGCCTTATTCCTCAACTGTTTGATTTGCCGCTCGAACACTCGTATGGGACGCTCCTCATACAATGATCATCTGCGATCTCGATTTCGTCGAACTGAAGTATGTGACCCGGATCGGCAACATACTTCCGCAATTGCGAGACGTGCAATACATTATGAATTTGGCTCAACGCCAGAGGTAAAGCCAAACGGTAAGCTAACTCGCCTATTCGATCCAGAATCTCAAACGATCCAATGAATCTCGGACTCAATTTCCCCCATTTTCCGAAATGGAAGATACCTCGACTCGGGGATACCTTGACCAAAACGTGGTCACCCATCTCGAACTCTAGTGGTCGACGATTATCTGCATATAATTTCTGTCGACTCTGAGCAGTCAACAGACGACTCCTGATCAAAGCTACCTTCTCCCGGGCGGCTATAAGCATATCGGGCTCGGTGCCGATTGATTCTGACAAGTCATCCCAACACAAAGGAGATCGACAACGACGACCGTACAAGGCCTCGTAAGGTGCCATCTTAATGGAAGCATGCCAACTATTATTATACGTGAACTCGATCAACGGTAGTTGGGCTTCCCAATCGTCCTTGCAATTGAGGACGCAAGCTCTCAACATGTCCTCTAATGTCTGAATAGTCCTCTCTGATTGTCCGTCGGACTGAGGATGAAAGGCGGTACTGAGATTAAGCTGAGTTCCCATAGCACGATGAACTGATTTCCAAAAATGGGATACAAATCACCCATCACGATCAGAAACGATACTCTTAGGAGTACCGTGCAATCTCACTATCTCTTTGATGAACAGCTGGGCAAGTCTCTCGGGACCCCACGTATCCTTAATCCCAAGGAAATGATCTGACTTAGTTAAGCGGTCCTCGATCACCCAGATCGTATTCATGCCACGACGACTCGAGGCATCGGCAACCACGTTCGCCTTACCCGGGTGGCACAGGATCCCGATATCATAATCTTCGATTAGTTCCCACCACCGCCTCTGCCATGTTTAACTCATACGAGTAAATATATACTTCAAACTCTTATGATCGGTGAATAAGCGACGGTGACGCCATAAAGGTAATGACGCCAAATTCCCAGCGCAAAAACCACGGTGCTAGCTCCAGTGCGTGGGTTGGATAATTAACCGACTAATCCGAAACATCGGATTTACTTAATATCTTTCGGAGGTTGCCAATCTCGGATAGTCTCCGTCTTCGAGGGTCGACATGAACTCTGTCGGATGAAATTACATGCAGAAAGTCACTTCGGACCTCGAACTCACATTTGGAAAACTTTCCATAAAGTTGCTCTCGTCTCAACACGTCGAGAACTCAGTGAAGATGAACCTCGTGTTCCTCTGCTACGAGAATAAATCAAAATGTAAATCGATAAAGACAACAACAAAGTGATCCAAAAATTCGATGAAAACCCGATTCATTAACTCCATGAATACGCAGTGCAATAGTTAGCCCGAGCGGCATAACTACGAACTCATAATGACCATAGCGTGTATGCGAAATGCTGTCTCGCGATATCCGACTCTCGAATCCATGGTGATATCCAGATCTTAAGTCGATCTGGAAAATCTGAGGCTCACTGAAGTTGATCTAAAAGATCATCAATACGGGGTAAGGGATACTACTCTTGATCATCACCTGTTCAACTCCCGGTAATTAATACACACACGAGGCGAGCCATCCTTCTCCTTGACAGATCACTGCCGGTGCTCCTCACGGGGACGCAATCGATCGGAGATAACCTTTCTCGAACTACTCCTCAAGTTGAATCTTCAACTCCTGCATTCAGTGGGGCCATCCGATACGGTGCCTTCGATAAAGGGGCGTCTGGCTCCAACTCACTCCTGAATTCCCTACTCTATGTGAAGGCAACCGGATAACTCGCGGAAATACATCGTCAATCGATGACAATGATACCACGAATGATTGAACATTTCGATTGCCCTAGAATGGTCAATCGATAAAAAGAGATACCAATAATGATTGAACAACTCGATTGCCTTAGAAAGGCCAATCGATGAAGATGATACAATGAATGTTTGAATAACTCGATTGCCTTTGAAAGGTCAATCGATGAAAATGATACAATGAATGATTGAATGACTCGATTGTCTTAGAAAGGCCAATCGATGGGAATGATGCAATGAATAATTGAATAACTCGATTGCCCTAGAAAGGCCAATCGATGAAAATGATACAATGAATGATTGAATAACTCGATTGCCTTAGAAAGGCCAATCGATGGAAATGATACAAGGAATGATTGAATAACTCGATTGCCTTAGAAAGGCCAATCGATGAAAATGATACAATAAATGATTGAATAGTTCGATTGCGGAATTTCTCTGCTTTCGTCATAATAATACTTCTTCTGGAACAATGGGGATTACTTCCCTGAAGCACACATTCGACAACCAACGACGGAAAGATAGCGACCAAACGCTAACAAACACTGAGGATAGTATCAAGACGATCAAACCAACTAATACCGAAAATTACATCGTCCTAAGATAAATTCACCACGATTAGATCCATCAACCAATCGTGGTCATTAAGCTTAATTCGGTATGATTCCGAAAATTCTTCCATCGTCAGGTAGACCGATGGTATGAGGTCCACAAGCAATAGGACTATCCCGAAATAAGTCTATTCAAGCATGATTCGAAAATGAATGAATGCGGTGTACCAGCATCAAAAGGTACACACAAGTTGAAATAAAATTACGAGTATACCTGAAATCATTCGGACCACCGGATCGTCGATCCTCCTCATCATATGAATGCAGGACTTGCCGGTCCCGAACAGACGCTCCCATCGATAAATACGAGCTCCAACTCTATTTGCTTCCATTGTCTTAAGCAGCGATGACAAAGCGATCGATTAACGCTGGTTGCTTCGGGGCTGAGATGTCGGGCCGACTTGGAGTCCTTTCGGCAAAAAGCGGGCCTTATGCCCAAAATTCCCACAATTATAGCACGTGATAGACGGTTTGAGACACTCGGTGATGAAATGACCCGGCGTTCCACAATTGAAACGGTGATGGCGAACGGCCGCTCGGGAATGAGATCCCGCACGATTATGCGCCGTAGGAGGTCGCTCGAAGCGATAGGACTCACACGAGGCTTCTTGAAGGTTGGTGACCGCCTTGGATTGATTACGCCGTTGATTTCTTGCGACAAATGAAGGTTGTTGTTCAGCACTTTCCTTAGCAGTGGCTCATATGGGAGAGTTCTCTCGATTAATGCAGTCGAGTGGCGTAATGATGATTGAGCAACCGCACATGGGTCATCATGGCCTGCATAAAAGTGAGTGGATCAACCCGAACATCTTACGATCGAGCCGAGTCACAGGCACGATTTCCGGCGGTAGTGATTATTTCTCGGGTTTCGGTCCGCCTTTCTCTCCCCGTGCATCCCGACAGCTCTCTATCTTTGAAGTAGGAAGGTCGCATAATGATTATATTACCCGCATGATTAGCACGTTATGATTATGTCATGAGATGATGAAAATGAGTATACATGCTCTAACTTAGTGATTATATGAATGATTTCTTGAAGTTACATGATTATCGATGAAATTCTTGAAATGATTATCTTGAATAACTTAACAAGATTGATAATATGATCATCCAGATTGACAACCGAGTAATGAAATGAATTGAGTAATTAATGAGTTAACATGATCGTCACGATTATTAAGCGAGTAATGAAATGAATTAAGTGATTAATGAGTTAACATGATCGTCTAATCACAATGAATGAAGATGTTTGAGGAATGATAATTGATTAATGATTAATGAATGAATATTGCCAGAAATTATACCATGGCGTTAGAAATCTTACGATTCTTAGGTCTGATTGGCTCGGCATTTGCACAGGTCACACGTGACGCGAAAGTCCAATGATACTAGTCTGATGACGATGATTTCAAATGAGAAATGACTCGGAAGGTAGTATTCAAAACCACGCTCCGATACCAACTCTGTAACACACCAAACTAGGCGGATATTACAGTGTCGTAGATCCCCAACTGGGACCCACCAGGCAAATGAAAATGAATGAATTACACAGGATAAATGTAGTACCGAACTACATTACAACAATAATTACTCCGATGAGGAGTTTAGTTACAACACACCAGGACAATACCGAATACTAGTGTATTTTATATGAAGATAAAATACACAACACTGAATGAAACGGAGTATTCAAATGAAAGTCTGCGGAAAATAAAGGACAATAACATGAATAATGAAGATCGGGGCCCCTACTAGTATCACTGGGACTCCTCGGCGTCGGCGTGTTCTCCCAGTACTTTTGCCTTGTCAAGACACGAAAAACAAAATCCCCAAGCGGGTCGATTACAAAGAACAACAATCCTCAAGGGTTGAATTTAGACTATCATGTTTATATCTGTAGTTATGAAATATCTTGTCGAAACATACGCAATCAAACATGCTATATGAATCAACTAACGATGCGGCTCAAAGGGTGGTACCACCTGCGCCGGGATGGAAATGTGTCCGTGCACAAGCCACCAGCAGTATCGATCGAATACCCGTGTGGTCTTGTACCTGTCGATCTCACGAGACAATATGACTCGTGTGCACAGTCCAATGTGAGGCCAACAACCAACACACGACTTAAACATGCCCGACATGAAAATCCAACACATACCAACCGGCACGCCAGTATGACCCGGAATGCCACGATATAACAAAAGTGACATCGAAAATGAATAATGACTCACCAAGGTGGAATGGTAATGAAATAAATGACAGCTCAATGAAAAGATTGGAACCATCGTTCCTTATGACTGAAGTGATTAGTTGACAACAACAAGTTTTGATACGGTTAATATAATGATGAATGAGTTATGATTATGAATGAACAACAACAAAAGGGATGAATATCCTTTTAACCGAGTAAGAATTAACTTACACAACACCGGTGACAATTATCCTTCCACGAACGACGTCCTAATTGAGATATCGATCGCTCGAACAACCTTGAATTATACAATATCCAACAACCCATTCAATACACGAATCAAACACGAATATAACGAACTCAAAACGTCGATACGATTAAACTAAATTCATTGGGGCATTATATCGAATACGTTGTGGCCAAACTCCGATTGTTTACAATCAAATCTCAATAAGCCATCATCAAATCCCCCAAGAAGTTTTTCAAACCAACAAACATCTTCCAAAAGATCAATAATCCAAAATGAATATCCGAAAACGTGATTATAACGACAATTAATCGAAAACCCCCAATTTCAACCCGATATTCAAGGTGTTCTTGAATAATTCCTCAATAATCCAATGAATCCTTATACAAACTCATAATCATATACATATCCCTTCATATAACATGATTATAACGTCCAAAACATCATATCTCAACACAAAATCGAAGTCCAAGGTGTTGAAGAAACTACCTCTAGAAGATCCAACCACTTCGATCCGAAGAACACGAGTTTAATCGAGTATCCAAGCTTCACAACCGAATGAAAATGATTGAAAACCACACTCAAGTGATAGGTGAAGAGAATTTTCTCCCTCAAGCCTCTCTCTCTCGTATGAAGGTGGAAGAAATGGAAGGAATGAGCTGAAATGCTCAAAAAACGAAATTATAGGGGTTGACTGCCCTGTCGGACACGGCCCGTGCCGATCGGCATGGCCGCGGCGTGCAACTGTCCGGCAGGGACTCGACCGTGTCCTGCTTGATACGGTCGCGTCCCGAAGGGCCTTCCGATAGTGACCTGTCCGACAGCGACTCGGCATTGACTCGACCGTGTCCTGGAACACGGTCGGGCGTCTGGCGATCGGTTACGCTTATCCGGAAGAGTTCGACTCGGCCGTGGCGAGCAGCGTCGATTCTGTGGCGAGACTTGGCATTTCGGACGAGTGCAGACGGCCGTGTCGGACGACACGGCGAGTTGGCTCAGCGATGATCGCCAATAACTGAACAATGAGCGGGTGAGCTAAAACGACCATAACTCTCTCGTCCAAACTCCGATTGACTCACTGTTTGAACCATTGGAAAGCTAACTCGATGCTCTATAATATTGCAAAGATTCAGAATTTTTGGAGTTACCAAAAATTAATGGTGATCTAACAAAGTCGAACTCATATGTGGAAAGTTGAAACAATGGACAATAACGATACACAACTCGAAGTTTCTCCGAACGGTGAACACGGGTGAATGAACATGATTGATGAATGATTATAAATGAGTGAAAATACACTGAGTGACAATCACCGAATGAAATTACTGAATGATAATGACTGAATTACAACCGGGTATTACAAATCACCTCGAGGTTTGGAAATCCCCCAGACCCTCTCAAGTCCGAACAAAATACATAAACATCTATATGATCATAGGGGAAACGTGGGTACAAGGTAGATACATCATAATCTCAAAGAATGCAAGCTCCAAAACGGATAAATCGGACGAATCTAAGAAAATCCCCAAAAATTCCCCAAACTAGGGTTCTAAGGAGTTTACCTTGATTTGGAAGGTAGAAACGGATTAGATGTTGTATAATCTTTGTTATCCCACCTAAGATGATTATGATAGATGATGAGTAGCCGCCCCCAAATCGCCTCGGAGTCACCCCTCTCGTGCTCTCATCGTAAATGATGAAAATGGAAGAAAAGTGACGAATAACAGGGCTGATCGCACTTATATATTGCGCCTATAGCGTGCGCTAAATCTAAAGGTTAGCGTGCGCTAACGGGGCTACCTGGTAGTCCAGTAGCCTTTGATTTGCGTCGATAGCATGCGCTACATCTAGCATAGCGCGCGCTATGCAATGCTTGTAGCGTGCGCTAGCTTACGCCTAGCGTGCGCCACCTGCTAGTCCAGAGAGCATAAACCCCTTACTGCCACTGCCAAACCCGAGTAGTTAACGTACGCTACATCCAATGCTTGAGCGCGCTACCAAGCATGGATACCGTGCATTAGCTCACGCCTAACGTGCGCTAACTGCTAGTCCAGAGGGCAGAAGCCAGCTACTGCCTCTGCCACTGCCCGGGCCATTAGCATGCGCTATAAAACAAAGCTAGCGCGCGCTACTCAATAGAAATAGCGTGTGTTAACTTACGCCTAGCATGCGCTCTTCCTCAAAACGTCTCCGCTAAAGTCCAATCAATACGAACATGCCACGAAAAATACGAAACTCCAAGATCAACAACAATATCTCGATAAGTGCTTACAAGAACAATCAAGGTAAAAGAACGTCAAAACCAACAATTAAATAAAAAGTGCGGGTATTACATTCTCCCCCTCTAAAAATAAGTTTCGTCCCGAACTTTAAGAAATAAAAAGTTCGGGGTATCCCGATCGCATCTTCTCTTCCGTCTCCCAAGTCGCTTCCTCGACTCCATGTCTTGACCATTGCACCTTAACCAACGGAATGGTTTTGTGCTGAAGTTGCTTCTCACGAGGTTCAAGGATCTTCACCGGTCTCTCTGCGAAGGTAACATCCTCGGCTACATCAATCTCACTATAGTCGATAATTTGACTTGGATCCGGCACGTACTTTCTCAACTGAGAAACATTAAAAACGCTATGGACATGACTCAAAGCTAGAGGCAACGCCAAGCGATAAGCTAAATCCCCAACCCTGTCCATAATTTCAAATGGTCTGATAGTCCTCGGACTAAGTTTACCCTTTTTCTCGAAGCGGAAAACTCCTTTGGTCGGCGATACCTTGAGTAGGACATGTGTTAGGATTGTATACTGCAAAGCATACTTTATGCTTGTATTACCTAATTTCCCTGTTACTACCTATGAGAATATTAATTACATTTAATCACATGTTTTGCATATTTATTCACGTTATGGTTATGCAAATGAAATGTCTAATTATTTTATATTGTAGATAATGCGGTGTGTTGGTGTCACATGGAAGATCACATTATCGGTGCCTTATAAAATAATATAATAGTTCACAACCTATATAATTATTAGACAAATTATATAAAAGGTTGTAGTGTATGCTTGAGAATAGTTGGTCTTGACTATTAGCATACATTAGCGTATTTGCATACGTTGAACTGTATCGAGGTGAGATAGTGTCTTACATCTTGTTGTAAGAAGAACGTAAATCTCGGATAATTATTATTTCTTAATTCTAAGTATATAATATTTAATTGTGTATTTATAATAATTATTGCTTTGATTAACCATAGCTGAGAGTCAAAATGGTCGACTCAATAAGCCTCGTATCTTGGGCAATAATATTGTTTATGCGACAGTTATTATTATTACTAGAAATCGTGTCCCGGCTCGTGCGAGTTGATGATGTCCCCTTGAGGAACTCGATAATGATTATTATATTAAACCCTGCAGGTGGATTTAATTCCGATATAATAATAAGGTTCGAGTGGTACTACTCTTGGATAAGATATTAATTAATTAAAGCTGTCAGTAGCTTATAATTAATTAATGGGCATTCGATATCTTAAACACAGGAAATAATATATTTAATGAGGAGCCCAATTTAGTAATTTGGGATTTTGGTAGGAAGTGCAATATCAACCTTTTAGTGGACTAAGTTGATATTAATATATTCATTATATTAGGAAGAGTCCTAATAAGGTAAGATGAATTTATTGGGAGTCCTTCCATAATCCTCCTTAAGATCCCTAGTAGTAGTCCAAGAGCCTATATATAGGACATAAGGGTGTTGGCCAATTTTACATGCTATCTTGTGAGGTTGTGTGATCAAATTTTTCCTCTTGTGTTTAATTGTAGATCTAGACTTGTGTCTTTGATTCTACAATTTAGATAACACAATTAATTTGCTAAGAGTGTTTATAAAATACTAGAAAGCAAAGAAAAATAAAGTGATCACATACAAGGTGAGTTTGGCCGATCCCAAGGTTGTCCAAACAAGATCCGGTAGCTCGTTGCCCACACAACGTCCGGGTTAAGGCGGATCATACTCTAGAAGGTCTAAAGGTAGAAATACAAGGAGATCAAGACGAAAGAAACCAATACTCTTCAAAAGGTAATATCTTATGATCTTTAGATCTAGATTAGGATATTTTAATTATCAACATATTTAATTAATATTTAAATTGCTTATTAGTCTTAGTAATTAATTAATTAGCATGCCTAAATAGATCTTATGCTCGTAGATGCGTAAAACGCGATTATCATCTTTCCCAAACTTCGCTTCTGCTGCGTTTTACTTTCCAACAATTGGTATCAGAGTCGGATTTTTAGGCTTTTGCTATTTTAATTAATTTTGGTGATTAATTGATAGCAATTTAAATATTCATATATTTTGATGTTGGAATATTTTGCTAGATGTGTTCTTGCAGGTGATATGATCCAATTATCATGGTTTATATGAATGGTGTATTTATTTATTTTTATTAATTATGCAATTATTGGTTTGGCCCGTTTTTTGAGGCATGTAATGGTTTTTCCCGTGAGAAAATCTGCAGGTAGTTCTAGGTGTTTTTATTTTTCGTGTAATCTTGATGTAATTTTGATGTATTTTATTTTGTATAAAATTGTAATCGAATTCGGAAAAGACGGGATCACGAAGAAATAGAGCAGAACCGGGACTGCCAGGCTGATGGCGATCGCGGCCGACAAGCGACAAGCGGTATTGCCCGGCAGCCACGCAGTACTGCCGAGCATTGCTAGTACGCGAGCGGCTTTGGTCGGGCAGTTCTTTGGTTGGGCAGGTCGTCGATTTTAGTCGGTCCGTTTAGCCGTTCGTTGCGTCCGCTGGAGAGTCGGGATTTAAAATTAAATTTTTTTTATGTAATTAATTTTGCATAAAAGTGAAATTTTAATTTTGGAAATCCACGGCCCGGCCGAGGAGGAGCGACGAGATGCTTGATTCAGTGGGAGAGATGAAGTCGAAGATTTTTCTCGGGTTCAACTCAAGGAAGAAGACCATGATAATTGGATAATTTAATTATCGATGCCTTATTTTTTTGTTTTTACTGTTTTGATGTATGGCATGTATGGATGTATGCTTATATGTTTCCTTGCATGTTAGGACGAGAAAATTAAAAACCTTAAGGCTAAAATAATTAAGTGATTAAATTGATTTTTTTTTTAAATAAAATCAAATTGGCCTCCATAATTAATTTAAATTGTGAAGTAATTAGCATGCGCGTTGACATTAGGGTCCTCCTCCATATCGGATGTGCTAATTATAGCTTCACTAGTTTTAAATTTCAAAATGATAACATAAGGTAAATATTACTTTTTATGATAGGACCTCTCCATCTGTAGGACTATTATTTAAAAGATAATATTTTAAGGATGTTAAATTATGGTGTTCACTTAGGTGTATTAATTAATAAGCTCCCATCGGAGTCTATGTTAATTAATACATGGCCAAGAGGAACCAACTATTAATTTTACTTGTCATAACGTAAGTTGACTAGATAGTAAAATTAAAGACGTAAAACTCTACTTGAGAAATGTGTGTGTAAACGTCCACATGATCGTGGCTTGCATGTGCGGATTTTTCGAGGTGTTGGTTGCTAGCATATATATTGTGTTTTGAGATTTTTCGATATATTTTTTACATGCATTATGTGATGGATGTTTTTAATTTTTATCTCAGATGTCTTTCAATCCACTAGCTGTTATTCTCAAAGAAAATAAACTTGATGGCACTAACTTTTCCGATTGGAAAAGAAATCTTGACATTGTCCTGACTGCTGAGGGGCATAAATTTGTCGTAATCGAAGAGAGCCCTCTAGAACCAGAACCGGATGCCACTCCTGAAGAGTTGGCTGAATTCCGAAAATGGAAAAAGTCTGATGAGATGGATCGCTATTACATTTTGGCTTCACTGACAAATGTATTGCAGCATCAGCATCAGACAATGGGCTCGGCCGCAGAAATGATGAAAAGTCTCACCGAGATGATTGGTCATCAGAACCGGGCGGATAGACAAAATGCAATGAGGGTATTTATGACAACCCAAATGTCTGAAGGGACCCCAGTAAGGGATCATGTTCTGAAAATGATGTCTCATTTGAATGAACTGAGCATATTGGGGGCTACTATCGATGCGGAAACACAAGTCGATATTATCTTAGGCAGCTTACCAAGAAGCTTTGAGTAGTTCCGCCTTAACTACAATATGAACCGTAGGACATATAGTTTGGCGGAATGACAGAGCTTCAATCTTATGAAGGTCTCTTCAAACAAGGTTATCATCAGATTCTTGCGGCAACCGGTGCTACTTCTTCCAAACACAAATGGGGAAAGAAGAAAAAGCAGGTTGGCCAGAAGCAAGTGGCAACCCTCAAGGTGAAAAGCAAGGCTCCTCACCCCGAGGCGAACAAAAAGCCAAAGGGAAAGTGCTACAAGTGCGGTCAGAAAGGACATTTTAAAGCGGACTGCCCTGCTCTGAATAAAGGTATGTCTCGTGCACTAGTAGTCAAAATATGTTTGGCAGCGTGCTCTTCCACTTCGTGGATAGTTGATTCAGGCTCCACTGATCATGTTTGCTTTGACTCGCATGGTTTTCAGGTAACCAAGCAGCTTAGTGCGGGCGAGATTACCATCAACTGGGGCGATTATTCCAGGCTTATGGCTGTTGAAGTGGGAGTCGTGCAGTTGAAGATTAATGAAAAATTATTAGTCCTCAATAATGTATTATTAGTGCCAGATTTTAGAATGAATTTATTTTCGGTTTCTAAATTAAAAAACAATGGTTATTCAGTTTCTTTTGATGATGATGCCATTATTAAGAAAAGAAGCGGGGAATATATTTGCAACGGTATTTTTAATGATGGACTATATGTCGTTAATACTGCACAAACTCCTATGCATAAATCACTTAACTCATTGTCTAAACCTAAAAAGAGAAAAGAACCTTCAAGCATAAACCAAACATATCTGTGGCATTTACAGTTAGGACATGTAAACCTTGGAATGATTCAAAGATTGGTAGATGATGGCCCATTGGATGATCTCCAAGTTGAGTCATTTCCAATTTGTGAATCCTATCTGGAAGGTAAGATGACCAAAAGGGTTTTTAAAACCAAGGGAAACCGTGCTCAGAATGTGTTAGAATTACGGATGTATGTGGTCCAATGAATATCGAGGCTAGGGGTGGTTTCGAATACTTCATCACGTTTATAGATGATTATTCGAGATATGGATACATCGATTTGATGCGACGTAAGTCTGAAGCCTTTGACAAGTTCAAAGACTTCAAGGCTGAAACGGAGAAGCGTCATGGGAAGAGTATCAAGTCACTACGATCTGATCGTGGTGGCGAATACCTTAGTGGAGAGTTTTTGGATTTCTTGGCGAATGAGGGGATTTCGTCCCAGCTCACCGCGCCGGGAACTCCACAACAAAATGGTGTGGCTGAAAGAAGGAATTGGACTCTTTTAGAAATGGTTAGATCAATGATGAGTTATTGAGATTTGCTTATTTCATTTTGGGGATACGCCTTAGAAACAGCGACGTACATTCTAAACTCGGTGCCTTCGAAATCAGTTCCAAAAACACCTACAGAATTGTGGAGTGAGCGTAAGCCCAGTCTGGACATGTTCGGATTTGGGGTACTCCAACACATGTGCTGAATAAGGAAGTTGATAAGTTGGCATCTCGTACAGAAGTACGAGTGTTTGTAGGATATCCTAAGGGAATGAACGGTGGCTTGTTCTATAGTCCCCAGGATCAGAAGGTCATTGTTAGCACCAATGCCCAATTTCTGGAAGAGGATTATATGATTAGTCACAAGCCCATGAGCGAGATAATTCTGGAAGATCTGAGGGGCAAGACTCCATCTATACCAATCGTATAAGCACCAACTAACACTGCACCACGTATCGATTCTGATACTTTTACACTAACTCAGGATTTGCCTCGGCGTAGTGGGAGGGTTGTTCGTCAGCCCGAACGATTCATAGGCGTGGGAAAGTCTTCGGACTCAATCCCAGGCGAAGATGAATCATATCCCTGGACCTATAAGGAGGAAATCCAAGATAAAGATGCTGACTCCTGGCAAGTAGCAATGGAATCAGAAATGGGATCTATGGATTCCAATCAAGTGTGGGAGCTAGTAGAGCTACCTGATGGTGTACAAGCCATTAGGAGTAAATGGGTCTAAAAGCGAAAGAAAGGACATGACGGGAAGGTTGAAACCTTTAAACTGAGGCTTGTTGCAAAAGGTTACACTCAGAAAGAGGGTATCGATTATGATGAAACCTTTTCGCCAGTAGCCATGCTTAAGTTAATCCAGATTCTTTTAGCTATAGCTGCGCATTTGGATCTAGAGATTTGGCAGATGGATGTCAAGACTGCATTCTTGATGGGAGTCTAGACAAGGAAATCTATATGCGCCAAACAGAGGGATTCATTGCTGAAGGAGAAGAGCACTTGGTGTGCAAACTTAAGAAATCTATTTATGGACTTAAGCAAGCATCTAGATCTTGGAACACTCGTTTTGTGAAGTTGTCGATCATATGGATTCGTCGATGTCCGAGTGAGAGTTGTGTGTATAATAAATGCGATGGAAATGTGTTGGTGTTTCTTATCTTGTATGTAGACAATATCCTTCGATTGGAAACAACGTGAAGGAATTGTCGGACGTCTGAGTATGGCTATCTGGCGATTCGATATGAAGGATCTAGGAGAAGCGGGACACATCCTTGGAATCGGGATCTTTCGTGATCGGAAGAAAAGGATGTTGTGCTTATCCCGAGCATCTATATCGATCTGATCTTTGAAGCGGTTTAGCATGGAGAATTCCAAGAAAGGTTTTCTACCTTACAGACATGGAATTCAACTATCTAAGGATATGTGTCCTAAGACACAAAGGAGATAGATGACATGAAGATGGTCCCTTATGCATCTGCTGTGGGAAGTCTCATGTATGTTATGCTTTGCACTAGACCGGATATCTGTCATGCCATGGGCATGGGTGCTAGATATCGATCAAACCCGAGGACCGAGGACAACTGGATTTACATCAAGCACATACTCAAGTATACGAGAAGGACTAGGGAGTACATGCTTGTATATCAATCGACGACACATTTAGGTGGGATACACTGACTCAGATTTTTCATCGGACAAAGAAAAGTCCAAGTCTACTTCGGGTTATGTGTTTAGCCTGGGAGGTGGAGCCATTAGTTGGAGGAGTGTGAAGCAGAAATGCATCTCAGACTCTACCATGGAAGTCGAGTACGTGGCAGCCTCTGAGGCAGCCAAGGAGGCAGTGTGGCTCAGTACTTCCTGCAGGACTTAGATGTGATTCCCAATTTGCCAGAGGGTATTACACATTATTGTGATAATACTGGTGCAGTCGCAAATTCGAGGGAACCACGAGCCCACAAGGCAAGTAAACATATCAACCGCAAGTACCACATCATACGACGCTTCGTAAAGGAAGGAGACGTAGTTGTAGCCAGGGTTGCATCGGAAGATAATCTTGCTGACCCTTTCACGAAAGGCCTACCATTAAAAGTTTTTGAAAGGCATGTGGAAGGAATGGGATTACGGTGTATGGCAGCATTGCTTTGAGTATAAGTGGGAGAAATGAGAGACTACGTAATAGAGTAGTATACTTAAAAGCATGCTTTGAGTATAAGTGGGAGATTGTTAGGATTGTATACTGCAAAGCATACTTTATGCTTGTATTACCTAATTTCCCTGTTACTACGTATGAGAATATTAATTACATTTAATCACATGTTTTGCATATTTATTCACGTTATGGTTATGCAAATGAAATATCTAATTATTTTATATTGTAGATAATGTGGTGTGTTGGTGTCACACGGAAGATCACATTATCGGTGCCTTATAAAATAATATAATAGTTCACAACATATATAATTATTAGACAAATTATATAAAAGGTTGTAGTGTATGCTTGAGAATAGTTGGTCTTGACTATTAGCATATGTTAGCGTATTTGCATATGTTGAACTGGATCGAGGTGAGATAGTGTCTTCTGTACTGACTGTAAGAAGAACGTAAATCTCGGATAATTATTATTTCTTAATTCTAAGTATATAATATTTAATTGTGTATTTATAATAATTATTGCTTTGATTTACCATAGGTGAGAGTCAAAATGATCGACTCAATAAGCCTCGTATCTTGGGCAATAATATTGTTTATACGACAGTTATTATTATTACTAGAAATCATGTCCCGACTCGTGCGGGTTGATGATGTCCCATTGAGGAGCTCGATAATGATTATTATATTAAACCCTGTAGGTGATTTAATTCCGATATAATAATAAGGTTCGAGTGGTACTACTCTTGGATAAGATATTAATTAATTAAAGCTGTCAGTAGCTTATAATTAATTAATGGGCATTCGATATCTTAAACACGGGAAATAATATATTTAATGAGGAGCCCAGATTCGTAATTTGATATTTTGGTAGGAAGTGCAATATCAACCTTTTAGTGGACTAAGTTGATATTAATAGATTCATTATATTAGGAAGAGTCCTAATAAGGTAAGATGAATTTATTTGGAGTCCTTCCATAATCCTCCTTAAGATCCCTAGTAGTAGTCCAAGAGCCTATATAGGACATAAGGGTGTTGGCTGATTTTACATGCTATCTTGTGAGGTTGTGTGATCAAATTTTTCCTCTTGTGTTTAATTGTAGATCTAGACTTGTGTCTTTGATTCTACAATTTAGATAACACAATTAATTTGCTAAGAGTGTTTATAAAATACTAGAAAGCAAAGAAAAATAAAGTGATCACATACAAGGTGAGTTTGGCCGATCCCAAGGTTGTCCAAACAAGATCCGGTAGCTCGTGGCCCACGCAACGTCCGAGTTAAGGCGGATCATACTCTAGAAGGTCTAAAGGTAGAAATACAAGGAGATCAAGACGAAAGCAACCAATACTTTTCAAAAGGTAATATCCTATGATCTTTGGATCTAGATTAGGATATTTTAATTATCAACATATTTAATTAATAATTAATAAATAATATTTAAATTACTTATTAGTCTTAGTAATTAATTAATTAGCATGCCTAAATAGATCTTATGCTCGTAGATGCGTAAAATGTGATTATCATCTTTCCCAAACTTCGCTTCCGCTGCGTTTTACTTTCCAACAAGATGGTCTCCCACTTCGAATTCCAAAGGTCGATGGCGAGTATCAGCATAAGATTTCTGACGGCTCTGGGCAGTCAATAACCGATCTCGGATAATAGAAATCTTTTCCTTAGTCTCCATCAACATATACAGTTCTGTTCCGACTAGCTCTGAAGCCTCGTCCCAACATAATGGCGATCTACACCGTCTACCATAAAGTGCTTCGAAAGGTGCCATTTTGATCGACGCATCCAACTATTATTGTAGGCAAACTCGATCAACGGCAAATGAAGTTCCCAATCGTTACTCCAGTCTAGGGCACAAGCCCACAACATATCCTCCAACGTCTAAATCGTCCGCTCAATCTGACTGAGGATGAAAAGACGTGCTCAATCTCAACTCGGTACCCAAGGCCTGATGGACGGATTGCCAAAAATGTGATACGAAGCGACCATATCGATCGGAAACAATAGTTTTAGGGGCACATGCAACCTTACAATTAGCTATAAAGTTCGATCCAATCTCTCCAGTCCCAAGTATCCTTAATACTCAGGAAGTGTGCAGACTTGGTTAACCGATTGACTATTACACAAATCATATTCATTCCGCCTCGAGCTCTCGTCATCCCAGTGATAAAATCCATAGATATATCTTCCCACTTCCACTCGGGAATGGGGAGCGGCTTCAACAACCCCGCCGGGTGTTGATGTTCAATCTTGACTTGCTGACACGTCAAACATCGCAATACGAATTCTGTGACGTCTTTCTTCATATTGTTCCACCAAAAGTTTTGCTTCAAGTCCTTGTACATATTACTCGTTCCAGGGTGGATTGAGTAAGGCGTAGCTTGGGCTTCTCGGAGAATTCTCTGCCTCAACTCTAGATCATTCGGAACACAAAGCCTGCCCTGAAATCTCAAAATACTATCCTCATGGACCATAAAACCAGGGGCCTTTCCTTTAGTCACATCTTCTTTCAGTTGAGAGATCATCTGGTCACTCCACTGTTTCCCTTTGATGTAATCAACAAAGGACGAAGTAATTTCGAGAGTACACAACTGTCCCTGCACTCTCTGAAGTCAAACTTCTATTCCTTGCTGGATTAGATCCTGACGAATCTTCGTCTGAGATGTAAGAACATCGAGCATCTGAAGTGATGCCGATTTGCGGCTCAAAGCATCCGCGACGACATTGGCCTTCCCCGGATGGTAAAGAATTTCCAAATCATAATCCTTGATCAATTCCAACCAACATTGCTTCCTCATATTCAACTCTTTCTGACTGAAAATATACTTCAAACTCTTGTGATCGGTATAAATCCGACACGGGGAGCCATACAAATAATGCCGCCAAATCTTAAGTGCGAAAACAATTACGGCCAATTCCAAATCGTGAGTAGGATAGCTCATCTCATAGGGCTTCAACTATCGTGATGCAAAGGCTATCGTTTTATCATGCTACATAAGCACACATCCAAGCCCTTGTCCTGAAGTGTCGCTATAAACTGCAAATCCTTCACTACCCTGTGGTAAAGCTAAAATCGGCGCTGAGGTCAAACGTCTCTTCAGCTCATCGAAGCTCTACTGTCTCTCAGCAGTCCAAACAAACTTTTCTGTCTTCTGAGGTAATTGTGTAAGCGGCCGAGCGAGTTTCGAGAACCCCTCGACAAACCGACGGTAATACCCATCAAGACCCATAAAGCTACGAACTTCCTTAACATTTTTAGGCAGTGTACAATCTAGCATTACCTCAATCTTCTGCGGCCAAAAAACATAACTTTTTTCAGCCAGAACTCACATTTCGAGAATTTCACATATAGGTGTTCGGCTCTCAAAACATCTAGTATCAAATGCAAGTGCTGGGCATGTTCCTCCTTATCCCGAGAATAAATCAAGATGTCATCAATAAATATGACCACACATCTGTCAAGGTATTTGATGAATATCCTGTTCATTAGTTGCATGAATAATGCTGGTGCATTAGTCAATCCAAAAGGCATGACCACAAATTCATAATGTTCGTATCTCGTCCGAAATGCAGTTTTCGGAACGTCGGACTCTTTCACCCAGAGCTGGTAGTATCCTGATCTCAAATCAATTTTTGAGAAAACTGCGGCTCCCTGTAACTGATCAAATAAATCATCTACACGAGGCAATGGATACTTGTTCTTGATGGTCACTTTGTTTAGCTCACGGTAATCAATGCACAAACGTAGTGAACCGTTCTTATTCCTCACAAAAAGAACAGGCGCGCCCCAGGGCAAAGTGCTCGGTCTAATGTACCCTTTCTCCAATAGTTCTCCCAATTGATTCTTCGATTCTTGCATCTCGGAAGGTGCCATCCGATAAGGAGCCTTAGAAATCGGAGCCGCGTCAGGCTCTAAATCCAAAGAAAATTCTATCTCTCGATCCGACGGTAATCCCGGAAGATCATCTAAAAAAACGTCTGGATACACATTAACAACTAGAATCGAAGAGAAATCGACTTCGTTCCCTTACGACTTCAAAGCATAACACCAATAGCCCGTGCAACCTTTATTCAAGAGTTTTACGGTCTTCATGGCGCTGATAAGCAAGTTAGGTTGGCTCGATTTACGCCCCATGAATGAGTACTCAGAACCATCTTTAGTCATCATAATGATAACCTTAGTGCGGTAATCCATAATCGCTTGGTGACTGTCAAGCCAGTCTTCTCCAAGGATCACATTCTCGCCCTCGAGATCAACCACAATCAAATTTGATAACCAATCAATATCGGCTATGCTCACCGGAAAATCTCTAATCTCCCGATTCCCCACGATTCTATCCCCGCTAGGCAGTTTCACAATGAAAGGATCGCAAGAACTAATACAATTTATATTCAAACGGCGTACACAATCCAAGGAGATGAAAGAATGTGTAGCACCCGAATCAAAAATCACACAAACTGGATGAGATAAGATATGAATGGTACCTGAGGCCACCACCGCATCAGGTTCATCTGCTCGACGCATCTCATAGACTCTTGGGTGTGCCGAACCAATGCTAGAATCTCCCCCTCTAGCATTCTGACTCCATCCCCGGCCTCTGTCGTAACTCTGCTGTGACTGATTGTCGTTGTTCATACTCTGATCTATAGGCACTGGGGCAAAAGCCCGAGTGTCCAAAGTCTGATCTTGTTCGGGGCAATAAACTGCCATGTGTCCCATCTAACCACAAGTGTGGCACTTCAGAGGTGGGAAATTTCACTCTAGATTAATGTGACCTGGATGACCATAATTAAAACAGGTTACCAGGCGAGTTGAGATGCCCGGAGCAGAACGAAAACTCTTTTTCCCTTTAAAAGAATGTGACGACTGCCCGACAGAATGGTTAGCCGTCTGAGGTCTCTGGAAGTTGCCACCTTTAGAGCCAGAAAAATTACCAGCGGTCTTTTGCTTCTTCGGCTCTTCTGTGGTATCATTGTTGGAACTTAACATGTCATATGCCAAAACCATGTCTTGGTATTCCTTCAGAGTAGTGCAAGCAAACCCGGACATGTAACGCCATAAATCTATATTCATCCACATGTCGAAGTGGCGGATCTTGTCACGCTCATCACGCACTTGATTCTTCACATGGATCAGTTGTTGGTTGTATTCCGCTATCGCCTACGAGACTGGAATGTTCTGCGGCTTAGCCTCAAAAAAGGCTCGGATTCTGCCTTCTTGCACTGGCCAGGGACAAAACTCAGCCTCCAGTAGCTCCTTTAAATTTGTCCCAAGTAACAACACGATCTCGTGGTTTAACAGCTTTCCACCAAGTTGCGACTTCTTTAGTAAGAAAGTACTGAGCAATAGGTACCTTCCTCGTTTTGGGGCAATCAATAGGAAGAGCCAATTCTCCCAATCATTCTGGTCGGTAGCACCGCTAAACTGCGGGGGATGCATACGGACCATGTTTTGGAGCAGAACGTCTACCGTCGTATTTGGATTATTCAGCTGAACGGCTTGGGCCAGGATAGTCATCTGCTTTGCCAATTGCTGAAGAACATTCGTAGCCCCAACGTCTGCATTATTACCTTGACCGGTCGACTGGTCGTGTTGACTCTCGGTATCGGGATGCATTGAGTTAGATAAACTAAGGGTAGTCGACCCCGCAACGGAATTGAGGGAAACGACCGCACCACGCCCTCGTCCGCGGCCTCGCCTCTGTCCCCTGTCAACAGACATTGTGAAGAATACACAAAGTACGTAAGTATAATTCAAATTGCACATCATCAAAGTGACCGATTCCCAAGAATACCAAATTAAAAGAAAAATGATTAGGAAAAAATATGAGAGGAGTAAAGGAACTTACTAGTACCGGTCGCACTGTGATGATGGCAAAGTGGTGATACTGTAGACAAACGATGACTCAATCGACCCCAAAATACCAACAGCCTAGGTATCCATAAACTTAAGCTCTGATACCATATTCTGTAACCCCCCAAGTTATTCGGGGTATATTACAGCACCGTGAGCCCCGCCATGGGACCCACAAGGCTATACATACGCGGAACCATGAAGTTTGACCGGTGAGGTCTAAACATAATCCAATGGAAGACAATAAAATTGACGACCAGGATGATATCCATGTAGACCAAATACAATACATCAAAAATCAATCCCTAGGAAACACAGGCCAAAACATCAAGAAAGCCAGAAACAGTACTCGAGTACTCATAACCATTTCAAGTAAAACATTACTAAATGGATGAAATACAAAATATAACCAGAGACAAGACACCGCATCACACTTGCCCCTCATCTTCATGCCGACACGGTACATGCCTATCCGCTCTCCTGGATCCTGAAATACATGAAAGGAATTTCCCCCAAAAAGGGGTTAGCCGTCGAATAGCTAGTACAAATATATCGAATATGAAACACAATACTTCTCGACAATAAAGTAAATGTAATCATCATTTCATCAACTCAAGACTAGTATTCCGGAATAACTAAATATCAAAGCACTTCATTTCAATACATATGTGATTAACCATGGAACCGCACCAAAAGCAACGGAACCCTAAGAGGCCCCGTCGGACCCTCCCAGAGTGGTTAACTTAACATATTCACGGAATCGCACCAAAGGAAATAGAACGCTCAGAAGGCCCGTTGGTCCATCCCAGAGTGACTATATACAATCATACAATTCGTATACCTTACTTCTAGAGTCGAGAACATACAATCATAAACATATACTTGCCTTTGAGACATCGAGAATCGGAAAGAAAGGTATACAAGTTTGGTAGGTCCAAGAATGCACTTCCGGCACCTAAACGATTCGTAAGGAATACGATAATTAATAATCCATACTCAAATCACATGGAGAAACTCCCGAAACCCACCTACCATTCACAAAACTCCAAGGATAATCACCTAGAGGTTTAGAAATCCCCCAAACCCTCTCAAGTCCGAACAAAATACATAAACATCCATATAATCATAGGGGAAACGTGGGTACAGGGTAGATACATCATAATCTCAATGATCTCAAGCTCCAAAAATGGATAAATCGGACGAATCTAAGAAAATCCCCAAAAATTCCCCAAACTAGGGTTCTAAGGAATTTACCTTGATTTGGAAGGTAGAAACAGATTAGATGTTGTAAAATCTTTGTTATCCCACCTAAGATGATGATAGATGATGAGTATCCACCCCCAAATCGCCTCGGATTTGCCCCTCTCGTGCTCTCATCGGAAATGAATAAAATGGAAGAAAATTGACGAATAAGAGGGCTGATCGACCTTATATACTGCGCCTATTTAGCGTGTGCTAAATCTCAAGGTTAGCATGCGCTAACGGGGATACCTGGTAGTCCAGTAGCCTCTGACCTGCGTCGATAGCGTGTGCTACATCCGGCATAGCGCGCGCTTCACAATGCTTATAGAGTGCGGTAGCTTACGCCTAGCGTGCACTACCTGCTAGTCCAGAGAGCAGAAACCCCTTACAGCCACTGCCAAACCCGAGTAGTTAGCGTGCGCTACATCCGATGATAGTGCGCGCTACCAAGCACGGGTAGCGTGCGTTAGCTCATGCCTAGCATGCGCTAACTGCTAGTCCCGAGGGCATAACCCAGCTACTGCTTCTGCCACTGCCTGGGCCATTAGCGTGCGCTATAAAACGAAGCTAGCGCATGCTACTCAATTGAAATAGCATGTGTTAACTTACGCCTAGCGTACGCTATCTACCTTACTTAAAACATCGCCGCAAAGGTCTAATCAATATGAACATGCCCCGAGGGGTACGAAACTCCAAGATCAACAACAATATCTCGATAAGTGCTTACAAGAACAATCAACGTAAAAGAACGTCAAAGCCAATAATTCAATAAAAAGTACGGATATTACATTTGTGACTATTATATATTCACACCTTCTAACTGGTGCACGCAGTGGATGTCTTTTTACATGCCCATACCATATCAGACTGTTCTCCCTCAGTTTTTCCTCAATTGAGGCCACCCCTACTTTCTCCCGGATTACTTCATTTCTAATTCTATCTCTGCGCGTCACGCCATACAATTCCCTTAGTATCCTCATCTTTGTTAGTGACATACTTTGGATATGTTGATATTTCACTGGCCAACATTCTGATCCATATAACATCGCTGGTCTTATTGCCATTTTGTAATATTTACCCTTAATCTTATGAGGACCTTCTTGTCACACAACACCCAGTAGCACTACGATGTTTATTCCATACTACTTGAATCCTATGTCTAATATCATCATCCACGTCCATAGCATTTTGAATCATTGACCCCAAATATTTTAAAGAATCCATTTATGCTATTTTGTGCATGCCTAGCATCACATGCTCAGTACTGGCCCTTCTCGTTTTACTAAACCTACAGTCCATGTACTCGTTCTTACTACGATTTAACTTAAAACCTTTATTCTCCAAAGTTTCTCTCCACAATTCCAACTTCGCATTTACTCCTTGTTTTGACTCATCCACTAAGACAATATCATCTGCAAACAATGTGCACAGTGGTACGTCATCTTGAATATCCCTGGTAAGTTTATCTATCACCATTGCAAACAAAATTAGGCTCAGAGCCGATCATTGGTGGAGCCCAATTCAAATTGGAAACTTGCTGCTCTCCCCTCCACATGTCCTCATTGTCGTCGAGCTCCATCATACATATTTTTTATCGCTTCGATATAGGCCACGCTGACTCCTTTCTTTTCCAATACCTTCCAAGGAATATCTCGTGAGACCCGATCATATGCCTTCTCTAAATCTATGAACACCATATGAAGCTTTTTTGTGTGTCCCTATATAGCTCCACCAATATTCTCAACAAGATGGCTTCCATGATTGATTGTTCGGGCATAAAACCAGAATGGTTCTCAGAAATTTTAGTAGTCTTCCTCAACCTTCTCTCGGTCGCCCTTCCCCAAAGTTTCAAATTATAACTCATCAACTTAATCCCTCGATAATTTTAACAGTCTTGAATACCTCCTTTACTCTTAAAGATGGGTACCCGAGTACTTTTCCTCCATGCATCTGGTGTTAGGAGTATGCCCTCGAATGCCACTCAGAGGATATTGAGTGAGGGCATTGTACTTGTTATTATGTAAAACATTATTAGAAGGCAATTGTATGTTTCTTTATTTACTAGTAGTCACTGGCATTCCTGACTCGTATATATATATATATATATATATATATATATATATATATATATATATATATATATATATATATATATATATATATATATATATATATGGAATGTTTTGCTCTCAAATACACGGACTAGTTTATATATATATATATATATATAAACTAGTCCGTGTATTTGAGAGCAAAACATTCCACTCTTTATTGGATAATGAGATCGGCACTGGAAAGGTTATGACTCAAATACTTAATCGTTCGCAAGTCGATGAAACTTGACTGGGCTTTAAGTTTATGTGAAGACTTGTATGACGTGTTCTTTGACTTGGAGAGTGCCTGTCGATCACTAATGGTTAGTGGGAGCACACGTTATAGGTATGCTAATGAGATTAGTATACTTGTACCGACTCACCCTCGATTCGTCACACGAATTTTACTCCGGGACAGTCAATGACAGAATCGTTAGGTTGTGACAGGTATTCGTGAACCTTCGACTTGAGGATTTAGTAGGGATGTGCTTGTGACATTAAGATTTTCATTAGAGTAGTTCGACCCGGAAAACTGGAAGGTGGGGGTCAACCTCGACGTGTGTCTTGACGAGCAAGTAGTAAGTTCTACTAAATACCAAGATAGAATTCATTCTCTTGTTAGTGAACGGGTATGTGTCTTATGCGATTATTGGCAGATGAGATCATAAGTCTTTGGCCAAAGCATTGGAGCTAGATGTATTGGATACACGAAATCTCAGTGATCTCGATTTGCATTAACTCATGCATAGCGTCAAGTACAGATAGGGTTTGACTGACCGTGACCCTATAACTTGATCGGGAGATGTGAGAGAAGGGTTTATACGTACTGGTATTCACGACATAAAGGTTTTTGAATGATCCTAATCATTCGTTCTCAGTTAGGTTACAATGTAGGCCGTGGGACTGGCTAGGTGGTGCTATCACTCTTTGGTTCCTTCCATTGCTAACTGAGATGGACCTACCGAGTCACGCATTAGGATAGACGACGGAATAAATCGAGCTTAATCTCTCTCTGATAATATTAGATATTAGATATCTAATTTATTGGACATTGGATTTCTAATAAATTTTGGTGGCATTGGATGTCTAAATTAAGTTATTGGATAAATTAATTTTGGCCTAATGAATTAAATAAATTACTGGGTGATTGATTTAATTCATCGATATAATTATTTCTTGAAAAAATTAATTATGTTGTTTTGTATTTGATATAATTAATTAATTAGATTAATTAATTGATATAAATATATCGAAACAGAATGGAGTTTATCTGATTAGACTATCGAGAGTCTAAAACGAACCAAACCAGTCCGGTTCTTCTAGATGGCCGCCCCATCTTCTTCCCACTTTTCTTGGTCTTTGTCTCCACCTTAATTGGTGGAAGACAAAAGACATTAAGAGATAAGATATCTCTTTTGATTTGGTGAGAGGTGACTTTGTCTTAGGTGAAGAATAAAAGGAAGACTAAGAATATAACTAAAGGCACTTCTTGATTCCTTGTGAATTTTCACGGCAAGAACCAAAAGAACCAGTGAAACAAAGTGTTTTTCCAAGTCTTCTTCTTCATCATCTTTCTTCTTCATTTTTCTTGCAGAAAAATTGAGAGAGAATTGAGAGAGATAATTTGATAAATATACTTGGAGTGTATTCATCAAATCATATAGTTTCATCATCCTATTCTAGTCGTATCCTCGGAGGATAATAGGGTGGTTGTTATTCCGATCGACTTCAGGTGCGTGGCAAGTAGAGGCACGGTGCTTCGGTGCTCGGGATTTCAAAAGATTGACGATCGGATTCGTGAGGGAGATCACCTAAAGCTTGGGGAATCTCATTTGTGAAGAAGACCATTTAATCAATGGACTTCGAGGGTATGATTTCGGATCTTCCTTTGTTTTGCTTTATATTCATATATACGTAGCTTGAATCGGTCTTCTTGAGGGATTCATTTTAAACTTCTTGTTTTCGCTTCCGCTGCGCCCTTCGTTTTTGCTTGCGAATCCCTACAGTGGTATCGGAATGTGGTCTTGCGATCGTATATACGACATATTGCAGCTGGAATGCTTGATTGAATGGTTTATGATTTGGAATCATTAATGTTTAATCGTAGTATATATTTGTTTGTTCGTTGTAATTATGTTTTTCGTAAATTCATATCAAATATAAATCTTGTATTTCTTGGAAATATGATTCATATTGAAGATATGAAAGTTGAAAAATATATATTGGATATCCGGTCGAATTTCAAGCCCCGAATTGCCGTTGGACGGAACATAGGACAAAGCTGAAATTGGCTAGGCCAAAATCAGGACTGCCTCGCGGTCCAGCCTTTGGGATCGCGATCCACTGTACCTGGATCGCGATCACTGTGCCCGGATCGTGATCCGGGCACTGTTCCAGCATGTTTCGGGCTCATTTTTCCGCCCGTTTCAGAAGAATTAATCTCCCGCATTTTATATTGGATATAATTTGATTAAAATGGAATATGGTATTTTATTTTAAAGTGGGAAACTTGATTTGTTGGAATGGTTTTGATTGACCAAAACGTTTTCATATTACCAATTGTGTGGATTGATTGGATCAATCTATTTATAGTTAATTTTATATATTGGTTGGATCTATATATATTTATTAATTCCATTTATTTAGTATTTATTGGATGAATGCTTGTGAATGGGGATGTGGTTCATGGACCTAGTTCTGAATCGTTCGGTTTTATTCGATTGGGTTGTAAAGGTCGTTTTGAGCCTATTTATTTTACTAGAAAATTTGTATAGGATGCAATTTTTTAAATGTAAAATTTATATGTAATGACGAAGACTGGAGGAAGATCCGTTCGAGAGACGAAGATTCAAGATCGAAGACTTGTAATTAGATTACGATGTTTTTATTCTAGGAACAATCCATGAACTACATGTTGGTAGCAACTAGGTTGTGAATGTTTTATTCATATGGTATGAATGCAACAAACGTGCTTAAATTAATTAATGTGCAAAGAGTAACATTAATCGCGAAAATTCTCCCACGACAAAATATTAATTAAAAGGTTTCAAGGTGTTCCTTCCCTCCATCGAGCTTTCGAAAAATTGAAATCCAAACCGGATGTGTTATGCTTCCGAGTTATCGGGATAGCCATTCGGGGAGGGTCGATAAATTCTGAGAGCACATTGGATGCTTTCGGTTGGAGCAAATTTTATCGCTAGAAACTTGTTCGGTTGCCGGATAAGATTCAATTGTGAAACTAATTAGCGTCGATGGTGTAAACTTAACTTGTTCACGAACTATAGAAACCGTATAGGTTGAGGGGAGTGAACAAGGGGAAAAATAAGATCGAATCATCCATTCGATGAGTTGGTGTTGGACACCACTTTATGAAGATTATAGGCCAGAAACCTGTTCGGTTGTCCTCTATTAAAATTTATAAACACTCGATCACCACTATGAAGTAAAGTGAACAAATACTTCCAGATTTTACAAGGGAGTGTGTTATTCCGATAAAAATAGTGGGAGCTGGGTGAAATGAATAGAAAAAGATATTAATTCTAAACTCAGATCATAATCAAACGAGTCACTAATCAATCTGTTTTACTTAATGAAGACAAGCCAAATAACAACTCTCATAATGACAATGAACCGACTTGCAATTGTACTCGAGAAGAACAACCTAACCATACCAAACTTTGTAGACTGGCTCCGCAATCTAATGATTGTCCTCATTATGAAGGCATTGGGATATGTCTTAGAGGCGGACATTCCGGAACCTCTAATACGGACCAGAGCCAGTGAGGAAGATGTTGAAAACCCCAAAAAGTGGGTTAAGGATGACATAAAAGTCTGTGCCTATATGATGGCTTCTATGTCTAATGAGCTTCAGAGAGCTCATGAGACAATGACTTCTGTTAGGCAGATTTTATCCCACTTAGCCGAGCTTTATGGTGAGCACACTCGAACTGCTATATATGAGATATCTAAAGAGCTTTTCGGTGCCATGATAAAGGGAGGTGAGAAAGTTGGGAACCATGTCCTTAAAATGATCTCTATGATCGAGAGATTGGGGGCTCTTGATTTTAGGATGCATGATTCTCTACAAATCGACCTCATCCTGCAATCTTTTCCTGATTCCTTCTCACCGTTTGTTGTGAATTTCAAATGCAATGAGATTGCTTTCAATTTAGCAGGGTTAATGAAAAAACTGGTAACCGCTCAGTCTCAGATAAAGACTCCGTGTGTGAAGGAGTCTGCCCTTGTGATTTCTTTTGAAACTCGGAGGTCTAAGAATAAGAAGAAAAAGACCAAGAAGCAGATAGGCCCACAAAGCAAGGACCTTAAGGGTAAGGGCAAAGCCCCGATGGTTCCTAAGATTAAGAAGAAGGATAAATGTCTCAAATGCGGTGAGATGGGCCACTGGGCAAGAGACTGTCCGATCCTTCATGGCACTTCAGGTACAGAACTTTTAGTTTTGGAAACGAATTGTTTTGCTACTATATTTTCTACTTCTTGGATACTGGATTCAGGTGCTAGTTCTCACATTTGTGCCATGAATCAGGATCTGGAATAAAGTAGGAAGCCTGGAGATGGGGAAGTGATGGATACTGTCGGAAATGGGCATAGTGTTGAAGAAACTGACATAGGATCATTTTTTTTAGATTTGGAATCTGGCTTTGTTTTAACATTGGATGATGTACTTGTTTTGCCCAAGGGGCATATAAATTTTGTATCCATTCCGGTCATGGATCGGAAAGGCTTTTCATTTTTCATTGGTGATGGTTCTTGCAAAATTTATTTCCATAATAAACTAGTAGGCACTACCACATTGTAAAATGGATTGTATCATCTAAACCTAAATAACAAAGACGTTGTAAACACTATGACTAAGAAGCATGTTAGGGATTAAACTAATCAAGTTTTGAAATGGCATCTTATACTTGGTCATATTGGTCAGACCAAGGTTGACAAAATAGAAAAGGATGTACTTTTGGGTCCATTTGGATCGGATCCCTTTCCAACTTGTGAATATTGTCTTAAAGGCAAAATGACTAAGTCCCCCTTCATAGGGACTTTTGAAAGAGCCACTGATAAACTTGTATTAGTCAATATCGACGTATGTGGTGCTTTGCAAGCAGCACGTAATGGATATCAGTAATTCATTACGTTTATGGATGATCATACTAGGTATGTTATGTATACTTAATGAAACATAAATCCGAGGTCTTTGAGAAATTCCAGGAATTTAAGGCCTTAGTCGAAAAACAAACTGGTAATCATATCAAAGCACTTCGGTCAAACCAAGATGGCGAGTATATGAGTATAGAGTTTGACGAGTTCCTTAAGGAGCACAGAATAGTGTCACAACTCACACCACCAGGAACTCCTCAGTTAAATGGTGTGTCGGAAAGAAGGAACCGAACCCTCTTGGACATGGTTCGTTCTATGCTTAGCTACAGCGACTTACCGATTTACCTGCAGGGTTATGCACTGCTTCTCATATCTTGAACAGATGTCCTTCCAAGTCTTAATCATATTGGGATTTGGGGATGTCACACATATGTCAAGAAGACTAAGGTAGAGAAATAGGAAGCAAGGTCCGTGAAGGGACGTTTCATTGGATTCCCATATGGGACAATGGGTTATCTATTCTACATGCCCGAAGATCGAAAGATCATTGTTGCTTTGCAAACACACTTCCTGGAAGATGAGTTCATTCAGGAAGGCGGAGCAGGTAGAAGCATTTGTTTTGAAGAATACAACGAAACTCCTCGGGAGACACCTGTACAAGAAATTGGAACCGAACCTTCTGAAACACAAGTACAACCACCTCGTAGGTCTAGTAGGGTGTCTCAATTACCTGAGAGGTATGGTTTTATGCACTTGGAGGAACTGGATCTCCATGAGGTTCCAGGTGATAACCAAGAGACTGACCCAACAACCTATGACCAAGCGATGGTGGATGTAGACTCCGTGAAATGGCGGGAAGGTATGGAAGCTGAGATAGACTTGATGCATGTCAATCAGGTGTGGACTCTAGTAAACCACCCCAAGGGCATAGTGCCTATTGGGAACAAATAGATCTACAAGAGAAAGACTGATGGGGATGGCAAGGTTGACACCTATAAGGCCAGGCTTGTGGCAAAGGGTTATACCCAGAAAGAAGGGATCGATTACCACAATACCTTCTTGCCTGTAGCTATGATCATGTCTATTCGCATGATACTTGCTATAGCTGCCTACCATGATTATGAGATATGGCAGATGGACGTAAAGACTGTTTTCCTTAAGGGATTCCTCGAGGAGGAAATCTATATGGAGCAGCCTAAAGGTTTTGTATCTAAGGTCGATATTCATAAGGTCTGCAAACTTCAGCGTTCCATTTATGGACTAAAGCAAGCTTCGCGTAGTTGGAACCTTCGTTTTGACGAGGCTGTCAAAGAGTTTGACTTCGTGCAAAATAAAGAGGAACTTTGTGTATACAAGAGGGTTAGTGGGATCAAGAATGATAAGTGTCAGTTTTGTACACTTATCCATGGTTTGTATCGATAAAATTCACCCATAATTGAGCTAGTCTACTCGTTTTTTGCTTTTAATTTATTAGTTTTAATAATTTTATTTTTATCGGATGATGATCGGATTAAATAACTGAATTACTCAAGAAACAACATATTTAATAAATATTCTCTTTATTGAATTTTGATATATTCATGTTGTAGGGCTTTCCGAGACGAATTCGGCTTTTCTTCGATTCAAAATCGAGTTATATATCAAAAGTTATCATCCGAAGAAGATCTGGGCAAAAACGCAAAGTCGAGAAATTATGGGCCGAAAACGTAACTATCCAAGCTTCAAATGAGCAAATTTACGAAGCCACGTTACGGCCGTAACATTCAGAGTTACGGTAGTAAGTCACCTAGTTACGGCCGTAACTCCTGAATGATACGGCCGTAACTCTTGACAGATTACTATGATTTGTCTAATTTTTATACTTTTTGTGTATTATTGAGGGGATGGCTGGCATTGATCCTATCTAATGTAATAATGCTGGAGTTTTGGAGCTATTAGATGACTTTAGGTGTATAAATAGACCCCTTAGATCCTTCATCATTCATCATTCATCTTATAATTTTCCATTTTTTTGTAAACTTTTCTTTTTGTGTGAAGAACACACTTGTGTTCTTGAGTGATCTTTGTAAGTGTGGTATAACATATGTTGTTCAGAGAGTTTATTGTTTCTATCTCCTTTATCTATTAAGGGAGTTAGGATCAATTCTTTCTCTTGATTCAACTAATAATGACCACACAAGCTTGTAATATGTGTAATAAACCCTTCATGGGCTAAGTAATCTTTAGTTGGGATTATAAACAAGGTTAGTCATGTTATTTATGTTTGTATAAAGATCTATTGTGAATTACTTATTATTGTGTGTGATTTTCATTGTTTTAACAATCTTTATTTATTTGGCCAATAAATGGCGATATTTATGGTCTTCATATGTTTCGAAAGAAAATATGTTTAATTAGATCAAATGATCTTCACTCTAAGTTGTTCTAGGGGATAGAAATATACCCCTAGTCCTTAGATGATTATTTGAGTTATTTTCATAAATCCTAATGCTATGTATTGAAGCCAATCAACATAGAAATATAGTGGATTGATTCAATATGTAAGGGGCGTTTTATAGTTCGAAAGAGAAACCGTCTTTTTAAGGAAAATCGGATCTACACAACATAATAAGTAAATTCATTTTATGATCTCCTATACATCTTTTATAACTAATAACGAACTAAGTTTGTAATCCCAACTATTTCATTTTATCATTTAATCAATCTATTATTATTACAATATTTTTGTTTCTTTAAAATATTAGAACTATTATTGCATTTACTTTGCAACAATTAAACCAAACTCTTTAAATTGTGTGTTTCACTCATCTTAGTATCTATAAAAATAGACTAATAGTGTAGAATTCAAATTATAACAAAACTTCCTTGTGGGATCGATAAACCGGACTCAAAAAGTCCACTTTACTACTTGATACGATATCGTGCACTTGCGATAGTTACACTAAAAGCGTGTCAAGTTTTTGGCGCCGTTGCCGGGGAAGTATAAGTTATGTTTGAAATCTTACATTGTAAACTATTTTTATAGGTACAAATTTCTCGACGTTGTAACTTAGTACTAAATTGTGTTTGTCCGGTCAAGTGGCGGATAACGGTACTCCGTGACTATTAAAGTCGGATTTTTCAGTTTCCCACAACAACTGATATTTGTAAATATTTTATTCAATTATTTTCATTGTCTTTTTATTTTTGTTTCTTTTATCATGGACGAAACATTGTTTAAAATTGAAAAAAGATTTCCCTTTCTAAGCAAAAATGCAATTTTAAAAATTTACAAGACAAGGCTTGAAAGGATGAGGTTGCTTACGAATAAAAGCATACCTTTTGACATAAGATTTATTATCGAAGCTAAAGTAAGAATAGAAGGTGAATTCACAAAAACACCAACTAGATTTTTACCAGGGCTTGGAAAAAGTTCATATGCCAAGAAACGACGAGCAAAGATACTAGCCGTTTGCTATAAATGTGCTAGATGGAACTGTAATGCAAAATGTCGATCTTTAGGAATTCCATCTACAAACAGAGAAGATAAAATTCAGTTCATTAATGATGGTCTGAATAAGGAGAATTTAGATAATATCGAAATTTCTCTTGACACGCATCCTAGTGGACTTGTATATTACGGAATTCAATGTTTGTGGAATAAATTCAAACCAGAATATGAACAACGTCTTGGGAATCTGACGTTAAAAGACCCTGTTTGCCAATTTGTAAGAAAATTGGATGGGAAGCTTCTCCCCGACTCATAGAAGGCGTTTAGGCCGTTTCTGAACGTAAAATCTGTAACACCCCGAGATGTTCGGAATAATTACAGCGCCGTAAACCCTTTAGGTAAGGATTTACAAGGCTAATTTTAAAAAGAGTGTAAATATAAACCAATCGTACAACTGAAGTTTAAAGACATATTTGATTCAACCGATCAAAGAGTTAATTTATACAACCATATCGAAAGGACATTATTAAAACAGACGTACTCGAGTACTGAACGAAACAAGAAAACGACTCTCGACAACAATAACATCAATCACATCACTGAGCCATCTCATCGTCTTGTCGGTACTGTGGCTGCCTCCCCGCTCCTCGGCTACCTGAACATCAAAACAATGTCCACCCCCGAAGGGGTTAGCAAAACGATGCTAGTACAAGTATCATAATACAATAAATCATCAATGCATCATAAAACATGCAAAACGGACTTCCGCTACCGGAATCCAACGATGCGAATCCTCACGATCCCATCAATACAATACCGGGTAATCCAGCGATCCAGCGCCCTTGGTATAGATCCCCATGATGATCCCGTCGGACCAACGCATGGTGGAAAACCCGTCCCGATCCGGCCTCAAGATAGATCCCCATGATGATCCCGTCGGACCAACGCATGGTGGACATTCGATCCAGCGCCCTCAGCATAGATCCTCATGACCCCCTCGGATCATTTATACCATAATCAATCAATTATGCATACACATATGCATTTCAATATGTTCATCAATACGAACAAACAACAACGAATATCACGCGAATTTCCGAAATACATCTCATATACAAAATATGAACAATACCATAAGCATAATAAATCAAACTCGACATATGATACTTGCCTCGAAAATGGCAAGACGAAATACTTCAAGGATCTCGACACACTCGAAGGCCGCCTCCTTCGATCAACGTAACAAGCTCGAACCTTAACAAAAGGAACGATATACAAATCATCTCAAGTCGAACGATGGCCTAACAATTCGGTCTATGGCCGAAAGGCTCAAAATAAACAAGGTTGCGGATTGCTTAGCGCGCTACGTACTCTACGTAACGCGGCGCTTAAGACGGATCGTTAGCGACGCTATCGCACAAGACTAGCGTCGCTAGCCACTGGCGATCGACTCGGCTGGTCTCATAACGTCGCTACGTACGTTCGGGCGTTAATCGACCCGATAGCGCACGTTAACTCACACGTGTTAGCGTGCGCTAATATTGCATGGCGTAATCGCAAGCCAAATCGGGTTGAATGGTGAAGAACTCATGAATCCTACCGTGATAATACAAGTTATCCTCGGGCAAATCATGCTAATAAGGTTTGTGGAAGATTTATGATCGTGAAATACAAATATACGGATAGCCAACTCAACATCATAATTCATCTACGATCTCCAAGAAATAATCTAAGTTCCATTTGTTCTACGTTCCAAAACACATGATTCCATCGTGTAAAACGTATCAATCAGGTAATATCCGATCACTGATCATAACTTGATTTGAACATGCTTAGGAGTCCTTATAATAAGATGGTTCAAAGGTTCATACGATATATAATGCCGATACGTCAAAAGTATCCTTCTAACATGTGATGACCGATTAAAAACGAAATACTTGCTATCAAAACATGATTCAAACTTCCTTAGGAACATTACTAACATCAGTGAAGAATCACCTACCTCAAAGTAGTGAAGAATACGGAGGAAAATGAAGCGATCCAACACCGAAGGCTTGAACACCAATATCCAATGATATACGATCTTCAATCTCGAACTAGGAGGTTGATATGAAGTGTTTGGGACGAAGTGAGTTATGTTCTAAGTGTAAGAGTTCGGGTTATGGGAGGAGAAAAACTGAAATCTCGAAAAGGATGATGTCCTATTTATAATAAATGGCTATTAGCGCGCGCTAGACCCTATTCGTAGCGTGCGCTAACGGCTCACGATCTAAATCGTACTCGGCACTTAGCGTGCGCTATGCATCGACCAGTAGCGTGCGCTAAGGCGTTGACTCGGCTTTTCCCGGCCGTCCAGTACATCCGACACAATCCGACAGGGGTCCCGGCCAGATCTCACCTACCGCACGTCCCAATCAATCGACCATGCATAGCGTGCGCTAATTACATTCATGGCGTGCGCTATGAAACCACGTTAGCGTACGCTACCCTTAGCCTGTAGCGTGCGCTACATGCACAGAATTTCAACCTTACAAATCACAACCATGACATTAAACGCTCGGCAACATCGGATTATGAAATACGGAGAATAATACTCAGACAAAAGTACAATCATTACAATATCACAAGTTCCAATTACATAACAGAAATCTCGGGCATTACATCCTTCCTCCCTAAAAAGAAGTTTCGTCCCGAAACTTATGATGAAAACAACTCCGGATATTTAGCCTTCATACCGTCCTCCGTTTCCCAAGTGGCCTCTTCGACTCCGTGTCGTGACCATTGTACTTTAACCAAGTGTATTGGTTTATTTCTCAACTGTTTGATCCGTCTCTCAAGTATCTTGATTGGTCTCTCTTCGAAGGTGCCATCATTAGCTATCTCGATCTCGTCGAAATCAATGACGTGACTGGGGTCCGATACATACTTCCGCAGTTGGGATACGTGAAACACATTGTGAACATGACTCAGCGATGGCGGTAAGGCCAACCGGTATGCTAAATCCCCAACTCTCTCTAGGATCTCAAATGGTCCGATATATCTCAGACTAAGCTTGCCTCTTCTCCCAAAACGGAAAATCCCTCGTGTAGGAGACACCTTCAATAGTACGTGGTCCCCAGCGTCGAACTCGAGAGGGCAGCGACGTACATCGGCATAAGACTTCTGTCGACTCTGGGCAGTCAACAGTCTCTCTCGAATCAAGGCTATCTTCTCTTGAGTCTGAATAATCAATTCCGGTTCCGTCCCGATCAAATCCGAAGAATCATCCCGGACACGGGCGATCGGCATCTTCTTCCGTATAAAGCTTCAAATGGGGCCATCTTAATAGAAGCATGCCAACTGTTATTATAGGTGAACTCGATCAAGGGCAAGTGAACCTCCCAATCAGTCGACCAATCTAATGCACAAGCTCTAAGCATGTCCTCTCTTTACTGAATAGTCCTTTCGGATGGCCGTCCGTTTGGGGATGATAAGTCGTACTAAAGTTTAGCTCGGTCCCCAAAGCCCCGTGAATCGCTTTCGAAGTGTGACACGAAACGACCATCTCGATCCGAAATAATGGTCTTCGGCGTCCCGCATCGGACTATCTCCGCAATAAATATTCGTGCCAATCTCTCGGGTCCCCATGTATCTTTGATTCCTAGGAAATGAGCCGACTTGGTTAGTCGATCAACTACAACCCAAATCATGTTCATTCCCGTTCTAGTCCTTGGCATACTAGTAATGAAGTCCATCGAGATATCCTCCCACTTCCACTCGGGGATCGGAAGCGGTCTTAACATTCCGGCAGTCGTTGATGTTCAATCTTAACCTGGCGACAAGTCAAACACTTCAAACGTGCTCCGCTACGTCCTTCTTCATATTCCCCACCAAGTTTTGCTTTAAATCTTTATACATCTTATCACGCCCGGTGAATAGAATAGGGCGCTACTGTGAGCTTCCTTCGAATAGTCCTTCTCAAATCATCATCATCGGGAACGCAAAGTCGACTCAAATCTCGAACTCCATCATCTTGTATCACGAATCACAGGGCTTTTCCTTTCTTTACTTCGTCACATAATCGAAGGATCAGAGAATCGTTCAATTGTTTTGACTTGATCTCCTCGACTAGTGATGAAGTCAGTTCTATCACATAAAGTTGTCCTTGGATTCCCGGTACCCATACTTCAATCCCCTCGCGGATCAGTTCCCGTTGAATACTGGTTTGGGATGTAAGTGCTTCCAACGCTCGAAGGGAAACAGGTTTACGGCTCAAAGCATCGGCTACTACATTTGCTTTCCCCGGATGATAGAGAATCTCCAAGTCGTAATCCTTAATCAATTCCAGCCACCTTCTCTGCCTCATGTTTAACTCTTTCTGACTCAAAATGTACTTGAGGCTCTTATGGTCTGTAAAGATCTGACAATGAGTGTCGTACAAATAATGTCGCCAGATTTTCAAGGCAAAGACCACAGCTGCTAGCTCCAGATCATGAGTCGGATAATTAACTTCGTACGGTTTCAATTGCCGAGAAGCATAAGCAATTACTTTATCCTTCTGCATCAACACACAACCCAAACCCTGATTTGAAGCATCGCTGTATACCATAAATCCGTCAGTTCCTTCTGGCAGCGCTAATATAGGTGTTGTCGTCAGTCTCTTCTTAAGTTCGTCAAAACCAGCCTGACACTTCTCATTCCACGCGAACTTTTGAGTTTTACAGAATGGTGAGTGAGCGGACGAGCAATTTTGGAAAATCCCTCTACAAAGCGGCGATAATATCCAGCTAGTCCTAAGAAGCTTCGGACTTCTTTCACGTTTTTAGGAGCTTCCCACTCCAAGATTGCTTCGACTTTCTTCGGGTCCACCTGAACTCCGTTGGATGATATCACATGCCCAAGGAAAGTTACTTCCTTAAGCCAGAACTCACATTTAGAAAGCTTAGCATACAGCTGTTCCTTTCTCAAGATGCTCAAAACCACACGTAAATGTTCAGCATGTTCCTCTGCGTCCCTCGAATATATCAAGATGTCGTCAATGAAAACGACCACAAATTTATCCAAGTACTCCAAGAATACCCGATTCATCAATTGCATGAATACCGCAGGAGCATTGGTAAGTCCAAACGGCATCACTACGAATTCATAATGCCCGCATCGATCTAAAGCGATTTCGGTATATCCGATTCCTTAATTCTCAACTGGTGGTATCCTGATCGCAAGTCAATCTTCGAGAATACCCTTGCCCCTTGCAGTTGATCAAACAAGTCGTCGATCCGAGGTATAGGATACTTATTCTTGATCGTCATCTTGTTAAGCTCCCTGTAATCAATACACAATCGGAGGGATCCGTCTTTCTTAGGACAAAGAGAACGGGTGCTCCCCAAGGAGAAACGCTTGGTTGAATATAACCCTTCGCAACAATTCCTCCAGTTGTTTCTTGAGTTCATACATCTCGGTTGGCGCCATGCGGTATGGTGCTCTGGAAATAGGAGCTGCTCCAGGCTCTAGTTCGATAGTGAATTCCACTTCTCTGCGGAGGTAATCCGTAGTTCGTCAGAAAACATCTCGAGAACTCATTCACAATCGAAATAGATGAGAGCTCTACTCCTTCCTCTTTCCTCATGGCATAGCACCAAAGTCCGTGACATCCTTGCTTGATAATTTCACTTTCATTGCCTTGATCACTTTCCCGAGCTTCGGTCTCCATCCTCGGAATAAGTGTTCGATCCGTCATCGGCAATGATGGAAATGACTCTCTCTCGGTAATTCAAAGATACTCCATAACGGTTGAGCCAATCATCTCCGAGAATTAAATCGTCACCGCAGATGTCAACCACAATAAGATTCGATGGCCAATCTCTTCCTTCTATAGATACCGGGAAATCCTTAGCTTCTAAGGTTCCCACAATTTTCTCTCCGCTTGGTAATCCCACAACATAAGGTTCACAATTATACAAGCACGAGATGTTCAAACGATTAACACGGTTCAAAGATATAAAAGAATGCGTGGCTCTGAATCGAACAAGACACTAATCGGTTGCAAAAGGATCCAATCGCACTGATGCAACGGTGTATTCGATCATCGATTTCCTCATCTCGCATGTGCGTGGAGGAACGGACCCAAAGACTGGATGCCTCTCTCTTCCCGGCGTGCTGAAATCCACTTTGCTGCGTCTGGTTCACACTCGTCTCCTTCGAATCGGAGCCGGAGCGCGAGTACCAAAAGATCGGGTCGCATTCCCACAAAATGTTGCGCGATGTCCTTCTGTCCACACTCAAACAGTCACAAGAAAGCGAAACAATCACGTCAAACATGTCCCGCCTTGCCACGGTTGTAACACTTCTTCCTGTGTCGAAGCGATCGGTCTTGCCGGAACTTCTTTCCTCCTCGACTAGGATGCGGAGGTCTCTGGATGAGTGAAAAGAGGACCCGACACGGCGGGCCCGCTATTCTTATTCTCGGTGAAGTTGCCCGACACCTTCTGTTTCTTTGCTTCCGTCGATTTCTCTCTCCGCTTCCTTCATATCGTAGGCCAACGCCTTGTCCGAATCTTGTCTCAAGGTGGCACAATCAAATCCGGACATATATTGTGAATTTCCGGCTTCATTCGCATGTCAAAATGGAAAATCCTTTCCGCCTCGGTCCGATCAGTGGCGCACATAAGTCACCGGTGATTAAAAGTCTTAATCACTTCCACATGATGCTTCCGAATTTTGTGGTGAGAAAAACTCCCGAACTCGGGCCTCTCTAATCGGGCGAGGACAATACCGTGCCTCCATCATCAACTTGAATTCTGTCCATCAAGATTGTGCTCCTCTGGTCGAATGGCCTCCCACCGCCGAAAGCCTCCCCGGTCAAAAGATACTGGTCGACCTGAACCTTCCTATCGATGGCACAGTTAATCCCTGCAAAAATCTACTCTAATTCCTTCACCAATGATCCCACGAAAGCGTCTCGGAACCGTCAAATTTCGGAGGATGCACTTGACCACCTCGGTAAGCCATTTATCTCCCGATTATCCACGTTATTCTTTGTCCCATCGCCGTCTCGCATGCGGTCCACAACTTGAGCAAAGCTGGTTTATCTGGGCAACCACTGAAGCACTCCGCACGTTAGGATCTCGCATTATTATTTGCCGATCCATGCCGTCCCTAATGTGAATCCGTTTGGCTAGCGGCTATCTCGGGAGTAGATACCGATTCTTCTTGCCTCGCATTTCCACGTCCGCTCCACTGCGTCGCGTCCACGACCTCCCTCAACATACCGTAAACATAAATACTCAATATCCAGTGGCAAACGTTCTAAAAGTACATCCATCAATGTTTACAAGACAAGAATTAAATAAAACAGTAGTATTCGAGATTAGGAAACTTACAACCACAAATTAATTGACGATGTTGGCTCAAAGCAGTGATGTTACGAACGACCAATAATCAATAACGTAAATGCACCCAACTAACCCGACTGCCAAGATATCCATAAATCTTAGCTCCGATACCATATTCTGTAACACCCCGAGATATTCGGAATAATTACAGCGCCGTAAACCCTTTAGGTAAGGATTTACAAGGCTAATTTTAAAAAGAGTGTAAATATAAACCAATCGTACAACTGAAGTTTAAAGACATATTTGATTCAACCGATCAAAGAGTTAATTTATACAACCATATCGAAAGGACATTATTAAAACAGACGTACTCGAGTACTGAACGAAACAAGAAAACAACTCTCGACAACAATAACATCAATCACATCACTGAGCCATCTCATCGTCCTGTCGGTACTGTGGCTGCCTCCCCGCTCCTCGGCTACCTGAACATCAAAACAATGTCCACCCCCGAAGGGGTTAGCAAAACGATGCTAGTACAAGTATCATAATACAATAAATCATCAATGCATCATAAAACATGCAAAACGGACTTCCGCTACCGGAATCCAACGATGCGAATCCTCACGATCCCATCAATACAATACAGGGTAATCCAATGATCCAGCCCTTGGTATAGATCCCCATGATGATCCCGTCGGACCAACGCATGGTGGAAAACCCGTCCCGATCCGGCGCCTCAAAGATAGATCCCCATGATGATCCCGCGGACCAACGCATGGTGGACATTCGATCCAGACCCTCAAGATAGATCCTCATGACCCCCTCGGATCATTTATACCATAATCAATCAATTATGCATACACATATGCATTTCAATATGTTCATCAATACGAACAAACAACAACGAATATCACGCGAATTTCCGAAATACATCTCATATACAAAATATGAACAATACCATAAGCATAATAAATCAAACTCGACATATGATACTTGCCTCGAAAATGGCAAGACGAAATACTTCAAGGATCTCGACACACTCGAAGGCCGCCTCCTTCGATCAACGTAACAAGCTCGAACCTTAACAAAAGGAACGATATACAAATCATCTCAAGTCGAACGATGGCCTAACAATTCGGTCTATGGCCGAAAGGCTCAAAATAAACAAGTCTGGATTGCTTAGCGCGCTACGTACTCTACGTAACGCGTGCGCTTAAGACGGATCGTTAGCGACGCTATCGTATAAGACTAGCGTCGCTAGCCACGTCTGCGATCGACTCGGCCGTCTCATAACGTACGCTACGACGTTTGGGCGTTAATCGACCCCGATAGCGCACGTTAACTCACACGTGTTAGCGTGCGCTAATATTGCATGGCGTAATCGCAAGCCAAAAGGGTTGAATGGTGAAGAACTCATGAATCCTACCGTGATAATACAAGTTATCCTCGGCAAATCATGCTAATAAGGTTTGTGGAAGATTTATGATCGTGAAATACAAATATACGGATAGCCAACTCAACATCATAATTCATCTACGATCTCCAAGAAATAATCTAAGTTCCATTTGTTCTACGTTCCAAAACACATGATTCCATCGTGTAAAACGTATCAATCTGGTAATATCCGATCACGATCTTAACTTGATTTGAACATGCTTAGGAGTCCTTATAATAAGATGGTTCAAAGGTTCATACGATATATAATGCCGATACGTCAAAAGTATCCTTCTAACATGTGATGACCGATTAAAAACGAAATACTTGCTATCAAAACATGATTCAAACTTCCTTAGGAACATTACTAACATCAGTGAAGAATCACCTACCTCAAAGTAGTGAAGAATACGGAGGAAAATGAAGCGATCCAACACCGAAGGCTTGAACACCAATCTCCAATGATATACGATCTTCAATCTCGAACTAGGAGGTTGATATGAAGTGTTTGGGACGAAGTGAGTTATGTTCTAAGTGTAAGAGTTCGGGTTATGGGAGGAGAAAAGCGAAATCTCGAAAAGGATGATGTCCTATTTATAATAAATGGCTATTAGCGCGCTAGACCCTATTCGTAGCGTGCGCTAACGGCTCACGCCTAAATCAGACGGCACTTAGCGTGCGCTACGCATCGACCAGTAGCGTGCGCTAAGGCGTTGACTCGGCTTTTCCCGAAAGCCGTCCAGTACATCCGACACAATCCGGCAGGGTCCCCGCCGATCTCACCTACCGCACGTCCCAATCAATCTGACCATGCATAGCGTGCGCTAATTACATTCTGTAGCGTGCGCTATGAAACCACGTTAGCGTACGCTACCCTTAGCCTGTAGCGTGCGCTACATGCACAGAATTTCAACCTTACAAATCACAACCATGACATTAAACGCTCGGCAACATCGGATTATGAAATATGGAGAATAATACTCAGACAAAAGTACAATCATTACAATATCACAAGTTCCAATTACATAACAGAAATCTCGGGCATTACAAAATCAGAGGAAGATGTGAGCCACAATCACAACTACTGTACATACGCGTAAGTATCTTTTATTTTTGTCGTGTGGTGAGATTTTCTGAATAAAAAAAATGTGATACGCGATAAAAGCTTTCATTATTCTATTGAGTAGTTGAAGCACAATCAAACGCAATCACAACTTGTTAAACAATTTTTACCTTCTTTTTCTTCTATAAATAAAATTTCTACTGGTTTCTTTCATTCATCCCTCAAACTTGCACTTTTCTCTGTTTCTCTCAAAAAAAAATTTCCTTTCAAAAATGGAGTCATCATCTTCAACAAAAAAATTTAACACAGTATGCATTTTTGGTGGAGCTAATTCTGGAAAAGAGGCATGCTTTACTGAAGCAGCCCACAACTTGGGTCGTACCTTAGGAGAAAAATGCATTCATGTAGTTTACGGAGGAGGAAGTCTAGGATTAATGGGACGAGCTGCCGCTTCTGCCTATATGGAAGAAGTAAGAGTGTTGGGAATAATCCCAAAACCTCTGGCTGAAAGTAAAATCACCGGGTCAACTATTGGAGATGAGTTTAGATCTGTGAATATGCAAGATCGCATAACTCACATGATAAATAATTCTGGCGCCTTTATCTCCCTTCCCGGTGGTTGTGGCACCCTTGAGGAACTTTTTCATGTGGTTACCAGAGCCCAGCTAAATGTTCATCAAAAACCAATAGTTGTGCTTAATGTCAATGGTTTCTTTGATGGTTTACTGTCTTTCATCAACTACTCTGCTGAAAAGGGCTTTATTTCCGAGCGTGCAAAACAAATCATAGTCGTTGCAACAACACCAGAAGAACTAATCAAAAAACTCAATGAATTTGTTCCTCAACCAGATCCAGCTCTAGCTAAAATTGTCTGGGTAGAAGATTTTACCGTGAGAAAACGAAAAGTGGATTCATTCATCTCCCTTTGATAACCCATGTCGGACCTCTTGTATTTTTACTTTCTGTCGTGTGTAATAATCGTGCTAAATGATGGCAGCTTAAGGAGTTTCTTCTTGATCTCTTGACGCGCATCTATTCGCGATTTATGTATTTTATTTCATTACTGTAATATTTATTTCGTGTTTTGCTTTTATAAAAACTTTGATGGCAGCGTAAGGCGACTCTTCGGACTTTCTTGATGCGCATCTTAAAAATTGTGTTATACTTACGAGTATATTTTATTTTCTTTTGTTGTGTGCCTCGTATATTTATTCTCTTGCAGATTCTAAAAGGCGTTAGCTCAGACATCAACTTTCTTAACAGGGAGTATTCTGTTTTTCTGCATTGATTTTTATTTTATTTTTTTTAAAAAAACTGAGGACAGTTTTATTTTCAAGTTTGGGGGTGGTTTGTTTTAGTATTTTGGTGTGTTGTAATTTTGGTGTGTTTTGATTGATTTGGTTATTTGCCTTATTTTTTTTTATTATATATATATATATATAGTATTTTGATTTTTGAGATTTCTAGATCTGGCCATAACACCAATAAATTAGCTATATACAAGCTTCTATAATCTTTTTAACCTGTAAATAATATTGTATATTTAAAAATATTTTGAGCCTTAATCTCTCTTTCCAAGCCTTGTAATTATCATATAAAATCGAGTCATTCATTACCTTGAGAAAAGAAGAATCAATTGGTTGATGAAAAATAAAATAAATTTACTTAATTTGTGGAGTTTTGATTTTTCATGCTTAACTAAAAATGATTTTCTCGTAAAAATTCTATTCCCTAAAAAAAAAAAAGGAGTCATTGGTGAAAAGAGCTACACGTTAGCAAATAACGGTGTGAAAGCTATCACCTAAAAAATAAATGACGAAAAGGAGAAGTGTTGAGCAAAGAATAAATGCCTAATTTTGGAAGTCTTAAATTTTGCGAAAAATAAAGGACTAACCATTGTTGGTGCGTAGCTGCCGTCTCAGAAAAATTGGTGAAAAGAGCTACACGTTAGCAAATAACGGTGTGAAAGCTATCACCTTTTTACGAAAGAAAAATAATGTGATAGAAATTGTGTTAGTGAAAAGAGCTACACGTTAGCAAATAACAGTGTGAAAGCTATCACTAAAAGGGATGTAGTTTATGAGCAGATTTGAATTAATTTGCAGCTGAATTTCAATACACTCAATTTTGTGAAAATCACAATATTTGATGACGCCAATGAAATTCTTCTTCATATTGAGTCGAAAAATAAACGAGTGATCGAGTGCAACCATTAAAGGGAGTCGTGTGTATCACGAGTGGGAAAGTAACAATCACCCTTTTGGGGGGAAAACCTTGATTTTGGAATTACAAAATAAAAACCGTGTTTTAACTTTAAAAACATTAGTAGATTTATTTTGAATCTTGATTCATTTCTATCTACTGTATAAAGCTGGTTGTTGTTTATTAATGACATTTTGATCTCCTTTTCTCTTTTTATATTTTAATTTATGTGTGTATTAATTTTCTTATTTTTTTTTTATTTTTTTTTATTATTTTATTTTTGAGTGTGAATAATAAAGAGTCTTGCTCGGGACTAGCAAGAATTCAAGTTTGGGGGTGTGATAAGTGTCAGTTTTGTACACTTATCCATGGTTTGTATCGATAAAATTCACCCATAATTGAGCTAGTCTACTCGTTTTTTGCTTTTAATTTATTAGTTTTAATAATTTTATTTTTATCGGATGATGATCGGATTAAATAACTGAATTACTCAAGAAACAACATGTTTAATAAATATTCTCTTTATTGAATTTTGATATATTCATGTTGTAGGGCTTTCCGAGACGAATTCGGCAGTCTTTCCGGATTCAAAATCAGAGTTATATATCAAAAGTTATCATCCGAAGAAGATTTGGGGCAAAAACGCAAAGTCTGAAAAATTTTGGGCCGAAAACGTAACTATCCAAGCTTCAAATGAGTAAATTTATTTAAGCCCGTACGACCGTAACATCTGTGAGTTACGGCCGTAAGTCACTTCTAGTTACGCCGTAACTCCCGAATGTTACTACTGTAACTCTTGATGATTATTATGATTTGTCTAACTTTTTATACTTTTTGTGTATTATTGAGGGGATGGCTGGCATTGATCCGATCTAATGTAATAATGCTGGAGTTTTGGAGCTATTAGATGACTTTAGGTGTATAAATAGACCCCTTAGATCCTTCATCATTCATCATTCATCTTATAATTTTCCATTTTTTGTAAACTTTTCTTTTTGTGTGAAAAACACACTTGTGTTCTTGAGTGATCTTTGTAAGTCTGGTATAACATATGTTGTTCAAAGAGTTTATTGTTTCTATCTCCTTTATCTATTAAGGGAGTTAGGATCAATTCTTTCTCTTGATTCAACTAATAATGACCACACAAGCTTGTAATATGTGTAATAAACCCTTCATGGGCTAAGTAATCTTTAGTTGGGATTATAAACAAGGTTAGTCATGTTATTTATGTTTGTATAAAGATCTATTGTGAATTACTTATTATTGTGTGTGATTTTCATTGTTTTAACAATCTTTATTTATTTGGCCAATAAATGACGATATTTATGGTCTTCATATGTTTCGAAAGAAAATATGTTTGATTAGATCAAATGATCTTCACTCTAAGTTGTTCTAGGGGATAGAAATATACCCCTAGTCCTTAGATGATTCTTTGAGTTATTTTCATAAATCCTAATGCTATGTATTGAAGCCAATCAACATAGAAATATAGTGGATTGATTCAATATGTAAGGGGCGTTTTATAGTTCGAAAGAGAAACCGTCTTTTTAAGGAAAATCGAATCTACACAACATAAGTAAATTCATTTTATGATCTCCTATACATCTTTTATAACTAATAACGAACTAAGTTTTTAATCCCAACTATTTCATTTTATCATTTAATCAATCTATTATTATTACAATATTTTTGTTTCTTTAAAATATTAGAACTATTATTGCATTTACTTTGCAACAATTAAACCAAACTCTTTAAATTGTGTGTTTCACTCATCTTAGTATCTATAAAAATAGACTAATAGTGTAGAATTCAAATTATAACAAAACTTCCTTGTGGGATCGATAAACCTGACTCAAAAAGTCCACTTTACTACTTGATACGATATCGTGCACTTGCGATAGTTACACTAAAAGCGTGTCAAAGATCGCATTCTTAGTACTATATGTAGATGACATTCTTCTAATAGGAAACGATGTGGGAATGCTCAGTTCTATGAAAGCTTGGCTTTCGAGTAGGTCCTCCATGAAAGACTTGGGAGAAGCTCCCTATATTCTTGGGATTCGACGCTACCAGAATAGAGCAAAGAGAATGATAGGTCTTTCACAAGCCCTCTATATAGATAAGATCTTAAAGCGATTTAAAATGGATGATTCTAAGAGGGAGTTCCTACCGATGCAACATGGAATAAAACTCTCCTCGAAGATGTGTCCTCAAAGTAAGGAACAACAAAAGGAAATGAGTAATATACCATATGCTTCGGCCATGGGTAGCCTTAGTGTTGTGTACAAGACCTGACATTACGCACGCTGTGAGCATGGTAAGTAAGTTTCAGGCAAACCCAGGTAGGGAACATTGGACTGCTGTAAAGAACATTCTCAAGTACTTAAGAAGGACTATAGACCTGGTTCTTATGTATGGCGGTGGAGAATTGAATGTGATGGGCTTCACTGATTCATACTTCTAAGGACAGAAAGACGATGTGATGTCTACTTCCCGCTACATACTTACTCTTAATGGAGGAGCAGTATCTTGGTGTAGCGCCAAACAAAGGGCGACTGCTGATTCCACCTGTCAGGCTGAGTATCAAGCAGCCTCGGAGGCTTCTAAGGAAGGGCTTTGGATTAAGAAGTTTCTGGGAAAACTTCAAGTGATACCATGTGCTGAGCTGCTTGTTCCGCTTTTCTGCGACAATGACGGAGCTGTAGCGCAGGCCAAGGAGCCGAGGTTTCACTACAGTACCGAATATATTGAGAGGAAGTATAATCTCGTGAGAGAATTTGTTCGCAAAGGATACATTGTGCTGCATAGAGTAGACTCATCCGACAACGTCGCTGATCCACTGACCAAGCCACTTTCTCAGATTAGCTTGGAACGTCATCTGGAGAATATTAGATATCATAGTGTGTGGCATTTAGTGCAAGTGGGCGCTTGTTAGGAGTATGCCCTCGAATGCCACTCAGGTATATTGAGTGAGGGCATTGTACTTGCTATTATGTAAAACATTATCAGAAGGCAATTGTATGTTTCTTTATTTACTGGTAGTCACTGGCATTCCTGACTCGTAAATATATATATAGAAACTAGTCCTTGTATTTGAGAGCAAAACATTCCACTCTTTATTGGATAATGAGATCGGCACTGGAAAGGTTATGGCTCAAATACTTAATCGTTCGCAAGTCGATGAAACTTTACTGGGCTTTAAGTTTATGTGAAGACTTGTATGACATGTTATTTGACTTGGAGAGTGCCTGTCGATCACTAATAGTTAGTGGGAGCACATGTTATAGGTATGCTAATGAGATTGGTATAGTCGAACCGACTCACCCTCGATTGGTCACACGGATTTCACTCCGGGACAGTCAATGACGGAATCGTTAGGTTGTGATAGGTATTCGTGAACTAATGTGCTTGTGGCATTAAGATTTTCATTAGAATATTTCGACCCGGAAAATCGGAAAGTGGGGGTCAACCTCGACGTGTGTCTTGACGGGCAAGTAGTAAGTTCTACTAAATACCAAGATAGAATTCTTTCTCCTGTTAGTGAACGGGTATGTGTCATATATGGTTATTGGCAGATGAGATCATAAGGATAGACGACGGAATAAATCGAGCTTAATCTCTCTTTGATAATATTAGATATTGGATATCTAATTTATTGTACATTGGATATCTAATTAATTTTGGGGGCATTAGATGTCTAAATTAAGTTATGGATAAATTAATTTTGGCCTAATGAATTAAATAAATTACTGGGTGATTGATTTAATTCATAGATATAATTATTTCTTGGACAAATTAATTATGTTGTTTTTTATTTGATATAATTAATTAATTGGATTAATTAATTAATATAAATATATCGGAACGGAATGGAGTTTATCTGATTAGACTCTCGAGAGTCTAAAACGAACCAAACCAGTCCGGTTCTTCTAGATGGCCGCCCCACCTTCTTCCCACTTTCCTTGGTCTTTGTCTCCACCTTAATTGGTGGAAGACAAAAGACATTAAGAGATAAGATATCTCTTTTGATTTGGTGAGAGGTGACTTTGTCTTAGGTGAAGAATAAAAGGAAGACTAAGAATATAACTAAAGACACTTCTTGATTCTTTGTGAATTTTCACGGCAAGAACCAAGAGAGCAAGTGAGAGAAAGTGTTTTTCCAAGTCTTCTTTTTCTTCATCTTTCTTCTTCATTTTTCTTGCAGAAAAATTGAGAGAGAATTGAGAGAGATAATTTGATAAATATACTTGGAGTGTATTCATCAAATCATATAGTTTCATAATCCTATTCTAGTCGTATCCTCGGAGGATAATAGGGTGGTTGTTATTCCGGTCGACTTCCGGTGCGTGGCAAGTAGAGGCACGGTGCTTCGGTGCTCGGGATTTCAAAAGCTTGACGAATCAGATTCATGAGGGGGATCACCTAAAGCTTGAGGAATCGCATTTGTGAAGAACAACATTTAATCAACGGACTTTGAGGGTATGATTTCGGATCTTCCTTTGTTTCGTTTTATATTCGTATATACATAACTTGAATTGATCCTCTTGAGGGATTCGTGTTAAACTTCTTGTTTTGCCAAGTCCCCAAATGACTGAGGGGTTCTTTACACACACACACACACACACATATATATATATATATATATAATATTTACAAACTAATTTCACAAATTTAACACAGGAATAATTATAAAACTGATGCATTTTATACTTGCAAGTAATAGTCTGGTTGTCTGATCTATTGCATTTGGACACCGGTTATTCGTAGTCGAGCGCCCCAGCACCATGAAGAATATTGTAATTGGATATCAACTCATGTCGTCATTCTTCTAATTATTTTAATGTTGAGATAAATTTGTATTACTTTTATAAAATGTACTAGATGGTGTAAATTAGCCAATGATTATATGTTTCGTCATTGAACTTGGGCACCATGTTTTGTCAGTATAGAGTTTTACTCTAGACCTCAAAGTGTTCTTCTTGACATATATAACCATCAGAAGGAACTTTTATGGATGAAAGTTATGATATTTTCTCGTGTGCTTCCTATAAAGTATAATTGACATTCTTTTTTGTCATTATTATAATTATTTTAATATTGTGATACATTTGTATTACTTTTATAAATATACTAGATGTTGTAAATTACCTAATGATTATTTGTTTTGTCATTGAACTTGGGCACCATGTTTTGTTAGTATAGAGTTTTACTCTAGACCTCAAAGTGTTCCATATGTAACCATCAGAAAGAACTTTTATGGATGAAAGTTAAGATATTTTCTCGTGTGCTTCCTATAAAGTACAGTTGACATTTTTTTCTATACATTTAGTTCTTGTTTTTCTTATTGATGTTCCACAACAAACCTGCATTGGACCTCAAACTTCCTTGGACTTAGATTCTCCATATCTGCTTTTATTTCTGCAATCTTTGGTTTTTGTAGTCGTCACAGTTGGTTGTCCAAGTCAGCGTAGTTGTAAAGGCGAAAGGCACACCAAGGTAATATGGGATCCTATTGTAACACCCCCAGAGCCATCCAGGAATATTACAGCGCCGTGGGCCCCGAGAAGGAACCCAAAAGACTAAAAGACATTTTCACAAACATTTATAAATGCCTAAGAGGCTAACGACGATACTATCTTTTAAAAACATTCGAACACTTAATAAAATCCGTTTATCAAAACCGTCGTAAAAATCTCATTTGAAACCACAAGGTCCGAAATGCCAAAACTCAACAGTTTAAAAACATACGTTAAGCTATCGCTTACACGTACCGACAAAATAGTTTAGAAAACCATTTCCAAAGTAACTTAAGTTAACGGATTACGAAAGGTCATTCAAGAATACTAACGCAGCGAAAAGGACAAATAATTAAAAATACTCTAGCAGCGGAATACAAGAACTGATCAGGAAACTCAATACACAAATGCATGCCCTATCCAGTATCCTCCGGGAAGCTCATCTCTTCACGACCGCTACAAGCTCAATATCCAAAGAACCTAAAAAGAAAGCCCACAACGGGGTCAGCCATAATATCCAACAATGATAACGATCACATCACGTCAATAATTACATACCAATGAAATTACTAAGTAAGAATACGACCAATGTCATCTTACCGCCGTAACTTTACTTACTCGAATAATCCTTATCAAAATAACCATTATCACAATGCACATCTCGTAATCTCGATTAATCAATAAACTCAAACATAACATCCATACAATACCTCAAGCAATACCCAAGACTCTTAAAACATCATCATAACTTACGGTTATCAAATCTACTAACTTTGTCCAATTCAATCCATCGGATATCATTAACAAACTTCAACACGGAAATCGATTCCCCATCAAAGACAAATACCAAGGGAAATACGGAACATACCTCGAGATGTAAAATGCCACAATAATCATGTCAGTCTAATCCGAGATCTGACCAATACAACATACGGACATGGTCCTAACACAAGACCTGCAAATGCATACTCGCATGACGACATCAATATCCCAAAACAATAACAACAATGTATACTCAATAGATAACCATGTTGGAGCAAGATCGGTATATGCCCCATTTGTGCGGAAGCGTAAATTAAATTGTGCGGAAATTAAATGGCACACGGATTTATAGAGGTTCGGCCAAACGTTACTACGTCCTCTCTCGATGTATCTTTTTCTATAGGTTAAAGATCAAAACCTCTACACCTCTCTTCTATCGGTCGGGGGATTACCGTTACAAGCTCGTCTTTTTGTCGGTCCGAGTAAAACCGTTTTCCTTTTCTATTGGACAAGGAATCAACCACTCTAGCTTTCTATTGGTACTAGATAAACCTCACTAAGATAGCGATTGTGATTCTAACAATGCCAGATCCTTGATCCTAATAACACTGAATCCAAGCGTATCTTTTCTTTTTCTCACTCGTGTATAATTTAGTGTATCACACTCAATCACTCTAAATTAAGCTCAAGAACAACAACTATAATGTTTACAATGATATCTCAAGTGTATATGAATTGCTCAATGTTGTTGTGTTGATTGATACCTACTCATTTGGTATTTATAGCCTTCTTCCAGAAACCAGCCGTTACTGCTGGTTGTTTATTAGCGTGTGCTAGGCTGACTTCCTTAGCGTGCCCTATCGCGAGTATTTTCCTTAATGTACGTTATGTACCGCATGTACGTACGTTAGAATCTTCCAGTTTTAGTCCAGTGGCTACTGTCTCTGACTGTTAGCGTGCGCTAATACTTCTTCCTTAGCGTGCGTTAATCTTGCATCATTGCATGCTTCATATATCCGTTTATACTTTTTCACTTGCAGCAGATTCTCCCCAACGGATTGATTGACTTGATTCAACTTGATATTTAGCGTGCGCTAAATATCACTTATTGCGTGCGCTAAGCTGACTTCACTTCATACGTCATTCTGTGTTTAAATCGCTTCACAACGGTAACAAGTCTTCGATAGCGTGCGTTAGCAAACATGGTGTAGCGTGCGCTATCCTCATCAGGTGACTTCACTTCAGGTTACCTCGAACTCGTCTGATCTGCAGCCGGGACCCGTTAGCGTGCGCTAACTTCTATGTCTAGCGTGCGCTATCTTTTTATTTTGTCCAGCTTTTTGCGTCTTCGTCTGCTTCGTTGTTTTTCTTCGCCTCGATGTTGTTTTGTTGTGTTTAACAAACTTAATCACCAAAACTCTAATTATTAATATGTGGAATAAATATTCCAACAATCTCCCCCTTTTTGATGATTACAAAACAACTCTTGAATTGGATAAGACCTGTAATATATATATATATATATATATATATATATATATATATATATATATATATATATACGTTTCAAAGTTTTTGGCTTTGATCGTTTCGTTAGTTTCTCCAATCATTTTCTTTTTCTGTCATTTTTGACTACTTCATTTCGTATATTTCAACTCCTTCGTTTCTCCCCTTTTTTGTATGATATCCTCTCCTTTTCGACTTCTTCAATTTTTATTATTATTTTTCTCCTTTTTACTTTTTATTTTTCTCGTCATATCTTTCATGACGCTTTTATCCATTCAACTTCTTCTTCACCTTTTTGTATTCAGCAAAAAGTGTAAAAATAATATAGAGGATACCAATAATCGAATATAAAAAAAAATATTAAAAAATATGCAATAGTAGGAAATATCTCCCCCTGAAAATATTATCTCCCCCTTTGTAAATTATCAAAAATTAATTTTTGGGGATCCAACCGAAAGTCGGTTTTTCTTTTGAGACGTAGACGATGTTTAAAACAATTGTTCCTTTAGGAACCCAAATTTTCTTAACTTTAATCATCCGTCTTGGGCTCTTACAGTTTGAAATGTGATGCCCGATTTTCAAACATTTTCACAATGAGGTATTTTAAAATTTACGGATTCGTTTTTAGAATGCGGTTTGAATCCTAACCCCTCTTTATTTAACGTGTATTTTTGAACCGAGAGCATATTTTCAAATTTCTCGTTTCCGAGAGAAAATTTCTTCGTTAAATTTTTGAGCTCGGTTTGAACTTTAACAAGATCATTCTTTAAAATATTCTCGTTTTCAATGCATTTTGAATGATCGATTTCAACAAATTTTCCCTTCTCAAGAATTTTGGAATTTCCAATTTCCAAAGATTTGTATTTGGACCCAACTAAGAACGAATGATTGGGATCATTCAAGAACTATTCTATCATGAATACCACTATACATATAAACCCTTCTTTCAAATGTCCCGATCAAGTTATAGGGTCACGGTCAGTCAAACCCTATCTGTACTTGACACTATGCATGAGTTAATGCAAATCGAGATCATCGAGCTCTCGTGTATCCAATACATCTAGCTCTAATGCTTTGGCCAAAGACTTATGATCTCATCTGCCATAACCGCATAAGACATATAACTCGTTCACTAACAGGAGAAAGAATTCTATCTTGATATTCAGTAGGACATGCTACTTGCCCGTCAAGACGTACGTCGAGGTTGAACCCCGCCTTCTGGTTTACAGGGCCGAACTACTCTAATGAAAATCTTAACGTCACAAGCACATCCCTACTAAATCCTCAAGTCGAAGGTTCACAAATACCTATCACAACCTTTCGATTCCGTCATTGAGTGTCCCAGAGTGAAATCCGTGTGACGAATCGAGCGTGAGTCGGTTCGAGTATACTAATCCAATTAGCATACCTATAACATGTGCTCCCACTAACCGTTAGTGTTCGACATGCACTCTCTATGTCAAATAACATGTCATACAAGTCTTCACATAAACTTAACACCTAGTCAAGTTTCATCGACTTGCGAATGATTAAGTATTTGAGCTATAAACATTTTCAGTGCCGACCCCCTTATCCAATAAGGAGTGGAATGTTTTGCTCTCAAATACACAGACCAGTTTATATATATATATATATATATATATATATATATATATATATATATATATATATTTACGAGTTAGGAATGTCAGTAACTACCAGTAAACAAAGAAACAACCATTTACCTTATGATAATAAATTACATAATAACAAGTACAATATGCCCTCACTCATACATCCCCTAAGTGGCATTCGAGGGCATACACCTAACAATCTCCCACTTGCACTTAATACCACAGACTATGGTATAGAATACCCATGTTCTCCAGATGACGCTCCAAGCTAATTTGAGGAAGTGGCTTGGTTAGTGGATCAGCGACGTCGGCGGAGTCTACTCTATGCAGCACAATGTATCCCTTGCGAACAATCTTACGAGATGATACTTCCTCTCAATGTGTTTGGTACTGTTGTGAAACCTAGGCTCCTTGGACTGCGCTAGAGCTCCGTCATTGTTGCAGTACAGCGGAACAAACAGCTCAGCACATGGTATCACTTTATTCTCCCAGAAACTTCTTAACCGAGAACCCTTCCTTAGAAGCCTCCGAGGCTGCTTGATACTCAGCCTGACAGGTGGAATCATCAGTCGCGCTTTGCTTGGCGCTATGCCAAGATACTGCTCCTCTATTAAGAGTAAATATATAGCCATAAGTAGACATCGAATCGTCTTTCTGTCCTTAGAAGTCCAAATCAGTGAAGCCCATCACATTCAGTTCGCCACTGCCATACATAAGAACCATATCTCTAGTCCTTCTTAAGTACTTGAGAACGTTTTTTATGGTAATCCAATGTTCCCTACCTGGGTTTGCCTGAAACCTACTCACCACGCTCAAAACATGGGCAATGTCATGTCTCGTACATAACATAGCATATATAAGGCTACCCATGGCTGAAGCATATGGTATATGTAATACCCGGTTGTAAATTCATTAATTATCATTCAGTATATTGTCACTCAGTAAATTTTCACTCAGTTATAATCATTTGTCATTCACATTCACTCATTGTATTCACCGTTCAGAGTAATTTATATCGTGTATCAGTCATTATTAGTCATTCAACCCGATTGGAAATCGGGCCGAGCATATCTTCATTGTCACCTTTATAGTGGGCTATGTGTAAGGAGTAGCATATGCTACGTACTCTCTTTAGCGCGCGCTGATCGAGTACGGGTAGCGCACGCTACCTCTCAGTATTACCGCACTCTAATGTGGTTCAGGCAGACAGTCCAGAAGGCACTGGACTGAAACTGAGTTGTAGTAGCACACGCTACGAATGGTAAGTAGCGCACGCTAGTGGGCATCGATAGCGCACGCTAAGAATCAGTGTTGCGTGCACTAAGGTCCGAACAGGTAGAGTCCAGTGGGTACTGAACTGGAATAGAATAATTATAAGCCCACGCTATGAGTGGATTTAGCGTACGCTAATGGTGTTAGTAGTGCATGATGTATAATAGGTGTAGCGCACGCTATCGCGAGCAAGGCCAGAGGACAGTAGGTTCTGGACTCCAGTATTCTAGACTTCAACCATCAGGTAGCGCGCGCTAACACAAGGTTAACGCACGCTAAGAAGAGGCGTTAGCTTATGCTACCAAGGTGCGTAGCACACGCTAACAATGCACTCAGTGGGTACTGGACTACCCGGTACACCCGTTAGCGCACGCTAAGCACAGGAACTAGCGCACGCTAAACTGGAATTACTATAAATAGGACAGTCCGGCCCAGATTCATCATTTTCACTTCTCACTTTGTTGTTGGGCGATTCCGGGTGATTTTGGACGATTCAGAGAGATCTTTTCGAGCTACACTCACCTATCATCATCTTCAAGCTTCTCAGTCAGATTAATCGTCATTTCATCCTCTCCTTCACATCAAATCAAGGTAAACATTTCTTGATGTTTGACTTTGCTTATTTTTGGGTGTTTTCCTTCCGATCTCTTCGAGTTAGCTTGATATTATGTTGGAATATGTTAGATATGGATTATCTACCTTGAATACATGTATTCCTATAGATTTATTGGTGTATATTTTGGATTTGATGAATTTTGGGAATTTATTCAAGAACCCTTGAATGGTTGACTTTGGTTATTTTGGGGGTTTCCGATTGATGTTTTCGTAACCTTGATGTTGTGGTTCCTATTGGATTACTGATATCATTTAAGGTGTTTTGTTGGATTATATTACACTTTTGGAGGTTGGTTTCAATATGATTGAGGTTGGTCGTAACCAATGGATTTACGTTTGCAACGTGTTCGTTAGAATGTCCCAATGAGTTTGGTTATTGTGGTATCGACTTTTGAGTTGGTTGTGATTCATGTTTGATACGTATATTGAGCGTTTGTTGGTAATTATGTTATTCAAGGTTGTCCGAGCGACCGATATTCCTTAAGGACATTTGTTCGAGAGCGGAATTTTCATCACCGGTATTAAGTAAGTTAATTCTTACTCGGTTAAAATGATACTCATTCCTTTTGTTGTTGTTCATTCATATTCATAATTCATTCATGGTACTAATCATATTGAGACTTTTAATTATCAAATTAATCATTCAATTCACGAGGAACGACGATTCCAACCATCTTAGTGAGCTATCATTCATTTCATTATTATTTCATCACGGTGAGTCATTGTTGACCCTTGTCAGATTGTTATTCATTAATATTCATTGGTCACTTTCGTTCGTGTGACCTTCTGAGTTCATATTGCATGGCCGAGTGGAGATGTGTGGAATTTTTTGTTGGGCACATGATAGTCATGTGTCGGGTTCACCGACACAATGGACTGTGCACACGGTAATGTGCCTCCGTGAGACTAATTAGGTACAAGGACGGATGTGTCCGGTCACTCGTCTTGTGCACTTGCGGGTAGAGCACGCTACCTCTTAGCATTAGCGCACGCTCATGTGGTTCAGGCAGACAGTCCAGAAGGCACTGGACTGAAATTGAGTTGTAGTAGCGCACGCTAAGAATCAGTGTTGCGTGCGCTAAGGTCCGAACAGGTAGAGTCCAGTGGGTACTGAACTGGAATAGAATAATTATTAGCGCACGCTATGAGTGGATTTAGCATATGCTAATGGTGTTAGTAGCGCACGCTGTATAATGGGTGTAGCATACGCTATCGCAAGCAAGGCCAGAGGATAGTAGGTTCTGGACTCCGGTATTCTGGACTTCAACCATCAGGTAGCGCGCGCTAACACAAGGTTAACGCACGCTAAGAAGAGGCGTTAGCGTACGCTACCAAGGTGCGTAGCGCAGTCAGTGGGTACTGGACTACCCGGTACACCCGTTAGCGCACGTTAAGCACAAAAACTAGCGCACGCTAAACTGGAATTACTATAAATAGGACAGTCCGGCCCAAATTCATCATTTTCACTTCTCACTTCGTTTTGGGCGATTCCGGGTGATTTTGGACGATTCGGAGAGATCTTTTCGAGCTGCACTCACTTATCATCATCTTCAAGTTTCTCAGTCATATTAATCATTATTTCATCATATCCTTCACATCAAATCAAGGTAAACGTTTCTTGATGTTTGACTTTGGTTATTTTTGGGTGTTTTCCTTCCGATCTCTTCAAGTTAGCTTGATATTATGTTGGAATATGTTAGATATGGATTATCTACCTTGAATACATGTATTCCTACAGATTTATTGGTGTATATTTCGGATTTGATGAATTTTGGGAATTTATTCAAGAACCCTTGAATGGTTGACTTTAGTTATTTTGGGGCTTTCCGATTGATGTTGTCGTAACCTTGATGTTGTGGTTCCTATTGGATTATTGATATCATTAAAGGTATTTTGTTGGATTATCCTTTTGGAGGTTTGTTTCAATATGATTGAGGTTGGTCGTAACCAATGGATTTACATTTGCAACGTGTTCGTTAGAATGTCCCAATGAGTTTGGTTATTGTGGTATTGACTTTTGAGTTGGTTGTGATTCATGTTTTATACGTATATTGAGCGTTTGTTGGTAATTATGTTATTCAAGGTTGTCCGAGCGACCGATATTCCTTAAGGACGTTTGTTCGAGAGCGGGCTTTTCATCACCGGTATTGAGTAAGTTAATTCTTACTTGGTTAAAAAAATACTCATTCCTTTTGTTGTTGTTCATTCATATTCATAATTCATTCATCGTATGAATCATATTGAGACTTGTAATTATCAAATTAATCATTCAATTCACGAGGAACGATGGTTCCAACCATCTTAGTGAGCTATCATTCATTTCATTATTATTTCATCACAGTGAGTCATTCTTGACCCTTAAATGGGACCCACCAGGCTAAAAAAAGAAAACACCACTCCACTAACCATCTCAGTTAGCGAGGACACACATTTAAATAATACAGCATATAATAATACGCCCAGAGCAACCGGCGTAATAAACATTAACCGACAACATAGCAACTTTAGTTAATACAGAACGAAGTTCGGAGTGAAAAGCCTAAATACTTGTGAGTACAATCTATAAGTTTATAAATGTGGGAAACAACCATATCGAAAGGGGCAAGAGAAATAAGAAGACTCGAATGCACATGTCAACGACCCTGGCCAACATCCTCGTCTTGTCAGCCCGCTCGTCCTACAGTAATGTAACACGAAATCCATAACAAGAATTTCCCCAAAACGGGTCCCAAAGGGGTTAGCAATTACGCTAGTACAAGTAATCAAGGCAAACCATTCACTTACACGTTTCATAGTACAATGCACCAAATCATTTCAAAACAAAAACCAGACATGTCTTTTCCGGAAACAAACAGTCAATCACATTTGCCTAGGACTGGGACGAAGCCACAAATCCCACTCGAGGCCTCTAAGGACCCTCCCGAGCTGGCCATATCATAAAACAAATCACGCACATGCATCGCCTAGGACCGGGACGAAGTCACAAATCCCACTCGAGGCCTCTAAGGACCCTCCCGAGCTGGCTAGCTAAACAAACTCATGAATCCAGGGCTAATACCATTGGATTCCCTCCGTGGCCCCGTCGGACCCTCCCGAGGTGAGCAAATCACACACAATATACATTACCATTTCACGTTAAGCATAAAGGTTTCCAAAAATGGGTCGGGTTCACCGATACAATGGACTGTGCACACGGTAATGTGCCTCCGTGATTAGGTACAAGGACGAGTGTGTCCGGTCACTAGTCTTGTGCACTTGCACATTCCATTACGAGCGTACTATGATGCCCCTCTTCAGCTTGATTTCATGTCGTATTTATATAATGTTTATGTTTATTCAACTCTTGAGGATTATTGTTCTGTGTAAATGACCCCGTTGGGGGATGTTATTTTTAGGTCATGGCAAGGCAAAAGCACGGGAAGAGAACGTTGACGGCGAGGAGTCCCAGTGATACTAGTAGGGGGTCCCAGTCCTTTCAGTTGTTCACGTTTTCTTAATTTTTATTTCCGCTGCAAATTCCGTTTTGGGATGTTCATTTATTCAGCGTTGTATATTTTAGCTTCATATAAAATATACAGGTATTCTGTATTTCCTGGATGTCTTGTACTTAAAACTCCTCATCGGAGTGATTGATAATATAATGTGGTTCGGTACTATAGTTATATTATTTAATTCATTAACTTTCATTCGCCTGGTGGGTCCCAGTCGGGGGTCCACGGCACTGTAATAGCTGCCTAGTTTGGGGTGTTACAGAGTTGGTATCAGATAGTGGTTTTGAATACTACCTTCCGAGTCATGTCTCATTTGAAATCATCGTTCACCAGACTAGTATTATTGGACTTTCGCATCACGTGTGACCTGTGCAAGCGCCAAGCCCCTCAGACCGAAAGAACTGTAAGATTTCTGACGCCATGGTATAATTTCTCGCAATAAGAATCACTCATTCATCATTCATCAGTCAACAATCCTCAACCATCATTTTCATTTTGATCATGTCGATCATGTTAACTCATTAATCACTCAGTTCATTTCGTTACTCGGTTGTTGATCTTGTGGATTGTATCATTAATCTTGTTAACTTGTTCAAGATAATCATTTCAAGAATTTCATCAGATAATCATGTCACCTCAGTTGATCATTCATGTAATCATTGTGTTAGAGCGCGTATGTTCATTGTTATCATTTCATAACGTAATCGTAATGTGGTACTCATGCGAGATCTATAATTATCATGCGACCTTCCTACTTCAGTATGGAGAGAGCTGTCAGAGGACGCAGGGGGAAAGGCCGCGGTGCGGGCCGAAACCCGGGGAATAATCACTCACTGTCAGGAAGTCATACCCAGGACACAACTCAGTCGGAAGGTGTTCAGATTGATTGACTCACCTTTATGCAGGGCATGATGGCCCATATAAAATTGCTTAATCATCATTGCGCCACTCTGGACGAATTAATCGAGAGAGCTCTTACTTATGAGCTTACTGCTAAGGAAATTGCTAGGCAACAACCTTCATCTGCTAGCAAGAAATCGAAGAATCGTAATCAGTCCAAAGACGGCCAGGCTACCTTCAAGAAGCCTCGTGCGGGCCCTACTTTTACCGAGCGACCTCCTTTGGCGCCTAAACCTGCGGGGTCTCAGTCCCGAGCGTCCAGATCGGCCATCACCTGTTTTAACTGTGGAGCGCAGGGTCATTTCAGCACTAGGTGTTCGAGGCAGACTATCACGTGTTATAACTGTGGAATTGCCGGGCATAATGCCCGTTTCTGCCGAAGAGATTCCAGACCTACTCCGGCGGCATCTCAGGCCCCAAAGCAGTCACCGGTTCAGAATCAGGCCACTAAGTCCGCGTCGTTTAAGACGACGGGAGCATCCGATTCGGGGGACGGCAAACCCCGAATTTATGAGATGAAGAGGACCGACGATCCGGAGGCCCGAATGATCTCAGGTACGCTCGAAATTCTATCTCAACCCGTGTGTACACTTTTTGATACTGGTGCATCGCATTCATTCATTTCCGAGTCATGCTTGAGTAGACTTCATCTGGATAGTGCTGCTAGTTATGAACCTTATATCATTGGTCTACCTGATGGTAGAAGAATTATCGGAGATCGTGAGATTAAGTATTTTCCGATTCCGCTTATGGCCGTGTTTGGTTGGCAGACCTGATCATGGTAGATTTACCTAGAGATGATGTTACTTTGGGTATTGATTGGATGGATCATCGTGATGCCATACTTAGTGTCCGTAAGCGTATGGTCACTATCATTTCAGACGATGGAGTGGAGTGTGTATTTTAAAATGGCTTTCCGGAATTTTTACCAACTTGTGTTTAAGTTTAAAATGGCCTTTTTTTGGGTATTTTGCGAACTTGGGTTATCTCGTTAAACTTCTTATTTTTTCCAAAAAAAAAATTGTCGGTACGTTTAAGTGGTGGCTTAGCGTACATTTTGAAATTGTCGAGAATTGGCATTTCGCCTTGTATTTTCAAATGGTATTTTATGGCGGTATTTGAGAACTATGTTTCTGAAAATAATTGAGTATTTTGCAAAATATTCCCATCATCGGCCTTTTTGCGCTTTTAAACATTTTTGAAAATGAGTTTTACCTGGTGGATTCCGGTACGGGCCCCACGGAGCTGTAATATCCCCTACCCCGTATTTATGATCTCTTAGATCAACTTCAGGGAGCTTCAGTATTTTCCAAGATCGATTTAAGATCTGGGTATCATCAGTTGCGAATTCGAGAGTCGGATATCGCTAGAACGCATTTCGAACATGCTATGATCATTATGAATTTGTGGTAATGCCGTTTGGTTTAACTATTGCACCTGCGGTATTCATAGAATTAATGAATCGAGTTTTCATCAACTATTTGGATCAGTTCGTAGTCGTCTACATTGATGACATTTTGATTTATTCTCGTGACCGAGAGGAGCACGAATTTCACCTTCATCAGGTTCTCGACGTGTTGAAACAGGAGCAACTTTATGGAAAGTTTTCCAAATGTGAGTTCTGGATGTCCGAAGTGATGTTTCTCGGACATGTGATTTCATCAGACGGAGTACGCGTCGACCCTCAGAAGATGGAGGCTATCCGAGATTAGCAACCTCCGAAGAATGTTAAGGAAATCCGAAGCTTTCTCGGATTAGCAGGCTATTACCGGCGATTTGTGGAAGGATTTTCTAAAATCGCTCAACCTATAACGAACCTTTTGTAGAAGGATATGAAATACACGTGGTCCGATGCGTGTCAACGGAGTTTTGAGGAACTCAAGAGCCGTTTAATTTCAGCACCTGTCCTTTCCTTGCCACAAGGGACGGAAGGATTGTGGTTTATAATGACGCGTCCGGACACGGTCTCGGATGTGTACTAATGCAGAACGGGAAAGTGATTGCCTATGCTTTGTGGCAACTGAGACCTTACGAGGTCAATTATCCGACCCATGACCTGGAACTAATAGCCGTGGTTTTCGCGTTGAAGATTTGGCATCATTATCTTTATGGCGTCACCTGTCAGATTTTTACAGTTCATAAGAGTTTGAAGTATATATTTACTCAGAAGGAGTTAAATATGTGACAGAGGCGGTGGTTGGAACTAATCAAAGATTATGATATTGAGATACTATACCACCCGGGCAAGGGGAACGTTTTCGCCAACGTCTTGAGTCATAAGTCCGTTAAGGAAAAAATGCTTGCTCATTTAACTGTTCAGAAGGAGCTTCAACAGGATTTCCTAAGACCCAAGATCGAGGTTTGGTTACAACGAGTGCAAGGGCAACTTTGCATGCTTGAGATTTCATCGCCACTTGAGGAGGCGATCAGAGCAAATCAGGGTTCAGACCCGTTTTTGTTGCGCATTCGAAATGATATGGCTCAGGGGAAAGCCCTGGATTTATGACCCGCGAGGATGAACTTTTGCGATTTAAGAATCGGTTATGCGTACCGACGAATGACGAGTTGAAAAACTCGATTTTGAGAGAAGCTCATGCTACCCCTTATTCCATTCATCCGGGGTCTAGCAAGATGTACAAGGACTTGAAGCAAAATTACTAGTGGAGTAATATGAAGCGAGAAGTCACAGAATTTGTTTCGAGATGTTTAACCTGTCAGCAAGTCAAGATAGAACATCAGCGACCGGCAGGTATGCTCAAACTGCTCCCTATTCCAGAGTAGAAGTGGGAAGATATTTCTATGGACTTCATCACGAGTTTTCCAACGAGTCGTCGTGGCGGTAATTATGGACCGTTTAACTAAGTCTGCTCATTTTTCTCGAGATTAAGGATACGTGGGGTCCCGAGAGACTCGCCCAGTTGTTCATCAAAGAGATAGGGAGATTGCACGGTCGTTTATGATCGTGACGGGCGATTCGTGTCACATTTTTGGAAGTCAATCCATCGTGCCATGGGAACTCAGCTTAATCTCAGCACAGCTTTTCATCCTCAGTCCGACGGACAATCAGAGAGGACTATTCAGATGTTAGAGGACATGTTGAGAGCATGTGTTCTCGACTAGAAAGAGGATTGGGAAGACCAACTACCATTGATCGAGTTCACGTATAACAATAGTTGGCATGCTTCGATTAAGATGACACCTTACGAGGCCTTGTACGGTCGTCATTGTAGTTATCCTTTGTGTTGGGATGACTTATCAGAATCAATCGGCACCGAGCCCGATATGCTTATAGGCGCCCGCGAGAAGGTAGCTTTGATCAAGAGTCGTTTGTTGACCGCTCAGAGTCGATAAAAATCATATGCAGATAATCGTCGTCGACCATTAGGGTTCGAGGCTGATAGGACGTCGAATGTACGCTCACTAAAAACCCGGTTTAAAATATGGACCAATAAAGGTCCGACCTAGGTTCTTAGATAAGGAGATTACAACCCCAAGGTCCTTTAGAAGGTCGCCGACCTCGGAGGCTCCATTTAGCTGTGATATCTGTTAGATAAAGGGCGCCGACCTCGGAGGCTCCATTTAGCTGTGATATCTGTTAGATAAAGGGCGCCGACCTCGGAGGCCCCATTTAGCTGTGACATCTGTTATAAGGGCGCCGACCTCGGAGGCCCCCGCCGACCTCGGAGGCCCCATTTAGCTGTGATATCTGTTAGAAGGGCGCCGACCTCGGAGGCCCCCGTTGACCTATGATATCCGATAACAGGTCGCCGACCTCAAAGGGGTCTCAAACTACTGATTTGAATAGGGATGAGCCGACCTAAAAACCATCGAACTCTTGGGAAAGAAGATCCTGACTCACCTGGCAGAATCCCTAAGATCCAGGATTGAGAACCCATACCTTGCCAATCCCGGAGATCCAGGATTGAGAGCCCATACCTCGCAATCCCGGAAATCCAGGATGGGAAATCGCACTTGAATCCTGGATATCCTGGATTCTCTCCGGGAATCAGAATCATCTCGTAAAACAAGGCATCCTCCCTCCTATAAAAGGGAGAGAGGGGTTCCTCAAAAGGAGGCAGACTCAAAATACAAGATTTTTAGAGAGAGAAAGAAAAGAGAGTACTTCATATATTTTGGGTTTTCTTAGCTAAGCTTCTAAGATTAACCCGGTTCTTGGTGGCCGATCAGCTCGGTTACATCAAGTGGCGCCGTCTGTGGGAACTGTGACATCGAGTCACTTTGAGTTGAGACGTGAGGTTAGTAATGGCAGAAGAAATGAACCGAAGAGAACAGGGATTTAATACCCGAAATCTAGAAGAGGAACTAGCGGCGGCGGGTGGAGAAGCTACTCTGGAGAAAAAACCAGCAACCCCTGTAGCAGTAGTCGCACCCAGCACGATTACACTAACGACGGAAGCCTTAGCCGACATAATCGCCGGCAATCCGTAAGAGCCGGAGGTCGAAAAACAAAGGGTACCACGAAAATAATACCATCCTATCGGATGGGCCAAGAAATTGATCGCAAGAAGAACATGGTGAGAGTTATCCAAAAATATGGGAGCGATCTAGGCAGAAAAACGCAGATCCCACGATATCCGGCATGCAGACGAGCCGGGAAGAGTTGCGACAGAGGGTTGCGAGGAGGGACATGGAAAGTCATCCGTGCCATCCCTTCTCGGAAAGGCATACTACAGCCGAGCTCCCGTATGGGTTTAGGGTCACACCTTCACCTATGATGGACTCTCGGATCCTACCCGACATTTATACCGATTTGAGAATATGGCGGTACTACATAGATATTCGGATGCCGTGAGTTGCAGGCATTCTTGGCCACACCGACAGAGTCACCTCGGGATTGGTTCCACCGGATACCCCCTGGGTCAATCACCGGCTTCAAAACTTTCACCAAGGCTTCGACGCATTTTGCCAGCCGCTGTGGCGCACCAAAAGACCTTCATGTCCTTGTTCAAGATCAAGCAATATTCGGAGAAGCGAGAGCTTATGTGACCCGATTCACGAAGGCGTGTCTCGGAGGTACCTCGTCGTCGAAGAGGTAAAACCAAAGGCCTTGACACAGGGATCGAGGCCGGTTGTTACGCACCTCATTAGCTAAAAAACCGGCCTGAACATACGATGAGGTCTTAGCCCGATGCTCAAGTACATCAACGTTGAGGAAACCGAGAAGGATATGGAGGAGTTGCATGAAAAGCCGTAAGAGGGGAAAGGGGGTCCAGCAGATTGATACGACGGAGGAGTACACCTTTCAAGGAAATTTACCTCGGAAGAAATGTCGCGGGAAAACAGATCGGAAGAAGAACGATATCGTTCTAAGGCGACCAAGATTTGACCAATACAGCCCACTAACAATGAGGAGAGCCTGTGTTTTGGAAGCGGTTGAGGGTAAGATGAACAGATCATCGAGTGGCTCGCATCTCGCCCTAATAGGCCCACCCACCAAGTCGATCTTTATTGTCGATTCCACAATGATTACGGGCATAAAATGCATTTAATGCAAGCACCTTAAGGATGAAATCGAGAGGTCGTCCGAGCGGGACATCCGATGGAGTTCACATATCAACAGAGAAATGGAGGTCGAGGCGGCCACCCATGCCCCAAGGAGGCGGGGTGAAAAGAGAAGCTCCTCGGGGACCCGCCGCTCCCCAGCCTAAAAAGGAGTGATCCACATGATATCGGGGGACCAACCGACGGAAGTTCTAATCGAGCCGGAAAAGCCCACGCGCGAAAGGCTAGGTATCATCAACTCAAGGAGGTCGCCTCTGTAGGCGGTGGGCCTATCATTGATTGACCTCATAGATTATAATGGGATACATACGCCCCACAATGACGTTGGTCATCACAAATGAAATCGCCGATTATGATGTGCAGAGGGTGTTTATCGATACGGAAGCTCGGTAGACATCTTATTCTATGACTGTTTCAAACAGATGAACCCGAAGTGGAATTGAGAAAGGTAGATACCGCGCTCTATGGGTTCTGTATGACCGAGGTGCAACCGGTGGGAGAAGTGGTGCTTCCGTAGACTAGGTCGGATGCCCCATCGGAAGGTCAAGACACTCGATTTTTAGTGGTGGACACCAAATCGGCCTATAACGCCATTCTAGGGCGACTGTGGCTCAACAAATTCAAGCAGAGCCTCTACCGCGCACATGAAAGTAAAATTCCCGTAGGAGGAGGTGGGAGAAGTAGCAGAGATCGGTTTGTCGCCTGCTCTTGTTATCAAACAACCGTGAAGCAGGAGTACAACGTGGAAAGAGGACACCCGAGCCTGGGGTCCGGATCCGAGTCCAAGAGGAATAAGCAATCAAAGACACCCGAGGAAGCTGAGGAAGAGGGTGTCAAGCCCAACGAGGAGTTGCTAGAAATAGAATTAGTTCCAGGAAAGCCGGAAACAAAGACTCGCATGGGGAGTCGGTTGGACGATGGAATAAAGGAGGGCCTCATCAGCCTGCTAAGAAGATTCGTGGACATTTTCGCGTTCGCAGCTGAGGATCTGGTGGGAATCAGCCCAACAGTTGCCGAACACAGGTTGAACATCGACCCCACCATTAGACCAGTAAAGCAGAAGAGGAGGCATTTCGGGCCAGAGATGGATGGGGTCATTGGGGAAGAGGTTGATAAGCTCCTCCGAGCTGGGCACATAATGGAGATCCAGTTTCCGGAGTGGCTATCCAATGCCGTGATGGTAGGGAAGGGTCCAGGGAAGTGGAGAATGTGCATGGACTTCCGGGACCTAAATAAAGCATGTCCCAAGGATCACTACCCGTTGCCCCGCATAGATCAGCTAGTGGATTCAACCTCAGGGTGCGAGTTACTCAGTATGATGGACGCTTCCCAAGGATATCACCAAATTCCTCTCGCACCCGAGGACAGAAAGAGGGTTAGTTTTGTGGTTTCAAAAAGAACTTTTTGTTATGTGCGCATGCCTTTTGGATTGAAAAATGCAGGAGCTACATATCAGAGGATGGTCGACAGAATCTTTAAATCCCAAATCGGCAGAAACATGGAGGTATACGTGGATGATATGCTAGTGAAAAGTGTGAAGGCAGGAGAACATATCAGGGACCTAGAAGAGACGTTCGAGAACCTGCGCACATACGGAATGAAGCTCAACCCGTCAAAATGTTCTTTTGGAGTCAAATCGGGAAAATTCCTGGGGTATGTGGTCACAGAGCAAGGAATCGAGGTCAACCCGGAGAAGGTCAAGGCAGTACTGCAAATGAATCCTCCAAAAAATATAAAGGATATCCAGATACTAACGGGAAGAATAGCAGGGCTGAGCCGTTTCATATCACGCTCGGCCGAGAAGGGGTTCCCATTTTTTAAACTCTTAAGAAAAGGGAACAAGTTCGAATGGACCCCGGAAGCGCAAACGGCATTCGGAAAATTGAAAGAATATTTGGCCGAGCTGCCCCTACTCACCAAACCGATACCAGGAGAGGATCTTGTACTCTACTTATCCGTGGGAGAAGGAGCGGTGAGCTCGGTCTTGCTAAGAGAAGAAATAAATAAACAAAAGCCCATTTATTATACAAGCCGAATCTTGCAAGGAGCAGAACGGAACTACTCCGAGCTAGAGAAAGGGGCGCTGACGTTAGTGGTTACGGCCAGGCGATTGAGGCCCTATTTCCTAGCCCACCGGGTAAAATTGCGAACCAACTTGCCCTTGAGAGAGATATTAGGGCGACCTAATGTGTCAGGCCGTCTGGTGAAGTGGGCGGTGGAAATGGGGGAGTATGACATGGAATATGAACCGAGAACGGCGATTAAAGCTCGTGCCCTAGCAGATTTTATCCAAGAGGGGACCATGCCGTCGCCACCGGAAGGACGATGGTCATTACATGTGGATGGATCGGCGACAACCGGTGGTTCTAGGGCAGAATAATCCTCACTACCCCAGTAGGTGAGCATTTAGAGTATGACATAATATTCGATTTCAGGGCATCTAACAACGATGCCGAATATGAAGCCCTGTCAGGGAATGCAGGTGAATAGACTTGGGCGCACGACAACTCATTGCTTACTCGATTCCCAACCGGTCACACAACATGTAGAAGGAAAATTTGAGATAAATGAAGATCGGATGAAGAAGTATGTGGAGGAAGTAAAAGAGGTGCCAAAAACTAGGCGAATGGAAGTTAGTCCATATCCCTAGGTCGGAAAATGCAAAAGCCGATTACCTAGCAAAGATGGGAAGCTCCTTAGTGGATTGCCGCTCGCGAACGATGCCGATTAGGAGCGGCCAGTAGCATCATGAAACAGTGATGGAGGTGAATGAGATGGCAGATTGGCGAACTCCTTTGTTGGCATACCTAAGAAGGGCGAATTACCCAAGGAGAGACAAGAAAGAATGAAAATTGTGCGAAGAGCAGCAAGGTTCTGCCGCATTAATGATGAGCTATATAAAAGGTCCTACCTCGGGCCATACCTACGATGCATCTCGGAAGAAGAAGGGCGAAGTGTATTGGAAGAAATCCATGAAGGGTGCTGCGGAGACCATACCAAAGGAAGAGCGCCGATTAGCAAAACGCTAAGGGCTGGTTTCTTTTGGCCGACCATGAGCAAGAAAGCAGTGGAAATGGTTAAGCGATGCCAAATGTCAAGTGCACGCACCCTTAATTCATATCCCACCGAGGATATGATCACCATGGGAGCGCCCTGTCCATTCGCCAAATGGGGAATTGACATCATGGGGCGTTTACACTGCCTCGGGAGGAAGAAAGTTCTTAATAGTAGCCATAGACTACTTCAGCAAATGGGTAGAGGCCGAGCACATGGCCACCATAACCGAGCAAAGAATCATAAGTTTCTGTTTAACAACATTTCTTTGCAGTACGGAGCGCCCCGAATACTCATCTCGGATAATGGAACCCAATTCAATGGGAAGAGAACCCGATCTGGTGCGAGGGCATGCATATCAAGCAAAGGTTCATTGCGGTTGCTCACCCGCAAGCTAATGGGCAAGTAGAGGTAACTAACAGAACAATCTTGCGGGGATAAAAACCCGCTTAGACAAAGTGGGTGGAGGATGGGTGGATGAGCTTAGCTCGGTACTATGGTCGTGCAGACCACGCCTAGATCGTCAACAGGAGAAACACCCTTCGGTATGGTCTACGGGTCCGAGGCCGTCATCCCCGCAGGTCGGAGAAATGTCCCATCGGGTTCGATGGTTCAACGAGGTGGAGAACGAGGAAATAATGAAGGAGGCGTTAGATACCATAGAAGAAAGGAGGAAGCGGCAAGACGAATCAAAGATACAAAAGCGACAAAAGCGGCTCATGACAAAAGAGTCAAGAAGAGACAATTCAGTCGGTGATTTGGTGCTTAGGCGAGCCGATGCCCTCGTAAAAGCAGAAAGCTGGGAACCGAATCGGGAGGCCCTTACAAGGTAATCCGAATTTACGCGGGAGGAGCTTACGAGCTTGAGGATATGGAGGGCGCCTCATCAAAAGACCTTGGAACATATGTCACTTAAAAAAGTATTTTGTATGAAGAGATGTGGAAAAAAGCTTATGTTGTTTTAATGAAAGTCTATTACAAAAATATATCTCTGAATGTGTTGATCAAGTAAAACTAGAACTGACATCTGAATAGGCGAAACGCCTCTAGATCCGAGTAAGGGTGAACCGCCCTCTGACATCTGAATAGGCGAAACGCCTCCAGATCCGAGTAAGGGTGAACCGCCCTCTGACATCTGAATAGGCGAAACGCCTCCAGATCCGAGTAAGGGTGAACCGCCCTCTGACATCTGAATAGGCGAAACGCCTCCAGATCCGGGTAAGGGTGAACCGCCCTCTGACATCTGAATAGGCGAAACGCCTCCAGATCCGAGTAAGGGTGAACCGCCCTCTGACATATGAATAGGCGAAACGCCTCCATATCCGGGTAAGGGTGAACCGCCCTCTGACATCTGAATAGGCGAAACGCCTCCAGATCCGGGTAAGGGTGAACCGCCCTCTGACATCTGAATAGGCGAAACGCCTCCAGATCCGAGTAAAGGCGAACCGACCTATGAAACTATGACTAAGGGAAATACCCAACTTACACTAAAGATCGGTGAAAAGATTAAGTCAAACTGGTCGGATTACATTTAGGAATTTTCGAATTTTAAAGTGGGGATACCGAGCTGTATCGACTTTGTTGTATCAAAACAAACAAGCACAAGATACATTAAGGTTACAAGCAATACCGAGCTGTATCGACTTTGTTGTATCAAAACAAACAAGCACAAGATACATTAAGGTTACAAGCAATACCGAGCTGTATCGACTTTGTTGTATCAAAACAAACAGGCACAAGATACATTAAATACCGAGCTATATCAACTTTGTTGTCATTCAAACTCAAAAAGCACACAAACCCAAAGTATATTCAACTCAGAAAGTTGTCATTCAAAATAGTGCAAGACAAATAAAGTAGGAAAAAAATTAAAAGAAAAATATACATTGTCTACACTAAGCTACGTGCTCAAGACGGAGGAGGCGGAGGAGAAGCATCACGATCGGTCCCAACCACCTCGGGAGTAGGAGTATTGGCCTTAACAGTGAACCGGGAGGATCGGAAGCGGCTCAAGTCTAAGCCCGGATTCCTTTAGGGACTCCTCAAGGGCGTCCTTCCACCGTGCCGCCTCCGAGATTCTTCCACGTCCGGACCAACCCGAAGGAACGGAGCCCGTCAATGCAAGATCGGTCCGGCTCGCCCGAAAAGCCCCAGCTAGGCTGCTCACGAGCACGGGTCAGAGCAAAATCAAAATATTGTGTCGCAGCTGGGGCTAGCTTAACCAGGAATGCGGTGGAATTATGATACCGGGCCAGGAGGGCGGAACGGTAGGCCTCCAGAAAAGAGTGACCAACGTCACTAGTTAGGAATCGACGTCGGCCATCCATCACCCCGCGCTCATAAGACGATCCCTCGGACCTAGCCTCGGCCAGTTGGGTCTCCAGCAGGGTCACCTTTTCCGACGCCTCACTAGCTTGAGCTTCGAAGTCGGCGACCTTCCCCAGCTCAGCCTTCGCCCGTGCCTCAAGTTGGGCTATCCTTTCGGATTCGGCCCTAGCTTCCGACAACTGAGCCTCGAGCTAGCCCACCTTCTCCGTTTCAGCCGAAGACATGGTCTTCCAAAATTTCAGCTCTTGGTTTAGCTGAACATTGGCCATCTGGGCCCGCTCTAAAACCGCCTCCCGCTCAGACTCCTTCTTCATGGCAGCATCTAAGCGATACTCCCTCTCCTGAAGCTGGGCCGAAAGATCAGAATTAGCCGCCAGGGCGGCCTCCAGGTCGGCTTGCAGCTGGGTGAGCTGCGAAGAAGAAGTAGCGCCGAGCTTATGATCCTCGGCGAAGGTCACGAAGGTAGCGAAGAACTGCACAAGAAGTTATATCAGGTCGGCAGAGGGTAATAATAAACATAAAAATAATCAAAAGGGGTATGAAGGCAAAAAGGGGAATACCTTCCCAAAGTACATCATCATAGCATCAAATTTGGGGTCCTCATCGGCGTCTCGTAACTGACTTATCCTTAGCGGGACCATGGAGTGAAATAAGGGAGAAATTTCTCAAACTCCTTGCGGCGGAGAAGAGTCTCCATAGCCGGACTGGAGGACCCACGGTCTTGGTCGTTTGGAAGCGGGGAGCTAGGAGAAGAGGCCTTCGCGTGACTGGTTGCCGAGACGAGCTCGCAGAGCCTCGTCCCGGTGGTCAAGGTAGGAGCCGGATCGGAGGGGAGAGTTACCCCGCACTTGGGGCGGCGGGAGCCTTCCGCGTTTGGCTTTGGGACGAGCCCTCCGCCCTCTCCTTGGGAGGATTCGTCGACTTAGGAACCTTCGCTTTGTTTGGTTGGTGGCACGGAGGCATCCGACCGAGTTCGCATGAATCGATCTACAAAAAAGTACAAACGGTCAAGGAAATAGCAAAAGGCAAAATAACAAAGATCTAAAAATATATATATATATATAGATAAAGCCTACCGATGTCAGGGATAGCCGGGTAGGGATTCGAGCTCAGCCCACAATGGAACAGAAGATCATGGAATTGCGTCAGCTGGAAAGCATTATAGGGAATGGCATTCCATTCCCGAACTTTCTCGACCCACGCAGCCCGGGTGGAACTACGCCTAGGGATAGGATCCTGGCTCGGAGTAGCCTGCGTCCATTGCGTAGGAAAGCCCCAAGAATCGGATGTGGGGAGCCGAAGGAAAAAGCAGGACCTCAGTCCTTCACATTGGAAGGGAGGTGGGTGAAGAAATGGCGTCGTTTCGGGAGGTCAAGTAAAAGAGCCTTTAAAACTCTTTAGCCCAAAGCAAAAATAGAAAAGCCCAGTCGGGTTCCTCTTGTCTGTAATGACACAGCACGAGAAAACCCACCATGTAGCGAAAAGAGTTAGGAGAGAACTGGTTAAGGGGAAGATTGTATTTAGTGGAGAGAGAGACAAGGAAGGGATGGGGTGGGAAGCGAAGACCACTGCTCACCTGGTCCACAAACCAGGTAATATGACCCGGAGGATGATCGGGGTATCGCTAGCCCGAGGTGTGACAAATTCCCACCCCGGGAAGCCTAAGAAAGCTTATAAAACTAGCCAGCGCGGCCGGGCTAGTCCTCGATAGAGGATGGGGAGGGAGAACTCGAGTCGCCCCTACAACCGTCCTGATAAGGGTCGGCTAAAAGGCGGTCCACGGTTACCTCGTCAGTGGGGAGGGGAAGGAGGATCTACAATGATTAGGGGATGCCGGAGGAGGGATGTCACCTAGCTCGGACCGATCTATGTCCCTAATGGTTCATCCCTAAGGCGGAGGGAGGAACCCGGTGGCTCGACCTACCCCCGAATCCCCATCGAAGAGGAAAGACCCTCCAAAAGGAGTTCACGGCCGATTCGCGGAAATATTTTGGGAATCCAAGCGAGACGACATAACTTGAGGAAAAGGAGGAAGAAGAAAAGGAAAAATATGTGTAAAACAAAGCAAAAAGCTAAAAGATGTTTAGATGAACATACCCATGGGATTGGGTGGAAGTTCACGAGAAGGGTGGAGCAAACTTGTCGCGGGGACGGATATTGCGATTGCTAGGGTTGCACAGGAATTCTTGCACGAGATTGAAGGTGTAAAATCGCGGAAGTGGTATAGGGGAAGAAGAAGACCTTTTATAGGAGGGAGGGGCAAAAACCGAGGAGGATAGGGACGATCTGAGCGTCCGATGCCCTATCCGAAGGAACGGCAGGTGGGATTTGGCACCGTCTTAGCCGACCTATGGCGGTCGACACACAGCTTCGCCACCCGATTGGACGTCTTGGAGGCGGGGAAAGGAAAAAACGAGTTAATTATAGCGCACAAAGTACGAAGAGCCTCGTTATCGGGAATGGGAGTCCCTAGGATAGTTGCGTCAAGGTCGTCGGTTGTAAACAAATCTTACTCTACTCGGTCTTACTCGACTAGAGTAGGGGACCGGTTGATAGGACGTCGAATGTACGCTCACTAAAAACCCGGTTTAAAATATGGACCAATAAAGGTCCGACCTAGGTTCTTAGATAAGGAGATTACAACCCCAAGGTCCTTTAGAAGGTCGCCAGGCCTCGGAGGCTCCATTTAGTGATATCTGTTAGATAAAGGCGCCGACCTCGGAGGCTCCATTTAGCCGTGATATCTGTTAGATAAAGGGCGCCGACCTCGGAGGCCCCATTTAGCCGTGACATCTGTTATAAGGCGCCGACCTCGGAGGCCCCCGCCGACCTCGGAGGCCCCATTTAGCCGTGATATACATTAGAAGGGCGCCGACCTCGGAGGCCCCCGCCGACCTATGATATCCGATAACAGTCGCCGACCTCAAAGGGGTCTCAAACTACCGATTTGAATAGGGATGAGCCGACCTAAAACCATCGAACTCTTGGGAAAGAAGATCCCGACTCACCGGCGTAATCCCTAAGATCCGAGGATTGAGAACCCATACCTTGCCAATCCCGGAGATCCAGGGATTGAGAGCCCATACCTCGCAATCCCGGAAATCCAGGGATGGGAAATCGCAGCTTGAATCCCTGGATATCCGGGATTCTCTCTGGGAATCAGGAATCATCTCAGAAAACAAGGCATCCTCCCTCCTATAAAAGGGAGAGAGGGGGTTCCTCAAAAAGGAGGCAGACTCTGAAAATACAGCATTTTTTAGAGAGAGAAAGAAAAGAGAGTACTTCATATATTTTGGGTTTTCTTAGCTAAGCTTCTAAGATTAACCCGGTTCTTGGTGGCCGATCAGCTCGGTTACATCAGAGGCAGGTGACCATGTTTTGTTTAAAGTATCCTCGAGTCGAGGTATCTTCCGTTTCGGGAAGCGGGGAAAGTTGAGTCCGAGATTCATTGGATTGTTTGAGATTTTGGATCGAGTAGGCAGTCTGGCTTATTGATTGGCCTTACCTCTGGCTTTGAGCCAAATTCATAATGTGTTTCACGTCTATCAGTTGCGGAAGTATGTTGCCGACCCAAGTCACATACTTCAGTTCGATGAAATTGAGATCGCGGATGATCATTCGTACGAGGAGCATCCTGTACGAGTCTTAGAGCGGCGCATCAAATAGTTGAGGAATAAGGCGATTCCTTTGGTTAAGATTCAGTGGTCCAGACACGGATTCGAAGAGGCTACTTGGGAAACCGAGGATAGTATGCAGGAGAGTTATCCCAAATTGTTTAACCCTTAGTTTTGGGGATGAAACTTTTTTTAAGGGGGGGAGTATGTAATACCCGGTTGTAAATTCATTAATTATCATTCAGTATATTGTCACTCAATAAATTTCCACTCAGTTATAATCATTCATCATTCACATTCACTCATTGTATTCACCGTTCAGAGTAATTTGTATCGTGTATCAGTCATTATTCGTCATTCAACCCGGTTAGAAATCGGGCCGAGCTTATCTTCATTGTCACATTTGTAGTGGGTTGTGTGTGAGGAGTAGCGCGCGCTGATCGAGTACGGGTAGAGCACGCTACCTCTTAGCATTAGCGCACGCTAATGTGGTTCAGGCAGACAGTCCAGAAGGCACTGGACTGAAATTGAGTTGTAGTAGCGCACGCTACGAATGGTAAGTAGCGCACACTAGTGGGCATGAATAGCGCACGCTAAGAATCAGTGTTGCGTGCGCTAAGGTCCGAACAGGTAGAGTCCAGTGGGTACTGAACTGGAATAGAATAATTATTAGCGCATGCTATGAGTGGATTTAGCATATGTTAATGGTGTTAGTAGCGCACGCTGTATAATGGGTGTAGCACACGCTATCGCGAGCAAGGCCAGAGGACAGTAGGTTCTGGACTCCGGTATTCTGGACTTCAACCATCAGGTAGCGCGCGCTAACACAAGGTTAACGCATGCTAAGAAGAGGCGTTAACGTACGCTACCAAGGTGCGTAGCGCAGTCAGTGGGTACTGGACTACCCGGTACACCCGTTAGCGCACGTTAAGCACAAAAACTAGCGCACGCTAAACTGGAATTACTATAAATAGGACAGTCCGGCCCAAATTCATCATTTTCACTTCTCACTTCGTTTTTGGGCGATTCCGGGTGATTTTGGACGATTCGGAGAGATCTTTTCGAGCTGCACTCACTTATCATCATCTTCAAGCTTCTCAGTCATATTAATCATCATTTCATCCTCTCCTTCACATCAAATCAAGGTAAACGTTTCTTGATGTTTGACTTTGGTTATTTTTGGGTGTTTTCCTTCCGATCTCTTCAAGTTAGCTTGATATTATGTTGGAATATGTTAGATATGGATTATCTACCTTGAATACATGTATTCATACAGATTTATTGGTGTATATTTCGGATTTGATGAATTTTGGGAATTTATTCAAGAACCCTTGAATGGTTGACTTTAGTTATTTTGGGGCTTTCCGATTGATGTTGTCGTAACCTTGATGTTGTGGTTCCTATTGGATTATTGATATCATTAAAGGTATTTTGTTGGATTATCCTTTTGGAGGTTTGTTTCAATATGATTGAGGTTGGTCGTAACCAATGGATTTACGTTTGCAACGTGTTCGTTAGAATGTCCCAATGAGTTTGGTTATTGTGGTATTGACTTTTTAGTTGGTTGTGATTCATGTTTGATACGTATATTGAGCGTTTGTTGGTAATTATGTTATTCAAGGTTGTCCGAGCGACCGATATTCCTTAAGGACGTTTGTTCGAGAGCGGGCTTTTCATCACCGGTATTGAGTAAGTTAATTCTTACTTGGTTAAAAGAATACTCATTCCTTTTGTTGTTGTTCATTAATATTCATAATTCATTCATCGTATAAATCATATTGAGACTTGTAATTATCAAATTAATCATTCAATTCACGAGGAACGATGGTTCCAACCATCTTAGTGAGCTATCATTCATTTCATTATTATTTCATCACAGTGAGTCATTCTTGACCCTTTTCGGATTGTTATTCATTAACATTCATTGGTCACTTTCGTTCGTGTGACCTTCTGGGTTCATATTGCGTGGCCGGGTGGAGATGTGTGGAATTTTTAGTCGAGCACATGATAGTCATGTGTCGGGTTCACCGATACAATGGACTGTGCACACGGTAATGTGCCTCCGTGATTAGGTACAAGGACGAGTGTGTCCGGTCACTCGTCTTGTGCACTTGCACATTCCATTACGGGCGTACTATGATGCCCCTCTTCAGCTTGATTTCATGTCGTATTTATATAATGTTTATGTTTATTCAACTCTTGAGGATTATTGTTCTGTGTAACTGACCCCGTTGGGGGATGTTGTTTTTAGGTCATGGCAAGGCAAAAGCACGGGAAGAGAACGTTGACGGCGAGGAGTCCCAGTGATACTAGTAGGGGGTCCCAGTCCTTTCAGTTGTTCACGTTTTCTTCATTTTTATTTCCACTGCAAATTCCGTTTTGGGATGTTCATTTATTCAGTGTTGTATATTTTATCTTCATATAAAATATACAGGTATTCTGTATTTCCTGGATGTATTGTACTTAAAACTCCTCATCGGAGTGATTGATAATATAATGTGGTTCGGTACTACATGTATATTATTTAATTCATTAATTTTCATTTGCCTGGTGGGTCCCAGTCGGGGGTCCATGACACTGTAATAGCCGCCTAGTTTGGGGTGTTACAGTATATTACTCATTTTCCTTCATTGTTCCTCACTTTGAGGATACATCTTGAAGGAGAGTTTTATTCCATGTCGCATCGATAGGAACCCTCTTTTAGAATCGTCCATCTTAAATCGCTTTAAGATCTTATCTATATAGAGGGCTTGGGAAAGACCTATCGTTATCTTCGCTCTATCCCGGTAGAGCTGAATATCAAGAATATAGGTTACTTCTCCCAAGTCTTTCATGAAGAAATTACTCGAAAGCCAAGCTTTCACAGAACTGAGCACTCCCACATCATTTCCTATTAGTAGAATCTCATCTACATATAGTACTAAGAATGCTATCTTGCTCCCACTAACCCTCTTGTATACACAAGGTTCCTCTTCATTTTGTACGAAGTCAAACTCTTTGACTGCCTCGTCAAAACGAAGGTTCCAACTACGCGCAGCTTGCTTCAGTCCATAAATGGAACGCTGAACTTTGCACACTTTCTAAATATCGACCTCGGACATAAAGCCTTTAGGCTGCTCCATATAGATTTCCTCCTCAAGGAATCCATTAAGGAAAGCCGTCTTTACATCCATTTGCCATATCTCATAATCGTGGTAGGCAGCTATAGCAAGCATCATGCGAATAGACTTGATCATAGCTACAGGTGATAAGGTATTATGGTAATCGATCCCTTCCTTCTGGGTATAACCATTTGCCACAAGCCTCGCCTTATAGGCGTCAACCTTGCCATCCCCATCAGTCTTTCTCTTGTAGATCCACTTGTTCCCAATAGGCACTATGCCTTCAGGGCAGTCTACTAGAGTCCAGACCTGATTGACATGCATCGAGTCTATCTCAGCTTCCATAGCTTCACACCATTTCACGGAGTCTACATCCACCATCTCTTGGTCATAGGTCGTTGGGTCGGTCTCTTAGCTATCACTTGGAACCTCATGGAGACCCAGCTCCTCCAAGTGCACAAGGCCATACCTCTCAGGTAAATGAGACACCCTACTTGACTTACGAGGTGGTTGTACTTGTGTTTCAGAAGGTTCGGTTCTAATTTCTTGCACAGGTGTCTCCTGAGGAGTTTCAATGTATTCTTCCAAGGAAATACTTCTACCTGCTCCGCCTTCCTGAATGAACTCATCTTCCAGGAAGTGTGCTTGCAAAGCAACAACGATCTTTCGATCTTCGAGCATGTAGAATAGATAACCCATCGTCCCAGACAGGAATCCAATGAAACGTCCCTTCGCGGACCTCGCTTCCAACTTTTCCACCTTAGTCTTCTTGACATAGGCGGGACATCCCCAAATCCTAATATGATTAAAACTTGGTCTCCTGCCCTCCCACATCTCATGTGGAGTTTTAGGAATGGATTTGGAAGGACATTTGTTTAAGATATAAGCGGCAGTGACGAGTGCATACCCCCACAGGTAAATCGATAAGTCAGTATAGCCCAGCATGGAACGGACCATGTTCAACAAGGTCCAGTTCCTTCTTTCTGACACACCACTTAACTTAGGAGTATCTGGAGGTATTAGTTGTGATACTATTCCATGTTCTTTAAGGAAATCATCAAACTCCCTACTCATATACTGGCCACCTCGGTCCGACTGAAGTGCTTTGATATGATTTCCAGTTTGTTTCTCGACTAGGGCCTTAAATTCCTGGAATTTCTCAAAGGCCTCGGATTTATGTTTCGTTAAGTATACGTAATCATACCTAGTATAATCATCTATAAATGTAATAAAGTACTTATATCCGTCACGTGCCATTTCCAAAGCACCACATACGTCGGTATGGATTAATCCTAGTTTATCAGCGGCTCTTTCAAAAGTCCCTATTAAGAGGGACTTAGTCATTTTGCCTTTAAGGCAAGATTCACAAGTAGGAAAGGGATCCGATCCCAATGGACCCATAAGTCCATCTTTTTCCATTTTGTAAACCTTGGTCTGACCAACATGACCAAGTCTAAGATGCTATTTCAAAACTTGATTAGTTTCATCCCTACCACGCTTCCTACTCATAGTATTCACAACGATTTTGTTACTGAGGTTTAGATGATACAGTCCATTTAACAATGTAGCAGTGCCCATTAGTTATTTCTAAAATAAATTTTACAGGAACCATCACCAATAAAAAATGAAAAGCCTTTCCGATCCATGACCGAAATGGATACAATGTTTTTATTTCCCTTGGGCAAAACAGATAAATCTTCTAAAGTAAGAACAAAACCGGATTCTAAACTCAAAAGAAGTGATCTTATCTCGATTGCCTCGACACTATGCCCGCTTCCGACAGTGATCATCACTTCCCCAGCTCCAAGCTTCCTACTTTGTTCCAGATCCTGATTCACGGTATAAATATGAGAACTAGCACCAGAATCCAGTATCCAAGAAGTAGAAAATACAGTAGCAGAACAATTTGTTTCCAAAACTAAAAGTTTTGTACCTAAAGTGCCATGAAGAATCAGACAGTCTCTTGCCCAGTAGCCCAGCTCACCGCATTTGAGACAAGCGTCCTTCTTCTTGCTCTTTGGAACCATCGGGGCCTTGCCCTTGCCCTTGAGGTCCTTGACCTGTGGTCCCGTTCGCTTCTTGGTCTTTTTCTTCTTATTCTTGGACCTCCGACATCAAGAAGAAATCACAAGGGCAGACTCCTTCATCCGCGGAGTCTTCATCTCAGACTTAGCGGTCACCAGTTTGTTCATTAGCCCTGCTAAGTTGCATGCAATCTCATTGCAGTTGAAATTCATAACAAACTGTGAGAAGGAATCATGGAGAGACTGTAGGATAAGGTCGGTCTGAAGAGAAGTATCCATCTTAAAATCAAGAGCCTCCAATCTCTCGATCATAGATATCATTTTGAGGACGTGGTCCAGAACCTTCTCACCTTCCTTCATCCTTGCACCAAACAGTTGCTTGGATATCTCATATCTAGCAGTTCGACTGTGCTCACCATAAAGCTCGGTTAAGTGAGATAGAATCTGCCTAGCAGAAGTTATTTTCTCATGAGCTCTCTAAAGCTCATTAGGCATAGAAGCCATCATGTAAGCACGGACTTTTACGTCATCCTTAACCCACTTTTCGTGGTTTTCAATCTCTTCCTGATTGGCTCTTGTCCGCACTGGAAGCGCTGGAATGTCCGCCTCCAAGACGTATCCCAGTGCCTCTATACTGAGGACTATCATCAGATTACAGAGCCAATCCACGAAGTTAAGTCCGATCAAGGTGTTCTTTTCGAGTAGAATTTCGAGTGGGTTCATTGTCATATTGAGAGTTATGTCTACATTAAGTACGACAGATTAATTAGTGACTCATTCAATTATAGTCTGAGTATAGAATTAAGGTCTTTTCTATTCTTATTACCCAGCTCCCACTATTTTTATCGGAATAACACACTCCCATGTGAAAACCAGAAGTATCATTCGCTCTATTTCATAGTGGTGATCGAGTTCTTTATAAATCTTAATAGAGGGCAACCGAATAGGTTTCGAGTCTATTAATTTTCATAAAGTGGTGTCCAACACCAACCCATCTAATGGATGATTCGATCTCCTTTTTGTAATATTCGTACCTTTTCATTTTTAGCAGATTCCATTTTTGGTGTATGTCTATTTTTATCAACTCGCTTGTAACTGTTTTGATATTTTGAATATACTTTATTCTTGGAGTTTTTCCATTTGGACGAGTTTTGGTGATGTTTTTACGTAATTTCATTTTATGACATGTTTTGCCATATGAACATTCGATTCTCGTAAAACTCATTCGTTTTCGTTGTTTCTTGGTTTGTGCAAGTTCGTATGGTTGAGTTGGTCATGTTGAGACTTTCGGTTTGTAAATCCGACATCGTATCGTGATTTTCGGGCACTTGGGCCATTTTTGTAATTTCCTATAAATTTAGGGAATCTCATTTTCTTTGTCGCATTACGGATTCCCCGGTAATCGGAATTATATTTTCTTTCAGCGCTTAGCTCCGTCGTCTTGTATATTTCATGTTTATGTTTCTGGATTCTGGCCTTGTCGCGCGTTTCGAGTTTCGTACCTTCGGCAGCAGCGTACTGATCTGAGCAGTACTGAACTGCTGCGTGGGTAGCGCACGCTACTCCTTATTCCCTTGCGTGCGCTATCGGTGTGCAGTTAGCGTACGCTAACTCGTTATTGTTAGCGTGCGCTATCGAGTGGTAGTTAGCGCGTGCTAAGCATATCTAGCGCACGCTAGCGACGTCGGGCAGTAGCCACTGGACTGTTTGTAGCCTCGTTAGCACGCGCTACCTTTTGATGGTTAGCGTGCGCTAACTATGAAATTTAGATAGAACAGCGGGCAGGTCAGAACAGCACTCTTTTTCATTCTTTCTCTCGTTTTCTTCTTCGGGCGACGCAGAAGGCGATTCCCTTCAACTTCTATCCGAGAATTATTCGTATTACACCACTGTAGAGTCGAGCTATCACATCATCATCAGCGTAATCTTCCTTCATCGTCCGAATCCGAGGTTTTTCTTCAGGAACCCTAAACTTGTCCAATTTGGGGGGTTTTTTCGGATTTTTCTTGATTAATTCCAAATTGTCCATTTATGTTGTATATTTCCTCATCGATTGTTGTTATCGAATGAATCCCAATCCATTTCACCTAGTTTAATTCGTGAATTATCGATTCGGGGAGGTTTTGCGTAAACCCTCACCCGTATCGATTGATCGTTCATTGTCGTGGTTTGTAATCGGGGTTATAGGTGTATTCCATTCGATTATTGGTGTCCGTTGGGACTGAGTTATGTTGATCCTTCGTTTAGGAACCGTCGTTTTCCATCCGGACCATTCGTAGTTGTATTTCATTTTCGATTCTCCAAAGATGTCTCAAAGGCAAGTACTTTACATTTGTTTACGCGTTCTAGTATTTGAATTATGACTATTCGTGGTTGTGTGGATGTATATGTGTAAGTTCACCTAGGGATTGGTCCGACGGCCCCTCTAGGGATACGTTGCCGTGAGTTTCGTATCGCGAACTATGGTTAACCACTTAGGGATGTCCGACGGGGCTCTGCGGGGTACGGTGGCCGTGAGTCTCGTACCAAGGTTAACTTTGAATTGTTTTGTTGGAGAAAATGTGTTTTGTGCTTGTGCACCGTAAAATATTTCGGAATATAAATGATTTCTAAAATGATTTTTGGCGCATATTTTCATCTGATTAGAATGGTAGTTCAAATGGATTGTACTTGCACTAGCAGTTGTCGCTAACCCCTTAAATGGGGGAAATACTTTTTGTATTTCAGGTACAGGTTTTGGAGACAAGCGAGCACACGAGCCGTATGAGAATGATGGGCAAGCATGATACTGTTCAGTAGTCAGTTGTTGGTGTTCTGTTCTGGCGTTTATTATTGATGTCTTGTTTTGGGATTTCTATATTATGAAATTGATTTAAGTACTTGAGTACTTCCTTTTTGAATTTGTTAATGTTGTGTTCCCGTTTTGGGAAATAGATTTGATGTCAGGTTGTATTTGTCGGATTTTAGTCTTTTATTTAAATGTCGTGGTTTGAGAAATTGTTCGATTATTAGTGATGTATGTCCTTGTTGTTTGTCGGGTCGGTGTATTAGCCCGGTGGATTCCAAAGTGTGGGGTCCACGGCGCTGTAATACGCCCTGAACGTCTTGGGGGTGTTACACTTTTTCCCCTTGTTCACTCCCCTCAACCTATATGCTTTATATGGTTCATGAACAAGTTAAGTTTATACAATCGACGCAAATCAGTTTCACAATTGAATCTTATCCGGCAACCGAACATGTTTCTAGGGATAAAATTTTCTCCAACCGAAGGCATCCAATGCGCTCCTGGTAATTTATCCATCCTTCCCGAACGACTACCCCGATAAGTCGAAAGCATAGCACATCGGGTTTGGATTTCAATTTTCCGAAAGCTCGATGGAGGGAAGGAAAACCTTGAAACCTTATAAACTTAATAATTTGTTGTGGGAGAATTTTCGCGATTAATGTTACACTTTGCACATTAATTTATTTAAGCGCGTTTGTGCATTCATACAATATGAATAAACATTCACAACCCAGTTGCTACCAACATGTAGTTCATGGACCGGTCCTAGAATCAAAAACTTCGTAATCTAATTACAAACCTTCGGTCTTAAATATTCGTATTCTCGAACGTATCTTCCTCCGTTCTTCGTCATTACATATAAATTTTACATTGAAAATTGCATCCTAGATACAAATATTTCTAGTAAAATAAATAGGCTCAAAACGGCCTTTACAACCCAATCGAATAAAACCGAACGATTCAAAACTAGGTCCATGAACCACATCACCATTAAAAAATAATGCATCCAACACATTAAATAAATGGCATTCATAATTAATTTAAATATTAATCCAATCAATATAAATTAATCCCTCCGAACGAATTAATCCAATTTTAATTCAAACAACCGTTAATTTTAGCTTGTTCCGGACGAGAAAATATTTCATTAAATTAATTCCCCTAAGAATAAAATTACCATAATTATATCTTAGTCAAATTAAATCCAATTTAATTTGTGATAAATTAATTATCGAACGAAATATAAAAAATAGAGTCGAAAAACACGGCCAGGCCAAGCTCGGGGCACTACCCAGCAGGCTGCCGATCAGGGCTGGCCGGGATCGGGACCACTGCCTGTCAGCGGTCGGCAGGCTGCCGAGCATGGCCGGCACAGGCTGCCGATCATGGCCGGCACATAGCCAGACCGCGGTCCACAGTGCCAGACCGCGTGGCAGTGCCCGGGCAGCTCCAAGCTGCCGGGTCCCTTTATGTTTTCGGCTCGTTTTTCCACCCCGATTCCATCTAATCTTTATATTACATACTAAATCAGTTTTTCAAAAGAAAAATAGATTTATATTGTAACATAAAATCATGAAAAAACAATTTTTAGATGAACAATAGAAAATCAACGATTAATACGATTATGATTCCAAATTATACACCACCCAATCAAGCATTCCAAATGCTAAATATCGTATATACGATCGCAAGACCTACGCTCTGATATCACTGTTGGGATTCGGTGCCTAAAAACGAAGGCCCAGTAGAAGCGGTAAAACAAAAATTAATTCGATCTGAATCCCTACGAAGATCGATCAAGCTACGTATATACTAATATAAAACAAAACATAAGAAGATACGAGAAAACATAGCCTCGTAGTCCGTTGATTAAATGGTGATATCCGAGAAAGCGTTTCCCCAAGATTTAGGTGATCTCCCTACGATTCCAATCCGCTCCAAGCTCTTGGATGATCCACCGCCGAAAATACCGCGTCTCTACTTGCCACGCGCCGGAGAAATGAACGGAATGACTATACCTCGTTATCCTCCAAGGATACGGCTTGAACAAGGTTATATGAGCTTTCTAATCAAGATTATAACACTCTAAGTATTAAATCTATATCTCTCAATATGTCCTCACAATCTTTCTCTAAGAAATTATGAAGAATATGAATGAAGAAGAAGATGATGAAGAAGACCAAAAAAAATTATTTTCTCTCTCTTTCTTGCTTGATGAGCTGTGTGAATCAATTCACTTTCACAAGTGAGTTGTCTCCTCTTCTTATTCTTCTTTTATATTAATTATTCCCTTTTAAAAGAATAATAACACCTACTCTATCTCATAATAGAGATTCCCACATAATGTCATTTGTCTTCCACCTTTAAAAAAGGGGAAGACTATGACCAAGAGTAGGTGGAGCGGCCATATGAAAAAAACGGACGAGTTTGGTTCGTTTTGGACTCCCGAGAGTCCAATCAGATAAACTCCAATTCTGTTCCGATGTATTTATATCAATTAATTAATCCAATTAATTAATCATATCAAATACAAAATAATATAATTAATTTCTCCAAGAAATAATTATATCTATGAATTAAATTAATCATCCAGTAATTTGTTTAATTCATTAGGCCGTAAATTAATTTATCCAATAAATCAATTTAGACATCCAATGACCCAATAAATTAGATATCCAATATCTAACATTCATAATGAGAGAATAAGATCGATTCATTTCGTCGTCAATCCTATTGCGCGACTCGGTAGGTCCGTCTCAGTCAGCAATGGGAGGAATCAAAGAGTAGTAGCACCACCTAGCCAGCCTGGCGGCCTACACTGTACCCCAACTGAGAACGAATGATTAGGATCATTCAAGAACCATTATGTCGTGAATACTAATATACGTATAAACCCTTCTTTCAAATGTCCCGATCAAGTTATAGGATCACGTCAGTCATACCCTATTTGTACTTGACACTATGCATGAGTTAATGCAAATCGAGATCATCGAGCTCTCGTGTATCCAATACATCTAGCTCCAATGCTTTGGCCAAAGACTTATGATCCCATGTGCCAATAACCGCATAGGACATATAACCCGTTCACCAACAGGAGAAAGAACTCTATCTTGGTATTTATTAGGACCTACTACTTGCCCGTCATGACGCACGTCGAGGTTGACCCCGCCTTCCGGTTTACAGGGTCGAACTACTCTAATGAAACTCTTAACATCACAAGCACATCCCTACTAAATTCTCAAGTCGAAGGTTCACGAATACATATCACAACCTTTCAATACCGCCATTGACAGTCCCAGAGTGAAATCTATGTGACGAATCGAGCGTGAGTCGGTTCGAGTATACTAATCCAATTAGCATACCTATAATGTGTGCTCCCACTAACTGTTAGTGTTCGATAAGCACTCTCCATGTCAAAGAACACGTCAAACAAGTCTTCACATAAACTTAACGTCCAGTCAAGTTTCATCGACTTGCGAACGATTAAGTATTTGAGCTATAAACCTTTCCAGTGCCGACCCCCTTATCCAATAAGGAGTGGAATGTTTTGCTCTCAAATAAACGGACCAGCTTCTATATATATTTACGAGTTAGGAATGCCAGTAACTACCAGTAAATAAAGAACAACCATTTGCCTTATGATAATGAATTACATAATAACAAGTACAATCACTACACCAAAAACAGGATTTTTTGACATTGAAACTCGCTGGATTTGTGATCACAATGATAATCACAATTTTATGATCACAATAATATACAAAGACCAAACAGTGATAAATCCAAATGCTTGTGACTGTTCATGACTGTCACAAGTGTTCTGACTGTCTTGAGCAGATCCAAATATTTGTGACGGTCTTGAACAGTAATAAACTTTTCAGTTTTATATATAAATACATTTTGGCTAACCCTAGTATTTGCCCTCTTCCCGGGACTCTCCGCTTTCATTCTTTCATATCCAAGGTTCACTTAGTTGAGAATTCCACCCCTGTAAGCTAAGCCCCCTCGATCTAAAGCTTCCTTGCAGCCTTCTGTTGGTTCCATCTCATCATTCTCTCTTTCTAGTTCACCATGCTCAGCCTATGCTTCGTTTGCTTCTCAAACCCGTCTGCTCAGTTAGGGCAAGGGTTCATTTCTTATACTTTTGGCCTACCTCCAGAAGGGCCCTTGATACGACGCCGCAGCAGCGAGGGACAACCCGCCCATACAGCCAGCGGGGAGGATGGCACTACTGGAAAAGACCGTCTGTTGGGGCTGGAAAAAGAGGCGATCAATCTTTCCATTCCGGTCTAGCAGTGGGCTACGGAGGTATGTCTGAGCAATCAAATTCCACTTCTTCCGGGTGGAATTCATTCCTGTGGACTGGGTCGGAGCTCGACGATCGAAGGGTTGCATCTTCAATTCCATCAGATGGGGTAAGCTTCTTCAAAACATCACACATAAAATTTTTAATACTACTGAGGTACTTTGCGCGTCTTTTATGTTCAACAATGCTCTGATAATCTACGTTGAATCCCATTCATAAAGGTCAGTCTTTATTGCATTTTAATCGATTTGAAGCGCCATTTATTTCTTGTTGAAGAAGAAGTAGTATTTCACTGTAAATAAATGGACGCGCCTACTAATTTTTGGCCGAAACTCTGATTATGGAAAGGGAAACGTAATTTTAGTGTTTGAGCCAAATGTTAAGTGCTGGATAGGATTTCTAATTGGTCTTTATGAGAAAGGTGGGAGCTGGATTGTTTCTATGAGCATTGTGGAATTAGTTAACCGTGAAATTCCGTTTGTTGCCTCTCACTCGTTTATGCTTTTATGGAGTTTAATATATCAAGGATATTGGTACTGTTGATGCCGGATTTAGTTATTGTATCGTCAATTGAGGTATTCTATAGTCTAGATTTCTCACAGGAAGAGAATTGTTGTTCTATGGTACTTACATCTGGCCCTGGCGATAAATAAGAAAGAAAATGATACTTGTTACTGGTGGGATAAATGGGTGCTGATGAAAGAGAGACAAACAGCAATTCACGAATTGATTGGATAAATTATTCAGTTATTAGAGAAATAAAGTGATCAGACTTCAGAGTGATTGGGATTCCCGACTGTCTATTGCTTGGGCTGAGGGGAGGGTTACTTGATGCACATTTTGGTGAGCTTATTTGGAGGAAGTGCTTTCTCATTGAATCATCATGCAGCTGCAATCCATGTCCATACACTCCTTTAAATGTACTTATGTGTGTCAAAGCAAAAATCAGATAGAATATGCTTAAGACTGAAAGAATTAAGCTATCTCTTTCTAATTGTTTTATTGCTCATGTTACTTATGATCTGTTTGATGAATTTGAAGCCCTATTCGCTTTTCAGGTGTTCACCGGATGTTGGTGTAGTTGCTTTTGTGGAGGATTGCTTTGTTTCTAGAACTCTCAAAGTTCTGTTCTTGATTGTACTTCGCTTTCATGAAATAAATTGGGTTATCTGACAATAACTCAGGAAAACCATAGGGAACGTTAATGAATGATGAAGGAAAAACACATGAGGCAAGGACATTGCACATGCATTTCAGTTCATTTTCGTTTTGTTTTTATGCTCTATGTCGTTTTCCTTATTGAATGATGAAGGAAAAACACACGAGGCAACTTTTGTAAACATGTAGTTATTGGTTACCATATTGAAGTGCCTCTATGTCGTTTTCCTTACCTTACACAGGTCTGTAGTTTGTCAAATTCGGGATGTTGGCATGCACAAGGCGCAACTTGAAAAGTTGAAGTTTCAATTATACATAACATAAGCAATTATATTTCTTGTTTACCTCTGTGTTTGAATTTGGTGCACTTGTCATTTCCAGATTATAGTTGTCTCAATTATATCTTAATAAGTTAATATGCTGCCAAAAAAACTTCGAATTATCATTTGTCTAATGCAAAGTTAATTGTTTCCTACGTACAACTTTAAGATTGTTCAAATATAGGGTATCCACTTTATAATTAATGAGAAGGTGATTTGTACTTGACTTCAGTCCTTATCTCTTTGTTTGGCAGTAGTTTACGGCATAAAGAACTTTGGTCTGTTCCCCGAGGTGTCTCTTTATAAACTCATCTTATGGCGGTGGGCCAAAGTCTTTCCTGGTTTCTGTGGGCTGAGATGCATAGTTTCACAGTTTCTTTACCACAATAAAATGAAGTTTTGCACTTTTGTTGCTATAAGTAAACTAAACCCGCTTTAATACATACATTTATTAAACATTTTATAATAGAGGAATGATATTAGATGACAACAGGGGGCAAGGGTTGATAGAAGTACGGTGGAAAGTAAGAGACACCTAGTATAGTGGTGAATTTTAAAAGGTGAATGCTTCTAATGAGGCACCTTTTAAATAAGGCAAGCATGAAATTGTAGTGTCATGATGCGGAAAGGAATTTGAAGTTAACCTTCGTGGAAAATTACGGATTCAACTCTGGTCTATATGATTTCAGCTTTTTTGCTTGTCTAGGGTATCTATGATGCTTATGTGTGCCTTTACTATTTTTCTTAGCGTAATTTCACTATATCATTTATACTCGAGGTATCTCAGGTCAATTTTCTTTTGCATCAATAGATGTAATAGTCTACATCTTCTTGTCCACCCTTGAATGCTTTCTATATACGAAAAGGGTATAGAAATGCGCTTTGCCCAATCCTTTTATTTATTGCCTTCTGGCAGCTGAAATGCTTGTTTTGATAGCTTACTGGATTGCATTTCTCCTATGTTTTTCTTAATATTTTTGTGTTTTAAAACTTGTCCTTTTTTCTTTTCTGTCGGTCTAGCAATGAAGTATATATATTCTGTGTCTTTTCTCTTGGCTTTTTGTTCGCCTTTTGTTGACCTTTTCCTAATGGCATTTAGTGAACTTTTGAGAAAAAGTAATATATTGCAAATTCATCTTTGTTTAGAGTTCTTCAACCTGAAGCAATTTACTTGACCTTACAACTTGATTCGCTTGTTAACTCAAATCCATATTTCATCTTCAACTTGTAAAACATTGGCAGGCTTGGCAGCTCCTCTCTGGCCTTCAATTATCTTCTCAAAATTATACTAAACCTGGAAAAACTGTTCCCCTATCCAAAGAAGTAAATGCATCCATATCTCAAAGCTCAAGACGAACAACTCATCAGTGCTCGTCTGGTTTTGAAAGCACAACTGCTGGAAGTAACCAAAATTATCAAAGCCTTTCGAAAGGTGATGTACAAGCCGGTGCACTCAATAGAAGCTCGGGCAGTTCTTTGGCACCACATACGTTTGATGTTAAAGAAACCAGACATGTCACAGTGAATGGCCCAAAGTCCTCTTTTTCTGCTGGCGTTGATGATGATGACATTCTCGAGGTAATTTTTGACATTGGCTTTCCATATGAGTTTGATCTAATTTTCAGTTTTTGCTAGGGCAAGTGGTGATGTGTAAGACCTCAATGGTTTGAGTAAATTAACTCTAAATGGTCTCATGTTCAAAAGTTGGCCGAAATTGTGAAGAACAAGAAGCTTTTCTTGTCCCGTCATTTGTTGAAAGATAATGAATGCCACATGCTAATTTTCTTTTACTATATCTATTTGCTTTTTAGTTTTCATTTTCTCAGTTTCAGCCAGTTATACATTTCACCATTAACTAGAACTTCTGTTCTTCAGAATATCGATGTTGACCAAATAGTCTTGGATCATTATCAGTCAACAGCTCAACCATCAATCTCTAAACTTCCCCCAATTACTCCACATCTAAATAAAGTCAATTTTTGTCATGAAGAAACAAATCTGCCTCCAAAATTGATGTGCAGCCACAATTGTAAGGTAATCTTTAAAAAATAATCCTTCTAGTTAATCAAGTTTACTGCCTAATTCTTATTCCGGTTTCTGATTGGTGCAACTAGGGTTTGTACTGAAGCTTCAAATCACCTGCAAGCAATGAAGGATACTCTTATAGCTATATCAAATGATCTTATAGATAGTGTTGATGAGATGAGCTCAGAGAGAGTTGAGACCCTTCGTCAAGAAATTAATTTTGAGCATTACATTGTGATTTTTATGTATTATTTTGAGAATTACATTGTGATTTTTAGGAGTTCGTATATTTTTTACGTGTTAATTTTGAGCATTACATTGTGATTTTTATGTCTTGTAAAAATTAATTGGAGTGTTGTGTGAATACTTTGAGAAATATGTTTGGATTGTATTATGAATTCATTGTGAAAAATAATTAGATTGCATTCGGAGAAAAATGAAGTTTTATTTTTTTTTTTTGTATTTTTTTTCAACATTTGTGACTTCTAAAAACAGTCACAAGACAGTCAAGAAAAATGATATTTGTGACTGTCCATGGAAGTCACGAAAGTTAAAATTAAGTATTTGCTAATGATCACAAAAGATGAATTTCAAATCGCTAATGATAGTCATAAATAATATTTGTGACTGCCATAAAAAGTGGTATTGTAAAGTCATATAAATGAGGTTTTGTCACTGTTTTGTGACTGTTTTTGACAGTCACAAAAAAATTTGTGACTCGTGATTTTATGACAGTCATTTGTGACTGTTTTTGCCATTTGTGATAGTTTTTGACAGTCACAAAACTGGGATTCTGGTGTAGTGAATGCCCTCACTCATACATCCCCTGAGTGGCATTCGAGGGCATACTCCTAACAGATACTTCTCAACTTACTAGCAGAGACCCCTTTGCGGTTCAGCTGCTAGGTTAGGGGGCGTTACAGTTGTGGTATCGGAGCGAAGGTTTAAATCTTTCCTGCAGACAAAAGATGGATATGGACATTCTAGACTTATGGATATGGTCAACTTTTATCTGTTGAGTTTTATGTTTAATAAATTGTAATTTATTAGTTTTCATTATCATCATTGTGTGTTCATTATTAGCTTATGAACGGGTGAGATTGGGCAGTACAGAGGAAGTTATGGCACCCAAAAGGAAGACAAGAGATGATCTCAATCCAAACCACAACCTTCTTGAGAATTTGGCTGAGCTGATGGACAAATATGTATGGTGAACAGATGCAACGATTGCTGAATATGCAACAAAGAAATTAGGAACAAAATCGACAACCTCCACCAAGAAACAATAATGGACCAGCAATGTATGAGAAATTTAGGAAAATGGAACCTCCTGATTTTCATGATGGGCCTGATCCTATGGTTGCAGAGGAATGGGTCAAATCACTTGATGTTATCTTTGATTACATGCACATCGATGATGCTGAGAAGATACTTTGTGCGGTCTTTCAACTCAAAAAAGATGCCAGAACTTGGTGGGAAGGAGCCAAAACTGCAGTCAACATGTAAGAGCTGATGTGGGAGAGATTTAAAGCAATATTCTATGATAAATACTTCACCAGGGATGCACGATCACTCAAGGTCAAAGAGTTTTTGGAGCTGAAGTAAGAGGATATGTTTGTTTGTGAATATATACGGAAATTTGAAGAAGGTTGCAGGTATGTTCCCTATATTGCTAGGGATAATGCTGAGAAGATGAATCATTTCCTAAGAGGCCTCTGACCTGAAATTAGAAGAGATGTGAGAATGTTTACATTAACCGAGTTCAGAGAAATAGTTGATAAAGCGCTGCTCGTTGAATCTGATGAAAAGGAGATACAAAGGTCTTATAGGAGAAGAGGCAAGCATTTGCTTCAAAAAAATTCAGGACATTGGAAGAAACCGGAGCAAAAACCAGACAAAGTCAATCAAAAGCATCCTATAGCGGGACATGCTCCAAAACTATCACATGTATATAGCAAATCATATAGATGATATCATTCTCACTGACTCCCCACAAATCGAGGAGAATTATGCCGTGCAACATGATCTACCGTGCATGGTACATCAATGATGATTATGTTATACACCAATTGTAATTATGTTGTGTCATATTATCACTATAATTATCATATACATCAGTTGAGATTATGCTACATACCAGAGTGATTATGTTGATAATTAATTTATACCGTATATCATGTTGTGAGATGTACCGACTCCAAATTAAAGAGTGGTAGACCCAAATTTACCTTGTTTCCATGACCCACTTCATTTCCAAAATTTAGTGTAGCGACAAATTATATATTGAATCCGAATTCATAATTCATGATATATGTAACACCCCCGGTTCAGCCCGGGAATATTACACGCCGTGGGCCCCGCGCCGGAACCCACCAGGCTAAAAACCATATACAAAAACGCCCAAAAAGGCCGATGACGGTAGTATTTTCCAAAACTCACAAAATTATTTGAAAACACCAACTACCGTCAAAATGATCAAGGCCAAAAACTCGATTAAGGGAATCGGTTTTCGAAATGAAACTCAATTGGCAAAAAGCCGAAAGCCATTTGAAAGAACTCACGCAGTGGAAAGAAATACAGTACAAGATACATATGCATCAATAATTAATACACAGACAAAATACACGATTCCCCAACAATATGCCATAGCCAGTATCGTCCGGAATCCTCGCCTCACGACCGCTACCATCAAAGTCCTCAATACTTGAAAAACAAGTCCCACAACGGGGTCAGCAATAATGCCCGACAAATAACCGCAAGTACATAAACATAAATATTCATATGCCATGCATCATGAGAATAATAACCTCAACGATAACCTTACCACTTCCGGTAATCCAATGATTCTCGTCAAAATCCCAATATCACAACAATACCATAAAAATCCCAGTATCACTACAATACCGTATAATACCTCAATACCGAATACTTTCTCATACATAATCCTCTATGTACGATTGCCATAAAACATACCTCTATCCGGACATCCTTCCGAAATACATACCATAGACCAAGAATATCCAAAATGACATCAACAATATCCGAATACTACAATCTTCCCAAGATTGTCCAAGTATCTCAACAATCATCAACTATGCATTCCAATCCTTTTAGAACATCTCTGAACATTCGTCAATATACAATACAACATACAATACTTATGAAATGTAAATGGAATTACTCATCAAAACATTACAACCGAACAAGTAAACACTTGCCTGGATATCAATATGACAAAACCACCACCGAACTCCTCGTCCTCGTCTACGAGCTCTACAACCCTGACTAGACTGAATTTACGGCCTTCAACGCGGCACATCGGTTATACCTATGGGTTAATCAACTTAGAACAATAATCATATCAATAATCAAACCAACTTGGTAACAATGATCATAACATATTCAATCCGGAATTCAACCTCGTATCATGATTTAACTCCTCTAAATCGATCACTGAAATTATCATGATCCAGAAATCTATCTCAAAACGGTTCAAACGAACCATCATCTTTATAATATGAAGAAACATCTGAAACTCTTATCAAAATTCCATTGAATCTCATATAATATCGTTATATGATTATCCAACATGTTCCTCACATGTAATCATCCTTAAAAACGAACCATAAACAAAAGGGATACCAAATTTACCTAGATTAGATGAACCAAAAAGAATAACACTTGAACTCCATTCCAAGAATCATGAATAACTTGAAGAACAAGGCTTGAATTCATGCTCTCAATATAATGTTGTTAAAGATTATCATTATACAGTGTTTGGGAACCTCAAATACATCCCAACCCTCTCTCTCCCGACTGAAGGAAGAAAAATGGACGAAATGCCTCTCAGCACCCGTCTGTTCCCTTTTATAATATTCATTATTAGCGTGCGCTAACATCTCATGTTTAGCGTGCGCTATAGCCTTAGCGTGCGCTAACTGACTTTGTTAGCGTGCGCTATCGAAGCCCAGAGGCTACTGCCTCACTTCGTAAACTAGCTTACGTACGTAATGCCCATGCATTAACGTACGTAAAACATCCTGCCTAGCGTACGCAAGTCATTGACCTTAGCGTTCGCTATCCGAAGTTGACTTGCTACAGTGTTCACCTACCACTCGTGCCCCCACATGCCGGCAGCATCTGACAAGGACAAGATTCCCTCTGCCCGATCTGGAATTAGCGTGCGCTAATCATAGGGTTTAGCGTGCGCTAGCCCTACATGACAAACACCCGCTAACCTTATTTGGACACGCGTCGAAAATGACCGGGTCCACCCGCCGAAAGCTAAGATTCCATTATTGGTGGTCTGATGTTAGCGTGCGCTAACCAACATGTGTTAGCGTGCGCTAGCTGCATATAAAAATCAACCTGGGCCTACCTGTCGGCCACCTTCCGGAACTCACCCAGCAAGTCGTTACGTACGTTAGGGGTCCTCCTTAGCGTACGTAACTGAACCTCTTAGCGTACGCTACCTACACTTCGTAGCGTGCGCTACGCGTACCCAGTAGCGTGCGCTAAACATATCTCCTAACGTGCGCTATCGTGGCTGTGCTTAACCATATTCAGTTATCCTCGACCAACATCTCGACATACCAAACGATCATACGGCACAACGAATACATATACACATTTCAATAACATTGTCATACATTCACAAAATCCTCAAGCATAATTATCCATCAACGATATCCAACATATAAACGAAAAATATATCCGAAAAATCGGGGTATTACACTCTACCCCCCTTAAAAATAAGTTTCGTCCTCGAAACTTGTAGTCACTCGCACAAGCAACAATTCAACAGGAAATCCCAAATCACCAAGATAACCAAGAATTATCGAATAATCCGAACAACATACTTACAGGTCAGTGAAGACGAAGTTCTCCCGTGATACTAGCATATGACACCATTTCAAAAATCTCGACACAAAAAGAGTGCAAAACAGAATCAATCACAATTTGAAAACAATTGGTCTCCGCCAAGACCACAATAAGTTTAGAGCACTGTCGAGTTTTGTGGAATCTGTGACGCTGTGTCTCCTCACCTAAAGCGCATGAGCCGCTCCTTGTCACATGCACGTATCACCGGCGTTCCACTCCACATCGAAAGCCGCACATTGCACGTGCCTCGCACCGGCGTTCACTTCCCGATTGGAGCCGCACATTGCACATGACCACGGCACCGGCGTTCACTCCCTGCCTCGTCGGTCTCGGGAACACCAACAATCCTAAACCCACACATCACCACGACAGTACTCAAAAATCACACAGTTCCAAAACATCACAAACATCACGCTACTACCACACCGGTAGAGCCACATAACACACATGTCCGGTTATCACAAAACCATGGGCTCCGATACCATATTTGTAACACCCCCGGTTCAGCCCGGGAATATTACACGCCGTGGGCCCCGCGCCGGAACCCACCAGGCTAAAAACCATTTACAAAAACGCCCAAAAAGGCCGATGACGGTAGTATTATCCAAAACTCACAAAATTATTTGAAAACACCAACTACCGTCAAAACGATCAAGGCCAAAAACTCGATTAAGGGAATCGGTTTTCGAAATGAAACTCAATTGGCAAAAAGCCGAAAGCCATTTGAAAGAACTCACGCAGCGGAAAGAAATACAGTACAAGATACATATGCATCAATAATTAATACACAGACAAAATACACGATTCCCCAACAATATGCCATAGCCAGTATCGTCCGGAATCCTCGCCTCACGACCGCTACCATCAAAGTCCTCAATACTTGAAAAACAAGTCCCACAACGGGGTCAGCAATAATGCCCGACAAATAACCGCAAGTACATAAACATAAATATTCATATGCCATTGCATCATGAGAATAATAACCTCAACGATAACCTTACCACTTCCGGTAATCCAACGATTCTCGTCAAAATCCCAATATCACAACAATACCATAAAAATCCTAGTATCACAACAATACCGTATAATACCTCAATACCGAATACTTTCTCGTACATAATCCTCTATGTACGATTGCCATAAAACATACCTCTATCTGGACATCCTTCCGAAATACATACCATAGACCAAGAATATCCAAAATGACATCAACAATATCCGAATACTACAATCTTCCCAAGATTGTCCAAGTATCTCAACAATCATCAACTGTGCATTCTAATCCTTTTAGAACATCACTGAACATTCGTCAATATGCAATACAACATAAAATACTTATGAAATGTAAATGGAATTACTCATCAAAACATTACAACCGAACAAGTAAACACTTGTCTGGATATCAATATGACAAAACCACCACTGAACTCCTCGTCCTCGTCTACGAGCTCTAGAACCCTGACTGGACTGAATTTACGGCCTTCAACGCGGCACATCGGTTATACCTATGGGTTAATCAACCTAGAACAATAATCATATCAATAATCAAACCAACTTGGTAACAATGATCATAAAATATTCAATCCGGAATTCAACCTCGTATCATGATTTAACTCCTCTAAATCGATCACTGAAATGATCATGATCCAGAAATCTATCTCAAAATGGTTTAAACGAACCATCATCTTTATAATATCAAGAAACATCTGAAATTCTTATCAAAATTCCATTGAATCTCATATAATATCGTTATATGATTATCCAACATGTTCCTCACATGTAATCATCCTTAAAAACGAACCATAAACAAAAGGGATACCAAATTTACCTGGATTAGACGAACCAAAAAGAATAACACTTGAACTCCATTCCAAGAATCATGAATAACTTGAAGAACAAGGCTTGAATTCATGCTCTCAATATAATGTTATTAAAGATTATCATTATACAGTGTTTGGGAACCTCAAATACATCCCAACTCTCTCTCTCCCGACTGAAGGAAGAAAAATGGACGAAATGCCTCTCAGCACCCGTCTGTCCCCTTTTATAATATTCATTATTAGCGTGCGCTAACATCTCATGTTTAGCGTGCGCTACAGCCTTAGCGTGCGCTAACTGACTTTGTTAGCGTGCGCTATCGAAGCCCAGAGGCTACTGCCTCGCTTCGTAAACTAGCTTACGTACGTAATGCCCATGTGTTAACGTACGTAAAACATCTTGCCTAGCGTACGTAAGTCATTGACCTTAGCGTTCGCTATCCGAAGTTGACTTGCTACAGTGTTCACCTACCACTCGTGCCCCCACATGCCGACAGCATCTGACAAGGATAAAATTCCCTCTGCCCGATCTGGAATTAGCGTGCGCTAATCATAGGGTTTAGCGTGCGCTAGCCCTACATGACAAACACCCGCTGACCTTATCTCGACACGCATCGAAAATGACCGGGTCCACCCGCCGAAAGCTAAGATTCCATTATTGGTGGTCTGATGTTAGCGTGCGCTAACCAACATGTGTTAGCGTGCGCTAGCTGCATATAAAAATCAACCTGGGCCTACCTGTCGGCCACCTTCCGGAACTCACCCAGCAAGTCGTTACGTACGTTAGGGGTCCTCCTTAGCGTACGTAACCGAACCTCTTAGCGTACGCTACCTACACTTCGTAGCGTGCGCTACGCGTACCCAGTAGCGTGCGTTAAACATATCTCCTAGCGTGCGCTATCGTGGCTGTGCTTAACCATATTCAGTTATCCTCGACCAACATCTCGACATACCAAACGATCATACGGTACAATGAATACATATACGCATTTCAATAACATTGTCATACGTTCACAACATCCTCAAACACAATTATCCATCAACAATATCCAACATATAAACGAAAAATATATCCGAAAAATCGGGGTATTGCAATATATCCGTGATAATATTGAAGGAATAATAATAAACAATAAAAATATTATCGGTTTATCAATCCAAGGGTGCAGGATCGTTAATTTTTGTTATGGTATAACAACAAGTAGGAGGGCGCCCGCTGCGTTGCAGCGACAATTTTCGGGAATTTTTGCGATAGGAGCTTCTCGTTATGAGATCGTGGTATGTTTTTTGCCGACACGTGTTGTATTTATTTGAAATAAATGTTGTGTCAAGCTATATTTGCATTTGTCGTACCACGTCTTTTTTTGGAATAAATATTGTGTCGGACACCAGTGTGTTGCGGCGAGGCTAATTTGACCCTTGTAGTTTTATAAAAATTTATGATAATTTTTAAAGTTATTTGTTAAGTTAAGGGTACATTTGAAAAATTCTTTATTTAAAAACTATATATATTAAGAAGTTCGAGGTGTGTTTTGTAATTTTTTTTTTTTTTTTGACTAATATTATTAGAAAGTATTTGGTTTTTCTTTTTTTATAAATGGTTTTGATCATGTGTGTACGAGCGCATGGGACTTATGGTGTAAAGACCAATAGGAGCACTTTATTTATTTATTTATTTATGGTATAAATGGTTTTGATCATGTGTGTGTGGACTTATGGTGAGGAAACTTTGTAGCACCAATCATAACTTGCCAGCCCATTTGAGAGTGCTTCCTACGGAGCTCTTCCAGTCCGAGCGTCTGGAAGGGTGCTATTATACCAGCGCCTACGTGGCGCTGATGTGGCGTCTAGTAGGCGCTGATGTGCTATATTATAATATAAAAAATAGTAGGGGTGATACAAAAACACCCCTACTATCAAAACCTTACTACATATACAAAGTTCGATCTGGCCTCTAGCGTGGTGTAGATAGTAGGGGTGTTTTTAGATCACCCTCTTATTTTTATATTAAAATATACTACATCAGTAGCCTCTTAGGCCAGCACGCGTACATCGCGTATTAATGCTTCCCTTAATAACAGACGCTTGAAGGGTGCCGGTGCTTCCTACTCATATATATTTTCCTAATTGTAAAATCAATTATTTATTGCGCACAGAACCCAATCTCTTCCGTCTATGATACAATATTTAATTCAGAAATTAATTGTTTATGCCGGCACGGAAATAGAGGGAATTCGCGTCGTTCTCCCTTCTCGCAACTCACTTATAGCTGCTGTTCCAAGTTCCATTCACGCAGTACACGCACTATGCTTCCTCGTAAACGACCATCCAAATCCAACAACCCCTTCGTCCCCCCATTCGCTCAGCCCCAACCCAGCAAACTCCTTAAACCCACGACCACTTTTGCCACAAATGAACCTGCTTCCGCAGAACGCAGAACAACGCCGCTTACTCAAACTCAGAGCCCAATTGACAAAATGGTGTCCGTGTTGGCGGACGCAGGTTGCACGCTGACAAACCCCGCCGGAGCTTGTGTCCCTTCCGATCTTTACAATTTTCGCCGACGTCTTGATGTAATATTTTCTGATGATTCCCCACTGCGATCCCAATTTCTCAAGGGCTTCTCCGAGTACATTTCTTCCATCTCTAATTTGCGCCGGTTTGTTACTATTAGCCACTTTTTCTTTGTTAATTAATTACCTTGTGATCTTAGGGTCTGTCTGGTTCAAATGAATGGAAGGGAGATGAGGGATTTTTATGGAAGGAAGGGGAGGGTAGGGGAGGGGAGGGGAGGGGAGGGGATGCAAATTATTTGGAAGGAATTTATAGGAGGGAAGGAGAGAAGGGAGATGATGAAAAATAAAATTTAGATTATTATACTCTTAATATATTTATGAACCAAATGAATGGAAGGGAGGTGAGGGATTTTTATGGAAGGAAAGGGAGGGGAGGGGATGCAAATTATTTGGAAGAAATTTATAGGAGGGAAGGAGAGAAGGGAGATGAGGAAAAATAAAATTTAGACTATCATACTCTTAATATATTAATTTTTATATTTGATCTTAAAATTTAAGTAAAGGCATTTGAGTAATTATATAAAAAATTTTCGTTCCTCTCCAAGTCCTTTCAATATTGGAAGAGGAGTAAAATGAAAGAAGGGACTAGAAATCGATTAAAATATTTTCTCTCATCCCCTCCCCTTTATTTTGGTGAACCAAACAAAGAATTTTAATTAAAATCCCTCTCCTTTAGTGTAAACTGAAACTATAAATTGCTGCCCGAAATTCATTACAAAGTACATCTAGAAATAACAAGATGAGATGATCAAGAAGTTTAGTTTGCTATTGTTCTTACTATTTTTCTTTCGGCATCCTATTTTATTCCCTGTTAGTTCCCAGTTACTCACTCTGCTGATACAACCATATCACGTTAATGACCATTCGGTATATATAGGGTCTTGTTACCTTCTCATCGGGACGGATTTGGATCAGTAACATGTGAGAGCCTTGTTAGACTTTTGTTATTGGTTGAATCCATCCAGCAAGACCTTCTCGACATGTTGCTTGAGAAACTTCCTGAGTACTTTGACGGGGACTCTCATGTCAGTGGTTGTGGACTTTCGTCCTCGCCGCGTCTCGATGATGATATAGCAAGGCTCATACTGAACCAATTTCGCTGGCTTGACTTTCTTGTATCTTCTGAGGGTTTTGTTAAGAAACTGCTACAGGTCTTATCTATTTGCCCCCAACGTTTGAAGAAAGAGATAATAGAGGCATTACCCGATGTCATAGGTGACCAGAATAATGAGACTGTGGTTAGTTCACTTCATCAGATGCTCCAAGAGGACAACTCCATTATTGTTCCTGTGCTTGATTCAGTTTCCAACCTCGATTTGGATGATCTGTTGCAGGACCAGGTCTTTATGATTAGTACTTAGCTTATAGTTATGATTACTAATGTTTCATAATATCTTCTCCCTTTCTTGGTTTCTTACATCTTATTCTTTTTGGTCTCTTAATTTGGTTTTATTTTTTTAAACACGTGAAGGTGATTGTGATAGCTCTATCCTGCATGCGAACAATTGACATGGAGCATATGCCCTACCTACTTAGATTCTTGCTGCTTTCTGCGAAGGCATCAAATGCTAGGCGAATATTCTCGCAGATACGTGAACAACTGAAATCTCTGGGAACTTCTTACGCACGAATCTCGCAGCTTAGCAAACTTAAAGGAAAATCTCTTGTAGATAGTACAGAAGCTTCAGTTCTTGATTCTCTTAGATGTAGCCTGCGTTTCAATAATGTTGGTTCCATATTACACTTGTGTAATTGTCATTTTTCTTCTCTCATACATTGTATATGAATGTATCAAAAATTATTTTTATTTTTTCTTCTTGTTTTCTATGATGTCTTTTGTTATTTGCAGATGCTTTGTTTGGAGTTACTTAAGGAAATGAAAAGCTTGGAGAAAGCTCGTGATCATAAAGTGATAGACATATGGTTGCTTACACTCATATTCATGAACAGTGAATCTTTGCAAAAGAGCGTTGAAAAGTTGTTCAAGAAGAAAATTGTTGAAGGTTGTTTTGAAGGTCATATGTTTGATCTGTGCATTCATGGTATTAAGGATTTGCCTAAGGTATTGGTGCATTTCAGACTCAAGTTTATATTGGAATTTTGGTACTTCTTCATCTGTATTGCTTTTCATAAATTTTGCTCTATGTTTGCTGTTATAAACCAGGATTTTCTTCGCACATTTCTATCCCTATCTGCATACTTGTTGGGTTGCAAAGAACAAAGAGCTCAGGAATTTGGTATTCACATTTATATATGTCTATTTGAAGAATTTGATGATGCTTACACAAGACAAGAAGTGGGTTGTCTTCTTGATAACACCAGTAGCTCTATAATTATTTTCCCATAAATTTATAGATGATATTTCCTTCATGCTGAGAGACCTAATTAGTAGCAGTTTTGTGAAGGTTCTAGAGGCATTACTTACTCATGTGGGCTCTGGTGTATGCTATGAAGTAAGTGCTGCTTTAGATGCTATGGTTAAGTTGGCATCTAAGAAGTCCCAGGAGTTGATTTCACTTTCCTCCTACATAACTGGTAGGCATACCCATACATTACCCGTCTCCTCTCTATCCTAAAAGCTATTTTATATAAATTATGCAAGCAACTTTTGTAATTTCTTATTCTGTTTTTTTCCACTTTACAGGCATCTTGGATTATTTGGAGGGCTTTAGTGTTGGGAGCCTCCGCAAGGTATCTCTCATCATCTATATATATAATAGCGTTACGGATTGGAAGCATTAGTTTAATTCTCTCTCCTATGTCGCATTCTCTTAATTTTGGATTCGTATTTATCTAAAATCTTGAATCCTACACCAATTTAAAATGATACTTAACTGATGGACAATCGAAATAAATAAAATTCGATATCTTGAATTCCACATCGATTAATAGGACTCAACCAATCGGAACCCAAATAAATACTTAGAATCAATGTGTATTTTTTAACCACATAGTTATTTTACACACAAACTTAAGAATATTATTTTTATTGTGTTTATTTGGCCAATTATTAAGTTGGACAAATAAATAGTTTAAATTTTTAGTGAAGATTATTTATTTGGGTCAATTATTAAATTTACATTAATTTTATTTGTCTAAAGTTGAATCTTGCATCTATTTTATTTAGTAGTTTTATAATAATTATAAATATATATAATAGCGTTACGGATTTGAAGCACCACATTGACTCTCTCTCCTTTGTGGCATTCTCTTAATTGTGTATTGTTGAATACCACATCGATCCTAAATGAGGTTCTGCCGGGAAACTAAATAAATATTTAAAATTAATGTTATTTTTTACTTTATAATTACTTTGCACGTTTAATAGTTTTAATTTTATTGAGACAAATAATTTGGCTAATATTAATTTGGCCGATTATTAAGCTAAATGAATAGTTTTATTTCTATTGAAAATTTAGTTTGGCCAATTATTAGGTTTGTATTAATAATATTTATATATTAATTTAAATCCCACATCGGTTTTAAACAAGACTAATGGATAACAGTTCGGGTGGTTGAATTTCATCCTCATTGTTTCTGTTTATTGGTGTGTTCCACTGCGGTTCGATTATAAGTGGCTGAACCCTAACAAAGTATTAAATTATTTTTTGGATTTTATTTATAAATTACAATATAAAGTGATTACGCGTCGAGTTTCGACGGGCTATACACTAGTTGTATTATATACTTCTGTTGACAAAATGCATCCAATGTTTATTGATCCAACCTTCAATTAATACTTTTCATGTTGCAGGTGTATGAACTTTTCATATGTCTTGCAGTTTCGGCTAAATCTTACTCACAACACCATGGATGTTCTATCGCGAATGAACTTCTAATGGTCTTGAGAAAACAGGCAAACATGATCCCTCCTTTAATCCTTCCCATTAATTCTAATATTTGTAACCGTTATTTTTTTCTTTTGATTGTATTGCTGCTAAACGCTCTATCTTTTTGTTATGAGTTTAGCTACTTTAAACACTTTAACTTTGCAGATAAGCAACTCTGATCTGATGTACAAGAAGATGGGCCTAATTGGAACAATTAAGATAGTTTCTTCTATTGCAGATATAAATAACACATCCCTTCCGCCTTTGTCTCAAGTAATATGCCTAACTTCACTTGTGAATGTCTCTTTTTAAGCATATGATAGACTTGACTGGTTTCAGTGATTTTATCTCAACATTGTTGTTTGGATGTGTTGGGAAGTTAGCAAGATTGAAAGAAGAATATCTCCTTATCATTTAGATATTCTTTATCATTTTGCTCGTTTGTATCTAATTACCTCCTGTGTTTGGATGTCTTATTTATCACATTACTTGGCGAATTAACAATTATGATGTCTACCTCTCATATTAGGATGTTTATCTCTTGTATTACTAAGTTTTTTTTTTCTAGTTCACATTCTGGAATATCGCCTTGTTTTCTGCTGTGTTTATTCTTTTTTCATAGATTCTGATAATAGGTGGGCAATAAAGTTTGGAGTCTATGCGGCATACTTATGTGTCTAAACCTGTTAATGCATTTACTTATTAAGCTCTTATTTCAGAAGCTGAAAATCTAGATAACATGGATGCGACTGGGATTTGTTCAAATCTGACAGATTCAATATGTCAATTAAGTGATTCTAGTTTTGAAGGAAATCCTCAACCTTTTATCCATAACGAGATTTTTGTTCTCTAAGAAAAATGGTTCTGCCACATTTAGGGATTCAACATTGTTCTTTTGTTTTGTAGTTTGCATGGCACAGGTCTAGCAACATATACATATGTTAAGAACCCTAGCATTTGCCTTCCTCTTAGCTACATGTACACATGCATAGAATCTTCCATCCCCTCCTCTAACCTTGTGAATGGTAAAAGATTGTACTATCCTCCATAGTGTTGTCTTTTCAATATTCTTATTAGGTAGTAGATCAATATGTGCTATTGAAATAGAAATTGCTTTGTCCATCACGAGTCGCTCGCCCATGCTTCCACGGTATTCCTGATATCAGGTGGTATGTATCAATTTATAGTATATCGGACTATACTTAAATTAAAAAGGGATTATGGCTGTGGTGCTTGGGAATAACCTATGATTTATTTTGGTCGTCCCTTGGGAGGTAACCCCCTTAAGATTCCCTTTGGGACCCCTTTTTCACTAAAAATTTGAAAAGGCTTGGAGGTTGGAGAGTTGCTTTTTGTCTAGAGGTGGTCGGTTCACACTAATTCACTCGGTTCTCAATGCTTTACCTTCCTACTATGTCTCTGTTTAGGATTCCTCTGGGTGTTGCCCAAGCTTATACAGAAAAAGATGTGGGAGTTCTTGTGGGAAGGATTGGACTGTGACCATGGAAATTATCTTGTGCCATGGGAGGTTGTTTCTCGAGTCTCGACCCAAAGAATTTGGGGTCTTGGGGATTGAGAACTTAGAAGAAATAAGGCCCTCTTTGGGGTGGTGTCGTTTCAATAACGAGAAGAATGCTTTGCGGTTTAAAGTAATAAGAAACAAATATGGCATGCAAGATAACAATTAGGGTGCAGGGTTTGCTGTCCAAACGTCCTTTCGAAGTCCGTGGAAATTCATCTTTCGTGTTTACCCGGGTTTTATGCGGTTGGTCGAGCTCAAGTGATGAAGTGGCAATCCGATCAGCTTTTGGGAAGACAAATGGTTGGGTGAGCCTTCCAATGCCCATCATAAACCTATTAATTTCTTTTCATCTAATAATGGTCATTGAGCTTTTTTCTTTTTTGGAATTCTGAGATAGGGGGAATTTTCATGAGGTAGGTCTTCCGTTCGAATGTCTTGAACCTGTCAACTTACGTGATGTTGGGGATGATCAATGTTTTAGAAAAACGCTCGACTAGTACGAGTTCACTTGCGAGTTGAGGCGATGCCCGCGGTTGGCTAGTAGAGGTTACATAACGATTTTCTTCGTTGAGGTGGACATGTTTCTTTGTTGAGGTCCTTGTGGTCTTTTTAATTGGAAAATCCCAGTGATGGGAAACTGCAACGTGAAATCATGGTGAGATGTGGTGCGGGGATGGCTTGGGTTCAGCTTCCATGTTGCTGAGCTAATTTTCTTCGCTTCTGGTTTTGTGACTTTCTTTTTTCGTCTATCAGTGCATGTGATTCATTGCTGCTGCTCTTTCCTTTCTCTTCTCTCTTTCTCTTTCTCACATACTCATCTGTATATGGTATCTGGCTTCTGGTAGAATGCTGGTTAGATAAATCAATAAAATTAAATACGATGATGATATTATTTTTGTGTTGCTGTTTTGTATATGATGAGGTGGTTTGAACTGGTCAAAATGAACAAGTGTCCACTATTCTCTTTTCAGTGGACAAGTCCATTACTCCTCTTTTTTTTTTTGTATTTTCTTTTTCCTTTTTTATTTTGTATTCGGTAATATTATTTCAATTTTTTCTTGTTTTTTTATCCCTTTTGTAGCCTACATAATAACTCTTTTACACTTGTATTAAGAATTAGTAATATTAAATGTCATACTCCCTATTGAAAATGGATTAAGTCAATGTTTTTTTATCCTGGGTTCGATTTCCTTTCGGAACGAATTTGGTGATAAAAATCTTGGAGTGCTTGGTGAACTAACTACTAACAACTAACATTTTACCGATAAAAAAATGAACCTTAAAAATAAACACTAAAAACTGGAATTGAACCCTAAAATCGAAAATATTAAAAAACATACTCTAAGAAACTGAATAGAATTGATTAAGTCGATGTTTTTTATCCCGGGTTCGATTCCCTTTCGTAACGAATTTGGTGATAAAAATCTTCGAGTGCTTGGTGAACTAACTACTAACAACTAACATTTTACCTATAAAAAAATGGAACCTTAAAAAATAAACACTAAAAACTGGAATTGAACCCTAAAATCAAGAAACTGAATAGAATTGTAAAAAACTGAAAATGACCCCTAAAAACACTGAAAATGAACTCGGGTCCATGATACAAAAATGCCTTGTTTTAGAGGCGTTTGATGATGAATGATGCAATGATGTTGATATTTTTATTCTAGTTTTTGTCAAACTATTAATATTATTAATTATAACTTTGTGTTGGTTTATTTTTTTATATTTTGTAATTTATTTCCTTAAAAATTTGAGGCTACCCCCTCATTCCTCCTCGAGGCGTACACCTTGCCTCATTTGAGCAAAATGCCTCGAATACTAGTCGCGAATTTTAAAACATTGGGGATGATTATAGAGTTTGGGCTGTAAAAATCTTTCTTCAAGACTGCTCTGACCCAAATGTAGTCTCCGGAAATCCATATTGAAGATTCTGGTCCCGAAGAAAATCCAGGTCTTTCTTTGGCAAATAATAAACTTGGGAAGTCAGCTAGCTGCAAGTGGTTCAAAATCTTCTCTCTAATATTTCTCTTTCTCAAAGTTGGTCTGTGTTGTGCAGGGGCTCTTCGGAGGATCTTAATCACCTATTTCTTTACTGCCCTTCTTCTAGGGAATTATGGTGGAGGGTGGTTGGAGGATTGAGTTTACAGTGGGTCTATCTAGTCACTATTCTGGAGCTGATTATCTGATATGGTGGGAACCATTAATAATAGAGGCAAATTCTTGTGGAGAATAGCAACCTCGATAATCACATGGTCCATTTGTTTAGAAAGGAATAGAAGAACTTTTGATGATTCTTGTGAATCTGCACAGGATATCTGGGACAAAGTCAAACATAAAGTATCATCATGGTCTTTGAGTCACAATTTGTTTAAGGGTTTGTCATTGATGGAATTTGCTAGGAATTGGTCTTTTGCTCTATATTGTATTAGGATTATCTTTTTGCTTTGCAATTGGCGCTGCTTTGTACTATCTCGATTCCTCATCCCTCATTTATTTTTAGCAGAAAGTGTTTCTTAGAAAAAAGGGATTATGGCTTGTCTTGAAACTAACCTCCCCACCCTTTTTAAGCTATGGTAATTTGTGTGGCTTAGGTTGTTTTCAGTCTCCACCATACTTCATGCACAGTTTTTTCAGATGTCAACTTGTATAATTTGCCATGGCAGTGTATGCGAACTGGATTTTTTTATTATGCAACCAATTCTCCTTCTTGCTACTGAGGGCGTCAAACAAGAATACTTCATTAACCAGTTCTCATTTACTGCAGCAGTAGCACTATTCTCACAAAAAACCGGCTCTTCAGCAGTCCTTAAAACTTGCCAGTGACCAGTCTCACCATAGTCCGCACTCAAAACATCATAATCTGCTACTAGACACTTCCGCCGATAGAATGATTTTGAGGTAGATCATCTCTATGACTGCTTGCTGCAAGTTTGCTGCTATTATTATGGCTGCCATTGGCTGCACCTAACAATCGCGACTACTTGCTATTACAACTAGGTGCACCTAACCCTACTAGTTAGTTGCCAATTGCTTCTCCACCTGAAGCCCCACTAGTATGCTGCTGATTGAATAATAAAAACATTATGATTCACAGTTCAGTGCATTTGGATTTGTAAACTATCAATATATCATGCTACCAATCGATCACCAGTCTCCTAAATCTTGTCCCTCAAAAGTTGGATCCTATTCATTTCACCAAGCCGTAACTATGTAGTTCTCATCTATATTGGATTCATGAGCACAGGATCCTATTTTTCTCCTTCCAAATGCTCGATACAGTGACATGGATTCTAGAAGGAAATCTTTCCATTCAGTTTTGTGCTGGTAACATGGGTGAAGGGAGATTTTGATGTCGGGGTTTCGTAGGTAGATCATCAAGGTGCTTGTAGTTGTAGCAATTGCAGGAGCGATTGTGGACTCAGAACCTCATCAGGCATGGTGAGTAGTGACTTATTTAGGCGAAAGCAGAAACATGGAACAGTTTCTTTTGCCCAGATTGACACCATGACCACATCTTAATTGTATTGTCTAGTTCAAGATCAAGATAAGTATGTAAGAGCTAATGATCGATAAAAATACAAGGAGCTATTATATGAAAGTGAAAACTGTACAAAGTAATCAAATCAATCACCTGAAGTTCCTTTAATTCTAGTATTGGCAATTTTTAGCTTGATTATTGATCTTCCAACAATGAAAACTATTGTTAGTAGAGTCATTATAGTGCAGTCTGACTTGCCTTGTCTTGAAACTTAGACTTGTTTGTAAAAAGATTTGAAATATCGTGAGTCTAAATCTCAATTTTCTTCCTAATGGACATGATGCTGAACTTTGAGGACGATATGAAAGGTTCTGTAGTCTGTGACTTCACCTTGATATTTTTGCTTCACTCCTAATGAGTCCATTCTTGTGCATGAAACCACATTTGGCAAAGAAATCTAGTTAGCTGTCTTAATTTTATTGTACTTCCACCCATCTTTATTACCAATAGAATGTGCACAAATGGCAGAAGGGAACTGTGTTAGAGATGTTCAGAAACCAAAAACTTTTCTTAATATAGTGGCTTGGAACACATTTATTTATTTGTTTGGCTGCATGTTGGAAAAGATTGTTTAAATAAGTGGTGAGCAGCTTGAGTACTTTCTGCAACACTGGAGGCACACTTGGTCTTTAATGATCTTGTACTTGTAAAATAATTTTTACAAGTATTGTATGAAAGTGAAAACTGTACAAAGTAATCAAATCAATCACCTGAAGTTCCATTAATTCTAGTAATGGCAACTTTTAGCTTGATAATTGATCTTCCAACAATGAAAACTTTTGTTAGTAGAGTCATTATAGTGCAGTCCAATTTGCCTTGTCTTGAAACCTAGACTTTGTAAAAAGATTTGAATAATTGTGAGTCTAAATCTCAATTTTATTCCTAATTGACATGATGCTGAATTTTGAGGATGATATGAAAGGTTCTGTAGTCTGTGACTTCACCTTGCGTGATATTTTTGCTTCACTCCTAATAAGTCCATTCCTGTGCATGAAACAACATTTGGCAAAGAAATCTAGTTAGCTGTCTTAATTTTATTGTACTTCCACCTGTCTTTATTACCAATAGAATGTGCACAAATGGCAGAAGGGATCTGTGTTAGAGATGTTCAGAAATCAAAAACTTTTCTTAATATAGTGGCTTGGAACACATTTATTTATTTGTTTGGCTGCATGTTGGAAAAGATTGTTTAAATAAGTGGTGAGCAGCTTGAGTACTTTCTGCAACACTGGAGGCACACTTGGTCTTTAATGATCTTGTACTAATAATTTTTAATGAGTTAGTCCATGACTTATGAGATATATGTTCTTGTGTTTGGGAGGAATGGGTATTCGATTAAGATATACAAAAGGGCATAACTTAGGGAGTGAATGAAATATAATTTTTTACTTTTATTATTTAGTGGAGACTGATGATTCCGAAAAGCTCCTAATTTTTTCATTATCCTGCTTTGATATCTTTGGACGATTTTGTAATCAAATCCTTCTGCACGAAACGGGTGAAGAATTAGTTTGAGTGGGCTGTTAAGACTAATATATCTACCATTTTCCTATTTATTCTCTTTTATGTTTTGCTATCATATTTTTTTTCTTTTTCAATAGCCCCATTAGGGACAGCCCCCATCTTTAAAAAAAAAAAACGGTTCTTCTTGTGTCTGTTCATATTGCAAATTCATGTGGTGGAGCTTATGTTGCAGCATGATAAGATGGGTTTAAACACCCCTTGTGATTTCTTAATAATAATATTTTCCTGCCAAAAAAATATTATTGTAGCATGGTAAAGAATAGTTTCGTAGTGAAACATTACCTTCTATATCAAAATTTTCTGTACTTCGTGTTAGGCTGGAATGTATATCCAAAGAACCAGTGGAACCGGTGTAATTGAACCGAAAAAAATGCTTTGGTTCGGGTTCTCAGTATAAAAATGTGTATTTTTAAGCTTTGAACCCAATTTTTCGTTTCCGGTTCTGGATCTGGATCGTTTTTTTTTCTGAAATGGTAAGGTCAATAAGAACCGGACTTTTGATCTGATCTATATATACGTGTGTGTACATATATATATATATATATATTTGTATAACAAGTAAATCTGCCATTACTTTTTAAGAGAGAGTTTGAAGGTTTGGGCAGTTGGAATTTGAGGAATCATTGACTTGTATTTCATATATTATAGTTTTTTCAGTTTTATGTTTGTTTGGAAACTTGGATTCTCTCTATTTTGTCTAAATCTGACCATGTTCCAAGTTTTGGTTGGAAGTTTGGGTTTTGTTACTCAGTTCTCTTTGTAAGTTTGAACCTACATATGTTATTTCGTAATTTACATAGCTTGAGGTAATGATAACAGCCGTGTAGGGATTTTTTTCTCCATTTATTTGTTCACAATAGAAATCATAAAACCGGGATCCGAATCGGGAAAAAACGATTTCAATTCTTTTCTGTTCCATATAATTTTAACCTAAAAAAGAATTGAATCTGTTTTTTTTCGTTCCGGTTCTGGATCTCTTAGAAAATGACACTTTTGGAACCGGTCTTCACCCCTACTTTGTGTGTTTCGATATTTTTGGTTGATTCTATCAAGTCCTCTTTGAAGATTTTCGTGTGTTGAAAATTCTGATTTATACAGAGGTCAAATCATGAGGAAGCTGTGGAGCTCTTGAAGTTATCTTTGGATTCTTGCAAGCAGCTGCCGCTACCATTGATCTTCTTTTATGAAGAACTGGTTCTGTTATTGCAAAGCAAAACACTTCATCCAACTATTGTGGAATGGTGCGTGGTATTACATGGACTCTTTCTCTGGATTTCTACTTTTTTTAGTAAAATTTATTACATACTTCCTTTCCTTCCACTTAGTGCAGGTCATTTTTGTCATGTTTCATTTTCGTTTCCTAGACTACCATTTATAATGGTGGGTTCCGCATTTACCCTTATTAATTAAAGAAAATATGAAAATGGGAACAACTAATGTTTCAATTCTAAGCCATGGTTCTATTTGTATTGAATTACTTGGAGCACTTTCCTTTGTTTAGCAATTTTATTTTATCGTGCTATTCTGAATAACATTCCAAGTGCACATCTGCATGTTTTCGGTGGAACACGCACCGAAAGGGGTTCAACCCCGCGGCCTCCTGCCCACCAGCGAGGCTCCTATACCACTAGGCTAAGCCTTGATGATGTTGGTGATTGATAATTAATTTCTCGACTTTTGAATAATCATTGGAATATTGCAAGTGATTTTCATTCAAGCAGAGACTTGTTATATGATAAGAACTAATCTTTAGACTGACCTACCTGAGCCTGAATATGTAGCTTGAACTTGAGTTGACCTGGCTCTATGCAGATGTACCTTAGGCTGTCTATATAGTGAATCCAAAGACAACGACACATCATATTTCCAAATGATGTAGCTTGCTATTGCACCTTTCACCAAATGAAACTATAAACAACACCTATCCAAGGTTGTTAAGTCGACAAGTCGACAAGTCGAGCCCGAGTACCGTGGAATTGACTAGTCGACAAGTCGCCAGACTAGTCGTAAAAAGTCGTAAATAGTCGACAATATCCTATTTAGAGTAATTATACTATATAATATAGGTAAACATACTTCAATATCACAATTCAAATAAAAACTAATAGATAATAAGTTCAAGTACCCAAAGTCATACATCTATAAGCAAATAAAAACATAATTAAATAGTCAAATCAACTAAACAAACACAATCATGCATCAAATTAATCCATCTCGAAATCATCTCCATCCCCCTCTCCATCTCCTCCTTGAGTATTTTCCTCGGGTGGTATACCATAGTCATCTTCCACTTCGTCCTCATCATCGAAATCTTCATCTTCATCTTCCCCTTCCTCATCAATAGGATCTTGTTCTTGTGTCGAACTAGTGTTGCGTCGAGTATAGGTAAGAATGGAGGTGGAACCACTTCTAGCTCTCCTTGGAAGATTGCGTCCCTCAAGTGATTCGGATGCACCCGAAGCTATATCCACTGCTTCCCAAAACCTTTGCTCAATGCCGGTCCACTCATTAGTCCACTCCAAGTCCTCGAGTACAAGTGGATCAAATTTCTTTCCTAGCTCACGTCTCTTCTTGAATCTATCTTCCGGTTGTATTGGATATACACCAAGTCATTCAAACGTTGATGTTCCAACCTATTCCTCTTCTTCGTATGTATCTAAATTGATGAAATTTAATTAGGCCAACAATAGTTGCAAATTGACAATAATTACTTGAAAAAGAGTAGGCACTTAGTCACTTACGAACTCAAATGTACTCCAATTGCGTTCACAACCGGAAGATGAGGCACACAAACCAACAATACGCTTCGCAAATGATTGAAGCTCATGTGCACGGCCTCCATATGCATCCCACCAATCAACTAACATAAAAACAAGAATAACACAAACTAAGCATTTTTTATTTTGCCAAGTAACTAATTACTAATATGAAATTCACAAAGTTTTGGAATGAACTTACGAGGACTTTTTATCTTTCTATGCTCAATTGCCATCTCCCTTGCAAAGCCTTCTCGACTATTTTTGTAGGCATCGGCAGAATTGCTTATTTTATTCCTTGTATCCCTATCCTTGACCATCTTCTCAAGCACATCATTGAAGTCTTCTCTTATTCGGGAGGCATAGGCAGGATCCTTATCAAGAAGATCAAAATACTTCCCTGGATTAAGAAACAAAGCAGCCCCGTGTAATGGTTTTCCCATTTGACCATTCCAACGATCCTCAATGATCTTCAATAGTTTATTCCGGATTGCAATTTTTCTACCTCCAAATTTCTTCTTGACTTCATCTTTTGCATAATCAATAGAAGCTGCAATCTCTGCCAAAGCAGGTCTTTCATCACCATCAGCAATGCGCAACACTTGAAGAAGTGGCAGTGTTGCATCTACACAATCATTCACACTACTCCAAAAGACTGAAGAGAGAACAGTGTCACAAACTTTGCTTCCTTTTTCTGATTTTGATAACTTTGACTTGGTCCAATCCGAACCACAAAACAAGTAACGTAATGGTTCTTGATTTTGTTGCAAACTATCCAATGTAAGAAAAGCAGTGGCAAACCTCGTAGCTCCGGTCCTGACTAGGTCCCTCCCATTAGTTTTCTCCCTCATAGCATCAAGAACACGCCCGTGCCTATAGATGAATGTAGTGCATCTTCTTGCCTGGTTGATTGCCTTCTTAAAGGCAGGAATTTTGCCAATGTCCTCTAACATCAAATCAACACAATGACAAGAACAAGGAGTCCAAAACAAGGTTGGCATCCTGATCTCCAAAATCTGACCAGCTAGCTTGTAATTTGCCCCATTGTCGGTCACAACCTGCACAACATTTTTCTCACCAATTTTCTTTATCTTGCTTTCAAGCAAGTTGGCCAACATTTGTGCATCATGTGATTCGCTTGACGCATTGACCGAACCCAAGAAGAAAGTACCTTCAGGACTATTAGCTAGGAAGTTTATGAGACTCCTACCTCGTCTATCCGTCCACCCATCACACATAAGAGTGCAACCATACCTCTTCCAAGCCTTTTCATGCTTCTCCTTCAATTTTTCAGTCTCCTCTTTTGCTTTTTTAAGTAATGGCACCCTCAATTCATGATATGAAGGAGGCTTTAAACCCGGTCCATATCAAGCAATGGGCTCAACCATCACCTCATAACTCCTAGAGTGTGCGGCATTGAAAGGAATACCATTTTCATAGAAAAAGTTTGCAATGTGCATATGAACTTTTCCTTCTCTTCCGAGTTCTCAAGCGATTTTCCAAAGTCGTCGACTTGCTCCCTTAGCGTGCCTCTCGTTCAACAACTTGTTCCGGCTTCTCATGTACTTCATTGAAGCAGCAGATTTAGTACTAGCCGTTGGCATTTTGAAATTAAAAGGTCAAGTGACCTTGCCTTTTGTGCCAGACATGATTTTGAGCTTTGCATTGTATTAGAAGCTGCTGTGGAAGGTATCTCTTCAACATCATCATCATCGCTGTTCTCTCCTTCAATCTGCACATTTTTTCTACTCCTCTTCTTCTTATTTTGCACATACTCACTCATTTCTTTGGCAATTTCTTTGGTAGTTTTGGGACATTTACAAATATCCGGATATCCCCCAATCAAGTGTTGTTTAAACCGATTAATTCCTCCATGATTTTGATTCCCGCAAAGAATACATTTAACAACATCTTTATTGCCTTCGGGGTTAGGATAATATGCATACTTCCATCCCGGATCGTTTGATCGACTAGCTTTTCTTTTAGGATCTTTAGCTAACTCTCTCCGAGAACTTTCGGTTTCAATATTTTCATTCTCTATTGCTTATTTTCTGCACAAAAACAAGCTATAATCAGTGAATACTGAATATGCAGATTGCTGGGGCAGAATAAACTGTTCAAGTGCAGAATGTAAAAAAGAATGCAAAATGAGCAGAATGCAAAAATAAAACTGAGCAGAATGCCAAAAAAAAAAGTAGAATGCAAAAAAAAATAAAACTGTAATATTTTTTTTTTGATTTTACAGAAATAAAAAAACTGAGCAGAATGCGAAAATTAATTACAAAAATAAAACCGAAAATTAATTTTTAAAAATTAAACATAAATTACTTTTAAGAAATAAAACAGAAAAAATTGAAAAATAAAAATAAAAATGTATTATTATACACCCAGTAAAGAAAAAAGAAAAAGAAAACGAGAAGAAAAGGTGAGAGAGAGTCGGAAGACGGGAGAGGAGAGAAGACTTACCGAAGGAGATGAAGCCGTTGAAGTCGCCGGAGGAGATGAAGTCGCCGGAGGAGATAGTCGTGGCCTGGAGAAAAGTCGATGTCGGCTGAGATGAGATGAGTCGCGGTCTGGAGTCGGGTGAGGAGGAGAAAAGTCGCAGCTGTTAGGTTAAGTAAATTTTTTTTTTAAATTAATGGCGGGTCCGGGCGGGTCGGCCCGGGGTATAACCCACGGACGACTTATACAACAGTCGCGGGTCGACTAATTCATCCAGGTCGACTTCTCGACTAGTCGGCGACTAGTCGTCGACGTGACAACCTTGCACCTATCTCGATATATCTGACGGTGCAATTGGAAATTTTTTTAAGTCAAACAATTTGTAACAGTTTATAATCATTTGAAGGTTATACTTTAGGTTCTCTTAAATAAAATGTCGATAGTAGTAGCTTTATTAATATTATCATTGTTGCATTATTGCCATTCTTGTTGGCCATACTGTCGATTATTGTTTTATTTGTAGGGTTGGCAAACAAATTATAGAGTTCGACTCAACATATTTATTTGACCTTGATAGGGGAGATTTGATTGTTTCAGACTTATGTTATGGTTTAGAAGGTAAGATAAACCTATTTGATACTTCTATATTATGCTATAGGACATTATTTAATAGCTATGTTAACCCATTGATTTTGTTTATGTTAATGCAGGCGAATTGTGGATGAACCTTGACGGTGATATATCTCCTATATGCTTAAACATTTTACCTCTTGTGTTCCCATTGGTTAGGTAATTTGTGTTGCTTAGTTTGAGTTATCTTTTCGTAAATTTTGAAAACATTGAAGTCTAAACATCTTTCATCTCTAAGTGCTTAGTTCTAGATATATCAAGGTCGTAGTAATGGCAAGTCTTGAGTTCAAGTTTTTCTGCCACTCATTTATGAAAGAGTTCCACTTGCTGGGCTCCAATCTAATTATCCAATCTTTCAGAATTGGCGGTCATTCAATAGTATAAATCTATTTAATTCATCAAAAACATATGGTAAAGCATAAAATACGAAGAAGAGAATGATGATGGAATTTGATTAGAGTTTTTTTTTCTTTTTCTTTTTGCCCTATGCTTATTATATAATAAAATGAGGAACATGCCGCTTGACGAAAAAAGTTTTTGAGATTTTATTCCTGCATAAATGTATCAAGTTGCTTATGTTGTAATCAAATAATATATTTGAAACAACCTAATTGTTGCTACTCGTTCTTGTTTCCCTTTTCCGCGGAAAAACCTTGTAAGTGGAGTATCCTAAAGGATTTTTTTTTAATCCAATATTTTCTAAGAAAAGGTATGCTTCGAGAAGAATTGTTGGGAAGAGTGTACATATGAAACAATTTGCATCTTGTGATTGGCCATTTACTAGTATTCATATTGCAGCCATGATAATAAAAAGGTATCTACAGATAAGTAAATATTTAAGAAGGTAGTCCGGTTGAATAAGTAATGATACTTACATGATCTTATCTTCTCCAAAACAGTGCTTTTGTGCTACTATAAATATCGGACACCTATGATTATGTGGAGCGTAGTGATCAACTAAACTAATGTAAAAATATTCATATTATTTTAAGCCTATGAATGAATGTAATCCTTGAGAAATGTAATTGTGTCTAACATGTGGAATTTTATGTAACGATTGCCCCGGTTCCATCTTCCTATGCCCCCACACCCAGATAATCATATATTTTTTAGCTTCCTGGTGTTTTTTGGCTTGTTAGTTTTCTTCCATTTTCATTTTCCTTGGGCTATTTGCTTTTTAGTGACGAGGATGGTGCGATTGCATTCTTGGAGAAATATGACTCGTTGCAAAGGCCTTGTTGCCGTTGTTTTAAGTATCTATATTATATATCCTTCTCGATTATTTAGTTTATTTGGTATTAGATGATGAAGTACTAGAGGTGCTACACAGCGTATTGATATGATAGTATGCTGATATATGGCTTGAGGAAGGGTCTTTTTACATCAACCTTATGAGGAGATCCCCTGAATGATGTCCAAGTCCAATAATCATAGTTGTTAAAGGCGAAAGGCGCACGAAGGCGATACATGCTCGCATTGGCTGAGGTGCAAGGCGTAAGGCGAGGCGCGTGTCTGAGAGGTGAGGCGCATAAAAACTAAAAATGAATTGAATTAAATTATAAAATTTATAAAAACATAAAAATATAACTATCCACAAAAAAAACTAATAATGACAAAAATTAAAGTGTCGGACCAACAAAATTAACTTTTTATGTATTTTGAAAAAAAAAAGAAAAAAAACGAGTCCTAATGCATAGGTGCGCTTGAGGTGCACAGCGGCGAACTGAGGCACAGGAAAAATGCGCAATGAGGCGCGTCCAGGCGTGCGATTGACTAAGGTCGCCCGCCTTTGGGCTTAAAAGGCGACCTTTCTTTTTCTGCGCGCCTTGCGCCTGAGGCACGCCTTTAACAACTATGCCAACAATATAGAGAAATACTTATAACCTTGTACAATGTTGAGGTCTTCAATGTTAGAAGGATGAAAAGTGGCACCGAAGTGTGAAAGTACCCCAGACACTAAGATCGTATGAAGGGTGTAGCAACCCAATTATCAACATAGGATATTTCACGCTATAGAAAACTGGCTATCCATAATGCACATACGGACATTGTTGTTACGACGCTCGATTAGTTGCGACTACTCGTCGACTAGTCGACCAACAGTGGACGATCGTCGCCGTGCACTTTGACTCGCCTGGTGTAGATATATCGCCCGACTTGATCGACATGGGTCGCCTAGTCGATGACTTTAGTTGACCAGGCAACGACTAGGGTCCAACTTGAACCCGTGGCAGAGTACTTTTAAAAAAAATCGTTATTTCTCAAACCTAATCTACCGCCGTCCTTTGATTTGCCGCACTGCAGATCAAGGTTGTCAAGTCGGTAAGTCGAGTCGAGTCGACAAAGGTCCGACTGAGCGACTAGTCGACTAGTCGTCGACTAGTCGTTGACTAGTCGGTATGTAAAAAATAATAAATAATAGATATATATTTATACATGTGATGATATAAATTATAACATGTAATAAAATAACTTGAAATAACTTAGCAAAATATGTTCCAAAAGATGACATATAAGTTCAACACAAGGTTCAACACCACATAGAATCTACTATAAGTTTTAGTACAATGCATAACAAGAAAACATAAATGAAAAAATGCCTTCCTACTGCCCAGTTTAGTTATTTCTGAAAATGTATAGTACAAAACAAAGAATCAGTAACATCTCATGCTTGTAGTCACAACTTTGCTAACATAAAAATTAGTTTTTAATTACTTTAATAAACTAATGAAGAATTAAAACTAAAAAAACAGAATTAGAAACTGAAGGGGAAAGAAACCGAAAAACGGGAGTTAAGAAGGGAAGGTTAACAAACTGAAGAGCAAAGACAAAAAAAAAAAAGACATCGATCTGGGCCCTGGAGTTGATCGCCCAGGAAGAATCGGCGACGTCTGCCGCGAATATCGGCGGCGGCGGGGGATATCGGAGGCGACGGGAGGATCGGCGGAGGTGGGGGATATCGGCGGCGGAACCATCTCTCTGTTTTCGCTTCTCTCCGAGATTTCCGATTTGCTGTGTAAAGTATAAACCTACAAGGAAGGCGTGAGGCCATTTTCTCTTCCGCCGATTTCCGATTTCCGATGCTCGATTTCTTCCGCCGATTCGTATATATTATATAGTCAGTATATATATATATTATACATATAGTAAGTATATGTATATAAATTATTTATATTTATTATTTATAATTAGTCAACTAGTCTCGACTAGTCTACGACTCGCCATGCGGACCTCCATCGATTCAACTCGACTTACCACCGTAACAACCATGCATATGGACATTTCCCAAAAACCAAGGATAGTTTAATTGAAAAGGTTGGGCCGTGACCTTAGCCAAAACATTTAAATTCGAATATACAACTACAATAACGTAAAGACACGTTGCCCAGTGCCCACGCAGGGGACTTCCGCGGCAATTCAAATAAAAATTTCAACATCAATTCCCAACACAAAACGTAATAAATGACCAAACACAAAAGACATCACCAAGCCAACATCATCACAGCTGAGCATCCTTTCCATGCGCTTCCCGGGCTTGCTCCTCGAACGGACCATCACATGAAATGCATAAAAGACATTTCCTCTATTCAAGCTCTTAGCATTCGAATGGCTAATGCAAGTACAAAACTATATAACATCATATATATGTGTTTTCTCAAAACCACTTTGCATATTTGAATACATTTTCGCAATATTCTGGAATATCTAAAGCGCAATAAAACACCATCATCCTCAACCATATCACGCGAAGGTAAACCCGCGGCCATGCTTTATAGCATCGACCCCCAGAGTCTCCGTCGAACCGTCCCTGGGTGGGAAAACCAAGTCCTCGACCCGACTCATTAGTATGAGTCCCCAGAGGTTCCATTGAACGAGTGGACACTCACAGCATATACCACATTTCACAAACATAATCTGCAACAAGATAACATGAAATACAATACGATGTAATATATGTACTTGCCTTGTATGCTAATTTACACGCGGACGAGTAGATAAGGTTTCGGCCCAGTTTCTTCACCAAATACCAACCCTAATACACAACGGTACTCGACCAATGACAAACGATAGAGTAAAGTAATCAAGTAACACCCAAAAGCCCCCCATTGGAACAATAACTCGATTATATGAGGGCGCAAACCAACTAATATGTGATTAAACTTGATAATTATGGAATTTAATTTACAGAACTATAAGGATTACGATTGGGTATTATTACACAATCACAAATTCATCATAAATCTTGGACAAATGGATTGAAAAGACAAAATTAAATGGAAACCTCCTGTTCCCCAAAATTAGGGTTCTAGAACACAATACCTTGATTTGAAGAGGAAAGTGAATGATTGGATGATGGAATTATAATCTAATCTCCAAAATCGATTCCCAATTGATGATTATGCTAAAATCTAATCTCAAAGATCGCCTCAGTTTGCCTCAGTTGCCAAAAACAAAGAGAAGATGGAAAATGAGTAAAAACGCCTGATGCCAGGTTTATACCGGGAGCAAGATACGGACGTAACTGAGAAACCATACGGCCGTAACGACCGTAATTATGGCCGTAACAGGGAGATTATACGGCCGTAACATGCTCTCTGGAATTCACTGATTCAGACCATCAATGTTTACGGCCGTATAGGTGTTACGGCCGTATTGAAGGGGCTGATATGGTCGTACTGCATGGGACATACAACCATATTCTGCTGCTGAATAGCAACTTAGTTCAGCGTTTCTGAAATTCTCAGAACGACAATCACGATGCTGAAAATACGAAAACCGTTCGTCGCTTGCGTACATACACCATGCTATGAACCTAAGTGCTATCGATTCACACGAAGACGATAATATTCGGACCATGAAATGGATCCGGACGCCGCAACGCGACAAAGATGTAAAAGAGGCAAAAATCTCTGAAATACTAACACCACATCTACGAACACATGAAAACGACTTATCGCTTATGCGAACATGCTAGTCACGAGTTCAAGCCCTAACACCTCTTGTTGTAATAATAACATTACACATGCTCTGACAATACAAACATTGGGGTTCAACAATAGGAAAAATAACGAAGTATGACAAAGCTCATACAAAACCGAAAAGAAAAAGGACGGCTAGTCCAATTACATAATAAAATCATGAATCAGGTACAAGCGGTTCGAGAAAAGTACATACAAGCCGGAATAAGAAGTATAGATATAACAAAGGGTCCCATCAATCACTATCTGAGATCAATCATCCCAGAAAGTTTCATTATCACGCGCCACACCTTTATGTGTACTTAAAGCTAAGCACTTTGATAACATTAAGAATACAAGTGATGCAGCAGCAGCAGCACCTTAATCCCAACTATGTTGGGGTCGGTGGCATGAAGATTATAGTGTCGTTTAATTGTCTAAAATTAGTTAACACCATAACTCATGCAAATAACAAAGTGGCAAAGTTTTACGCCGGATGCCCTTCCTGTCGCAACCTTCATATGAAGGAGAAATAGAACGAAATTCCAAAACCGTCAACATCATAGGTTTTTCCATTTATATGGAAAATATCATGAGATGGCGATGAGTTTGAGATAATTGCTATTGTCATGTCACAATACGTGATTGATATTGTAAAATCAACACATACATCATGGAACATGACCTTAAGAATACAAGTGATACTTTCTAAAATTGGTTTCTATCTTAAAATGGAACCAAGTGGTCCAAGGGAGCATTGCTAGAGTATTAAGTCGCAATGACTATAAAAAAAGATATGTATTGTGAATCAAAATAGCGGGATGTGACATACCAGGTCACTTGAGAGGAAGTTGTGCACAACATTTAAAGTGTATTTTATTAATTTATGAAACTTTACGCAATAGTTAAACATGGTTGCATTTATCGAACTTTTATTTTTAAGGCAATTGATTTACTTGTTTAGAGAGATTATTTAAAGAAAAAGCATTATGCATTTACAACTGATATAGTGAACTTCTTGTGTTATTCTATTCGTACTTTATTTTGGTTAGTTGCTATTATCTTTTCATATTATTATCTGGTTGAACTCTTTAATTGCATTTATCTATTACATGGGTCTGTATTTTCATTCAAAAGTTGTCATTGTCGTGTTGCATTATTAGCATAAATGAACTTGTCCTCTGAGCAATGTCTTAGAAAGTGTGTTGAGATATCGGAAAACCAATTTGGATTTATGCCCGGGAGATCGATTGTGGAAGCAATATTTCTGATGAGACAGATGATGGGACACTATCGTGATAAGAAGAAAGACTTGCATATGGTTTTTATTGATTTAGAGAAGGCTCATGATAAGGTACCAAGGGAGGTACTTTGGTGGGCATTAGCCAAAAAGAGCGTGTCTAAGAAGTATATTGGCATCATTAGAGACATGTACGAAGGAGCTAGTACAAGTGTACGTACTACCGTGGGAAGGACTGAGGAATTCCCTATTATGATTGGGATGCATCAAGGCTCGGCTCTTAGTCCTTTCCTCTTTGCCATAGTCATGGACGAATTGACAATGTCAATTCAAGACGATATTCCTTCGTACATGATGTTTGCAGATAATATAGTATTGGATGATGAAATGAAGGACAGAGTCGAAAGAAAGTTGGAACTCTGGAGAAATACGCTAGAAACTCGTGGTTTTAGGCTGAGCAGAAGTAAGACTGAATATTTGGAGTGTAGCTTTAGTGGAAATAGAAGTAGAGAGGCGGGTACAATCACTTTTGATGGGAATGTTATACGAGGATCAGAGTTTTTTTCATTATCTTGGGTCTATTCTTCAAAATGATGGAGAATTAGACGGTGACGTGGCCCATAGAATTAAGACGGGATGGTTGAAATGGGACAGCGCAAAGGGGTTACTATGTGATCAAGGCGTACCTTACAGATTAAAGGGAAAATTTTACCAAACGACAATTAGGCCTGCACTTTTATATGGCACTGAATGTTGGCTGTAAAACATAGTCATGTGCATAAGATGAATGTGGCGGAAATGCGTATGCTAAGATGGATGTATGGCCATACGAAAAAGGATCGACTTAGAAATAATGTGATTAGGAGAAAAGTACGAGTGGCCCTTATAGAGGATAAGCTGTTGGAGTATCGGTTAAGATGATTCGGGCATGTGAGACGGAGGCCGATTGATGCACCAGTGCGAAGGCTTGAAGAATGGGGAGTGCATAGGCTGGTGAGGGGTAGAGGAAGACCTAAATAGACATGGATAAGAGTGATTGAGTGATATGAGGTTTCTTGGGATTGGAGAAGTTATGACGTTGGATAGGACGATGTGGAGGGAGAGAATTCGGGTGGTTGATTATATTTGAGGAATTTATTATTATTATTGTTATTATTATTATTATTATTATTATTATTATTTATTTATTTTTGAATAATGATTATTACTATTTTTTATTTGCTTTTTATTATTTATTTATTTATTTATTTTTGCATAATTATTATTACTTTTTTTTCTAACTACTACTTTTTTATACGTACTAAACTTTTTACCTTTCACTTTTGCCTTTTCATATGATTGTTCTATTGGAGACGACTTGACGTTTTCAGAGATTGATTCATGTTAGCCGAACCCAAAGCATTTTGGGACTAAGGCTATGATGTTGTTGTTGTAAATGAACTTGTCTCTGCATGAATACATAGACCTTCATGGTAATCAATTTGCTAAGTTACAAATACGACCTTGGTTATAATTATGAAGGGTAATCAAGAAGAGGAAGAAGTACAAGTAAGCAATGAAGAAGAGGGGAAAGTTCTAGTAAACGGTGAAGTTAGTTTTTTTGTAAGGTTATGTGGATGGAGGTGATTTTTGATAGGTATTACATTACTTTGCTGGGTTACCTGAGATACTCCATTGAGATGCTTGGCATCTTTCTATCAAGCGGTCATAAGTTTCTAATTACTTGAGGAAGTAAACTATGACTGGTCGAGACCTTAAAGTAGTGGTATTTGATAATTTAGCTGGTTAATTTAAGATGCTTGGAAACGAGCTACTGCTTCAATTATTGGAGCTTGTGTATTTACTTACTGTTGTAGTACCTCTTCAAGTCGCACCATTACTTGTAAATTATTGTTTCATTTGAAATTATTGCTACTAGTTGTTTATGTGGTGATGTGTGAGGTAACTAAGGTTAGCCTCTGTCATCGTCATCATCATCAACACCATCATCGTTGTCATCATCATCATCATCACCTTAATTCCGAGTTCTCAACTATGTTGGGGCGGATGGCATGAAGATCATAGTGTCAATTAATGGTCCAATGTAATTAACACCACGGTTCTCAAGTCGTCGACTATGACTTTGTAAAAAGTCACTGGACGACTTTTTGATTTTAGATGCCAATTCTATTAACCAGAAAATCGACCTGAAAATGAACTTTTACTTGAAATCCGACCCAGAAACTGGATCCCAAAATTAGAAAGGGTTAAAACGTATTAAAACGTACACGTTTTTTCCATCTAGTTCTATTCTTCCCTAATTAGGTTTTCTTGTTCTCATCTCTGGGTGTCGGTTCGCTGGTCTTCATATCTCCAATAGGACTATGATCTATTATGGATATTGTTGAATTTGAACTTTCTATTAGCTATGAAATTGTTGTGTGTTTTATGTATTAAATCTAATATATATATAGGGCTGGTTCTGGTGAGAATGGTTTTTAAGTTAAGAAATAAGAATGAATTTGGTACATAGATTTTGATTAAATGGATGGCCAAGATTTATTCACATGTAAACTTATGCATAGAATGCATTGTTTTAATGCATCGATATTTTGATGCATATAATGCATAATTTTAGTGCTTAGCATTTTATCGCATGAGATGCATATTTTGTATGTATAGTCTAATCTGGACCATAGATCACACAAAAATCGATGGTTCTGATTTATTCTTACTCAAAAAGTCATTCTCATTTGATCCATCTTATATATATGAACCTCCTGTCGACTTGATACGACTACTCGGACTACTTTCGACTTATCGTGCCAGTACGTGAGCGACTTGACATCGTGTTAACCATGGTTAACACTATAAAATCAAGCAAAAAGCAACGCAGCAAAGTTTTACACTAGATGTCCTTCCAGAACTGCCATCATTGTAAGTCTTTCCACTTGCATGAAACTATCATGAGATGGCAGTGAGTTGAGGTAATCGCTATAGTGATGGCTCATTAACAGGTGGCAAATATATAGGGAAACATCAAGTTACTCCTCGTTGTCTGGCATCCTATATTCCCTTTTATCCTTTGTTGGAAAAATGAGGAGTTCTCTCACCCCTTTTCTCTATCTGCTTCATATTTGCTGTGGATGACTGTTTTTTTTATCAAAAGCAGCTTTTTCAATAGCGTAGGATTGTGTGCTTTTTTCGCCAAAAAAAAAAAAAAAACACACACGACCTAGCGTGCTGCCAGACGCATTCTCTCTCATTTTGGGTGCACCAATTGACGACGTGGTTGATAATTCACGCCATTGAGCAGTCTATTTGTATTAATTGAGAAAAATAGGGCTGGTAATTGAGCAAGTCTTTTCAAAACCGTAATTATTAAAATAACTGAGTGTTCAAAGCGCGACAGCAAATCTGTAACTGAACGAAAGCAGCGAAAAAAAGAAAACAGAAAATAGCATCTCTCTCTCAATTAGTCGCCTCTTTTTCCGGCCTATTGAGGAAGTGGAGATGAAAAATGGTGACATAGCTCCATGAATCTTAGATAGTGCAACTTTTCCCATTTAGAAAGTCTCGATGATGAGGATAGTGAAGTAGAGTTGGATGAGACCAACTACTTTTAGTTTATGATGGGTTAAATTTGATTATTAGAACTTTTTAAGTGTTTTGAGGATTCAAGATTATCGTATTGTGACTTATTCTGGTTTGCTACCTTTGATTATTTTAAGAATTCTAAGTTTTTTATACTACTTCAAAAGGTTTCATGGCTATTTTCTTTGATATTTACCTATTATTCTTACATAGGACTTTTTATTTTATTTTTTTTAAATTAAAAAACTGCATCTATATGCCATGCTACTTTACGTACACAATGGTGGACAAAAACACTACTGAAAACACTGATCAGAAGAAACATCTTCTTTCTAATATGATGAGCATTTTCAAATTTTAATTTTGGCTTATCTTCAATCTTCACTTAGCACACCCACATCATAATTTTCACTTGGAGTTGATTCTAGATCGTCATTTCATCATACAAATGTAGTGGATAGTGGAATTGTTGCTTTTGTTATTGTCTATCTTGTATAGACTGGCAGTTGAGTGTTGTAATTCCTATTTTGCAGATCCACTTCGCCATTGCAAGTTCTTCCTACAATGTTTGTCGTACTTTCTGTAGTGAGTACCCTTACAATGTACAGTGATTATAAATTGAAGGAATAATGTCTGACACTATCATTTCAATATTTGTTAGGTTGAGAGATTGGCGAACCAAGGATCCCTTGGAGGCATCGATGCACTTCTTGGTTGCCCTTTTTACCTTCCTTCTTCCAAGGTTGGGTTTCTGGTGCTAGTAGACTTTGTTTCGATGAACAAAAACTGATAATTTATTGTTAATATGTATGTAGCCTCATCTAATAACTTCCTTATTTTCTGTTCTTTGTCTTCTTCTTCCCCCCTTCTCTCTCTCTCTCTCTCTCTCTCTCTCTCTCTCTCTCTCTCTCTCTCTCTCTCTCTCTCTCTCTTTCTCCCCTGCTCCCGCTCCCTCTCTCCCCCGCCCCGCCCAGCCCATAGTTGCTAAAAAGGCGTGCCTCAGGCGCAAGAAGCTTAGATAAAATCTCATATCGCCTTTTACGCTCTAAGACGGGCTACCTCAGGCGCGCGCCTCGGTGCCCCTTTTTTGGTGCGCCCCAGTGCGCCTAGGGCGCCTCTCTATTAGGTTTTTATTTTCTCTTAATACTTTTGTAGTTTTTTATTGTTCTAACACTTTAATTTTGTTAATTATTAAGTATTTTGTCGATTGTTATATTTTATTGACATTATGTGTATAAATTTTGTAGTTTAATTTTTTTTTTATTTGTGCGTCAGTCGCGCACCTCGCGCCTAAGGCGATAGGGTGCGTCTTTCGCATTTAACAATTATGGCCCCGCCCTCTCTCTCTCTCTCTCTGGACTTCATCATATGCCTGCTTTCTTTGGAAAAAATAGTTTCATTCAGGAGTTTCTACGTGATGATGTTATGTCATCACTGTTTCCTGAATTACGTCAACAGCAATTGATGCAGACTTGGTCCATGAGTTTAGGCCCTAGTTACCATCATGATCAATCCACATGTTATTCTCAGTTTTGCTAACCTCTTTTCGGGTTGTTTTTGACTTGGTATGAAGTTCTCAAGCCCTTAGGATTAGAACAAATATGAGATGGAAAGCAACTAAATAGGCATGGAAGAGTGGTGTAACATCTGCCATTAGGATTATGGATTCTTGACAGAAGCTTCTTAAGCATTCATTCATAAAATCGGACTTCAACAGTCTCAAAAGTGATTATTAATTAACTAGTTCTTACAAATTATTATCTTGAATATATGCCTAAAAATGCTGTGGGGCTTCTTCAGATGCTTGAAAGGGATTCCAAAACACTTGCGGGATTCCTTCAAGAGTAACAAACATTCATTTTGATTGTACTCACTTTTAAAGGCCTCGGCATGTGTGTTTCTAGTAGTGAAATAGTAACCAAATAAATTCATCAAATGATCTATGGTTTTCCTAATGACTTATGAAAGTGATGAATTGATTTCTTTATCTAGGCCTTTTTGTAGAAGTTGATCCTGCGACTTTTATGAATCTGCTCTCGACTTTGCCTAACATCTAAGGATATTTCTGAAAAACTCTTCTGTTATTTGCAAGTCGTCCTCTATTTAAAGGAAAGAACAAGCTTGACCCCTTATTTACTTAATTTGTAATGAAATGTGAAGTATCATTAAATTAGATATTAAATAATTATGCTTATATCTAATTAAACTCTTCCCTTTAATTTTTTATGTTATTACATTTATTACTCGTCAAAGATAATATAATTTAGGGTTCCTCACATTACCTGCAAAAATATTATGACAACCTTTTTGTATTTAGTTAGTAAAAGTACTCATTATATCTTATGAAAATCTCATAAGCATAGTACGATAGGCCTGTAAATGATTCGAGCTTTTTTCGAGCAGTTCGAGCTCGACTCGATACTCGATAATTCGAGCTCGAACTTGAATCCGAGCATATATTAGAGATCGATACTAGTGGCGCGTTCTATGCAGTACCAATATTAGATGCAGTACTTTATAGTACTAATTTATGCATGAGTTTTGTACTAATTCATCATCATCAACAACACCTTAATCCCAACTATGTTGGGGTCGGTGGCATGAAGATTATAGTGTCGTTTAATTGTCTAAAATTAGTTAACACCATAACTCATGCAAATAACAAAGTGGCAAAGTTTTACGCCGGATGCCCTTCCTGTCGCAACCTTCATATGAAGGAGAAGAGTTTTGTACTAATTATGCATAAAATATATGCATTTTGTGCATCAAAATTTCAATGCATTAAAATATGCAATATATGCATCAAAATATCGATGCATTAAAATATTAGATTATATGCATCAAATTTTTGTGAGAATTAATGCATTGAAATTTTGATGCACGAAATGCATATATTTCATGCATAATTAGTACAAAACTCATGCATAAATTAGTACTGTAAAGTACTGCATCTAATATTGGTACTGCATAGAACGCGCCCCTATATATATAGTGGCTCGGCTCGAAAGCTCGACCAGCTGCTCGATATTTATTAATATATATTTTTTAATATATATTTATTAAGTTATATATATATATATATATATATATATATATATATATATATACTCGGCTCGTTTACAACCCTATAGTACGACCTATATTGTTGAAACTGCGATTCACTGTGCATCACCAGACATTTTCTGCTCACCAATAGGTAGCAGATAATTTGGTCTGAATTTTCATATGATATTAGACTTATGTCTGAGGCGCAAGACACACGAGGCACAGAGGGAAATGCCTCCGGCAATCCAAGGTTCTGATGTTGCAGAGGCGCGCCTCTGGTCACTACCCAGGCCTGCTGTTCTTCAAAACACACTTTTACTTTTACTACAACAACATCACATTTGAAAGTTTTAAAATAACCCAAAAGTAGGGCTGTCAAACGGATAATACGGAGCCGGATATGGCCATATCCGTATCCGGATCCGGCATTTAGTAAAGGTATCCGAATCCGTATTCGGATTCAGAAATATCCGGACAGACCGGATACGGATAATATCCGGCGGATGCTATCCGGATACGGATAATATCTGTATCCGCCACTTTTTTTTTAATCTTCAAAAATTTAAATGCAGGAGGGATTTGAACCCTGGTGGAGCTCCTTCTCCTTACCAAATTTTTAATGCCAATACCACTTGGGCTAGTTGACCTGATTGTTTTGTTAGAAAGGGAAATAACTGATAAGTAAAGATATCTTATAGTGCATGCTTATATTTTAATATTGAGAAATAAAGAATGAAGACATGTGACAAAGTATTATGGGGAGTAGCATGCTTATATTTTGTAATTATATACTAAAATTATATTAAGATATATATTATATATAATTAATTTTGGATACAGATATTTTCGGATACGGATGCGCCTATATCCATATCCGTATCCGGAATCTTCGGATAAGGATAATATTCCTATCTACTTTTTTCGGATACAGATAATATCCGCTTTTTCCGGATACGAATACAGATATTTCGGACGGATATCGAATTTTTCGGATTTTTTTGACATCCCTACCCAAAAGATTCACCAAAAAGAAGTATTAGAGTTAACAGACCCACGTCCACTTCTTGCTGCGCTCCCCGCAGATCACCGACCCTCTGCTAGCGTTTGCCGGCACTTGTAAGATGAAGATAAAGTAAAAATGGAATTCTATAAAGAGGAAGAGGAATAAGAGCAATTTGATGACAATGAGGATGATGATATTGAGTTGATGATTAATTAGATTGACTAGTATTTGCTTTTTTTTTTTTTGCTTTGATGAACTTATGTTATGTGACAGTGTTACCTAATTCCCTCTACCCCCTCGTCCCATGAACTGGAATGCACATATCGGTGTGTTCGTGCATTCTCCATATCCGACGACCCCAAATATGTATGCTTTCTCCACATCTGGCGGACTAATACGCATCTGGGACACCCTAAATACTCCGCCCCTCTAGTTTGCCCCTCTAGTTTTCCGTCGAACATATATATTTCATCCGAGCCTTGTATTGGGAAGTTGGTCTTTTGGAATTTCGTGACTGAACTTGGAGGTAAAAAGAAAACACGTCTGACTAAGGGCCCGATTTCCCTTTCTTCTTTTTCTTTTAATTTTATTTAGAGATAATGCAGAACAAGCCCAGTTTCCGGAACAGATCAGTTCTTTTATTTACTTTTTATTAATTGTTTTCTTTTTTAACTTATGCGTTTATATATTTATTGTTTATCTTCTCTAAATGTTAACCTTATATTTATTGTGTAGGTTTTTCTTTTTAAGCATTGGATGACATTGATATGATTACAAGGAAAGAAAATATAATGATCATATTATATAATTTATGATCAAATATATATAACAAAAGAAATTATTTTTAAAAATTGAATACTGAAGTGCTGCGAATAATGAATTTGCGTACTGGGTCCTGAAAAGCGTCCCGACTAAGTCTATCCCCGTACCACGTCGTGATACGTGTTCTGCTTACCACGAACCGGGTAACATTGTTATGTGATGATGTGATGTTAGTTTGCGTCATTAGAATCATCATTAATTTGTCATGGTTAATAGCTTATTTCATTTTTTTTTCATTTGTTTATTTTATTTCTTTTCCATTGTTTCCAATGGAGCCAAAGACTCCTTATTTTTTGGTTCTGGATTATAATGGAATAAAACAAAATGACTCACTAAACTGTTTGCACGTCTTTTTCTCATGAAGTACGGGTCATTCCATGCAATTCTCGATGCAATTTCATTTTGGATCATCCGGAAACAGCCTCTCTGTGTTAAGACAGGGGTAGGGCTGCGTACATCCGATCCCCCCTTACCCCGTTTTTTGCGGGAGCCTTTGAGGCATTGGGGTAATGTTCTTGTTGTTGTTGTTGTGTTTATTTTATTTCTCTGTGCATCCTCTTTAAAGAGGTGCATGCCTTGCCTCAGGCGCTACGGACCTCTTTGCCCCTTGGCACGCCTCTCGCCTCTAATAAAGACTCAGTTTTAAGACATATTCTCAGTTTTTGACCTGGAATTCATATTCCTTTTTGACCTGGAACTTACATGCTGACCTTTTCCTAACTTGTCTGTGGCAGCTGTTCTCTGAACTCTCCTGGCAGTCTTTAACAGCAAAGCAAAAGCAAATAATCATTCTCTCTCTATATTATGCAGCTAACTGGATGAGGGAGCTGGTAAATTACAGATGAATTACTTATCCTGGATAAATGATTATCTTCTTGTATGTGAATGTATTTTCCTACTAAGTCCTTGCCGTGCAGCTAAATGTCTTCTCAAGGCATGTTGTCGAGGAATGCAACTCCATAAGCCAAGCAACAAAGGAGGACATAATTTCTAAGCTATCAAAACGCTTGAGAAACCTTGTGTATGTTCTCATAAACCTCTATGAGTAAATTCTATGAACATTTAAGCAGAACTTAAAACACTCATCGTCGTTTCAGAATTCATACTATGTTTATAACTTCATTATGCACAATCATGTCATATAGCGATATATGAAACCTGTAATTCCTCTTTGAAGACCTATCAGATAATGTCATTTGCTTAAACTTGATATTAATTTTATTTTCACAGCCAATTTGCAAGCGTTGACGATTGTGTACATTAATTTCACTTGTAGTCTTTCAGAAATTTGAAGTATACGGTCAAAACCTAGCTGTGCAATATAGGACACCACAGATTTTACATGAAGTTCTTGGCACATTCTACTCTACTTAAGTAACCTATTGTTTCCGAGTCTGTTAATAGTAAGTAAAGCTGGCTGAAGCTCGGCTTGAGTTTGACTAGTGTGAGATTTGTGGAGCCTAAGGTATGATCATCCATACTTCCTTGTGTTTAGCATTGTTCCAGGTCATGGTTTGCAACTTGGTTCATCAAAATAATGCATAATCATCAAACCCAGTTTTGATTCATGATGATAGAATTTCATGACATTAACCTAAAGAAACAAAAAAAAAAAGAAATCAACGAACCAAGGTAGACCAACATCTTGAGCAAACCAATAGCTCCACATGCTCCAACAAGTATTTACACCCATAATTTGTTAGTCATGCCATTGTGAGGTGATATATCTGTAAGTCGGAACTTCTTTTTTTTCGAATGAGGTATTGTTATCTATTTGAAGCTATGCGACATGAATATGTCATTAAGTCATCTTTTGTGGTTTTTAGAGTTTTCAGATTACGCAATTGCATTTTTATCTAAATTTTACCCATCAAGTTGTATATAGACGGTAAAATATATCTATAACGATACATGCTACATATATATATATATATATATATATATATTAAGTTTGATAGCCCACTAAACAAGGAAATAAATCAATCAAAGCAATCTACATGATCAATGTGATCCCCTAATTGATATTCCAAAACTTACATATTATATTAACATATATTAACACTCCTCTCAAGTTGGAGCATATATATCAATCATGTCCAACTTGTTACAAATGTGGTTCAATCGTACTCCATTCATTGCCTTAGTGAATATGTCTCCCAACTGTTTTTTTGGTCTAACATATCCTTTAGAGATGAATCCTTCTCGGATCTTGTCACGAACAACAATCTACCTCAATATGTTTGGTTCAATCACGAAACACATGATTTGATGTAATGTAAAGTGCAACTTGGTTGTCACACCAGAGTTTTGTAGGAAGAGTAATCTCATTCCATAGTAAAGCATTCTATTTTAGAATGGTCATGTCGACCATATAACGATCCACGTCGTATGCTGTAGAAGTGTCCACCGACTAACACTAGGAGCTGACATAAACTGACTAGCAACACTTACTACAATAGCGATATTGGGACGTGTGTAAGATAATTCAACTTTTCCACAAGTCTTTGATGCTGCTGCAGATCATATAACAGTGCACTGTTGTTTTTGTCCAGTTGCAAGTTGGGAATCAGTGGGGTGCCACAAGGCTTGTATCCTAATTTCCCGGTGCTTAAGCACGTCAAGCACATATTTTCTCTGAAAGAGGAAGATTCCTTTCTTTCTTCTATTGTTTTCGCTCCTAGAAAACATGTCAAAACATCCCAAGTCTTTTATCTGGCAATGGGAGTGGAGGAATGATTTTAGCCTTAATATCCTGACATAGTCATTTCTTATAATTACAAGATCAACATAAAGAACTACTAAAATGATTACATTCTTAGAGCGCATGTTATGATTTGATTAAAACTTTCAAACCAAGCCCGAGAACTTTGCTTCAAATCTGTACATTGATTTGTGAACACTACAAATTTCCCATGCTTATTCCTTCCTTTCATCAATTTTTTATTCAAAATACGTAAAGAAAATGGCAAAGACACGATCAAAGATATATTTCAATGACTCTTTCCTTTTGCCACACACCTCCAGTTGCCGTTCCTACCATCATGCAACGCTGATTTCGATGCCAAATGTCATTTCTCTTGTCGCTAGTGGAGTGTAGATTGCAAATTCTTAAATGAATTTGTGCTTCTAACTCATTTGGGGAGATACACGGTGGCATGGACCAAGGAAGAATGTCGCTGATGTGGTGCGAAGCTTGATGCTTTTTGAACATAAATAGTGTTCCACATTTTTGTGAATGTTCGACTTGCGCTTATAAAGCCCACTTATTTTTTTTGGTAACACAACTTAAAATTATTAATTCTTACACTTGGAGCGTATTTAGTTCATATATTAAGCAATATTAACATGCATTTTATACAATATTTTAAATAGCACCCTATAGCGCCATGGTTGTTACGGCGGTAAGTCGAGTCGAGTCCATGGAGGTCCGGCATGGCGAGTCGTAGACTAGTCGACTAATTTTAAATAATAAATATAATTAGTTTATATATATACATGTATAATTTCATATATAAACGGATATATATACTGACTAAATGTATATTAATATATATATATATATTTGATTAACGGAAAAATGGAGTTGAACTAAGGCTCACCATAACTAATTTGTCTTGACTCCCTCCTCGATAATTCGGAAAGTCGAAAAGATTTCTCTCGCTCCTCTTGCCGGACGAGCTGAGATATACCGCGCACTACTCTAAATAAAGAAAGGGCAGCAGGATAGAGAGAGAGTAAGGGGGGCGGTACGGAAGATCGTCTTTCTCTTCCACACCAGGCTTTAGTTGCAAGGGGCAAGACCAAACATTGATTTGAATTAAAGGAAGTTCCCGAGTCGGACTCTGGAATGCGAGGCCAGAATAAGGGGAAATCCGATTTCTGAATCAAGTGAAACAAGATAAGTAGCGATCATCTTCTATTCTACGGCATTGCTGCGGGTAAGTGCCTTGATCTTGCCGTACTCTTGAGCTCTATCCCTAAGCCCCTCCGAACTGAATGTGCTGTGGATAGATTCTATCCCAAGACGTACTTTCGATTCTTCCATTGCCAGCCCGTTGCTGCTCGCCAAGTGAGTCAAATCCCACAATCAATAAAGAGCTAGTAGCTGGGAAGCTAGGGAGTTGGAGCTACTTGAGCCTTTCAATAGCGCAGCGGATCTTGCTAGTTCAAAGAGTCAGGACATTTACGGATGTATCTCAAGTTTGAGATCGCCATTGACCTTCTCAACTATACGGGCACGATCGATAAGCTCCACTATTCAAATACGCTCTTCAGTTCGAAAGCAACAATACAATATGTGTAGCTGGGTCCGGATCAATCTCATGCAGAACCCCATTACTTTTCTTCCTGCTCACCGAGGACGAAGAATCTGTTTGCTGACGGTTGAAGATAGTAGCGAATCAGTAGCTTGGAGTAGCTCTCTCTCTCTATATATATATATATATATTAGTATACATTTAGTCAGTATATATATCCGTTTATATATGAAATTATACATGTATATATATAAACTAATTATATTTATTATTTAAAAGTAGTCGACTAGTCTCGACTAGTCTATATGGGGGGTTTGCTGATGTTGATCAAATCGGGCCCAGAAAGAGAAAAGAAAAACTACAACAATACTAATATATATACAGCAAATCAGAATTCAGCAAAGCCCGACCCAACAAGTGCAGTTTCAAAGGGAGGTACAACAAATCGGGAATTGGAAATTGGCGGAAGAAAAAATCGAAAATCAGAAATTGGAAGAAATAAAAAAGAAAGAATAAGAAGAAAGAAGAGTAGATGAGGAGTACCTATTTATCGGCGGCACAACAAATTAGAGGATGGCGGTGGTCGCTTCAGATTGGGATTCGACAGTGCCGAAGTGGAGTCGCTTCAGTCATCTGACTCGTTTTGCAATTAGGTTTTAGAAATAACGATAGTTTTTTAGGTAATCTTCCTCTGCTCCAAGTCGGACCCTAGTCGTCCCCCGGGCGACCCAAGTCGTCAACTAGGCGACCCATGTCGGTGAAGTCGGGTGACATATCTACACCAGGCGAGTCGGAGTCGCGCGGCGACGCTCCTCCACCGCCTGGTCGACTAGTCGACCGCCATAACAATAATTTATAGCGCGCTACTGAGCTTCAGCGCGCAGTAGCGCAACCCATAGTGTTTTGCACAAAGAATGTGCGTAGTTCACTATTTGGTAGGCCTGGGACAAATCAGTTCCGCTGTAAAAAATTAAGGAACCGGACCGAACCGTTGCAAAAAATATCGGTTCAGTTTGACTATTTTTTTGTTGGAACCTTAGTAGTCAATGGCGATTAGTGGCCCGTAGCGGTCACGTGTCCGTTAAGCTATATCGCGATAGTGGTATAATAGCGGCCGCTAAATTCAAATATAGCGAGAACTCTATAATAAAGTAAAAGATATAAATATATGTAAAGTAATTCAATTATTGTAATGCATTTATATATATATATATATATATATATATATATATATATATATATATGAACATATAAAACAAGTACGGCAATAACTAAATTCATTAAAGTGAAAACAAAGCCAGGCAAATAATTGTCATCAAAGATGAAACATCAAATGGAAATCGATTACTAGAATAAAAAACATTAAGAGCAAACAAAGTATAGTTCAAATGTTCAATTAAATTTAATCATCTAAAATATTGATGCCAAAGTCATCATCAAGCTTTGTAGGCTTCGTCATCTTTTTCTTCTTCACTTTCCTCATCAAAATTAAAATCTCCTTCATCTATCTGTTGCATTTTCCCTCTCCCTTTGGACTTTGATGTAGATGCGCTTCCCTTCCCATTTCCACCCATCTTTGCACATGAATCTTGTGATCTTCTCAGGTTGTACGTAGGCTCATTCACACCACTAGCTCTTGCTACATCACCCCTATCAAATCATCTCCATCATGAACCGGAGCATCCTCTTCATCCTCGAATATTCTTGACAACCATTCATTGGGATGCACTACACTTGTTTCATCAAGAATTATTGGATCAATTATGTCCCGACAATCATACCGACGCCGCAAAGCTCGGTTATACTTTATATAAACCAAATCATTGAGTTTCTTTTTTTCGAATGAAGCTGCACAAATGCTATATTTATTAGCTACATACATTTTGTTAAGTTAAAATACTTGTAAGTTTAACTACTTACATGTTCAAAAACGTTCCAATTTTTTTCACAACCAGAAGAGCTACAAGTAAGACGAAGGGCTTTAATGGCAAATTTTTGCAATGTTGGTGCTGAAGTTCCATATTGACTTCACCAATGAGCTTGTAAACGAAAAAGAAAGAGAAATCTTTTAGATAGAAAAGATATGTGTTTACCTAGAGCATTTGTGTTCCATAATTCAGAACAAAACGAAAATGCGACTAACTTTAAATTGTTTTTACCTGCTGCATACGTGTTTTTCTTTTTCTTTTTGTTTTTCTTTTTCCTTTTCTTTTTCCTTTTCTTCAACTTCTTTTTGGAGTCGAATTTGATCTTCATGGACTTGTATTTTCGTCATGGGAACTAATGTGATTTTCCTCACATCTTTCTCAAATGAGTAACGATTTTTCTTCCCGCTAAGTTGGCCATCTCTATCGTAATGCCATGGTCTACCCAACAAAATATGGCAAGCATGCATTGGTACAACGTCACATAGGATATCATCATGGTATTTTCCAATTGTGATGGTTATGAGTACCTGTTTATTCACCCGAACCTCTCCGCTATCATTTAGCCAATGAAGTCTATAAGGCTTAGGATGTCGCCTTGTTGGTAATTCTAACCCCTCGACTAGCATCGCACTAGCCACATTGGTGCAACTTCCGTTATCAATGATCACACTACAATTTTTATTTTTCACAAAACATCTAGTGTGAAAAAGATTTTCTAGTTGTTTGTTATCGTTGCTCTCTTCCTCCTTTGCCTTCACATTCAACACCCTCCTAATGACAAGCGCGGGTGCGAATTCTAGCTCTCCTTCATCACTTTTTTCTTTCCCTTCGTCCTCCTCTTCATAATCTGTTTCATATTCTCCGTCCTCCCTAAGTATCATTGCTCGTTTATTAGTGCATTGGGATGCAACGTGTCCTCGCCCGTGGCATCGAAAACACTTGATGTCCCTGTTTCTCGTGTTTGTATTTTCTACGGATGTAGATTTGACTTCGGGTTTTGTTTGACTAGCACTCCCCACCTCAAACTTCCCCTTCACGGTGCTTTTATCAAAACTGCCCTTGGACGCGTCTCGATTTCCTGTTTGAGGCTTCAAAGGAGTTGTGTACCCCGTGGAGTAAGTGTTGTTGCCTCCCCTTCGCAAGTTCCTCTCAATTTTGATCGCTGCATATATCATGTCCTCGAACTCAACATAATGTTGTTTATCAACTTCTTTAGAGATCTCCGTCCTCATGCCATGTAGAAATCTCGCCATTCTGGCCTCCCTCGACTCCCTCACATCGGCCCGGTTCATTAACATCTCCATTTCCTTTCGAAAATCTTCGATGCTCCTTGGACCTTGTTTTAAGGATTGAAGGCGAGAAAATAGTTCCTTATGATAATAATTAGGAACAAATCTTCTAGATATTTAATTCCTCCCAACTATTAATTGGCCTCTCTCCATTCCTCTTTCTATCCGCCACAAGTTGGTTCCACCAAATGCGGGCATATTCGGAAAATTCGGTTATTGCTAACCTCATTTTCTTAGTACTGGCATAGTTGTGGCAGTCAAATATAGTTTCCAACTTCCTCTCCCAATCAAGGTATGTGTCGGGATTGCTCCGCCCTTCGAAGGCTGGAATTTTCATTTTTATATTTCCCATACTTCGGTCTTCCTCGTTTCGTCCTTCCCTTTCATACCGTCTACCTTGTTCTCTTCGACCTCCTCGACCACATCCTCGATTTTGGTAAGTTCCATCCTCGGAGAATGTTTCATCTTCGTACTCTCTATATAAGATGGACTCAGATTCCTTCTTCTATGGTGGTGCTCGTCCTCTTAATTTTTTTGTAAATTTTTGATCGCTTCTTCTTGTCGATCTTGTCTTGTAATTAATTGGGTGAGCATTTCTTGTATGTTCTGAAGGGCTTCATTTCCTTCTTTTTTCTCAATATCGGATTTCTGAAATCACGATTTATATTTTGGAGACACACTCAACAAAATAACAAGAAAGTTTGTTAACACAATCACTCACAAACACTCACAATTTTGATAAATTTCAAAGTGTCTTTACAAATGAAAATGAGGGCGCTATTTATAGCCAAAATTCCTACAACTATTACAATATAAAAATATAAAATAAAACTTATAAAGACTAAAAAATTATAAATTCAACATTCAAAGCTCTTAAAATATGAACAATGACTAATCAACCCATAAGTTATGGAGTCAACACATTTTTAGGGGACAAAAATCAAAGACCAAGACTTAAGTTTTGAAAATAAGAAATCAAAGTTAAAAAAAATATGCTGTCGTCGTTTTAGTGGCATAACGGATCCTAAACTTCTGATTTTGATCTTGGTGTCTTCTAGATGATTGTAGTACTGCCTCTTAGCTTTCCAAATCCACCAGAATCGTCTCAATAGGATATCAGATGTGAAAGTTATGACAAAAATACGAAGGTGTATCGTATCTGAAAGTTCCAACTCTTGCTTTCTTTTGTACCGCATTTTCACCACTGCAAATATTCGATTTTAATGTCATGATGAACATAAAAATTTTAGGACTTTCTCTTAGCTTTCCGATGGTATAAATACGAGCTTAATTGGACATTATATGTAGGAGATACATATGAATTACGAAAGCTGCTTCAGTTAGGCTTATCGCTTGGAATGATGATATCAACACTTTTGATCTAACATGTGACGGCTTCAATGACACAAATAAAGATGTTATTATATTTATGGTCATCGATCTGATTGAAATAATTTTGCACGAGCATGGATAATGAATTCTTTATCTCATTTGCTCGTGATCTTGTTATTGGTCCCACGGGAATGTATAGTTTTTCTTCCGTCTGACTGACTGCTTCTTGATTCACATCCATAGTTGTTAAAGGCGCGCCTCAGGCGCAAGGCGCGCAGAAAAAAAGGCAGGTCGCCTTTTAAGCCTCCAGGCGGGTGACCTCAGCCAGGCGCGCGCCTTGGTGCGCCTCGGTGTGCCTTTTTGCTGCGCCTTGGTGCGCCTCAGGCGCGCCTCGGCAGTAGGACTTCTTTTTTGTTTTTTCTTTATTTTTCAGAATATTTTAAAAGTTATTTGGTTGTATTGACACTTCAATTTTATTAATTATCAAGTTTTTTATGGATAGTTATATTTTCTTGTGACTATGTTCTTATAAATTTTATAATTCAATTTAATTTATTTTTTAGTTTTTATGCGCCTCACATCTCGCAGGCGCGCGCCTCGCCTTGCGCCTTGCGCCTCAGGCGATGGGAGCCCGAATCGCCTTGGTGCGCCTTTCGCCTTTAACAACTATGTTCACATCAATTGGGTGAGATCCATTGTAGATCAAACTTTCAGTTCAGCTAGGAACTGGTGTTTTGCGTTGTGAAAATTTGATATACATGATAGAAATATCACGTCCCTAATATTTCAGCAATAAAATCTATGTTTTCTTGTCACAAAATACTTCTTGTTGTCCGCCAGTTGCTATTGCTTTGGCACTGTGCCATGGTTTGATATTTTGACCCAAATTAAATCACTTTCATCGTTTCTCCAGCATTACACTTACGCAAATATAAATGAGGAAGACAATTTCATCTGAAGTAAGACGAAAATTTGCTAATGGAGACTATGAACTTATCAGTACCCACTGGGTTGGTTTTGAGGTAAAGCTTAACGAGTCGTCATGTCCAGGGGTATACCCAATCTGTTGACATCCATAGTATGCAGCTTGGATGTGATGGATTGAGGCCTTTTTGTCACCATGTTTTACTGGGAATGTAGTCATGTGCGGAAATTGTTGAACAGAAATCTTCACATTATTATCAGTAAGCTGAAACTTTGGGCCATGTCCTGGAAGAAAAAGAAATCCTCTAATGGATGCATATTTCACTTTGAAACACACTGATAAATGATGGAAGGTTTATGATGCCAAGTGCATTGTGGATTATGGACTTCATTGTTGTACTGACGATGCTTGACTAGGATGTCGTCCAATAATATATTGTGGAGAGCATATGAACTTTATTTGCTATTCCTTATGAAGTCATATTTTTATTGAGACCTTGATAGTGCAATTCCTAACTATAGTTTGATGATACAGATCTCTTGAGTGCATATTGGACAATCTTCTCAAGAAATACCCTGTCCTTCTTCCCGAGCTCTATCCTCATTTGGAGTTGTCATCAGTTATTGAGTTTGACTATGTGAAGGACTCAGAAAATATGAGTCAGCATCTTAAAGAGAGTAGAAGTATCTCCCAAAGTAAAAAGAGGAACACAGGGAAGTCCTCATCGTCTTCAGCCAACTTAAATATTGTGGATAAGTTCAGGCAGACAACAATAGTTGACATTTGGAGGAAAGCTGGTGCTACACCCAGCCAAGATGCTCTCAAAGAGGATGTATCTGTGATGCCCCCAAAGACTACACATTCGGAATCTGAAGAAATTCAGGCTGATAAATATAATATACTACCAACTCTTGAGATTTCTGCACCTGTAAAGTGTTTAGAAGTACAAAAGTACAAATTCAGGCATCTTTCAGTTGACTGCCTTTCTCTACTTGCATGTCTAGAGGTATGTATGTCTTGCTTGATTGCTGGTTTTATCTACGCATGTTTTAAGCATTAGATTGTATTGAAATATCTCAGGAAGCTCTTATGGAGGTAATCACTGTTGAAAGAGTGTTTTTTCCTTTTAATTGTGTTCAGTGTGGGAACTTTCTTGTGCTCACGTCACATCATCTGGAAGCTGAGAAGATTTATAAAACATAACTATACTTACTTTGGTCAATAACTTTACATTTCTTCGAGAGGCCATATGCTTATAATGTTGTCTACAGACGGCATCACAGAGACAGGAAGAAAATGTAGATACATTTTGATGATATAATGTAGATCCATTTTGATGATATAAGTTCTTCTCATTACTTGCTTTGCCTATTGAATCAGTAAAACTACCGAATTCCATAGATGAAGCTAAACTGATAAAGTTTCATTCTAAATTGATCAGTACCAAAGTATCTAAGTGGGTTTCTTCTCCCTAGGGAAATCAAACTTCATTGACTATTGTCCTGCAAATCCCAAAAGGGCGTATGGGTTTATTCCAGGTCAAGAATCTTAGATTCCTTCCTTCAACATTTTCTATCTGAATACCAACTTATCTTAAGCGCTTGCCCCTTCCTTTCATTTGTTAATGCAGTTTCACAAACTTGTAATACTAAGGCTCAATACAGTATACCACTACCTGGCTTGTTAGTCAAAATCTTGTTAACTTCATTTCCTTTCCTTCATTTCTACTTGAAAAGATTTCCCTCAATAAATGATGAGCTTCTATACAAAACCAAATTAGTCCACGACAAGTGGTTAGATCTAATGCTTTGCTATTATTGCAACAATTGATTCTGTATTTCTGTAGTTTGAACATAATATCAGGGTACTTCCTTTTGCTACATTCCCGCACTACGTACATACTTTATAAATTACACAATCCTTGTAGTTTTATGGTGAAATTTCTTAGTGGCTATTCTTAAATTTCTCTATCTGAAGAGAGAACCTATCTTTGACTTTTTACTTCACTTCTCCTTGATCGGAAGTGACATTAGAACATGAAAAAAAGTATCGGGTGCATGTTTCATCATTGTTCCATAGAATAAGAAAGATATATTTCTAACTATGTCTCCTATAGTTATTTGAGTTCTTGGCATAGGTAGTTATTCCTTGAGAAAAGTTCTATTTGTTCTAATGTTTTTCTCCATTTCTTTTATTCTTATTTGTATTCAGAAAGATGAAGGTTCTTGTTGTGCAGACCCATCTGCTGAGGTATCTATCTCTGGTTTGTGTTTGTGTAAATCTAGCTGCATAAGCATTGTTTAAAGTATGTATGTTACGAGCTCAACCCTATACTAGTATTATAAATGGAGAGTGCTCTAACACATTGAAGAAGTGAAGTGGATATAGCCACTCCAAAGGCCTTTTGTTCCTGTAATATGTTGTGAAGCCATATTGAGCAATTGGCCATTTTATGAGGACATAAAACTCTAAAATATAGGGAAAAAACTTGGAAAAAGACCTTGGTAAAGCTACTCACGACGAGTTTCAACAAAATTCCTTCTTCTTTTATCCCCTGATTGCTACTTCCGTACGTGCATGAGATCTTTGAATGTGCACATTGACATTATAGGCTCCCCCATACTTGTCGAACCATTAATGCTTGTTTTTGGTAAATTTTTCTATGGCCTAATGGCTCATGATCTGCTTTCTCATCTATGTAAAAAGAATGCAAGAATAGAAGCTGAGAGTGATGTGAGAGTTCTGATCAAAATTCTTTGGCGAAGAAACATGCTGAATACCACATTAGGAGCTAGCAAATGAATAACTAAAAAAAAGATCTTATCATTTATTCTGAACTTCTTGCTGAATCTTAGTTCATAAGTTGAATAACATATTCTTATGATTATAATCTTTTTAAGTACAGTTATCTCGATTTGACAACCCCAAAATGCTGCGTTTTGTTTTTATAGTTTTCCTCATGTAGATACTAAGCTACCTCACGGTTAATAGACCTCACTTATCTGAAAATCTTGCATCACTAGATTTTTACCGTCCTTCCGTCATTCTTTTCCCTCCCTTTTTAAGCATAGTATGAGACATTATTGAAGTGTGTCCAAGATCCACCACCTGGAGTCCTTGTGATTTCTATTTATGTATGAAAATGTCTGCTCATCCCTGACTGAACCATGATTTTCTACTGGAGATGCACAAGAGAAAAAATGTTCTATGGTAAAATACCAACTTAATTTGGCAAATTTTATACTTACAATTTACATAAGAGGATTCCCATCTCTAAAGATGGCTGTGGAATAGTTTGATTTTACATGCACTGATAAGTTATTAAGCAAAATTCGTGGTCTTGTAAATTCACAAATTTCCAAAAACAAAGTCAAAATTCTATTGACAATATGACGTAAGTTGAATGTTGAATCTCTCACAAAAAACAATGAAAAGAAGCAAAATCATGGCCTTGTAAATTCACGATTGCTAAACTATACCAATTGAATATGTGAATGAAATTGTATTGGTTTATTGGTCAATGGGATAGTTTTTCATTTGCACCCAGAAATCACATTTCTACCTAGTCTCGTCCTCACAGATCATTTTAAATGGCTTTTATTTGACTCTTGGTTTGTACTAGTTACCGCTTCATCTCTATCTCATGCGTGATCTTCACCAAAAGCTGGTCCACTTAAGTCCCACGAGAAAACCAAGTTTAGCAAGAGGCTGTAATACGTCAGTTGGATTGTTGGGGTTGCAACCAAATGACTTCTTAAGCAAGATACAGCCTTTGTTTCCATATCTTAGGAGAAACTTTGACCGTGCAAGACGCAATTTTAGAGAAGGTTAGTGATGCAAATTTTGTTTCCGAAGATGCAGAATATACCTTTTAGTTGTCTTTTATCTGATAGAACTAAACTGTAGGTTCTGAAACTTGTCAAGAACACTGGATAAATCAGTGTAGTTTGGCTGCAAACCCAGAGATAATCAACACAAGTATATCTGCAACACCATCTCTGACTTCTATTTCAGTTTTTAAAGAGACTCTTCTCTGCTTCGGCAAGGTGATTCTGACAGCCATAATTCAGTTTAGTTTTTTCTGCATCACTTGGATACAGTTCGTTCATTCTATTATGTTGCTTCTTTTTTGTTTTTCGGCACTATTAATTTTTTGTTGTATTGATTTTCCAAAATATTAAACATTTTTGGCACTCCGGTTTCCTTTGTATAGATGCTTATTCTACCAGATCTTCTGAAGGATATTACCATCCTATCAGATCTTCTTCAGGCCTTCCAACCAATGGAAACACCTGATCGCTTTTTCCAAGGACTCCAGCTGATTCCTTTACCAGGGAATATGGACTATTTATATTGTGGTGCTTATATTTTTCTCGGAAGTGTCTTTGATGTGGGTATGTCGTTTAGTGTCTCCTTTGTTTTTGATAATTGAATTAAGTAGTAAAAGAAAATTAAGGTTATATATACTTTTGTTTTTGGCAGCAATGAACTTTTCTTTTACACTGGCTTCCGAAGTCTTGCTGACTTTAGAGTTTGTGATTACATCCATTCGTATATTCCTTAGTGGATCTCTATGTCAAAATGGAAAGGACACTTGCATAGGATTTAGCAAGGAAATCGTTCCTTTTCTCTGCAACAAACTAGGGAGTTACGCTAAGAAGCTCTTGACGCACAAGTGTGACAAGGATGATGTTGATGGTAGTTTGAAAACTAAAGTGAGTTTGGTTTCTTATTGTTGTAAACATGATTGATTTCATTGAAGTCATTCACTATATTAGAAGGTTCAGAGAAATTAAAACAATTCTACTCATCATTGCAGGGGGAAATGATCCAGAGGATACTCCGTATCTACTTGGGGAATTGCCAATCAACTACTGATTCATTGAATGAGCTTGCCTGTTTTATTTTACCGAAGGTGCATAATTTTTTACTGAAGTTCTAAAGGTGCAGTGACATACAAACACACACACACGCACACACACACACACACACATATATATATATATATATATATATATACATATATTAATATTGTTGGGACCGAGAAAATATATTATTTTATAGAGGTATTACTTTATTTACAAATTAAAATTTTATTAATATAAAGAGTGTCCAGTGTGATGTGAGTGTATTTAATTAGTATATGCATTGTATCCATTGAACTAATACAATTGTTGCTTGATAATCAAATACATAATATGTACCATAACTTTGATTACAAAAGTATAGCGAATACATCTCACCTACAACCGTGTTCCTGTACAACAACATAAAATAGCTAAACGTGTTCAATGTACAACCATTGTATAAAGAACTAAGTGAGTGCAGTTAGTTAATTTATGCATGATTTTATGAAGTTGACAGTGAGTGCATTTAATTAAATTGGTATTGAAGAAATTATTAATATGATATTGATGGAACCATTGATTTATATATGTTTTTTTTGAAAAAAAAAAGAATATCTTTTATCTTATCGAAATTGGTAAAATTTTGAACTGGCCCAATTCGGGACCAGGGAAAATTATTTTTAGAGAGTTTATTAATTTTTAGAGGTTTCTCTCTCTCTCTCTCTCTCTCTCTTTCTCTCTCTCTCTCTATATATATATATAGTGGCGCGTTCTATGCAGTACTAATATTAGATGCAGTACTTTACAGTACTAATTTATGCATGAGTTTTGTACTAATTATGCATGAAATATATGCATTTCGTGCATCAAAAGTTCAATGCATTAAAATATGCAATATATGCATCAAAATATCGATGCATTAAAATATTAGATTATATGCATCAAATTTTTGTGAGAATTAATGCATTGAAATTTTGATGCACGAAATGCATATATTTCATGCATAATTGGTACAAAACTCATACATAAATTAGTACTGTAAAGTACTGCATCTAATATTGGTACTGCATAAAACTCGCCCCTATATATATATATATAGGGATTGGACCCGTTGGGAATCTATCTTAAAATGGGAACGTAGGGCTAGATCACAACCGGTGATGGTTGAAACTTAACGCTTATAGATTAGTCTCTAATATAATGTTTAGTTTCCTAAATTAACAATATTAAGTGCATTAATTTAGTTTCCTAAATTAATCTTGATCTTTCATTTCTGTTCATCAACGGTTGTGATTTGGCCCTACTTTATAAAGATAGGTTCCCGACAGATTTGGTCCTATATCTATTGCGTGTGTAGTGCGTGTACATATTTTCATCCTTTAGGTTGGCTTAAATAGACTATCCTCCATGTTTCAGTGTTGTCATTGGCAACCACTAACATTTTGAAAACTAGACTATGTGCACATGCAATGCATGTGCTATTTATATGTATTGTATATTCGGAAAAAATATTTTTTATTGTTGTGTATGAAAAATAAGTTTTTTTTTTTTTTTGGAATATTGCATTTGACCCTTTGAGGATGAGATAATATTTATATTTAATGTTTGATTCATGCATCTTCAGTTTTGGAAACTGAAAAAGTAGTTCATAAATTAGGAAATTTCAGAAGTTTCATTGAGTAAAATGCGTAAGATTATTCTTGATTATTGTTCTATTATTAGTGTTATTATTAGTATTATTCATGCATCTTCAGTATTGGAAACTTAAATGGTACTTCAAAAATTAATTATGAAATTTCAAAAGTTTTATTGAGTACAATGTATAAGATTATTCTTGATTGTTATTCTACTATTATTATTCGTATAGTTTCAGTTTTCAAAACTTAAAGATAGTTCATAAATTATGAGATTTCGAAAAACTTTTATTTAGTACAATATATACGATTATACTTTATTATTATTACTATTACTATAGACATTGTGCCTTGGACTCCCACATAAAATATTAAATAAAAATTGGAAACTGGTAGTGTAGCTTATAAATTAGAAGATTATAATTTTTTTTTTTGACTTTTAATCTATTATGCATCTCCAACTTTAGAAATTGAAGGATAGGTCATAAATTATGGAGTTACAAAAGGTTAGTACAATGACTAAGATTATTATTGTTATTATTATGGACATCGTACTTGGAACTCCCACACAAATTATTATATTATATTGTATAAAAATTATAATGATTATGATTACACCAAAGTTGGTGTGACACCAAATCCACTTCAATTCTATATTAGATAGGATAATTATCTCTAATATATTTAATAAAAAAGAGGGAATGTGTATAGGGAGTTTAAGAAAAATAAAGTATGGAATGTAAGTTATGGACATTGTACATGTAACCTCACATCATAATTATATGTATATTGTATAATTATGGACATTGTACTTGGGCTTCCAACCAATGATCCATTATGATTATATACTAAAGATATCAATTACATATAAGACTATGAACCATTATAACATAATATTTCATATATTTTATTAATATTAATATGGTGTTACACCAAAATAGGTGACTCTAAAGCTACTACAATTATTATATATTAAAGATTGTACATTTGGTCATATTTTCAATTTTGCATCTTTTTGCTTAAATGCTGATTCGGTGAGAAACTTCTTGATATGAATTCAAATTGGCAAGCAAATGGAAATCACTTGACAAAAGAATTAACACCTTAGCAGTGTTATCAAATGGCGGCGCCATGCCGGAATGGAGTGGCAGGTTCGTCCACCCCCCTGGCCAATTTATGAAGGATGGCAGCTGTGACGGCACACAAGGCGGATATGGCGGGTATTACCTCCATTTTCTGCCATCTGCCATTGATGTCACTGCATTACAGGCGACCAAAAAAAGAAATTACAAAAAATGGGCCGGACCCAAATTTTGATTCTCAATTTTCTTTCATATCTCGATTTTCTTTATTTGTTTAAAGTGTTTAAACTTAGCTAAATTACAAAACATTCCGCAGTGGTTTAAGCAGAAACCTTTTTTGACTAAAAAGGTACCTTTTTCTGTAACTGTACTAGAGGATGATAAGCAGACTTTTCCTAACCTCTGCCCTGCAACAATGACTGTCTGGTACCGTGTGATGGTGAGCTAGCTACTTCTCTTTCCCTCTTTGTTTTTTTTTTCAAATTGACTAAGAAGTTATTTCAAGTAGTGGAGATGCTCATCGTAAACAATTTCCTATTTCAGCACGAGGAGAACATTTCTGCTTTCAACAATTTGGTGAGTATCTGATCATGTTGTGTTATCATCATCATCATCATCATCAACAGCACCTTAATCCCAACTATGTTGGGGTCGGTGGCATGAAGATTATAGTGTCGTTTAATTGTCTAAAATTAGTTAACACCATAACTCATGCAAATAACAAAGTGGCAAAGTTTTACGCCGGATGCCCTTCCTGTCGCAACCTTCATATGAAGGAGAAATAGAACGAAATTCCAAAACCGTCAACATCATAGGTTTTTCCATTTATATGGAAAATATCATGAGACGGCGATGAGTTTGAGATAATTGCTATTGTCATGTCACAATACGTGATTGATATTGTAAAATCAACACATACATCATGGAACATCATGTTGTGTTATCCATCACAAAAAATTGAACTTGGTAACTCATGTCAACATGGATTTTGAGATTACCTGTAGTTTGTGTATTTCTTCGTTAGGTAAAGGAAATTGCTTTTCTAGAGAAGCCAAGAGGTGGTGCCAAAGTGGAAAATCTACTGAGGCTCCTCAAGAAAATTTTACAATCTGTAGATGTGTTTGTATCCCTGATTAACGTGTGCAGGAATAACGACAAGGTGGTTCCTCGGTCTCTTTATTTTAATGCTATTGAAAACCACCAAATGTATATTTGACATTTTAGTTTTGTGAATTAGGTGAATGTTCATGCAATGGCTGTCAAGTATGGCGGGAAGTTCATTGACTCCTTCCTTAAAGGTATATTTAGTTTATCCTGAAATATTGTCACTACAGAGAACTGTAGGATGTATACTTATTTACTCCCCTTAACGTTAATTTCTCGAAGAATCCCGTGTCTGCCAACGTGGCCAATCATTCTGTGCTTGAGAGGAGTTGAGAGAAAGTTTTGCACATTTCTGTTTGTACCCATTTTGCATCTGCATCCGTTTTTCTGCTGATATTTCTCATGTTTGGCGATTTTATGGGATGATGTGGCTAAAGGTATTCATTGGAAATATCAAACTAAACCTGAAAGAGATTGTTGCAGACTATAATTAGAAGGTGATCTTTTAACGAAAGCGTCCTGAAAAGGAAAAAAGAAAATACACTCAGCACTAAGGAAAAAGAAATTGCTTGACGATAAAGAAGGAACATGAAATGCTAACTGAAAACATGAAAAATCGAGGACAATTTATATGCAAAGAAAAACAAAAGTGAAAATGATGATAGCACTTTAAACGTGAAATAGAAACTCTGATAAAGTGTAATGCAATTTAAATAATGGAAACTGTGGGCTTGCTGTGGTCAATCAAAAAGTCAGCCGTTTAATTATGTCATTAATCATCATTTTAATGGTTAAAATCCATTGATAATAACTTATTTATGAAATTTAGGCAACTTGACATCGCAATCAACTTGATTCATGTCCATCAAATGTGACTGCATTTTACGCTGGCTGCCCTGCCACAGACCTACCGCAACCCTCCTCCTTTATCCGGGTTTGGGACCGGCAGTGAATGTCATAAGAACAATCACCCGCGGAGTTTACATCACGATCACTTCTTCTATGTAATTATATCGTTAATCCGATTTTTAAAGAGTCTTATGATGAGCATGCAAAAGATGAGTTATGAATATAGCTGTCTCATATCTCTTGCATATTCATCAGGTCGTCAGGACCCTGATGCATCATGGAGCCGAGTCCATGATAGACTGGCTTTTTTGAAGACCCTATTAGAGTAGTCGAATCTTAACAATTCCATCCATGAGAACTTGGACAAGTTTGATGAGTTGATGAACCCAGTAGAATTGTTAGAAGCTCATGCAGTTATTGCATTTTAGGTGATTAAGAAGTGAAATTGCAACATATTTCCATTTTCCAACTATTCATGAAGTTGAAATCTTGTTTAAAATTTTTTTCGTTGCGAACCATTATTTTGGATTTCTATATTTTAGTAACTATCATACATCACTTATCAATCATATCCTCATCTTCTTGTATGTGGGCCTCCCATTATCTATTATATTTTTAATTTCTTATTATCAAATGGGACTCCCGCCTCCCATCTTATTAATATTTTATTATATGTTCAAATTAAAATAATGAAAGAAACTCGCAACTAACAACTTTCAAATTATTATATACATAAAAAAGTACTTAAAAACTACTCAACCGAACATAATTCCAGTTTTCCCACGAAAACCAATAATCCAGACATAAGAAGTAACTCAATTCTACTCGATCAAACATAATCCCAAATAGTTCTGTAAACGGACCGAGCTATACCGAACTATGGTAGGTTCGAAGTTCGGTTCGCATTTTTTCGAACGTACGTTTGGTCCGGTCTGATTTGTGCGAACCTCAGATCTTGAGGTTCGAAGTTCGGCTCGTGGGGTTATCCTACAAAAATTATTCGATTTGATTCGGTCCGAATTTGCCAACGGTTCGAAATAGTTTGAGTTCGCAGGTTTCTAAAACACATCAGTTGGGTGGTTGGGGTTTAAATGGGAGTTGGGGTTGGGCTTTTGGCCGCTTGGGAGTTGGGAATGGGATATTATCGTATTAGTTTAGTAATTGGGAATGAGAAATATATGGCCAGAGGCCCTTTAATAGCTGCGGACCGGACTAAATCGAACCGTGCGGTTCGGCCCGCCGAACTATGAATTTTACCGTTTGAGTTCGTGTTAACATGTGCGAACCGAACCGCGAACCGAACTTTTTCGAACCGAATAATGCGAGCCGAATCGAACTTTTTACGTTCACTCACATTTGGGATTCTCAATTTTCACACGAAAATCTATACAACAACAACAACAACAACATCTAAGCCTTAGTCCCAAAATGATTTGGGGTCGGCTAACATGAATCAAACTTTGAAACCGTCAATAATCGTTACATAAATAACATAAAAGGAAAAAAGAGGGAAAAAGTAGAGAAAAAAGCAAATAAAAAAGAGAATGAATGAAAAAAAAAAAAAAAAAAAAAAAAAAAAGAAAAAAAGATAAAATTAAATAAAAGAAAATAGGAATTAAAAAAAAAAAAAAAAAAAAAAAAATCAGACTTCATCCACCATCCGTATTCTTTCCCGCCACATTTGCCTCTCCATCGCCATACTTTCTCCAATTCCAAGAAACCGCATATCATTTTCAATCATCTTTATCCAAGTTTTCTTGGGTCTTCCTCTACCTTTCACAACATTACTTGCTCCCCAACTTTCTAGCCTCCTCACCGGGCATCAATAGGTCTTCTTCTCACATGACCAAACCATCGTAATCGATTCTCCATCATCTTGTCTTCTATAGACGCAACTCTTACCTTCTCTCCGATCACCTCATTTCGAGCCGATCCTTTTTGTATGACCACACATCCATCGTAGCATACGCATCTCTCGCCACATTCATCTTTGAACGTGACACTGCTTCTGATCCAACACTCGGTGCCATATAACAGCGCAGGCCTAATTGTCGTGCGGTAAAATTTACCCTTTAATCTATGAGGCATGCCGGGATCACATAAAACCCCTGTGGCACTCTTCCACTTCAACCACCCTGCCTTTATTCTGTGAGCCACATCGCCATCTAGCTCTCCATCCTTTTGGATAATAGATCCAAGATACCGAAAGAAAGTGGATCCATGAACAACTTTCCCATCAAATGTGATCATCCCCGCCTCTCTATCACTGTTTTCGCTAAACCTACACTCCATATATTCAGTCTTACTTCTGCTCAGCCTAAAGCCTCGAGCTTCCAAAGTATCCCTCCAAAGTTCCAATTTCTGTTGCACTCCAACCTTTCTATAAATTCTCAAAATTCATTTTCCAACACTAGTAACTGGAAATGGGCTATGGAAACATTATCAAACAAAGTCATAAGTTTCCTATCAACTTCAAGCCTGTTCTTGGAGTTTGGCTGTAATTGTGGCTTCCTGAGTTTTTGGATTTAAACATTATAATTTGAAAGAGAATTTCATTTCCGAATCCCTGAATCAAGCCATTAGTCACAACCTAAGCCTCAGAGAACTGACATCTCTTGTACCATTTGACAATCCAATGTGCCTAATCCACCCTTACAGAAGCTAGTTATTAAGGGTTGGAACATGCACAAACTTAAACTATGTATCCAGCAGAAAAACACGAGGATGCACCTTAATTATTTCCTCTTTAGACCACAATAATGGATAAGCTTTGGAAATTGATTTTGACCTCAGGCTGCCACGAACTGAAAATGAAGTTCTGGAAACACCTGAATTAGGTATCCTCCAAATCCTCACGATAAACATGTAAGGGCACTTTGAAATTTACAATTAATTGGTCAAGATTGACCAAACAATAAGCAAGTTACAGCCTCAAGAATGGGAGTTATTAGCATAGAAATTTACCAAACATGGCATTGAAAATCATTTTGACCCCACATGTTCCAAATAGCATGGTAAAAATGGCTTATTTTACACTGAATGGTCAAAATGATAATGTATATAAGACTTGTATCAATGTGTTGTGTTTGTGTATCTATTTGTGTTTCGCCACTAGCATGTAAAATTTGAAGGGAGGTTGTAAATATGAGTGTAAAGTGAAGTTTTTTCTCTCTAGTTTTTGATTTCTTGAAGGCCCAGTTTCAGATGCACAAAGACCTCGTACTTCACCTGGTGAGAATGTCATAAGTAACAGAATTAATGGTCAGAATAGCCTCTTGATACGAACGTTCTAACAACATTCTTGTGGGTTTTGTCCCAGATAAAAGAGCTTCAAAAAGCAACAAGAACCATTCAGGCACTATGTTCTGAAGCGAAGGTAAGCTCTTTAACTCCACATCCTATTATGAGACTGCATTTGCATCTTCCCGTCTATGTACAATTGCGGGCTCCTTTAAACTTCTGCTTCATCGAAGGGCTCAAAACAAACTGCTATAACTGGAAAAATTCCTGCCACAAAGAGATCTATGGAACGATTTTTGTTTCATGTCAAGGAACTTCTTTACTCAACGCCAAGTGGATGCTCGTTCTGGATGGGTAAACATTTTTTATATCTTCTTGTGATGATTGGGAATCTATATTTATGCTACAACTACTTTGTTTATTTTGTCTTGGTTTGGAGGGCGCAGGCAATCTAAAGCATAAGGATTTGATGGGACAAATAGTTAGCTCTCAAGCATACTTGGATGATGATAAGGCTAACCATGGTCCTGCAGAAGCCATTGTTGAAGAACCAATGAATGTGTCTACTCCATGATGGTAATGGATATAAGAGGTACATGAGGGGGGTCCACTAATGCTAAGTTTTGATTAGCTGATAATATTTTAGCTTCTTCATTCTTTTTGGTGCCATGCACAAGCACAAATTTTATCCCGCAGACCAGGAGCACCATGCAAGGTGCTCACCTATGCTTGTACAGACTCTCGGTCTATACAAGTGTATATCACTCTCTTCATATGTAACAAGGTGAGCACCTTGCTAGGTGTGCGGTGTGTATCATTGCTTCACACAAATACATGAATGGATGACTAGAGTAAAATCAACATAAGGAATAAACAAGATGGATTTCATCCAGGAGTTGTGGATCTTGTTTGATGGTTATTTTCATGAAAATGTGCTAGAGGGATTTTCCTTTCTGGAAGCATTTCTAATGCTGTCTGCGTTGGTCAGCAGAAGAGATCTCATGTGGCAATTATATTGGTTGTCAGGTCTTGCACTGGGAAGTTGACACTAGCGGTAGAGACACATTGGGTTTACGAAAATGACGGTTGACTATAGAAGAATGCACCAACTCAAGAAAGCAACTAAATTTCCATCATATATTTGCACCGTCCAGCAAACTGGAATGTGGATATGTTCGGTCTTACAAGGGGAAGAATCTTACGGACGAAAAAACTTAATTTGTATAATTTCGCCTGTCTGCTTTTATACAGAACTGTTGCATGTACTCCCTCCTACCTATTTGATCTCTGTATTGCATGCTTGAAATATTGCCTTGTACATGAGATTATCTAGATATGTTTGCACATCTAGAGTCTGCATGATGATTGACATGTGAGGATGAATGGTATCAGATGAACAAATTACCATCTTAACACGTTAGTACTTTGAACAAAATAATGGAGGAGTCTATTAATCATAGGAATGTAGTCTACCATAATAGCACATCTAGTTAGCTTATGAAAATATTCCAACTTTAAGTCCTCAGGAAAAAAATCTAGTTCATTCATTTTTAAAAATAAAATTTTTGATGTCATTTGGATTAAGATAATGTTATGTAATTTTTCAAAATTGCATTTGCTTTAATGTAGCATTTTTTTACAAGAAAATATAATACAGCAACTCAGATAAAAATTTAGAGGCAAAAGGTTGAACCGGACATTTCGTAAAAAGTTAGAAGCAAATTGACAGGGCTGTGATCATTGGGAGAGCATAAACTTCAAAAAAAATTTCTATAAGTGAATAACATATTAATTTAGGGTTATGTTATTATTAACACGTGTTTTCTTTTGTTAATAACACACTCATGTTTCACCTTCATTATTTTTTAACTTATTTTTCAGTTCAAAAACTGAAGAAAATATACTTATAAATATAATTAAAATTTAACAAAATGGATCAAAAGTGTGTTAATAAAAAAAGTGTGCAATAACTGTCACTTTACTCACTTGTGTTACTTTTGTAATTCTAAATTTTTCTAGAATATCCTGCTAAATGTTATTTTTGTATATCAAGAGTTTGAGATAAATTATTTTTGATAGCATACAACATCAGAGCCTTCGTTCCAAAATATTTTGGGTCGGTTAACATGAATCAATCTCTGAAAACGCCACCGTCTCCAATAGAATAGTCATATGAAAAGGTCAAAGTGAAAGGTGAAAAGTTTAGTTTTTGATAAAAAAGTAGTAATTAAAAATAATAATAATTATGTAAAAATAAATAAATAAATAATAGTAATAAAAAGTAAATAAAAAATAATAATAAATCTTATGCAAAAATAAATAATAATAACAACAACAATAATAATAATAATAATAATAATAATAAAAAGTCTCCAAATATAATAAACCACCTAAATTCTTACCCTCCACATTGTCCTATTCAACGCCATTACTTCTTCAATCTCAAGAAACCTCATATCATTCTCAATCACTCTTACCCATGTCTGTTTAGGTTTTCCTCTACCACTCAACAGTCTATGCGCTCCCCATTCATCAAGCCTTTGCACCGGTGCATCAATCGGCTTCTGTCTCACATGCTCGAACCATCTTAATCGATTCTCCAACACCTTATCCTCTATAGGGGTCACTCATACGTTTTCCTAATCACATTATTTCTAAGTCGATCCTCTAGTATGGCCACACATCCATCTTAACATACGCATTTCTGTCACATTCATCTTATGCACATGATTATACTTTACGGCCCAACATTCAGTGACATATAAAAGTGCAGGCTTAATTGCTGTTCGGTAAAATTTTTCCTTTAATCTGTAAGGTACGCCTTGATCACATAGTAATCCAGTTGCGCTCTTCCATTTCAACCATCCCGCCTTAATCCTATGAGCGACGTCACCGTCTAATTCTCCATCCTTTTGAAGAATAGACCCAAGATAAGGAAAAAACTCCGATGTTTGTATAACATTCCCATCAAAAGTGATTGTACCCGCCTCTCTACTTCTATTTCCACTAAAGATACACTCCAAATATTCAATCTTACTTCTGCTCAGCCTAAAACCACGAGTTTCTAGCGTATTTCTCTAGAGTTCCAACGTTCTTTCAATTATGTCCTTCATTTCATCAACCAATACTATATCATCTCCAAACATCATGCACCAAGGAATATCATCTTGCCATGACTATGGCAAAGAGGAAAGGACTAAGAGCTGAGCCTTGATGCACCCCAATCATAATGAGGAATTCCTCACAGTAGTGTTAGGAATATGCCTAGGAATGCCACTCAGAGGATGACAGAGAATGGGCATTGTACTTGTAATGATGGAATTATCAATAAAAAGGCAACATGATTCATTCATTGTTTATTGTATTTTAAATGCATTCTTGATTTGGTAAACATTAAAGTGAAGTCCATGTAAATAAGAGCGAACATTCCACTCTCGTTATCGGATAAGAGGAAATACACTGGAAATGTTTAAAGCTTAATTACGTAAACCGTTCGCAAGTCGATAAACTTAATTGGGCATTAAGTTTTGAGTAAGACTTGTATAACTGATGCTACGACATGTGCATGTCTTGATAGCATAGTTATAAGTATATTGGTGGGACCAATGTACTCGAACACTGTAACACCCCCAATCCGCTCAGGGATATTAAACGTCGTAGAACCTTTCCTCAATGATCTACCTGTAATACCCGGATAATTAATGTGTATTTATCCTATATTCGAACTTGTAAGTTTCGACCCTGCGACTTATTAATCGATGATCAGTTTCCCGTATTCGTATCCCTACGTTTTTGTATTCTTTTCCATGCATGCATGTGTGACTCTGCACGTCTTAACGCATGCTAAAGGATGATCTTAACGTACGCTACGACTGCAGCATAACGTACATTATCTGATGAGCTTAACGTACGTAAGCTTGGTCAACTTGAGATTCGACAAGGGTCGGCGTGTGGGGGCCAGGGGAGATTCGTGGGAGGATCCGCATGAACCTGGACAGTTTTCCAGCTAAGCAAGTCAACGGACTTAACGTACGCTAAGGGTGATTTTTAACGTACGCTAAGGTCCTATATGTTACGTACGTAAGGCTTATATTATAACGTACGTAAGCCAATACCAGAAACAGTTCAGTGAGCTCTGGCCAGAAGTTAACGTATGCTAATGTTCGAGTATAGCGTACGCTAATACGGTTATGTACGTAGTGGACTTCTGGTAACGTACGTAATGGCTTATAATTCTATTTATAGAACTCGACCCCCACTTCATTTCTAACTTCTACTTTGGCCGATTTTCATGCTCTGAAGAGTATCCCTCACCTTATATCCCTCATATCATCATCTAAACCCGATTTGAGAATCTTAGACCTTGTGGATTGGAGATAAAGCTTCCGGTGAAGAGTTTCTTCAAGGATTTCATTGTTCTTCCCTTCTTTGAGGTATGTTAACTCTACACCAAGATGCATATTTCGTTCTTAGTTATATTATGAACTTTTCCCAGAGATTTTTGAGCTTGTTGTGTCAAAATGAATCCAACACCATGTTTAAGAGGATTGTATTGGTTGAATTAAGTTTTCATTGTTAATAAGTTGAGCCATAATCCTTACCAACCTTAGAATGGAATTTCCTGAGATGAACTAGTTTGATGATGTTTTCGTAACACTCTTTTAAGGAACACATATTAAGGTTTACCCCTGTGTAAGATAAATTCAAGTAGTTGAATGTGAAGGGTGTTCTATTAGATTCTTGCCTTAGAAGACTTGTTGTTAACCTTCTTGAAGATGATTAGAACCATGTAAGGATATTTGGAACAATCAGTTTTGAATGAAGAATTTGATAAGAAGAATTACCCGCGGAAGAACAAGAATCGTAGAGAACTAGATTGTACGTGATTATCTCGTTATGTATCGTTGTAGAAATCAAACCAAGCATTCGGGGTAATAATCGAAATTAGAGTATGGAACATGGGATATAATGATATGATGAATGTCTTTGGAATTGTAGACACCGACTTTGTGTTTCGTTACGATCTCTTGAATTCGCATGCCTTTTTCCAAACATAATACTCGTCGGAAAATAGGACCTAGAACCGATTGTCCGTTATTGATAACTCGATTATAACTTAAGGCGTTTTGTACTCGTGCATTAGTTTCGGGAGGTTTATTGAATTCCGTGTTATTCCCTTATACAAGGTGATCGATCGAGGGGCGGCGACCTTCGAACGTGTGACATTCGTGGGAGTATTTAATTTTTGCCATCTTTGAGGCAAGTATCGTATTTTGAAATTGGTTATTATTGGGATTATGATCATGCATATGGTTTATTCATGTTGTTGAACATGAGATCAACTCCTTTGAATTGTCGTGGTATTCGTTTTTGATTTCTTGATTGTTCATGTCGATGAACCTATTGATTTGCATATGTGTATGCATAATTGCATTGTTTTTGTTGTAAATGATCCGATGTGGTCATGGGGATCTATGCTGAGGGCGCTGGATCGGATGTCCACCATGCGTTGGTCCGACGGATCATCATGGGGATCTATGCCGAGGGCGCTGGATCGCTGGACGGGTTTCCACCATGCATTGGGCCGACGGGATCATCATGGAGATCTATACTGAGGGCGCTGGATCGTTGGATTCCCCTGTATTATGTTGATGGAATCGTGAGGATTCGCATCGTTGGATTCCGATGACGGAAGTCCGTTTGTATGTTTTGATGCATTGTTGATTTATGTATTATGATACTTGTACTAGCATCGTTTGCTAACCCCTTCGGGGGTGGACATTTGTTTTGATGTTCAGGTAGCCGAGGAGCGGGGAAGCAACCACAGTACCGACATGACGATGAAGTGGCTCAGTGATGTGGATCATGTTGTCTTGGTTTCTGGTTATTTTTTTCAGTACTCGAGTACGCGTATGTTGTTGATGATTTTGGGAATGTTTTGTAATAATGGACTCATTCGAATTGTTGAACTGGTTTGAATTATAACCTTAACGGTACTTTGATATTATTATTCTTTTCCGTATTTCTCAAATTAGCCTTGTAAATTCTTACATAAAGGATTTACGGCGCTGTAATTATTCCGAATATATCGGGGTGTTACAGAATATGGTATCAGAGCTAAGATTCATGGATATCTTGACAGTCGGGTTTAGTTGGGTCTGTTTACATTATTTGATTTATGGGTCGTTTATAACATCGCTGCTCAGCCAGCGTCGTCATGTGGACCGTGGTTGTAAGTTTCCTAATCTCATATACTACAGTCTTGATTTAATTTCTGTTTTGTGAATATTAACGGACTTTCTTTTAGAAAATTTTGCCCTGGATATTGAGTATTTGTATTTACAGTATGTTGAGGGGAGGTCATGGACGCGGACGCGGTCGTGGACGCGGACTTGGTGTAATAACCGCATCTTTCTTTCTTTCTCTTCTGTTTCGTCCAACCGTATCGACTCGACTGTGTTCGTTGACGCTTCTGACCTGGTGTTGTTTCTCACCTTTGTCACTCGAGCGAGTTCTGATATTGTCCCAAATTGATCTATATATATCGTTGTGACCTTTCCAAGTTCGGAAAATTAGTCTCGTTTTCGATCTTCCAACCCTTGGGCAGTGGAATTCCGTATTTGTTCAGCGATTGGCTCGCGTTTTGACTGGTGTACCGTTGGGTTGGTCAATCATATTGATTTTCGTCCGTTGTGTTTTGTGATTGTTCGGATAATTGACTTAATTGTATTATCCATTTGATGACGCTTGTCACTTGTTGGTTTTGTTATATCCCTAACGGCGACATCGTGTTGGTCGTCGTGGAGCGTGTTTTCACGCCGTATATTCCTTTGCGTTGCTTGTAACGTTTCGCCGATGGGCGTAAGTTACGCGTTTCCTTGCGTATCTCGTTGAGTTTTCCTGGCGGGATATTGCTTCTCCCTACTTGTTTTAAGTTTCGGGACGAAACTTCTTTTAAGGAGGGTAGAATGTAATATCCGCAATTTCCGATTTTTCGGTAAATTTCTTTTTCAGCCGGAGTCCGTTTTGACGACTCGCACATGACCGTTTCGTCATTTCGAGAATGATTAATTCTGGACTTTTTGTCATCCGTGTAATACCGGTTGTAATTCATTCGTTTTCATTCAGTAATTATCAGTATGTAATTGTCACTCAGTGTATTTTCACTCAATTATAATCATTCATCAATCATGTTCATTCACCGTGTTCACCGTTCGGAAAAACTTCGAGTTGTGTATCATTATTGTTCATTGTTTCAACTTTCCTCTTATGAGTTCGACTTTGTTAGATCACCATTAATTTTTGGTAACTCCAAAAATTCTAAATCTTCGCAATATTATAGAGCATCGAATTAGCTTTCCAATGGTTCAAACGGTGAGTCAATCGGAGTCCGGACGAGAGAGTTATGGTCGTTTTAGCTCACCCGCTCGTTATTGGCCGATCACTGCCGGCCGAACTCGGCCGTGTCGTCCGACACGGCCCGTGCCGTACTCGTCCGGAAACTGCCGAAGTCTCTGCCTCAGGACCCGACCGTGTCGTCTGGCACGGCCGAGTCGAACTCTTCCGGATAAGCCGAACTAACTGCCCAGAGGCCCGACCGTGTTCCAGGACACGGTCGAGTCAATGGCGAGCGCCGCGGACAGGTCACTATCGGTAGGTCCCTCCGCACCGCGACCGTGTCTAGCAGGACACGGTCGAGTCCCTACCGGACAACTGCGCGCCACGACCGTGTCAGGCGGACACGGTCGAGTCTGTCAGCCTATTTAAGGCCTGGCAGCGTATTTTTCACCCAGTTTCTCATTCCTTTTCTTCCCGTTCGCGGCTGTGGGTGTATACATCATGGAGACATGATGTTGTTCTTTCAATCCATGAAGTTTTGAGGCTCATATCATCAATCGTCCGTCCTATAACATCCTCCGATCTACCGAATCAGGTCAGATTTCCTAGAAATCTAGTTTTGGGGAATTTGGGTATTTTGGTTGTTTTCGTCCGATTAATCCGATTTAACTTAAGATTATGATGGATTGATGAATATTTAGATGTATTATATCATTTCCTTTATTATTCCATGGTTGGATCGTATCGATTCGTTGTTTGGGTCGAGTTCTTGACCGACGCCTTGAAGGTGTCCGGTAGAATGTCATAGAGGGGTTTTCGGGCGTTCTACGATTATTCTTCATCGTATGATCGTTGAATTATTGATTATATGTTGTTAGGGTCGAATTCTTGTGAAGAAATCGAGTCGGAACCCGTCCGTTCGTCATTTTCTTCAAGCTTCTCGATCGTGGGTGTATTCTTTTCCTTCTCAGGGGAATCGTAGGCGTTCGAGGTGTCCCGACTGAGCCGTGATTGTATGAGTGTCCGGTATCGATTATCGAGGCAAGTATCTTGTCCATACATTATGTGTTTTGTGGATATTACGGTTGTTAATCGTCGATATGTGCTAAATAAATATTAATAACCATTTTTCAAAAGTATCGGTATATTTACCAACATGGTTTTCTTAAAGACGACTCGTGTGTTCCGAGAATTAATATGCTTAATTGAATACGTGTATTAATGTTGAGTATAAGATCGTAATACTTTCGTGTGATGCCATTGTGTGTGATTACGTTGTCGGTAAGTTTTGAAGTTTAGTCCTTTGTTAAAGCGGTACGTGGAGACATGTGGTTATCGATGAATTATGTAAATTTATGTGATATTGGTTGTGCCGTTCGGTGCTGTTGGAATAGTGTGCTTTCTTGTTGATAGTATTAGTTCTGGGTTATGAGTATATGTTGGATGAACTGGCCATTCTAGTAAGGTACCTCGACTATATATACTGTGATTGACCTTCGAGGCTTGTGGTTTGCAACTGTGATTTTGAAACGTGTGTGTGTTGTTCCTTCCACCCGGAGTGTCCGACGGGATGTCTGGGGGTCGATACTAAGGGGTACGGCCACGGAAGTGGACTTGGGTGCGTGTGTGGATGAACTTCCACCCAGAGTGTCCGACGGGATGTCTGGGGGTCGATACTAAGGGGTACGGCCACGGAAGTGGACTTGGGTGCGTGTGTGGATGAACTTCCACCCGGAGTGTCCGACGGGATGACTCCGGGTCGATACAAAGGGGTACGGCCGCGGAAGTTGTTTCCACCGGAGTGTCCGACGGGATGTCCGGGGTCGATACTAAGGGTACGGCCGGGTTACCATTGTGGTTTTTCATCTTGAGGATGACGATGTTTTCGTTAATTGTGATATTGTCCGAGTATCACAATGCTTTGTGCTCGGGGTTGAGAGACATTGTATATCGAGTCTTGGTGCTTGGCTAGAATGGCCTAGGATTAATGTGTTATGTGTAATGTGTCCTTGTAAGTGAATTGAAGTGGATGATCGGGTTGTGGACCCTGTGTTTTGTGACCGGAATGGTTGGGTCGTGGACCCCATGTTTTGTTAAACGGATTTGTATTTTGAAAAATGAATTTTGGGGCTGTGACCCTAAATGACTTTCGAGGAATTAAGAACTTTTCAATTTCAAATGTTTTCAAAACTCCCGAGATTTGGAAGTGTTTTCAAAGTGCTTACTTACTTCATTTCTACTTTCAAGACTTGAACTATTTTTTTACTAAATATACCTCGGGAAGTCTTTCGTTGTATTCTCGGAATGTGTTGTGTATGGCTCGTATTTGCACTTTATACTTGCACTAGCGAAACAGTGGAGTTTTGCTAACCCCCGAGTAATCGGGGGGTGGATATCTGTATTGTGTCCAGGTACATGCCGGTTGTCGGGAGCAAGACACAGGATCGGCACGAGGGATGATGAAAGACGAATGATACTAATCACACGAAGGCCAGTTTTGACTTCAGTTAGTCGGAGTCCATTGTTTTGTCTTTTCCGCTGTCTTATTGTTCGTCGTTGCAAGTATCTTACCCTTGCATGTGTTTGAGTCTGGATGAGTTTATGTATTTTGATTTGTAAGTCAGTGACGGAAGACCAAATCGGTCTATTGATTCGTTATTTTGATTCATCAGTATGTAATGTAATGTGTTGTGTTGATGTCTAGCCTGGTGGATCCTCACGGAGAGGGTCTGCGGCGTGTAATATTCCCGGTTTGATCTGGGGGTGTTACATTTATGGTATCAGAGCTTAGGTTGCGGAAACCTAGGGCCGATCGTGTATTGTTGGGTCTTGTCTTGTCAGATTGAGTCTGACTGATGTCGTGTCGCGATGCGTCGTTTGGAATGTCGGCCGTGATTAGTATCAGGATGCAGCCATCATCTTCGTGCGATCTGTGGATGTAAGTCTCCCTACTACAGGTTGTACCACGAGCTATACGAGCCTGTGTGATTTTGTGTTATGTAGTTAATATTTGAAGATGCATCGTGAGTAAGTGACATATATTTGTTGATTCCCGTCTTGCGCTAAAATGTAGAATGATATTGCTGAATGTATCCTTGTATAAATCATTTTTCTTACAAGAGTATAAACCTTGGAATTTTAAGTTTTGAATCCTTTCGAGTCACGTAAAATTTTTAAAATGCCCTCAAGGAGGAAAAAGTTGATTTTCGTATGTTGACCACAAGGTGAAAGTTACAAAACTCGAATTATTGATAATTCTTTTCCACTGTGTACTATAAGTTTTCAAAACTCGAGTTTTTAACTCAAATAAGGTCTTCAAAATATACTCAAGACGTGACTCTGGTTTGTAACTTTTCGGTTTCATGAATGTTGGTCAAAAGATGCGTATTGATGATGCTCTCGTTGTTGAGCAGTGGTGCCAGTTTTAAAATTAAAATAGTAACGTGAAAGTTGAGTCCATCGGTATGTATGTGTTGAGATAGTCCTCTTTATTGAGAAGTAAAATTTTTGTTCTTGATAGGATGATTTTCTTTTGATGGTTGCTTGCGAGATGTTATAATTATGTGAATCGATGACATTTAGACTCGTATGTTGCTGCTTATTTGTAACCTTCGAGTCTAGTATTACCTCATATATGTTTGCAATCATGTTGGTGATTAGAGCAGTTAGCACAGGCGTAATACGAGCCTAACGCGCGCTAACGTGGCGTGTTTAGCACACGTTAATCTTTGTTGTAACGCACGCTAATCAACCTGGGCAGAGGCTATGGAACCGCATTATAGCCGTCAGGTCTAACTTTTGCGGCCAATCACCTGTAGTTGTATTCTCTACGTGGTGTCTAGTGATAACAACTGTTGTGCGTGAATGCGTGTTAAGACTTTTCGTATTGCTAGGTGATATTTGATTGTGTTTGATGAATTGATAAATTATGTCTGCTGTGTGTGTTCAAAAACACTTTCCTGGAAACTTCACAAAGTTTTGACGGTTCAATTAATCGGCGGCTCCGTGTATACTTTGAAAATTATTTGGAATTGGCAAGCCGGCCTTGGATTCTCAAATAAAACCTCGATGGTATTTGAAAGAGTTGTTTTAAAGTACATGTAGACATTTTGTAAAATATTACCATCGTTGATGTTTGTGAAGTGTTGGGAGAATTTCCGAAAATGATTTTTAACGTATTGTTGTATTTTCAAATAATTCGAGTGAATGATTTTCAAAAATCTTTCACACCATAAAAATATTTTATTTCAAAAACCAATGCGATTTTTATTTTCAAAAGATTTCCTTTAAAAGGATACCTCGTGGATTTTCTTTTCGAGTTGTTATTGGTTACCTTTATGTGATATGTCGTGCTGAGTTGGTATTTTAGTATAATATTTTGCGAAGTTGTGCAATCGTATTGAGTGGGAATCCGCTTAGTATGCCATGGGCAGAGGACGCAGTCGTGACCACGATACTAATGGCCATGAAGATCGGATGTGGACCAAGAGGATATGGTCGGGAAGGTTGCTATTCCAGCACTTCGTTCTCGTTGTTTAGGTTTCGGGACGAAACCTCTTTTAAAGGTGATATGATGTAATAACCGCATCTTTCTTTCTTTCTCTTCTGTTTCGTCCAACCGTATCGACTCGACTGTGTTCGTTGACGCTTCTGACCTGGTGTTGTTTCTCACCTTTGTCACTCGAGCGAGTTCTGATATTGTGCCAAATTGATCTATATATATCGTTGTGACCTTTCCAAGTTCGGAAAATTAGTCTCGTTTTCGATCTTCCAACCCTTGGGCAGTGGAATTCCGTATTTGTTCAGCGATTGGCTCGCGTTTTGACTGGTGTACCGTTGGGTTGGTCAATCATATTGATTTTCGTCCGTTGTGTTTTGTGATTGTTCGGATAATTGACTTAATTATATTATCCATTTGATGACGCTTGTCACTTGTTGGTTTTGTTATATCCCTAACGGCGACATCGTGTTGGTCGTCGTGGAGCGTGTTTTCACGCCGTATATTCCTTTGCGTTGCTTGTAACGTTTCGCCGATGGGCGTAAGTTACGCGTTTCCTTGCGTATCTCGTTGAGTTTTCCTGGCGGGATATTGCTTCTCCCTACTTGTTTTAAGTTTCGGGACGAAACTTCTTTTAAGGAGGGTAGAATGTAATATCCGCAATTTCCGATTTTTCGGTAAATTTCTTTTTCACCGGATTCCGCTTTTGACGACTCGCACATGACCGCTTTCGTCATTTCGAGAATGATTAATTCGACTTTTTGTCATCCGTAATACCGGTTGTAATTCATTCGTTTTCATTCGGTAATTATCATCAGTAATTGTCACTCGGTGTATTTTCACTCAATTATAATCAATCATCAATCATGTACATTCACCTTGTTCACCGTTCGGAAAAACTTCGAGTTGTGTATAATTATTGTTCAATGTTTCAACTTTCCTCTTATGAGTTCGACTTTCTTAGATCACCATTAATTTTTGGTAACTCCAAAAATTCTAAATCTTCGCAATATTATAGAGCATCGAATTAGCTTTCCAATGGTTCAAACGGTGAGTCAATCGAGTCGGACGAGAGAGTTATGGTCGCTTTAGCTCACCCGCTCGTTATTGGCCGATCATGCCGGCCGAACTTCGGCCGTGTCGTCCGACACGGCCCGTGCCGCACTCGTCCGGAAAGCTGCCCGAAGTCTCGCCTCGGGACCCGGCCGTGTCGCAGCGCGGCCGAGTCGAACTCTTCCGGATAAGCCGAACTAACTGCCTAGAGGCCCGACCGTGTTCCAGGACACGGTCGAGTCAATGCCGAGCGCCGCGGACAGGTCACTATCGGTAGGTCCCTCCGCGCCGCGACCGTGTCTAGCAGGACACGGTCGAGTCCCTGCCGGCCAACTGCGCGCCACGACCGTGTCAGGCGGACACGGTCGAGTCTGTCAGCCTATTTTAGGTCTGGCAGCGTATTTTTTCACCCAGTTTCTCATTCCTTTTCTTCTCGTTCGCGGCTGTGGGTGTATACATCATGGAGACATGATGTTGTTCTTTCAATCCATGAAGTTTTGAGGCTCATATCATCAATCGTCCGTCCTATAACATCCTCCGATCTACCGAATCAGGTCAGATTTCCTAGAAATCTAGTTTTGGGGAATTTGGGTATTTTGGTTGTTTTCGTCCGATTAATCCGATTTAACTTAAGATTATGATGGATTGATGAATTTTTAGATGTATTATATCATTTCCTTTATTATTCCATGGTTGGATCGTATCGATTCGTTGTTTGGGTCGAGTTCTTGACCGACGCCTTGAAGGTGTCCGGTAGAATGTCATAGAGGGGTTTTCGGGCGTTCTACGATTATTCTTCATCGTATGATCGTTGAATTATTGATTATATGTTGTTAGGGTCGAATTCTTGTGAAGAAATCGAGTCGGAACCCGTCCGTTCGTCATTTTCTTCAAGCTTCTCGATCGTGGGTGTATTCTTTTCCTTCGCCGGGGAATCGTAGGCGTTCGAGGTGTCCCGACTGAGCCGTGATTGTATGAGTGTCCGGTATCGATTATCGAGGCAAGTATCTTGTCCATACAATATGTGTTTTGTGGATATTACGGTTGTTAATCGTCGATATGTGCTAAATAAATATTAATAACCATTTTTCAAAAGTATCGGTATATTTACCAACATGGTTTTCTTAAAGACGACTCGTGTGTTCCGAGAATTAATATGCTTAATTGAATACGTGTATTAATGTTGAGTATAATATCGTAATACTTTCGTGTGATGCCATTGTGTGTGATTACGTTGTCGGTAAGTTTTGAAGTTTAGTCCTTTGTTAAAGCGGTACGTGGAGACATGTGGTTATCGATGAATTATGTAAATTTATGTGATATTGGTTGTGCCGTTCGGTCTTTGTTGGAATAATGTGCTTTCTTGTTGATAGTATTAGTTCTGGGTTATGAGTATATGTTGGATGAACTGGCCATTCTAGTAAGGTACCTCGACTATATATACTGTGATTGACCTTCGAGGCTTGTGGTTTGCAACTGTGATTTTGAAACGTGTGTGTGTTGTTCCTTCCACCCGGAGTGTCCGACGGGATGTCTGGGGGTCGATACTAAGGGGTACGGCCACGGAAGTGGACTTGGGTGCGTGTGTGGATGAACTTCCACCCGGAGTGTCCGACGGGATGTCTGGGGGTCGATACTAAGGGGTACGGCCACGGAAGTGGACTTGGGTGCGTGTGTGGATGAACTTCCACCCGGAGTGTCCGACGGGATGTCCGGGGTCGATACTAAGGGGTACGGCCGCGAAGTGGTTTCCCACCCGAGTGTCCGACGGATGTCCGGGGTCGATACTAAGGGGTACGGCCGCGGGTTACCAGTTGTGGTTTTTCATCTTGAGGATGACGATGTTTTCGTTAATTGTGATATTGTCCGGAGTATCACAATGCTTTGTGCTCGGGGTTGAGAGACATTGTATATCGAGTCTTGGTGCTTGGCTAGAATGGCCTAGGATTAATGTGTTATGTGTAATGTGTCCTTGTAAGTGAATTGAAGTGGATGATCGGGTTGTGGACTCTGTGTTTTGTGACCGGAATGGTTGGGTCGTGGACCCCATGTTTTGTTAAACGGATTTGTATTTTGAAAAATGAATTTTGGGGCTGTGACCCTAAATGACTTTCGAGGAATTAAGAACTTTTCAATTTCAAATGTTTTCAAAACTCCCGAGATTTGGAAGTGTTTTCAAAGTGCTTACTTACTTCGTTTCTACTTTCAAGACTTGAACTATTTTTTTACTAAATATACCTCGGGAAGTCTTTCGTTGTATTCTCGGAATGTGTTGTGTATGGCTCGTATTTGCACTTTATACTTGCACTAGCGAAACAGTTGAGTTTTGCTAACCCCCGAGTAATCGGGGGGTGGATATCTGTATTGTGTCCAGGTACATGCCGGTTGTCGGGAGCAAGACACAGGATCGGCACGAGGGATGATGAAAGACGAATGATACTAATCACACGAAGGCCAGTTTTGACTTCAGTTAGTCGGAGTCCATTGTTTTGTCTTTTCCGCTGTCTTATTGTTCGTCGTTGCAAGTATCTTACCCTTGCATGTGTTTGAGTCTGGATGAGTTTATGTATTTTGATTTGTAAGTCAGTGACGGAAGACCAAATCGGTCTATTGATTCGTTATTTTGATTCATCAGTATGTAATGTAATGTGTTGTGTTGATGTCTAGCCTGGTGGATCCTCACGGAGAGGGTCTGCGGCGTGTAATATTCCCGGTTTGATCTGGGGGTGTTACATTTATGGTGTCAGAGCTTAGGTTGCGGAAACCTAGGCTGTCGGGTCCAGTCGTGTATTGTTGGGTCTTGTCTTGTCAGATTGAGTCTGACTGATGTCGTGTCGCGATGCGTCGTTTGGAATGTCGGCCGTGATTAGTATCGGGATGCACCATCATCTTCGTGCGATCTGTGGATGTAAGTCTCCCTACTACAAAGTTGTACCACGAGCTATACGAGCCTGTGTGATTTTGTGTTATGTAGTTAATATTTGAAGATGCATCGTGAGTAAGTGACATATATTTGTTGATTCCCGTCTTGCGCTAAAATGTAGAATGATATTGCTGAATGTATCCTTGTATAAATCATTTTTCTTACAAGAGTATAAACCTTGGAATTTTAAGTTTTCGAATGCTTTCGGGAGTCACGTAAAATTTTTAAAATGCCCCCAAGGGAGGAAAAAGTTGATTTTCGTATGTTGACCACAAGGTCAAAGTTCTGAAAACTCGAATTATTGATAATTCTTTTCCAATGTGTACTATAAGTTTTCAAAACTCGAGTTTTTAACTCAAATAAGGTCTTCAAAATATACTCAAGACGTGACTCTCGTTTGTAACTTTTCGGTTTCATGAATGTTGGTCAAAAGATGCGTATTGATGATGCTCTCGTTGTTGAGCAAAGGTGCCGCTTTAAAATTAAAATAGTAACGTGAAAGTTGAGTCCATCGGTATGTATGTGTTGAGATAGTCCTCTTTATTGAGAAGTAAAATTTTTGTTCTTGATAGGATGATTTTCTTTTGATGGTTGCTTGCGAGATGTTATAATTATGTGAATCGATGACATTTAGACTCGTATGTTGCTGCTTATTTGTAACCTTCGAGTCTAGTATTACCTCATATATGTTTGCAATCATGTTGGTGATTAGAGCAGTTAGCACAGGCGTAATACGAGCCTAACGCGCGCTAACGTGGCGTGTTTAGCACACGTTAATCTTTGTTGTAACGCACGCTAATCAACCTGGGCAGAGGCTATGGAACCGCATTATAGCCGTCAAGTCTAACTTTTGCGGCCAATCACCTGTAGTTGTATTCTCTACGTGGTGTCTAGTGATAACAACTGTTGTGCGTGAATGCGTGCTAAGACTTTTCGTATTGCTAGGTGATATTTGATTGTGTTTGATGAATTGATAAATTATGTCTGCTGTGTGTGTTCAAAAACACTTTCCTGGAAACTTCACAAAGTTTTGACGGTTCAATTAATCGGCGGCTCCGTGTATACTTTGAAAATTATTTGGAATTGGCAAGCCGGCCTTGGATTCTCAAATAAAACCTCGATGGTATTTGAAAGAGTTGTTTTAAAGTACATGTAGACATTTTGTAAAATATTACCATCGTTGATGTTTGTGAAGTGTTGGGAGAATTTCCGAAAATGATTTTTAACGTATTGTTGTATTTTCAAATAATTCGAGTGAATGATTTTCAAAAATCTTTCACACCATAAAAATATTTTATTTCAAAAACCAATGCGATTTTTATTTTCAAAAGATTTCCTTTAAAAGGATACCTCGTGGATTTTCTTTTCGAGTTGTTATTGGTTACCTTTATGTGATATGTCGTGCTGAGTTGGTATTTTAGTATAATATTTTGCGAAGTTGTGCAATCGTATTGAGTGGGAATCCGCTTAGTATGCCATGGGCAGAGGACGCAGTCGTGACCACGATACTAATGGCCATGAAGATCGGATGTGGACCAAGAGGATATGGTCGGGAAGGTTGCTATTCCAGCACTTCGTTCTCGTTGTTTAGGTTTCGAGACGAAACCTCTTTTAAAGGTGATATGATGTAATAACCGCATCTTTCTTTCTTTCTCTTCTGTTTCGTCCAACCGTATCGACTCGACTGTGTTCGTTGACGCTTCTGACCTGGTGTTGTTTCTCACCTTTGTCACTCGAGCGAGTTCTGATATTGTCCCAAATTGATCTATATATATCGTTGTGACCTTTCCAAGTTCGGAAAATTAGTCTCGTTTTCGATCTTCCAACCCTTGGGCAGTGGAATTCCGTATTTGTTCAGCGATTGGCTCGCGTTTTGACTGGTGTACCGTTGGGTTGGTCAATCATATTGATTTTCGTCCGTTGTGTTTTGTGATTGTTCGGATAATTGACTTAATTGTATTATCCATTTGATGACGCTTGTCACTTGTTGGTTTTGTTATATCCCTAACGGCGACATCGTGTTGGTCGTCGTGGAGCGTGTTTTCACGCCGTATATTCCTTTGCTTTGCTTGTAACGTTTCGCCGATGGGCGTAAGTTACGCGTTTCCTTGCGTATCTCGTTGAGTTTTCCTGGCGGGATATTGCTTCTCCCTACTTGTTTTAAGTTTCGGGACGAAACTTCTTTTAAGGAGGGTAGAATGTAATATCCGCAATTTCCGATTTTTCGGTAAATTTCTTTTTCAATGAGTCCGTTTTGACGACTCGCACATGACCGCTTCGCCATTTCGAGAATGATTAATTTCGACTTTTTGTCATCCGTGTAATACCGGTTGTAATTCATTCGTTTTCATTCAGTAATTATCAGTATGTAATTGTCACTCAGTGTATTTTCACTCAATTATAATCATTCATCAATCATGTTCATTCACCGTGTTCACCGTTCGGAAAAACTTCGAGTTGTGTATCATTATTGTTCATTGTTTCAACTTTCCTCTTATGAGTTCGACTTTGTTAGATCACCATTAATTTTTGGTAACTCCAAAAATTCTAAATCTTCGCAATATTATAGAGCATCGAATTAGCTTTCCAATGGTTCAAACGATGGGTCAATCGGAGTCCGGACGAGAGAGTTATGGTCGTTTTAGCTCACCCGCTCGTTATTGGCCGATCACTGCCGGCCGAACTCGGCCGTGTCGTCCGACACGGCCCGTGCCGCACTCGTCCGAAATCGCCGGTCTCGCCTCAGACCCGACCGTGTCGCTCGGCACGGCCGAGTCGAACTCTTCCGATAAGCCGAACTAATCGCCCAAAGGCCCGACCGTGTTCCAGACACGGCCGAGTCAATGCCGAGCGCCGCGGACAGTCACTATCGGTAGGTCCCTCCGCGCCGCGACCGTGTCTAGCAGACACGGTCGAGTCCTCGCTGCCAATCACGCGCCACGACCGTGTCGAGCGGACACGGCCGAGTCTGTCGGCTATTTAAGGCCTTGCACGTATTTTTTCACCCAGCTTCTCATTCCTTTTCTTCCGTTCGCGGTCAGGTGTATACATCATGGAGACATGATGTTGTTCTTTCAATCCATGAAGTTTTGAGGCTCATATCATCAATCGTCCGTCCTATAACATCCTCCGATCTACCGACCGTCGATTTCCTAGAAATCTAGTTTTGGGGAATTTGGGTATTTTGGTTGTTTTCGTCCGATTAATCCGATTTAACTTAAGATTATGATGGATTGATGAATATTTAGATGTATTATATCATTTCCTTTATTATTCCATGGTTGTATCGTATCGATTCGTTGTTTGGGTCGAGTTCTTGACCGACGCCTTGAAGGTGTCCTAGAATGTCATAGAGGGGTTTTCGGGCGTTCTACGATTATTCTTCATCGTATGATCGTTGAATTATTGATTATATGTTGTTAGGGTCGAATTCTTGTGAAGAAATCGAGTCGGAACCCGTCCGTTCGTCATTTTCTTCAAGCTTCTCGATCGTGGGTGTATTCTTTTCCTTCACGGGAATCGTAGGCGTTCGAGGTGTCCCGACTGAGCCGTGATTGTATGAGTGTCCGGTATCGATTATCGAGGCAAGTATCTTGTCCATACATTATGTGTTTTGTGGATATTACGGTTGTTAATCGTCGATATGTGCTAAATAAATATTAATAACCATTTTTCAAAAGTATCGGTATATTTACCAACATGGTTTTCTTAAAGACGACTCGTGTGTTCCGAGAATTAATATGCTTAATTGAATGCGTGTATTAATGTTGAGTATAAGATCGTAATACTTTCGTGTGATGCCATTGTGTGTGATTACGTTGTCGGTAAGTTTTGAAGTTTAGTCCTTTGTTAAAGCGGTACGTGGAGACATGTGGTTATCGATGAATTATGTAAATTTATGTGATATTGGTTGTGCCGTTCGGTGCTGTTGGAATAGTGTGCTTTCTTGTTGATAGTATTAGTTCTGGGTTATGAGTATATGTTAGATGAACTGGCCATTCTAGTAAGGTACCTCGACTATATATACCGTGATTGACCTTCGAGGCTTGTGGTTTGCAACTGTGATTTTGAAACGTGTGTGTGTTGTTCCTTCCACCCGGAGTGTCCGACGGGATGTCTGGGGGTCGATACTAAGGGGTACGGCCACGGAAGTGGACTTGGGTGCGTGTGTGGATGAACTTCCACCCGGAGTGTCCGACGGGATGTCTGGGGGTCGATACTAAGGGGTACGGCCACGGAAGTGGACTTGGGTGCGTGTGTGGATGAACTTCCACCCGGAGTGTCCGACGGGATGTCTGGGGGTCGATACTAAGGGGTACGTCCGCGGAAGTGGTTTCCCACCCAGAGTGTCCGACGGGATGTCTGGGGGTCGATACTAAGGGGTACGGCCGCGGGTTACCAGTTGTGGTTTTTCATCTTGAGGATGACGATGTTTTCGTTAATTGTGATATTGTCCGGAGTATCACAATGCTTTGTGCTCGGGGTTGAGAGACATTGTATATCGAGTCTTGGTGCTTGGCTAGAATGGCCTAGGATTAATGTGTTATGTGTAATGTATCCTTGTAAGTGAATTGAAGTGGATGATCGGGTTGTGGACCCTGTGTTTTGTGACCGGAATGGTTGGGTCGTGGACCCCGTGTTTTGTTAAACGGATTTGTATTTTGAAAAATGAATTTTGGGGCTGTGACCCTAAATGACTTTCGAGGAATTAAGAACTTTTCAATTTCAAATGTTTTCAAAACTCCCGAGATTTGGAAGTGTTTTCAAAGTGCTTACTTACTTCGTTTCTACTTTCAAGACTTGAACTATTTTTTTACTAAATATACCTCGGGAAGTCTTTCGTTGTATTCTCGGAATGTGTTGTGTATGGCTCGTATTTGCACTTTATACTTGCACTAGCGAAACAGTGGAGTTTTGCTAACCCCCGAGTAATCGGGGGGTGGATATCTCAGATTGTGTCCGTGCACATGCCGGTTGTCGGGAGCAAGACACAGGATCGGCACGAGGATGATGAAAGACGAATGATACTAATCACACGAAGGCCGCTTTGACTTCAGATTAGTCGAGTCCATTGTTTTGTCTTTTCCATTGCCTTATTGTTCGTTGCAAGTATCTTACCCTTGCATGTGTTTGAGTCTGGATGAGTTTATGTATTTTGATTTGTAAGTCAGTGACGGAAGACCAAATCGGTCTATTGATTCGTTATTTTGATTCATCAGTATGTAATGTAATGTGTTGTGTTGATGTCTAGCCTGGTGGATCCTCACGGAGAGGGTCTGCGGCGTGTAATATTCCCGGTTTGATCTGGGGGTGTTACACATGGAAATGCGAGACAGGAGGATTCAGCATCTACCTCTGAATTAACGGCTAGTCGAACCGATTCCCATTCTGGAGGGCAATAGGGATCAGCGAATGATAATGCAAATCCTAACATGCCGGGGGTTCTCCAACAGGTGGTCGCTCAGATGACCCAATTCGCTCAAGTAGTTGACCGCATGCAGACAGCGATGGGCCAACGAGGATAATCGGGGAGACAAGTGGCTTGCGGAGGTGGTCAAATTGCACCCACCAAAATTTGACGGTTCTACAGAGATGACTACTTGGGATCACTGGCGGAAGGAATTGGAGAAGATATTTGCGGGGATCAACTGTCCCGATGACCGAAAAGTTCCTATCGCCCAGTATTTTCTGACCGGGGAAGCTTTCGACTGGTGGGAGGCTGTTCGACCTGAGGATCATAATGCTGACTGGACATAATTCAAATTAATGATGGAAGCACAGTATTGTCCTCGTCCAGTTAGAGAGGCTAGAGTCCGAGAGTTTTTCTCCCTGCAAAGTTCGGAGGCATCTCTAACATACATAATCAAGACTTTTAATCACCAGCTGACTTGTGTGCGACACTTGTTCAGGACGGAGGCGGAGAAGATTTTCCATTTCGATATGCGGATGAAGCCGGAGATTCAGCAGTATATGTCTGGATTTGAGTGTACTACCTTGCGACAATATCAGGACAAAGCGGTGGCCTACGACGTGAAAGAGGCGACGGTGGAGAAATCGATGGAGGCAAAGAAGCAGAAAGTGTCCGACAACTTCTCGGAGAACAAGAGTAGTGGGATCCACAAGGGCCAGTCTTCATTTTATTCGCCTAGAAAACCTCCGCATCCTTCACGAGGTGGAAAGAAGTTCCGGGCAGCATCAACAGTTTCAGACGCAGCGAAGAAGTGTTATAACTGTGGCAAAACAGGGCATGTTCGACGTGATTGTTACTTACCTGCTGTGACCTGCTTCGAGTGTGGACAAGAAGGGCATCGTGCGACGATTTGTGGAAATGCGACTAGATCTATTAGTACTCGCACTCCTGCACCGTTTTCGAAAGATACGAGTGTGAACCAGAAGCAACAAAATGGTTTCCCGCAGCAGAATGTTGGGAAAAGAGAGGTGTCTAGTGCTGGGTCCGTTCCTCCGCACCTTTACGAGATGAGGAGGTCAGACGATCAGAACACTGCTGTTGCATCAGGTACGATTCAGATCCTTTTGCAACCAGTTAGTGTCTTATTCGATTCAGGAGCTACGCATTCTTTCATATCTTTGAACTGTGTTAATCGTTTGAAAATCTCGTGTTTACATGATTATGAGCCTTATGTTGTGGGATTACCGAGCAGAGAGAGAATTGTGGGAACCCTAGAAACTAGAGATTTTCCAGTATCTATAGGAGGGATAGATTGGCCATCAAATCTTATTGTGGTCGACATCCATGGTGACGATTTAATTCTCGGAGACGATTGGCTCAACTGCTATGGGGCTATTTTGAATTACCGAAGGAGAGTTATTTCTATCATTGATGATGACGGAACTGAACGTTTATTCAAAGGATGGAGACCGGGAAGCTCGGGAAAATTGATCAAAGCTATGAAAGCAGTGAAATTACTGAAGCAGGGTTGTCATGGATTTTGGTGCTATGCCATGAAGAAAGAAGAAGGAGTAGAGCTCTCATCTATTCTAGTTGTGAACGAATTCTCAGATGTTTTCCCTGACGAACTACCTGGGTTACCTCCGCGGAGAGAAGTAGAATTTAATATCGAATTAGAACCTGGATCCGCTCCTATTTCTAGAGCACCATATCGTATGGCACCAACCGAGATGTATGAACTAAAGAAGCAGCTGGAGGAATTATTGCAGAAGGGTTACATTTAACCTAGCGTTTCTCCTTGGGGAGCACCCGTTCTCTTTGTCCGGAAGAAAGATGGATCCCTCCAATTATGTATTGATTACAGTGAGCTATACAAGGTGACGATCAAGAACAAGTATCCTATACCGCGGATCGACGACTTGTTTGGACAACTGCAGGGGGCCAGAATATTCTCGAAGATTGACTTGCGATCAGGATACCATCAGTTTAGAATTAAGGAATCGGATATACCGAAATCTGCTTTCAGATACCGGTACGGGCATTATGAATTCGTGGCGATGCCATTCGGACTTACCAATGCTCCTGCAGTATTCATGCAATTGATGAATCGAGTATTCTTAGAGTACTTGGATAAATTTGTGGTCGTTTTCATCGATGACATCTTGATCTATTCAAAAGACACAGAGGAGCATGCAGAGCATTTGCGTATCGTTTTGAGCACTTTGAGGAATGAACAGCTTTATGCGAAACTTTCTAAATGCGAGTTCTGGCTTAAGAAAGTAACCTTCCTTGGGCATGTGATATCAGCTGACGGAGTTCAGGTAGACCCGAAGAAAGTCGAAGCAATCTTGGAATGGGAATATCCTAGTAACGTGAAAGAAGTCCGAAGTTTCTTAGGACTTGTTGGATATTATTGCCGTTTTGTTGAAGGATTTTCCAAAATTGCTCGTCCGCTTACTCAGCTGTTGCAGAAGACTCAGAAATTCCTGTGGAATGAGAAGTGCCAGGCTAGTTTTGATGAACTTAAGAGAAGATTGACGACAGAACCTATACTAGCGTTACCAGATGGAACCGATGGATTCATAGTATACAGCGATGCTTCAAATCAGGGTTTAGGTTGTGTATTGATGCAAAAGGATAGGGTGATTGCCTATGCCTCTCGACAGTTGAAACCATACGAAGTTAATTACCCGACTCATGATTTAGAGTTAGCAGCTGTAGTCTTTGCCTTAAAAATTTGGCGACATTATTTGTACGACACTCATTGTCAGATATTCACAGACCATAAGAGCCTTAAGCATATTTTCAGTCAAAAGGAATTAAATATGAGGCAGAGAAGGTGGCTGGAATTAATCAAGGATTACGACCTGGAGATTCTTTATCATCCAGGCAAAGCAAATGTGGTAGCTGATGCACTGAGCCGCAAACCTGTTTCTCTTCGAGTGTTGGAAGCGCTTATGTCCCAAACCAGCATTCAACGAGAACTGATCCGCGAAGGGATTGAAGTATGGTCACAAGGAGTCCAAGGGCAACTATACGTGATGGAACTAACTTCATCATTAGTCGAGGAAATCAAATCTAAGCAGTTGAATGATTCTCTGATTCTTCCGTTAGGTGACGAAGTAAAGAAAGGGAAGGCCCCAGGATTTGTGATACAAGATGATGGAGTTCTGAGATTTCAGAATCGATTGTGCGTTCCCGATGATGATGTTTTGAGGTAGACAATTCTGAAAGAAGCTCACAACGCGCCCTATTCTATTCACCCGGGCACCAGTAAGATGTATAAGGATCTAAAACAAAATTTCTGGTGGGGAAATATGAGAAAGGACGTAGCTGAATATGTTTCGAAATGTTTAACCTGTCAGCAGGTTAAGATTGAACATCAGCGGCCTGCCGGGATGTTAAAGCCACTTCTGATCCCTGAGTGGAAGTGGGAGTATATATCGATGGACTTCATCACCAATATGCCAAGGACCAAGATGAGAATGAATATGATTTGGGTTGTAGTTGATCGACTAACCAAGTCGGCTCATTTCCTAGGAATTAAAGACACTTGGGGACCCAAGAAATTAGCACGAGTGTTTATTGCGGAAATAGTTCGATTGCATGATACACCGAAGACCATTATTTCGGATCGAGATGGTCGCTTCGTGTCGCATTTTTGGAAGGCAGTTCATAAGGCCCTGGAAACCGAGCTAAACTTCAGCACGACCTATCATCCTCAGACGGACGGTCAGTCCGAAAGGACTATACAGACAGTAGAAGATATGCTAAGAGCTTGCGCTTTAAATTGGTCAACCGATTGGGAGGTTCATTTGCCGTTGATTGAATTCACCTACAACAATAGTTAGCATGCTTCCATTAAGATGGCACCGTTTGAAGCGTTGTATGGGAGAAGATGTAGATCGCTCCTGTGTTGGGATGATTCTTCTGATTTGATTGGGACGGAACCAGAATTGATAGTTCAGACTCAAGAGAAGGTAGCTCTGATTCGTGAAAGGCTGTTGACTGCCCAGAGTCGACAGAAGTCGTATGCTGATATGTGCCGTCGCCCGTTGGAGTTTGAGATTGGGGATCACGTGCTGTTGAAGGTTTCCCCTACCCGGGGAATTTTCCGATTTGGGAGGAAAGGAAAGCTGAGTCCGAGATATATCGGGCCATTCAAGATCCTTGAAAGAGTTGGAGTATATGCTCCGGAGAACAGTGAGTGTTCTTCCAAACGGTCGGAATGAAAATGAAGGTAGATGCCCTCCTTCTAGCGCCAATTGTTGTTACCCAAAATATATTATATTGCTGGAATGGATGAGTAACAAACAAAATACGAGAGCACGTCCGTGGGAATGTAAATAACACAAGATTTGCCGGTTTTGTTAGGCCCAGCCTTGAATGCTCTCGTGAGATATTATTAATATGAATACGTTGGAGTACAAATATTGATGTAAGAGTACAATTACAATGAGTGTAAAGACCCTAGTTGTTAGCTCTTGAGTGCTGCTCTGTGAGTTCTTGAACTGTAGGGAGTTCTCGTTTCTGCCGACCGTCTTTTGGTTAAGAGGTTCTGAGAGGGAAATCCTAGACACAGTCAAGATAAAAGCTGAGAGGTTTCCAAGTGCAGGAAGCCTTCTATTTATAGGAGAGGAGGTAGCTGGGATGTCTTGATCCCGAGCGGGCGATCGTCTCAGCACGTGGGTCGGTTCCCTTAAAGTCCGCGGCTTCTACTGACAGCCAGCTGTGCAAACCAGTGAGAAGACGCCATGTGCCTTACGTCGCTGTCTTGGGAGGTCCACTTTGGACCTTTCGGCGGATCTGTCGGTAGGTGAGGTTTGTCCTTGTCGTTGACAACTGTTGATGGGCTGGAGTCAAAGGCCTTTTCCTACGGCGCCTTTTCCGGATCTGCACGTGGGTTTTTACTCCGAGATATGGTCTTGGTAGATACGATGGATGTTGTTTTTGCACGTGGCATGAGGCGGTCGTCCTTGGCCGGGCACCAGAGTCGATCGCTATGTGCCAAGAGACGATTGCCCTGGATGTCGATCGCTCGACACTTGGACTTGATCTGGGATCTTCGTTTGGTAGGTGTGCCGTGGCTCATTTTGCTGGGCGGGTTTTCCACCATGCGTTGGTCCGACGGGATCATCATGGGGATCTATACTGAGGGCACTGGATCGTTGGATTACCCTATATTGTGTTGATGAAATCGTGAGGATTCGCATCGCTGGATTCCGATGACGGAAGTCCATTTGTATGTTTTGATGCATGTTGATTTATGTATTATGATACTTGTACTAGCATCGTTTGCTAATCCCTTCGGGGTGGACATTTATTTTGATGTTCAGGTAGCCAAGGAGCGGGGAAGCAACCACAGTACCGACATGACGATGAAGTGGCTTAGTGATGTGGATCATGTTGTCTTGTTTTTTGGTTATTTTTTTCAGTACTCGAGTACGCGTATGTTGTTGATGATTTTGGGAATATTTTGTAATAATGGACTCATTCGAATTGTTGAACTGGTTTGAATTATAACCTTAACGGTACTTTGATATTATTATTCTTTTCCGTATTTCTCAAATTAGCCTTGTAAATTCTTACATAAAGGATTTACGGCGGTGTAATTATTCCGAATATATCGTGGTGTTACACTACCAGGATGGTAGCAAAAATCGAACATCTCAAAAATGCCTATAAGGCTAAAAAGACTCAGTAGACGGATTTGGTCGTTCAATAAATGCATGCAACTCCATCTCAATACATTCCCACGCAGGGGTCGAAACACACTCCCGTAACAACGAGGAAAGAATACTGCAGCGGAAAATAAAGTACAACTGAACCAATACAACAACGTACGGGTCCTCATGTGATTAGTGTCGATCATCTTTCATCATCCTTCATGCCAACCCTGTGTTATGCTCCCCAAAACCTGAATGCAAAACAGACACCCACCCCCCGATTACTCGGGGTTAGCAAAATTCCACTATTTTGCTAGTGCAAGTACATAATATACAAGATATACGAACAATATCAACACAAAATTTAACAGACTTGAAGCCTTAACACAAACCACGCATTCCCATAGTCAACACAGAAGAGCACTCGCTTACAACAAGTGAAAGATAATCACATAGCCATATTCTCTTTACGCATCATAACACCAAGGAGACTTTAAACACGCCCAATGAGTCAAAAGTTCTAGTTTAAAAAAAACATTTTTAACGGAGAAAGTTTTGATAAGATAGTGTGAAAACGTTATTATATACTCGAGCTGTCTTGGGGTTTTGAAAAATCGAAAGGAATACTTTTATAAAAATAACTTCAAGAGTTCTCGGGTTCTTGACCAGGCATGTGGAAAACAATTTACAAGAAAACCATTTCAACGTTATTCGGGGTCCTCGACCCTATTTATAGAATACTATCACAAACGAATCATTACAACATCTCACGGGATCCTCGACCCAATACACAGAATATCATCATAAGATCAAAGATCTCAACATCTCATGGGGTCCTCGACCCAATACACAGAATATCATCGCATTACAATCGAAGACACAGCCTCTCGCTCGACAAATCCTGCTCAAGACCCCTGATTCTACTCTGTTGCCAGGCGCCTCCATTGCATCACCTGTGCACTGGCGTTCACTCCACTATGTTGGCCGCCCCTTCTAAATGTCACCGCACCGGCGTTCACTCCCGCAAGAGCTGCCCCTTGAACACGCATCAGGTTAAACATCGGCGTTCACCAACCATATAGAGTCGCACATTGCAGCGTACACCAGGCCGGAGTACACGCTCGCCCTCAGAGGCTCCCGGATATGACGTCTCTCACAACAAGTATTCAGATTGATACAAATATCAAGCACACAGTCAATCATTGCAACAATTATCAAATCAGTACACCAATTCGCACAATTTATCCATCAGTCAACAACCACACAAATAAACAACAACACGCACGTTATCAATCAAGACTCAACACAACAAGCCTTCGGCAAAACCAACCAATGCTACACATATATCCTTATACTGTAACTCAACCGAATACATAAACCTTACTATAATATCTCTATAAATATGGTTCGTACTTTAATCCAAGTTGAGTATGTCAACTAGTATCAGTATTAATCACCCGACATTCACCGACATATGTATATATATATATCTATACACATATACCCATACATATATATATATATATACGTATAGCCATATACATACATGTATTTAACATATAAACATAATGTATATATGTATATTCGAAAAATGATTCACACACTTCGGAAACAATGATTTTACGTAGTTATAATTCGTATATCAAGGTACTTGCCTCAAATCCAAAGCACGCGAAGCAACGGGAAAGCTCGACTGGAAACCCTCGAATCTTCCAACTAGGTCGAAAACACAAGAACAACATAATCACTATAAGGTCGATCGCAAGGAAGATGCAAAACACACGAAATTCTTAACAAAGATTCGTAGAGACAAAGGATCGGACACTTGAGGCTCAATATTTCCCAAAGAACATCAAGAACATCATCCGAACCCGAATACAGTAAGAAATACGAATCAAATCATGGGGAGAGAATCAATACAACCGATTGATGATATACAACAACACGATTCATGAAGAACAATCCGAATATTGAAGATTCACGAAATATAAAGGAAGGGTTTATAAGATGATTACCTCGAATCGAAGACGAAGAACACGGATTGATGATGTTAGTCAACACTAAGAACTCAAGGAAGATGTAAACTTGGAGTTACAAAACTCCAAAATCGCCCCTAGGTCGCCCACAAATCGCCTCAGCCGCGGAGGAATGAATAAAGGGTAAGAAATGACGAACATGGTCAACCCTCGATATATAAATACCTGCGCATGCGTTACGTACGTTAACCAAGAAGGGTAACATACGTTACCTGTATTACGTACGTAAATGCATGAATGATTACATACGTAATCGATGGCCAGATCCTCATGTACAAAATAGCAGAGACCCTTACGCACGTTATGGCAAGGACTTAACGTACGTAAGGAGCACAGTTAACGTGCGCTATGATCAACACATAGCGTGCGTTATCGAAGGCCAGAACTCAATGTCTGAACTGTGAAGACCCCTCTTACGTACGTTATGAGAAGGGATTAGTGTACGTAAGGCACATGACACAGCGTGCGTTATGCTCATAGCGTAGTGTACGTAAGTCAGTCAGCAGTTCTAGAACTGCTAAGTTCAGCTCGTCGAGTACGAGCGCGACGAAACCGCGAAACGACGACAATAACACAAGACGAGGCCATGCATACGAAGATTGCAGAACGATGAACTCAAGCGTTAAAAGAAAATACGATTCCGACTACCCATAGGCTCGAAATTTGACAACGGAAATAATTACCCAAACTTTGGGAAATTATGAAAACGGCCCAAAACGTCTGAAATACACGATACATGATCGGAACACCAAGCCAAAGCTCGAAACATGAATAATAACATTAAATGAACTTACGAGAAACTCGAAACAATAGTTTCGGACGAGATTCGCAAGAATCGAACTCAAGTGCGGAAAAGCCGCTTAAGAACACGGAACTCAATAAAATCACACCGGAACGAACTCGAATGACAAAAAGTGCAGAATTAATCATTCTCGGAATGACGAAACGGTCATAACATAGTCACTAAGATGGAATTCCGCCAAAAAAAAATTACCGGAATTCGAAATTGCGGATATTACAAACACGACTCGTACTTGATTCAGTCACACGGTATTCACTCTTGGAGATTCGATGATGAATCTAAAGGTTGTGATAGTATACGTGGACCTTTGACTTGAGGGTTCAGTAAGAGATGTGCATGTGACATTTAGTTTGTCATTAGAGTAGTTAGACTCATTTGCTTAATCGCTGGGTCAACCTCGAAGTGCGGACTATACGGGCAGGTAGCAGTCTTTACTGTACACTAATAAAGGATTATATCTCCTGTTAGTGAGCAGGCGAATGTCCTATACGGTTAATGGCAAATAAGACCATAAGTCTTTGGCCAAAGCATTCTGATCTAGTCGTATTGGATACACTAGTAGTCAACCGGTCTTGATTTGCATTAACACATGTATAGTATCTAGTCAACAGTAAGATTTGATTTTACCGTGACCCGAAGACTTGACCGGGACATCTGATGAAGGGTCTATACGTATATGGTATTCACGTCATAATGATTCTGGAATGATCCCTTCATTCGTTCTCAGTCGGGATTTACAGTGCGGCCCACTAGGCTTGCTAGGTGCTGCCCGCACTCATTGGTTCCTCCTAATACCGGCTGAGAGTGTAATATCCGACAGTAATTCCTTATCTACTGTTGCATTATTCGGATAATTTGAGTATCGTTGTAATCATGTTACATTTAGTTAATCTTTATTGATGTCGGGATATATCAGAATAGACTTGATTATAACTTTCATTCGCATTATTGTTGATTTCTTGACGTTGTTTAGATTGTTACATTTTTGGGCTAGGTTTTCTGTGTTTAGCGTACGCTAAGGATTTAACTTAACATACGCTAATGCGTTGGCTTTATGTACGTAATGGTGTACTGGTTACGTACGTAATGCTGGGAATCTTATCCGATCTCAACTTTCGGCGTGGGGGGCCGGACATGATCAGGATATTTGGCCCTTTCGAGGCAGCCAAGTTGACGTACATTACGTACATAATGCTGAGGCTATAACGTACGTAATGAGGTTGGTATTTTGAGGCAGTAGCCTCTGGAGGCATATTACGTACGTAACATTTTAGGTGTAGTGTACGTAAAGGTATTAACGTACGTTATCTTCATGCGATAACGTATGTAACGAACTGTGCAATTTATAAAAAAACAGATTGTGTTTTTCATTTGCACGTCCCAATTCTGATTAATCTCTCCAACTATCTCCCCACTACCTGCCTAGACCGACTATACTCCCTTTCAACTTGTATTTGAGCCTTGCATCTTGGATTGGAGCTTGTTGATTGGAAGTTTAGAGGTGTTCTTGAAGCTTGGAGTGTGTTCTTGTAGTTTTGGTGGTTGTTTTTCGTTTCTGAAGGTATGTTGTGCGATTCTACTCTATATTTTCGTAGTTATGATGTTAGTGATATGGTATACGACACCTAGTGTTGAATTAATCAAGTAAAACATGTTTGTGGTAAGGCTTTTTAACACTTCTTGATGAATATGATAATTAGAGGGTTGGAATAAAGATGTTCTCGAAGTTATAATGATAATGATCACGTTTATAAAATCATACTCCTCTTGTTGGATGTGTTAACATCAGTGGATCAATAATAATCATTTAGCTTCATTGTAGTTACGTTTAATCGATGGAATTGTTGACATAAAATGTATTAGAACACCATGTTAAGAACTTGATGAATGTTAGAGATTAGAATGATGTTCTTGAACCTAAAAACTATAACTTCATTTCTGTTTTGGCTTAGAAAAGTCTTTGAAAGATGATAAAAGAAATTGATGAATACAACAACAACTCTTATATATTCACGATAATCGGTTGTGTTGATACCTTAGGTATGTGTAGATCACCATATTAATAAGTTGATAATGTTCTTAGGAAGATATTATTGATTATTGATGATAATGTTAGTTCTCAATGATCCTTGTGTAATAAAGGACATAGATGTTCAAGAACTTGGTTAATCCGATTGTTAATGCTGAATCGAAGGTCTTTAATGAATAAGCTTGTTCATAGTAATAACAAGAGTATTCAAGAGGATATTCTAGTATGGTAATCTGATTGTTAAAGCCGAATTAGGGGTATTGAATTTCACCAATAGTTGATAGAATGTTCATTGAAATAGAATTAATTGAACGAGTAGGTTTCGGGTGTCGTTTCCTATGAATTGATATCAATATTGTGTGAATGTATTATTGAATGAATTACGTTTCATTCAAGGTTGCTTGTTCGATTGAGTATTTAATCGAGGATACCGTCCGTTTGATCATTTGGAAAAGGACTATCTTTCACCCATGGAATTGAGGCAAGTTATCTTGCTTGGTTATAATGATGATTGAATTCTTGTGATGGTTATACGTTTCATGTATATGAAACACTTACGAATCTGTGATTCGTAATTTGATATTGTTCTTGATGATGTTTCCGTTTTTCATCGTGGGATTGCATGCCCAAGTTCATCACCTTTGAATCATTGATCTCGTTGATCCTTATTGTCACTTCAGTGAGTTTCTTGATTCTTAATCGGATATATGATTTATTGAATTCGTTGTCATGTTGTATCGTGACATATCTGGAATCATATCTGCATGCCAATTGGCTATTGTGTAGGATTTTTACAAGGAACATATATAGTCATATGTGGATGTTTCCGTATTGGACTGTGCACACGAGACATAGTTCGTGAGGTTAATTAGGTACATTGTCACACGTATATTATGGATTCCGTATACGGGGTGGACATGTGCACGGACACATTTTAGTATCGGGCGTACTGTGATGTCCATCTTGAGCCATATTGTTTGGTCGTTCATAGTCCATGTATGATTGGATATGTTCGACGGTTTGTGACTGATTGTTCATATGCCCGAGGGGTATGTTCAATAGTCGGGATGTTTCTTTGAGATGTAGTATATGTGAATTGTATAATGTCAGGAGAATCATTTATCATGTATATCTGACCCTGTGTTTTGGGCGAAATACTTATGTTGTATTTTAGGTCAAGGCAAAGGCAAGACACGGAAGAGCATGATGACGGCGAAGGGTTCGAAGGATACTAGTTCGGGGGGCCCCAAATCTTTTGTTGTTCGGTTATTCTTGAAAACCATGTAATGTTATTTTCTGCTTCATTTAAATTATTGACCGATTGTATTGTTATTTGAAGTATATTCCATCTCCATATGGTTTACACTTGTATTTGGATCCTGTGTACGTTAAGGCCATTGGCCATACTATTTATAAACTCCTAATCAGAGTAATGACTATTTATTGTGGTTCGATATCACAAAGGAATATATATATTTAATCTATATTTTAGTATCGCCTAGTGGGTCCCAGTGTGGGATCCACGACACTGTAATAGCCGCCTTTTGGGGTGTTACAGAAGATGGTATCGGAGAGTCGTTTCTCTTTAAGAGTCGTTGTGAAATGAACTAGTATCAAGAGACCTTCGTGTCACGTGTGACCTGTGCAAGCGCCTGACCCTACGAGCCAAATACGGTATGTACTTTTGTGAGCCATGATTTAATTACTGGCGTGATATTGATATCGGAATGGATCTCTTTATTGATCTTGATATTTCGAGGATCTATGGCAGGATTTATCTAATTGATATTTTGAGGAAAATTCTGGATTGATTATGTGATTGAAATTGTTCGACTCGATGTCGATATGATATTCTGTGTGGCACTCGTAGTGCCGATAATTCATTATGAACTATTTTCTTGAATATGTAGTTCCTTTGTTGCTATTAACTTAGCATGAATTTTGATTGGTCATAAAGATGGTCATGAACTGTGCTTATGGTTATTATTATTGTTTGATTCTTTAAATATGGAAAGAAATCTGAGAATCCGTGGCAGAGGGGGACGAGGCCGCGGAAGGGGCCGAATCTCCAGACCACGAGCCAACACGCGCTCGAATGTGGAGCAGAGTTCCGCAGGTAGTGATTTGCCTCCTAGGAACCAATCGCACCACCCTGAACAAGAGAATGCGCGTGTCGATCCTTACATTGTTATGCAGGGAATGATGGTTCAGATGACCCGGATGGGTCAATTGATGGAAGCTATGCAGAGAGCTACTACTGGCCAGCAGCAGGGGCCTCATCCACCACCTCCTGTGCACGGCGGACCCGTGAGTCGGATCATCGGCGACATCTCTCGCCAGTGACCCCCGACTTTTGAAGGCTTCTCTGAGCCTGCTGATATTGTACATTGGATCGAACACTTTGAGAAATTATTCAAGATGGTGGACTGCCCAGAAGAGAATCGCTTCTCCATAGCAGCTTACTATCTTAGCAAAGACGCCAACACTTGGTGGCTTTCGGTGAGTCCAACTGACGGTGTATATACTTGGGAGGAATTTAAAAACCTCATATTAGACCATTATTACCCAGGTCCACTCCGTGAGGCCAAGCTGTCAGAATTGCTAAACCCAGATCCATCTTAAGATGATGTGTTATCGGTTGCCGAGAAATTCCAGACACTTCTTCCTTTTACTTCGTCGATTATCCGAACGGAAGCCGATAAGATCAAGTACTTTCTCAATAGGCTTAAACCCCGAATGAGGATGCGATTGCTTAATCACCACTGCACGACTCTGCCGGAATTCATTGAAAAAGCTCTTGAGTATGAACTTACCGCCAAAGAGATTTCTAGAAAGCAGCCGCAGCCCAACAACAAGAGATCCAGGAACCAGAACTAGACTGAAAGTAGCCAGGGACATTCAAGAAGCCCCAATATGTGCCGACCTTTTCTGAGTGGCCACCCATGACAACCAAATCAACAAATTCTTATCCTCGAGCGGCCAACTCATCCTTTATGTGTTACAACTGCGAAAATCAGGGGCATATTAAGTCCAAATGTCCGAAGCCGGTGGTTACATGCCATACGTGTGGGGTTACTGGTCACCGTGCCCGTTTCTATAGGAATGGACCAGGACGTACCTCAGCATCCTCTCATGCTCCAGTCCAGTCTCCAGTACAGCACCGAGCACCACCGTCTGCCTCCTATCAGACTACAGGGGCAAACAAGGGAATGGGACATGGGAATCAAAGTGGTACACCTGGTGTCGGAGCTGCGAAACCCATGATTTATGAGATGAAGAAGGCTGACGATCCCGAGGCCAGCATGATTGCAGGTATACTCGAGATCCACTCTCAGCCTGTTTGTGTTCTTTTTGATGCGGGTGCTTCACACTCCTTTATATCTGTTTCTTGTTTAAGTTGTTTGCCATTAGACCATGTTATCGATTGCGAGCCTTATGTGATTGGTCTACCCGATGGTAGAAGAATTATTGGGAATCATGAAGTCCAGGACAGTCCGATTCATATGAACGACCGTGAGTGGTCGTCAGATTTGATTGTAGTCGATTTACTTAAGGATGATATAATCTTGGGTATCGATTGGATGGATCATCATGATTCCATACTTAGTGTCCGCAAGCGGATGGTGACCGTCACTTGTGATGATGGTTTCAAGTGCATTTTTTGGGGTGGTAATCCCAGCCGTTCCGGAAGAGTCATCAGCGTTATGAAAGCAGTGAAACTGCTTAATCAAGGATGTATTGGTTATTGGTGTTACATGACCAAAACAGCGGATTGACCAGTTGAATTAGCCGATATTCCGGTAGTCCGAGACTACCCAGATGTATTTCCAGATGAGTTGTCAGGCTTACCTCCACATTCAGAGGTAGAATTTACTATTGAATTAGAGCCAGGTACGTCCCCGCTTTCGAAAGCACCGTATCGTATGGCTCCGACCGAGATGTAGGAGTTGAAGAACCAGCTTGAGGAGTTAACTGAGAAGGGCTATATTTAACCTAGTGCGTCCCCTTGGGGAGCACCAGTGCTATTTGTATGGAAGAAAGATGGATCTCTGCGATTGTGTATTGACTACCGTGAGCTGAACAGGGTAACCATCAAGAACAAATATCCATTGCCTCGTATTAATGATTTATTGGATCAACTTCAGGGATCTCCTGTGTTTTCTAAGATCGACTTGAGGATTCGAGAGTCCGACATTACGAAGACAGCTTTTTGTACTCGCTATGGGCATTACGAGTTCGTGGTAATGCCATTTGGAATGACTAATGCACCGATGATATTCATGGAGTTGATGAATTGAGTTTTTATTAATTATCTGGATCGTTTTGTAGTCATTTTTATTGACGACATTCTGATTTACTCTCGTGACCATGAGGAGCATGTGCGTCATCTCCATCAGGTTCTCGAAGTGTTGAGGCAAGAGAAGCTTTATGGGAAGTTTTCCAAATGTGAGTTCTGGATGCCTGAGGTTATTTTTCTTGGGCATGTCGGAGGTCATGGGATTGCATTCCCGAGTTCATCACATTTGAATCATTGATCTTCTTGATCCTTATTGTCACTTCGATGAGTTTTTTTATCCTTAATTGGATATTTGATTTATTGAATTCGTTGTCATGTTGTATCGTGATATATCTGGAATCATATCTGCGTGCTGATTGGTTATTATGTTGAATGTTGATATTCTTGAGTTGATGATTATTATATAAACAAGTTGACAAGCATGATTATGATATGAATTACCGGAGTATGATGATATTAATATGACTTGGGTGATTTGAATTGTGTAGTTCGTTTTCTGGAGATAAGTTGGTTAATCCTCCTTCTCCTTTGCGGATGTTGATGTCATTGATGATGATTTATCTCTGTAATGTGAGGTTAGGGAAGTGTTGTTTGGATTCTTGGTGTTCATGATGTTTATATTTGAGGAAGAAGATGATATGTGAATATATGAATTGGATTAAGAGTTGGATGATTACCTATATGTTAAAGGATATCGGATTTCGTTGTTTTGATAGTTATGAACATGGTTTCGAATCACTTAGTGTTCTTGATAATCACCCTATGTTGATCGAAACCTGAAAAACATGCATCTGTACATAATTAGCGCACGCTAAGCTTACGGGCAAGGGCACGCTAACGGGAGCTACTTAGCGCACGCTACATTATGCGTTTAACGTGCGCTAAGTAGGCAGACAGTGCAGTATTTTCATGTTGTGGTTGTGAATTTATACTGGTTTGAGTTGGATTGTTCAGACTTATGTTTAACCGAGATGTCGTAGAACCGTTGGGTTTGTGGATTGGTTATGTCGGTTATTAATTGTTATTGGATTGTTGTTTATTGATTATTGCCATAGGTTGTGGTAAGTGATCGGTGATTAGAACCATGCTTTGCGGTCGTATTCGAGAATGTCCGTAGATTGCATTGATCAGGGCCGAGGGACTTGTAGATGACGGCAATGGATTTGGTAACGACTTCATCGGTACCGAGGCAAGTTATTACTTGCTCAGTTATAATGTTTAATGAATGGTTTCAGTTTCATTTCGTTTATAATGCATATAACAATGATTATATGTTGTCTTTCCAATTCTTGAAGTTAAATCGTACTGTATATGATTTATTTCGGTTATTAGCATATTCGGGTATCGAGGTTACATTATTGTAAAGACGAGGATATGAGTATCTATAGTTCATTATACGTTGGATCGCCGAGCATTGAGGATAATTGCCGGTGATGATTTGACATCGAGATTGCTCCTGAATGACTCGGGACAAGTATCTTAGTTTGATTCGGTTTAGTGTTAATGATGTTGATCATGCAGGTTGTCATTCATGTTGCTGAACATGAAGTCGTCCTAGTTGTTTCATCATAGTGTCGTTCATGTTTTGATTCATATGTTGTTCATGTTGATGAATATATTGAGTTGCATATGTGTATGCATAATTGTATTGTTTATGTTGTAAATGATCCGATGGGATCATGAGGATCTATGCTGAGGGCGCTGGATCGGATGTCCACCATGCGTTGGTTCGACGGGATCATCATGTGGTTCTATGCTGAGGGCGCTGGATCGCTGGACAGGTTTTCCACCATGCGTTGGTCCGACGGGATCATCATGGGGATCTATGCTGAGGGCACTGGATCGTTGGATTACTCAGTATTGTGTTGATGGAATCATGTGGATTCGCATCGTTGGTTTTATATGTGTTTTTGTGCATATGTATATTGTTGGTTATCCATCTCATGTTGATCTAGTAGGATCATCAGGGGATCTATGCCGAGGGCTCTATATCATGGGATTTCCATTGAGTATACACTGTTGTTATTGTTTTGAGCATATTGATGTGGTCATATGAGTATGCATTTGTAGGTCTTGTGTTAGGACCGTGTCCGTATTGCATTGATCTGATCTCGGATTAGACTGACATAATTATCGTGGTATTGTGCATCTCGAGGTATGTTCTATATTTCCATTGGTTGTTGTCTTTTGATGGACAATCTATTATTGTGTTGAGATGTGATGATGTCACCCGATGGATTGGGATTGGACCGAGTTAGCAGAATTCGTAATAGTGAGTTATGATGATGTTTTAAGAACCTTGGATTCCGTTTGAGATACAGTACCGATGATTAGATATGAGCTTACCGTGTTGTTGAGGATACGAGATGTGAACTTAGGTAATTATTATCACAAGTTGGTAAAGTTATGGCGGATACGAGATGTGAACTTAGGTAATTATTATCACAAGTTGGTATGAACTTAGGTAATTATTATCACAAGTTGGTAAAGTTATGGCGGTAAGATTACTTTGGTCGTATTTTTCATTGGTATGTAATTATTGATGTGATGTGATGGTTATCATTATTGGACATTATGGCTGACCCCGTCGTGGGCTTTGTTTTTAGGTTCTTGTATTATCAAGCTTGTAGCAGTCGTGGAGAGATGAGCTTCCCGGAGGATACTGGCTAGGGCATGTATTTGTGTATTGAGTTTCCTGATCAGTTCTTGTATTCCGCTGCTACAGTATTTTAATTGTTCGTCTTTTTCCGCCACGTGAGCATTTTAAATGGCCTTTGGTATCTGATAACTTAGGTTACTTTGGCAAGTGTTTTCTAAACTATTCTGTCGGTGCGTGTAAGCGATAGCTTAACGTATGTTTTTAAACTGCTGAGTTCTGGCATGTCAGGCCTTGTCCTTTCAAATGAGATTTGTACGACGGTTTTGATAAACAGATTTTATATAGTCTTCAAATGTTTTTTTAAAGATAGTACCGTCGTTAGCCTCTTGGGCGATTGTAAATGTTTGCGAAAATTTCTTTTAGCCTTGTGGGTTCCATCTCGGGGCCCACGACACTGTAATATTTCCGGTTAAATCTGGGGGTGCTACAGAATATGGTATCGGAGCTTAGGTTGAGAAAACCTAGGCAATCGAGTCGAGTTGGGTCGTGCTTCTGGCGTGTCATTCGAGTTGTCAGTTGAGGAGTGTTTGAGCTCTTGGTTTTGTTGTTCACTCGAGCTTATGCGTTATGCGATTTACCAGTGTAGTACTGGGATTGTTGTAAAGTTTTCGGAACAGTGTTAACATGTTTCTTTGGATAGAGATGTGTTGTGTTCTCGAGTCGAACTGAGTTTGCAAAATGTGTGTTTTGAAAATATCTGTGTCGAGTAGTTTCTAGAGTTGAGACATGTGTCAGTATCACGGGGAATCATCGGCTTCACGATCTGTAAGTGTTTGGATTTCTGAATTGCATTGAGATTTATTGCTGTTCTAAATTGATATGCTTTGAGATTCAGCAGGTATTATGTGTTACAATATGAGATGACAAAGTTGAGGCAGGATTGATGATCTTAAGAAACTATGATTTTGGAAATCACTATGTTGGGTAGATTTTGGAACGGAATTGTGCATTTGGGAGAATATTGTGGATGGTTGAGAGGAACATGTAGTCATGTTAGTACATTTTGAGAATTATGAACTGCTTTTGAGCATTTGAAAATGATACTTTTCAAAATGAATGTTTTACGGATGTTTTACGGAAATGATTTTGGGCCGAGACCCAATCAATTTTGAAATAGTTTTATAACTCAGGACTTGGGGTCCAAAAGGGTTTTCTATTTTTTAAACTTCCTGTAATATGAAACGAGATACGGGCTGAGTCCCTAATGTTTTAAAAGGCTTTTCAGTTTTCTAAAACTCCCCAGATGTGTAAAACACTTTAACAATCGTTTATCTATTTTATTTCCACCTTTTGAGATTTTGGTTTACTTGTTCAAATGAGACTTCTCGGGAAGTATTTCGCTATGTTGTTTTGTTTCAATGTTTTGTCATAGCATATTTGAGGTGATTCAGGATGGGTTAATGATTGACGTTGCGAGTCATATGTGGAAAGGAGTTTTTGGTTGGAGTTTATATATTGAATTTTTGGAACTCTATCGTGTGGTTTTCCGATGGAATATCAGTGGATATTAGTGAAAAACCGAATTGGTATACAGGATTATGGATGTGGTCAATCATTTGCATAGTTTTCATTTTAAAACTCCAAAATCGTGTGGACTCGAAGGAAACTGTTATCGAATACTTGGCGTTAGCGAGCCAGTTTAATTTTTCAAAAATTTGTCTTCTTGACAAGATTATATGATTTCAAACTGGTTTTGAAAATGTGACTGATATACATACGCATTTAGTGCATAGTGCATGTCATGGTGAACTTATGAATGTGTCTCAAAAACTGGGTAATACATCGGTATGGTACGATGTAAGAGATTCGAACTTAGTATGGTAGTTTGCTTATCCAGGTAGGATCGGTTGGTTGATCGGATAAGAGAAATATGATGTTGTAGATTCATACACAAAATGTAATTTTGGAACTTTGGATTTCGTGAAATCGGGACATATGTGCTATATGATTCCATTGGTATGGTAGTAGTGTGATTTTTACCATAGTGATTTTTTGAAGGATTTTTTTTGTAGGTGTAGATTTGGGGATCATGACCCCATGGTGGTTGTTTTGGAAATCGAGTGGTTATTCCCGCTCCAAGTATGATTTGGTATGTTCATCGGTTTGTGATTGGTTGTTCGTATGCCGAGGGGTGTGTTCTTTGAGATCCACTATATGTGATTGGTGTGCCATTTTGAGAACCTTATTCGTTCGTATGTCGGTTTCTGTGGTTCTGTGTTCATCGTGTTGGAGCTTACCGTGTGAAGTATTCTCGATTACCGTTGATCGTTCGTTGGTTATATAGGAGTTATCATGTTGATGATATTCTCATCTGCGTGCTGACCTTTGTATTGCTCATATTAGAGTTTATCGTGTCGATGATATTCTCGGTTAATTTATTAGTTGATCATTTCTAGTGATCATATGAGCATTCGGATTTTGTGTCGATGTTTTGGGACTTGTTGCCGTTGCTTTGGGCAGTTGTTTCACAAATGTATTGTACATTGTTGGTCTTTTTCAGCAGATTGGGACTTGATTGTGTAATCAGGCAGACGAGATTTAGCACGGATAGATCATTTCATCCGAAGATGATATATTTTGTTGAGATTCATGGAATTGTGATTGTAAGCGTATTGAGGCTTTACGGTGGAGTCACTTGCTAGTATCTCAGGAGATCGTCAACTATTGTGCATTTGTAAGTGTACTGTTTTGGTTACTCATTAATGATGATGATTGATCGCTGTCGTGATGGTTGTTAGGAATACTTGTTAGATTTTCATGATGTCATTAATGTAATTCAAATGTTTATTACTTGGCAAAAATGTAAGGAAGAACCAAATGAGTATCTTCCATAGGCCAAATTGCGTTAAGTTAAATACTTGGAAAAATGTAAAGAAGAACCAAATGAGTATCTTCTATCGGCCAAATAAGTTAGGCTCAAATCGGCTAAGTACAAAGGTACATCTAAGTACATCAGAGAAGTACAGCCGAGTCAAGTCAGAGAAGTTCTGGTCAACAAAAATTCATCAGAGATGTTTGACCAGACTGCAGTCAAGTGACTTCAGACAAGTCATCTGATCAGGCGAGTCTCTAACAGCCACCGATAGAGAAGTCCAAACTGCAGAGAAGATGACTGTACATCAGCCAACTTGATCAGCCAAGTACTCCAGGTCCACGTCAGCATGCATTGAAAAGTCAAATATTACGGAAAGTCACATGCAAGCGTGAAGAGAAAAATTGGAGAGATTCCCGCAAGGATATGAATTAAATAATTCATCCAGACCTACCACTGAAGACTTTAATCTTATTGTATTCAAAAGATTCGGCGCCTCACATGCAAAGTCTTCACAACGGTCTAAAGATGGATTAAAATATGGGAATCCAGCCTTGCAACGTTCAGAAAAATAAACAAAGAAGTCTATTTCTCAAACGAACGGATTTGTTACAGGATTTGCAATGGCTATGAAGAATGCTCAAGGATCAACACCTATATATATCCGAAGATTTTAAGATGAGCAGCACGATGCGAACAAAACTCTCAAGCAATCAAATTTATCAAAGAAATCAAAGCAAACTCATAGCATCATGAAAAGAGCAGTACTCAAAGTTCTTGTCTTGAAGAAAGATCTTAGTTGGAGAAGACAAAATCTCTTGTCTTAAAACCTGAGTTCGGGGTACTTCACTGGTTGAAGTTGCGAGACTGATAGGCATCCGAGGATTTGAAGAATCAAGTGGTGCTAGGCAGTCAACGAGGAGTTGCAACGACGTGATTTCCACTAGTTGGAAGTTGTTGTAGCTAAGTAGTAGAATCACTGTAATCTTTATCACTGGTTGAGAATTATAGTGGATTCATCTGCAACTGGTTTGGAGAAAGTGGATTAGTAGAGGATTACCCCACCTCTGAGACCACTATAAATTGCCTGCGTGTTTTACTGTTTTCAGCATCATACTTAACTGTTGCATTCATTCATTACTGTTCCATTGCTTAATCTTGATTTCGTCATCAGCTGATTTCCGCATATCTATCAGCTGAGAAACTCACTCTTCGTGAAAAAGAGTTTAAGAGTTTCAATAAGTCTATTCAGCCCCCCTCTAGACTTATTCCTGGAAGACTTGTGACCTACAAGTGGTATTAGAGCGGTTGGTTCATTCATTTCACGAACCAGATCCATATATCAAGGATATATATATTTTAACTCTCATTGTAAAATGGAACACATGCATTCTAGATTACCTGTGTTTTCAGTTGACGAGTATGATCTTTGGAAGATAAGGATGCAGGCACACTTATCCTCAATCCATGATTACATGTGGTGTATCATAGAGGATGGCCTGTTCATATTCGAGAAGGACAACACTCTTGAGAAGATTGCAGCTGGGAAGCCTGAAGAGTTCCCAAAGAAGCGGATGGAGCTGACCCCAGAAGAAAGGAAGCTTGCCAACCTAGACAACCGTGCCAGAGATGTGCTATACCAAACTCTTGACAAATAAACAATGGTCAAGATTAAAAATTGCAAAAATGCCAAGGAGATTTGGGATACCCTTGCTGTGATGTGCGAAGGTACCGAGCTAATAAAAGAAAACAAATTGTCAATCGCAACCCAGAAGTTTGACAACTTCAAGATGAAGACCGGAGAATCCATAGACTAGGTGGACACAAGGTTCACAGAGATCATCAACAAAATCAATTCTCTGGGAAAATCCTATGGCAACAGGGAGATGGCCCTGAAGGTTCTGAGATCACTAAACCCAGAGTGGAATATGAAGGCGGTAGCCATGAGGGAATCCAAAGACCTCAATAAAATCAATATTCAAGAACTATTCTCTGATCTGAAGGCTTATGAATTCAAACTCCCAAGTTCATCATCAAACGAGCCTGCAGAGAAGGGAATAGCGTTTGCAGCCGAGTCTCCCGCCAAAAGCTTATCTGAAGTTAAAATTCCAGATCCACTCGATTTCGAGGAATAGATGGCGTTCATCATGCAAAGGTTCAGCAACTTCAGGAAAAATTACTCCAAATATAAAAAGAATTATAAGGAGAATCCCAGAAGAAACCAAAAAGCCGTAAGGTGGAAGGTGGAGTGTTACAACTGCCATAAGACATGACACATTCAAATCGACTGTCCTGATCTTAAGAAGGGCGAGAGCAAGAAGGAGGTGACTAGAAAAGAAGACCGAAGGAAGGCCCTCATCGGAGAAGATCAAAAGCGTGTAGAGTCAAGCAGCGGATTCTTCTCTGATGATGATGAATAATATGATTGCCTGATGGCCAACCTAGCTGATGAAGAGATAACATCAAAACCCTCTGTTTCAAATATTAGTTTAGCCATGTCACAAGATATGGACTTGCACGAATCCGTAAATCAGCTACTTAAGGATTTTGAGACACTAAAATCTGCACACCTATCTGTATCATCCGAGAAGACTCAACTGCAAGATGAGAATAGGCAGCTGAAAAATGATTTGGAAAAACTCAGCCTAGAATTGAATAAAGTAAAATCTGATCTTGAAAACCAGGTTGCAGTTAATTTGAAAAACCAGGCTGATGTCACTACAGCTGAGATAAAACTATTAACTGTTTTGAATAGTGAAAAATCAGCTGCACTTGCTCATGTCAAAGCCGAATTTACTAAACTGACTCAGGTAAGTAAGACTCAGGCACAAGAAATAACCTCCCTGAAGGCGTCTCTAACTCTGGACGAATTGTGTACCAATGAAAGGCCACTATATTCCAGATCAGGCCTTGGATATGATGCTCACACTCCCTCTAGTTCTAAAACCACTTTCATCAAGGGAGAAACAATTGTCTCGTCTGCTGAGCCTATATACAAACCGGTATTTAAAATTAGGCAACAACCAAGTCACAAGTCTAGGCTGCAGCCAGGGTTCATAAGGCAGCCACCTAGACAAGCGACTAGGCAATGACCAAGGCAGAAGCAGCAGCCCAGACAACATGCTGTTAGATTGGTACCGCCACTAGAAGGGGGGGTTGAATAATGCGGATAAGAGTATTGAACTCTTTTTGTGCGGAAGCAAAATATCGGAGTAATTAGAATGCGGAAAAGAAAGAACATAAGAATTTGTTCGAGAGGTTCGGCTATTAACAAAGCCTACGTCCCCTACCTAGTTTTATCGACTAGGACTTTTCTTAGAACTTAGAATTGCACTTTCTAGTTTAGTGCCAACTTCTTACAATTTCTTGATTTCCGGGCTCAAGAACAACCTCACAAAAACACTCTTGTTTTTCTGGGTACAAGATAACCTATACACAAAACAAATGCGAGTAGAAACTCGATTTTCACAATATATCGCTCTTTGATACAAGAATGAAGATTGGAAATTATAGAACAAATCTTCTCGTATCACAATCTAGAATAAGTATATCTCTCAAAATGTTTGCTTGATATTGCTTGAGTATGCTAGTAGGCTCAGACTGCTTGTGTATCTTCAATCTCCATGAAGTTGGCTATTTATAGCCTTCTTGAGCTCAAATTCCCGTTGGAACAGTTTAACTGATTACGTACGTTATATGCTGATGGTTACGTTGTTAGGAATACTTGTTAGATTTTGATGATGTCATTAATATAAAATCAAATGTTTATTACTTGGCAAAAATGTAAGGAAGAACCAAATGAGTATCTTCCGTAGGCCAAATATGTTAAAGTATAAAACTTGGCAAAATGTAAAGAAGAACCAAATGAGTATCTTCTGTAGGCCAAAAATTAGTTAAATTTGAAAATCGGCTAAATCTTGAGTACCTAAGTCCATCGAGAGGAACAAATGAGTCCAACAAAGTAGCTCGTCCACAAAATTTTATCGTAGAAGTTTGACCAGATCGGCAAGGTACCTCGGGAAGTCACGATCGGATAAGTCACAAACAACGGTGAGCGGTGAGAGGACACTGTCACAGAGATGTTAGCTGCATATCAGCCTACTCGAAGGCAGCCAAGTACTCCAAGTCCACGTCAGCATGAGTTGAAAAGTCAAGTATTACGGAAAGCTCACATGCAACGTGAAAAGACAAATTGGAGTGATTCCCGCAAGAGATATGATTTAAATAAATCATCCAGACCCACCTTAAAGACTTTAATCATTTTATATTCAAAGGATTCGGCGCTCACATGCAGAAGTCTTCACAACGGTCGGAAGATAAAATAAAATAATGGGAATCCAGCCTTGCAACGTTCAGAAAGAATAAACAATGAAGTCTCCCTCCAACGGACGGATTTGTTCAAAAGATTTGCAATGGCTACAAGGAAAAAGCTCAGAGATCGTGACCTATATATATCCGGAGATTTGAAGCTGAGCAACTACCAGTGCGAACATACATTCAAGCGATCAAAGCAATCAAGCAATCTAAAGCAATCAATAGCATCGTGGAAAGAGCAGCTCTAAAAGTTCATACTTAAGGAAGCTCTTAAGTTGGAGAAGACAAAAACTCTTGTCTATAATCCTGAGTACGGGGTACTTCACTAGTTGAAGTAAGAGACTGTAAAGGCATCCAAGGATCGAGGATCAAGAGGTGCAAGGCAGTCAAGTGTGTACAACGGAACGGATTTCCACTGGTTGGAAGCTGTTCTAGTGTGGTTTGAATCACTGTAATATTTATCACTGGTTGAAAATTATAGTGAATTCATCTCCAACTGGTTTGGAGAAAAGTGGATTAGTAGAGGATTACCCCACCTCTGAGACCACTATAATTGCCTGCATTATTTACTGTTTTACTGCATCATACTTTAACTGCTGCATTCATTGTTAAGTGTTTCATTAAGTTGATTTCTATTCGTCATCAGCTGACTTCCGCATATATCTAAGAACAAACGACTCCTAGTCATTTGTTTAACTATCAGCTGAAGAAACTCACTCTTCGTGAAAAAGAGTTTAAGAGTTTCTACAAGTCTATTCACCCCCCTCTAGACTTGTACCTGGACGACTTGTGACCTACAAGTGGTATCGGAGCGGTTGGTTCATTTATTTCACGAACCAGATCTATATTAGATATAGATCTTTACTCTCACTTTATAATGGAACACATGCACTCTAGACTCCCTGTGTTTTCAGTTGACGAGTATGATCTGTGGAAGTTAAGGATGCAGGCACACTTATCTTCGATTCATGACGACATGTGGTGCATCATTGAAGACGGTCCATTCATCTTTGAGAAGGACAACACAGCAGAGGAGATCGCAGCAGGGAGGCCGGAAAAGATTCCTAAGAAGAGGACGGAGCTGACTCCCGAAGAAAGAAAGCTAGCCAATCTTGATAACCGGGCCAGAGATGTATTATATCAAACTCTTGACAAATCCACCATGGTCAAGATCAATAACTGTAAGAATGCCAAAGAAATTTGGGACACATTAGCCCTAATGTGTGAAGGAACGGAGCTGATCAAGAAAAACAAGCTGTCAATTGCTATCCAAAAATTTGACAACTTTAAAATGAAGAATGGTGAATCCATAGATCAAGTGGACACAAGGTTCACTGAGATTATCAATGAGATCAACTCCCTGGGCAAAACCTATGGCAACAGGGAAATGGCACTAAAGGTCCTCAGATCTCTCAACCCCGAATGGAGCATGAAGGCCGTAGCCATGAGAGAGTCCAAGGACCTGAATAAGATAAAGATTCAGGAGTTGTTCTCTGATCTGAAGGCTTATGAATTCGAGCTTCCAAGTTCATCCTCAACTGAGCCTGCAGAGAAGGGAATCGCATTTGCAGCCAAGTCCCCTGCCAAGAGCCTATCTGATGTGAAACCTCCAAATCCACTAGATTTTGAGGAAGAAATGGCGTTCATAATGCAAAGGTTCAGCAATTTCAGAAAGAACTACTCCAAGTATAAGAAAAATTATAAGGAGAATCCAAGAAGGAACCAGAAGGCTGGAAGCTGGAAAGTAGAATGCTACAACTGTCACAAAATAGGACACATCCAAATGGATTGTCCCGAGCTCAAGAAGGACGAAACCAAGAAGGAGGTGGGCAGAAAGGAAGATAGAAGAAAGGCCCTCATCGGAGAAGACCAGAAGCATGTCGAATCAAGCAGCGGATTCTTTTCTGATGAAGACGAGGAGTATGACTGCCTGATGGCAAACCTAGCTGATGAAGAGGTAACTTCTAAACCCACCGGTTCAAATAATAGCTCAGCCATGTCACAAGATATGGATCTACATGAATCGGTAAATCAGTTATTTAAAGATTTTGAAACACTCAAATCTCGCACACCAAGTCAGACAAGAGAAGACTCAGCTGCAAGATGAGAATAGGCAGCTGAAAAATGATTTCGAAAAACTCAGCCTAGATTTGAATAAGGTTGAGACAACTACAGCTGACTTTAAAAACCAGGCAAATGTCAATACAGCTGAGATAGATCGACGAACCATTTTACTTAAAGAAAAATCAGCTGCACTTGCTCATGCCAAAGTTGAGTTTACTAAGCTGGCTCAGATAAATAAAACTCAGGCGCAGGAAATAACCTCCCTGAAGGCGTCTTCAACTCTGGGAGAATTGTGTACTTATAAAAGGTCACTATATACCAAATCAGGCCTTGGATATGATTCTCACACTCCCTCTAGTTAAACCAAGTTTATCAAGGAGAAACAATTGTCTCGATCACGAGCACGTATATAAACCAATATTAAAAAGCAGCAACGGCCAGTCAACGTCTAGCCGCAATCGAGTTACACTGCATACCACCTAGACAGCGACTAAGCGATGGCCTGTGCAAAAGCCAGACAACATGCCCACTATTACCAACAACTCCCTAAAAACAGATTTCATAATGGGAGGGGCAGATGGAAACCTCAAGGTTATCCTAATTACCAAAATGAACAAGTGTGGAGACCACAAAGATTTAATAAATGGTCTCAGCCTAGATTTAGAAATGGCCCACACTATCAAAATTTTGAGGAATATCCGGTATACAATCCAACCAGGAGATTCAGACCTCGACCACAGACACCTTATAAGGGTTATAATAATAATAACAATTGCTATAATTCAAGGAGAAATCAATTCTCCAGGAAACCAACTAACCCCAAAGGACCCACACAAATTTGGGTACCTAAATCTCTGCTTGTTTAATTGCAGAAAAGGTGGAAGGACTACAACCACATCTCCTCAAGCTCAAATTTTGGAGGTGAAGAATGGTTTGTAGACTCTGGATGCTCGAGGCATATGACCGGGAACAAGAAGATGCTGACCAAATACATCAAAGAAAGAGGTCCCGATGTAACCTTTGGAGATAGCTCTAGAGGACAGACAAAAGGCTTTGGAGAGCTGCACCGAGGAAACATTGTGATATCCAAAGTCCATTATGTCAAAGGGCTCAAGTACAACCTCCCGAGCATAAGCCGGTTACGTGACGAGAAGAATCTAGTAGTCTTCACCATCTTGAAGTGTATGGTGATAGACATCTTATCTGGAGAAATAAAGCTACAAGGTTTCGTAAGAAGAGATGTCTACATGATTGATTGGAACACAGAACACCTAACTCCTGTTTCCTATCCAAGACAAGAGCGAGAATGGATGGATGTGGCACAAAAGACTATGTCACCCGAACTTCAAAGCCATCAACAAGATTAGCTCTCAGAAGCTGGTCAGAGGACTTCCAAATGAAGCATTCAAAAAGGAAGCACTCTGTGATGCATGTCAGAAAGGAAAGCAGACCAAGGCATCATTCAAGCCAGTTCAGCCTACAACGCTCACAACAAGGATCTTAGATCTACTCCACATGGATCTATTTGGTCCTATCAAGCCAAGGACTTTGAGCGGCCTAAAACATGCCCTTGTAATAGTAGATGATTATTCAAGGTACACTTGGATCATTTTCCTATACAAGAAAAGTGAAACCTTGACCAAGTTACCTGAGCTGCTGAGAAAGATCCAGAATGAGAAATCCCTCTCCATAATCAAGATCAGATCAGATAGAGGAGGAGAGTTTCTCAACAAGGCGATAACTGATTACAGCGATCGAATGGGATCCAGATGAGCTCTGCGGCCGGGGCCTTGTGAGAATGGTGTTGCCGAAAGAAGGAACAGAACCACGAAGGAAGCGGCAAGGTCCATGATTGCGAAGCGGACCTACCCAAAGGTTACGGGCTGAAGTCAACACACTGTAACACCCGAGCAGAGTATGATAGTAGGGAGACATGGCAAAACTCCCTATGAGGTTTGGAATAATAGAACTCCTATTGTTGCTTACTTTCATGTTTTTGGTTGTAAGTGTTTCATCCACAACAACGGTAAAACACAGCTAAATGCCTTTGATGCTAAAACTAATGACGGTCTCTTTATGGGATATTCCCAAAGAAGCAAGGCATATAGAGTTTTTAATAAAAGAACCTTAGTTTTGGAGGAAACACCCCATGTTGTTTTTGATGAATCTACCGTTGAGTACAGGAAACAAGTTGAGCTAATTGAGAACAAGCTCAAGTCAGCAACCCTTGAAGAAGTCATTATACATGACACTGGAATGGTGGACTCACCTGCAAACCAGCCTGATGACCCATCTGCAGCTGCTGAAGACCCAACTACAGATCAGACAGGATCACCAAACCTATCTGATCCAGTTGCCGCTGAAGAAGACCCAGCCAGAGCTGACAAAGACTCATCTGCAGATCAGAACCAACCTGCAGATGACAAGGCGGTAGCTGATCCAGTTGCAGACCAGAACCCAGCTGATGCAGATAACCACCAGGGCAATCCAACAGGGGGAACAAACCCAGAAGAGGACGATATCCCCAAATGGCTCAAGGATCACCCAATCCAGCAAATAATAGGAAAGTTGACTGATGGAGTTAAGACGAGACAGTCAACCCTACCAGCAGGAATGGCGATGTTCTCATGTTTTATGTCGCAAATTGAACCCAAGACTACAGAACAAGCCTTGGAAGATTATTCATGGATCAATGCCATGCAAGAGGAATTGGAGCAGATGGAAAGAAACAAAGTTTGGGAACTAACAGACAGACCTGATCACAAGAAAGTTATTGGCACCAAATGGGTGTATAAAAACAAGAGTGATGAAGACGGAGCTGTTGTTAGGAATAAAGCCAGACTTGTAGCAAAAGGATATGCACAGTGTGAAGGAATATATTTTGATGAAACCTATGCACCTGTTGCAAGACTAGAGGCCATCAGACTATTCCTCGCATATGCTGCATTTAAGGACTTTGAAGTATATCAGATGGATGTAAATAGTGCTTTTCTGAACGGAATCCTAGAAGAAGAAGTCTATGTAGAGCAACCCCCAGGTTTTGTCAAAGGAGACAAAGTCTATAAGCTGTTGAAGGCTCTGTATGGACTCAAGCAGGCACCAAGAGCGTGGTATGAAACACTATCTGTGTTTCTTGAGAAAAATGGATTTTGCAAAGGGAAGGTGGACAAGACCCTATTCAGAGTAGAGCACGAAGGCCACATATTAATAGTCCAGATTTATGTGGATGACATCATATTCAGATCAACCAATCCAGAGCTATGCGAGAAATTCTCCAACCTCATGCAAGGAGAATTTGAGATGAGTATGATGGGAAAGCGTAACTTCTTTCTCGGACTACAAGTTAAGCAGATGGAAAAAGGAATTTTCATCAACCAAGCAAAGTATACCAGAGATCTCATTAAGAGATATGGAATGGAATCAGCCAAGCCCGCAAGAATTTTAATGAGCACAAGTACTCACCTGGATGCAGACGAGGCAGGCATATCAGTGGACTCAACTCACTACAGAGGACTCATTGGATCTCTTCTGTACCTCACTGCAAGCAGGCCATACATATCATATGCCGTTTGAGTTTGTGCAAGATTCCTGTCGAAGCCGAAGCAATCACACCTAGATGCAGCCAAGAGAATAATTAAGTACCTAAAGTCTACAATTAATGTTGGACTATGGTATCCCAAGAATGATAACTTCGAACTGTCAGGATACTCAGATGCGGATTTCGCAGGATGCAAAATCAACAGGAAGAGCACTAGTGGAACATGTCAATTCCTAGGAACCAGACTGATATCCTAGTTTAGCAAGAAGCAGGTTTCTAACTCTATCTCCACTACAGAGTCAGAATACCTAGCTGCAGGTAGCTGTTGTGCACAAATTTTATGGATTAGACAGCAGCTAAGGGACTATAATATCATTGCAAACGAAGTTCCTATTTGGTGTGACAACAATAGTGCTATTGCAATAACCAACAATCCGGTTTTGCATTCAAGGACGAATCACATTGATGTTAAGCACCATTTCATTAGAGACCATGTGCTTAACAAAAGAGTTAGAGTTGAAAGAGTCAGCACAGACTACCAGATAGCTGACATCTTCACCAAACCCTTGCCAGAAGAAAGATTCCTGGAGCTGAGTAGAGACCTTGGATTACTAGATTGGGAATCTAGTACTGAAGCAAGTTAACACATTTCAGAGGAAGGACGGACCCCAGCTGAAGAATCAGATCCTAACTGATGCAGGCGAGAAGACGAAGGATGAACAAAGGAACCTAGCTGATCAGAATACCAGGCGAGAAGTCAACTCACCTGTTGCAGAGCGGTCAACAATCAACAAATCAGACCAGCTAAGTTTTCTAAACTGACCTCTGAATATTTAATTATTATCTGCCACATTTATAATATTATTATATTAATTTTGGCTAACGAATGGCATTTAAATATACATTTTTATAAACCAAGTGGCAATTTTAATACACGCGTCAATCGCCTATTAAATCAACCTCCACGGTGGCCAATCAGAATCAACCGTCGAATTTTAAACTGGGCCACCGATTCAAATTTGAAATTCAAAAGAATATCAAAAGGCATACCACCGTTCAAATATATAATAAACTAATACAAACGTCTTTTCATCTTCTTTATAAGGAAAGAAGACCTTTCACTTTACTCTTTGCGCTTACAGAAACCCTAGACTTTTCAGAGCAAAAATATACACTAAAAATCCTTTATTTGCAGAAATGGCATCTTTCGAAGGAGTTAATTTGAAGGCGGTGAAAGACCAGATCATTTTCTCGTTGGTTGTCGACTTTGAAGGATTATTGGAAGCCAATCTGGAGGACTACGACATGTTGAATCTGATTCGCGCAATGAAGCTTAATGGGATCTACCCATTTCTAGACATCAACCCGCAACACCTGTTCAAAGAGGATGTCGTCGAGTTCTATCGCGAAGCTTATCTGATTCAAGACGGAATTCATAGTACAGTTGGCGGAATACCAGTCAGCATATCTCGAGAGACGATCTGTAGTATCTTCGGAATGAAGCACCGTGGTTTAGCGGTCGAAGCTCTCAAGCAATCCGCCGCCGAAACCTGGAAAAAGATTAAGGTGGAAAATATCCCGGAAAAACTGAAATTCATAGCCAAGAGGAATGAACTCAAGAGGATTTACCGTGTTGCGTTGGACATTACCAACAAAATAGTCATGGGGATGGCGGGCAGTTATGACCAACTGTCGTCATCTAAGTTTATGGTGATGGGAGCACTGATTCAGGAAGAAGAAGTTGATTGGGCAGACTACATCTTCAGGCAACTCGTGCGAGAAATCAACAAGGTCGAGTGGCTTAACGATGAGAAAAGATTCAAGACAAAGCTGGCGTTTGGAACGCATCTCAGTTGGTTTTTGGAGAAGACTGGAGTGGCAAAGGGAAACACTGACCCCTTCCACCCCAATAAAAGACTTGGTAATATGGACCACGAGAAGGTGAAGAAAGTCGGAGGCACTGGGAAACAGCTCAATTGTTGAAGGAGCTGCCGGACTCAAGGACATATCCAAGATACCATTCATCAGGAGAGTCGGACAGACCTGCAGCTGATATCGCAACTGCAGTCGAGTCCGACACCGAGTCCGACGACACACCCATTGCAGTCAGATTCAAGAGACGGGGACCAGCCCCTGAAGGACCATCTACTCTGCAGTCATCACCAGAACCCTCTCCCAAGAGGCCAAGGAAACTGCAATTTAGTGAGGGAGAGCAGTCTGAACACCTTTCCAGCCACTCAGTCAGATCACCAATTCATCCGGAAGACCTGCCTGCACCAGGCACCCTTGAGACTCGGATTGTACCTGTTCTCACCCCCCCAGTCTACATATCCGAAGAAGAAGAAGCAGGTCTTATAATTTATATTCCTGAAGCTGATTATACCTTTAACCTGTTAGAAAATAATACTTTCAACCTTTCAATTGAACAACTCCAGCTTGTTAAGCCACAAGCAGTAAAACACTCTTTTGTACATATTTTTGAAGAGTGGAAATTTTTCAAGACTATGACATTTTCAAACCTTCAAACCTACATTGAAACTAGTGGTTGGGAATATCCCCAAGCCACTGAGGAGGTTCTGATTCACTTTTGCAAAGAATCAGACTTAGCATTAATCCTCCAGGATAAATGGTTCATGTCCCATTTTAAAACAAACATGGACCAATTTATTCATTCTATCATGCTTAGCATTTTTGATGGTTCTTTTGGAGAGGAGGAGGAGGAAGTTGAAAAAGAGATTAGAATTGAGGAAGTAGATGGAGAAGGAAATAATGAAGTTATTGATTTGGAAGAAGAAGAAAAGCAGGCAGAGAGAAAAACAGAAGAAAATATTCTAGTTGAAAAACAGTCAGATGAAATTGAGAAAACAGAAGAGTTGGCTGATGAAGGAGATGAAGAAGAAGGAGAAGAGGTAGACCAAGAAAAAGATGAAGAAGAAAAAGAGGATGAGGATGAGAAGGATGATGATGGTGAAGAATAGGAGAAAGATGATGATAACAAAGATGATGATAATGATGATGACAATGATGATGATGATGGAAGAGATGCAGGAGCAGAAAAAGAAAATGAAAAAGAAAAAGATGAGGAAGACGGAAAAGAAAATTCTGGAGAAAAGGCAGAAGAAGAGAAAGAAGAGGAAGAGAAAGAGGAAGAGAGAGAAGAAGAAAAGGAGCCAGAGCCGGAGCCAGAGCCTATTCACGAAACTGCAGACAGATCGTGGTACTGCCGGTACACCACCTAGACGCAGAGTCGGGTCAAGACTCCAGTCGGGACCCCGGAGAAAACCCTCTCGACCTACCACAGCATGTAAGCCTGCATTCTAGTGGCTCTTTTGCAGAAGGCTCAGGAGAGCACTCTCCATCAGCTCAGATATCTCCTACCATGACTGAGCTGATCAGGCAAATCGTCAAAGATACAATTGGAGAGCTGCTATCGTCTCAGGTCACTCCTGACCTTCAGTCAATCAATGCCAAGATCGACACTCTTCTGCAGAGAGAGATTCCTCAGCCCCCTCCCCTACCAACAATAGAATGCCATTTGGCATGTCTGATTGGATGAGCAAAATGGAGCAGCAATTAACTACCCTTGTTGATGCTGGCAAAAAGGGGGAAGAGAGAGTTCAGGGGGAAGAGAGAGAGATAAGGTCAAAGAAGAAGCAAGATGTTCTTCAAATTGAAGGACCCTCAAGTCTGAAGAGGAAGGAAGCTGTGGATCCATATGACCAGGCTGACCAGCCTGAAGGAAAGAGAAGGAGGACTAGAGGAGGTTTTGGACCTACTCTAGAATGGGAAGGAAAGGAGCTGTGGTATGTTGAGGACTTTATTCCATATGAAGCCCTGCCCATGTGGGGAGCTGCTAAGAAGAAATTCATCAGAGATTATTACGTCTGGGAATTACTCCAGGATGATAATCTCTCCCCATAGCAGACCTTCATCAATTTGATGGAAGAAGCTTACCCAAAACTCTGGACCATTCTGAAGAATAAGGCTAAGGAACTAAACGCCTATCCTATGATTCCATCATTCAGAGCAGAGGAAGCGCCAACCCGCCTGGACAATGAGCTAGATGAGCTACAGCTTCAACAAGAAATCAAGCAGTTATGCCTTGAGAATATATTTACATCACAGCAAGAACAAGACTTTGCAGCTCTTGTTGTGAAGAGGAAATATGGTCTTGCTCCAGTCAAGATAAGACCAATTGGAGCCAAAACATTCAGACCTGCCAAACAGCCTATTCGCAGAGGCAGAGGAAGAGGCAGATGACTTCATTTCTTTATGCTTGTAATCTTATTTTCTGTACCTGTAAAAATTTTCTTGTAAAATTCAACATAATCAAGACAGAAAAAGTTTTATAACAGTCTGTTGAATGACAATTTCCAATTGTCTCAATACTAGACTGATTTTAGTTTGTGTCTTGCACTTAAGTGCAGACTTGGTCATTTGATTACTTACTTAAAGTTTTGCCATCATCAAAATAGGGGGAATTTGTTAGGAATACTTGTTAGATTTTGATGATGTCATTAATATAAAATCAAATGTTTATTACTTGGCAAAAATGTAAGGAAGAACCAAATGAGTATCTTCCATAGGCCAAATATGTTAAAGTATAAAACTTGGCAAAATGTAAAGAAGAACCAAATGAGTATCTTCTGTAGGCCAAAAATTAGTTAGGCTGAAAATCGGCTAAGTACTGAGTACAGCTAAGTCCATCAGAGAGGAACAGCCGAGTCCAGTCAAAGTAGCTCTGGTCAACAAAATTTTATCAGAGAAGTTTGACCAAACTGCAGCCAAGGTACCTCAGGGAAGTCACCTGATCAGATAAGTCACCTGAACAGCCGAGAGGACCTGTTTGCAGAGATGTTAGCTGCATATCAGCCTACTCGAAGGCAGCCAAGTACTCCAAGTCCACGTCAGCATGAGTTGAAAAGTCAAGTATTACGGAAAGCTCACATGCAATGTGAAAATACAAATTGGAGTGATTCCCGCAAGAGATATGATTTAAATAAATCATCCAGACCCACCTTGAAGACTTTAATCATTTTATATTCAAAGGATTCGGCGCTCACATGCAGAAGTCTTCACAACGGTCGGAAGATAAAATAAAATAATGGGAATCCAGCCTTGCAACGTTCAAAAGAATAAACAATGAAGTCTCCCTCCAACGGACGGATTTGTTCAAAAGATTTGCAACGGCTACAAGGAAAAAGCTCAGAGATCGTGACCTATATATATCCGGAGATTTGAAGCAGAGCAACTACCGGTGCGAACATACATTCAAGCGATCAAAGCAATCAAGCAATCTAAAGCAATCAATAGCATCGTGGAAAGAGCAGCTCTAAAAGTTCATACTTAAGGAAGCTCTTAAGTTGGAGAAGACAAAAACTCTTGTCTATAATCCTGAGTACGGGGTACTTCACTGGTTGAAGTAAGAGACTGTAAAGGCATCCAAGGATCGAGGATCAAGAGGTGCAAGGCAGTCAAGTGTGTACAACGGCACGGATTTCCACTGGTTGGAAGCTGTTGTAGTGTGGTTTGAATCACTGTAATATTTATCACTGGTTGAAAATTATAGTGAATTCATCTCCAACTGGTTTGGAGAAAAGTGGATTAGTAGAGGATTACCCCACCTCTGAGACCACTATAATTGCCTGCGTTATTTATTGTTTTACTGCATCATACTTTAACTGCTGCATTCAATGTTAAGTGTTTCATTAAGTTGATTTCTATTCGTCATCAGCTGACTTCCGCATATATCTAAGAACAAACGACTCCTAGTCATTTGTTTAACTATCAGCTGAAGAAACTCACTCTTCGTGAAAAAGAGTTTAAGAGTTTCTACAAGTCTATTCACCCCCCCTCTAGACTTGTACCTGGACGACTTGTGACCTACATACGTACGTTATGAAAGTTACGTACGTTATACGCTCCGAATAGCGGCCGTAACGAAAGTGAAGAAATGGTCCAGTGAGATATGATAAAATATGTTACGTACGTTATGAACCTCATGGTTACGTACGTAATATTCTGGTCAGAGATCCGTTGAGTGAGACGACTTGTTGCAACGGCTAGTGGCTTTTCCAACGGTCAGAATAATTCAAGCATTACGTACGTTAGATAACTCTGGTTACGTACGTTACCTGTATAGAAAAACTTACGAAAACAATGAGTGTTACGTACGTTATAATAGACGAGTTACGTACGTTAACTGTACTGAAAATCTTGCAGACAACTGTGAATGTTACGTACGTTAATATGGTTTGCGTTACGTACGTTAACTGAAGAGAAAATATGTTTTAAGTAAATTTTGGTTTTAATAACACATCATCAAAATGATCTAAAAGATATTGTTCCAACAATCTCCCCGTTTTTGATGATGACAAAATTTACGTATGAGAGTTTTTGAAAACATGATTTTAAAAATTTAATAAGGCTCCCCCTGAACACGAGCACTGTAAAAATTAATATGCTCCCCCTAAAAACGCGCACGAGTTATTTCAAAAGGTGATTTCAAAAACGAATACATATTATTCTCCCCCTTTTTGTCATTAACAAAAAGTTGAGAAATCCTGCAAGAGAAATCAATGATACGCATAATAATCAATAGAATCCAAGTCAACGATTAACCAAAAAGATGCATAAAAACAGAGATAGTCATTACAGTCGAAACATAAACATGAGAATGAAATGTTTGGTCTTTTAATAAAACAGGAAACATCATCATAAGAAAGATAGCCCGACTAGTCAAGGTCCGCATCCGGAGGTGTCGGCGGTATCCCAAAATGCGTGCAGATGCTCTTGACCATGATCTTGATTTCGCTTATATCTTTCTCGAGCCTATCCATCCGAGAATCCATCTGGGATGAAGAGGATTCCGGACGAGGATGGGAGGAACCAAGCTGAGATGAAGGACGAGGTCTAGTATGCTCGATCCCCCTAGATGTGATCCTCTCCTCCGGTCTCGGAAGAGTACCCCCATCTATGAGCCGATCATCATCCTTGATATACGCAAAGTATATCCATCCACGATTTCTCGTGCATAGATACCTCATCGTCCGTAACGTCCCCTCGGTGACGAGGCTCCCCTAGGAATCGGAACCCCATGAACCCCAGATAAATCAACTCCTGCTTTCTCAAAAATTTCTGTTAAGATTGATCCAAACGGCATTCCCGATTTTCTCTGTCGATCAACTTTCGCGTAGCTCTTTTTGTGGAAAATTTGACCCTTTTCCACGAACCATTTTAGCACAATAGACGCGAAGTTGACTTGGTGATCCTTCCACACATGATAAATGATCTCCATATTGATATTCACAACTCCAAGCTGAGCATTAACTTTAGGCATAAGACAACGAGTGATAGCATCGTGAAGCAAGCGGATGTTTATCCCAAAGTCATTGTTTTCAAAACGCCCGGAATGAACATTTAGAACGGCTTTGTCCGACAAAAAATCACGGACTTTGGACTCATGAACACCATAGCTTTCATCATCGGAGAAGTTGTCAATGACTTCATCTGGAGGAGCAAACTCTCCTTTACATCGAAAACCCTCATTAGGGAGACCAAAAATCTCCGAAAGTTTCGCGGAATCAAAGGATATTGGTTTACCACGCACAAGAGAGTTAACTACAGCAAGTCCATCGGCATCATACGTGACAAAATTTTTTGCATAAAACTCTTTTACACAGTCCACATATATTGGTCGAGCAAGACTAACGAAACGATTTATCCCAAGCATATCGAAGAATTCTTCGATAGCAACACCAGCACAGTTCAGAGATTCGAAATCAAAGTGGTGACTCGGAGTTACCTCTTCATCAATAAGGATTTCATTAAAGATTTTCATGGCCTGAGCATTTCGAAAGGATGGTTCGCCGGAAGCCGTGGAGGATGATTGGGAGGTTTCTCCTCTTCTCTTCTTTCCGATTCTGGATGCCATAAAGATTGAATTGGTTGAAAAGTGCAGGTTTGATGGAAATGGTTCGCGATGAATTGGTTCGCAGGGAGTTCTTCGTTCTGAAAGTTTTAGACGACGCTAGGGATTGAAAGAAATGAAAGGGGACAGTCGAAATGGGTTTATATATGTTAGGGTCAACGACGGATTACGTACGTTATATCCCTTATGTAACGTACGTAGCGTAAAAACCTGAACTCTCTGGACTGAATCCTGCGATTCGTTACGTACGTAACGTAACACCATGTAACGTACGTAAGGTCCTATTACGTACGTAATGGACCGCTCCTACCGTACGTAAGCAGGACCAAATGAATAGTCTTTTCCTTTCGATGATGTCCCGATTTAAATGACCATTTAATGTGACTATGATGAGTATGCAATATTTAAAAATGATCAGCATGTCCTATTCCTAAATTTATGCGAATAAAGTTGAAAGCCTCTTCGGGTAATGGTTTTGTAAAAATATCCGCCAATTGTTCATTAGTACCAACAAATTGGAGACAAAATTCCCGTTTTGGACATGGTCACGAATAAAATGGTGACAAATTTCGATGTGTTTTGTCCTACTATGCAAAATGGGGTTTTTACTTAAATTAATGGCACTTGTATTGTCACAAAAAATAGGAGTATCCTTAAGTTCAATGCCATAATCAAGTAATTGATTTTTGATCCAAAGGACTTGTGCACATGCACTTCCCGCAGCCACATATTCTGCTTCAGCTGTGGAAGTAGCGACACTAGTCTGTTTCTTACTTCCCCATGCAATTAAACATGAACTCATAAAATGGCAAGTTCCGGTGGTGCTTTTTCTATCAATTTTACATCCACCAAAATCGGCATCACTATATGCAAAAAGTTGAAAATCAATGCTAGAAGGATACCATAAGCCTAAACCAGCAGTATATTTTAAATATCGAAAAATCCGTTTACATGCAATGAGATGAGATTCTTTAGGGTTTGCTTGAAAACGAGCACATAGACAAGTAGCAAACATTATATCAGGTCTAGATGCAGTTAAGTAAAGTAAAGATCCGATCATACCTCGATACTGTTTTTGGTCAACAGATTTACCTTTTTCATCTTTATCGAGTTTAAGAGTGGAAGACATAGGAGTGGATATTTCTTTGCAATCTTCCATCTTAAATTTCTTTAGAAGCTCATTGACGTACTTGGATTGGTGAATGAATATTCCGTCATTGAGTTGCCTAATTTGGAGTCCGAGAAAGTTTTTCAACTCTCCCATCATGCTCATTTCGAACTCTCCCTTCATAAGATTTGAAAATTCTTTGGACTGAGTTTCGTTAGTTGCACCAAAAACAATATCATCCACATAAATTTGACAAATTAACATATCATCACTTAAAACCTTAATGAATAGGGTATTATCAACATTACCTCTTTTATAACCATTTGAGATAAGAAAAGAGCTTAGACGATCATACCATGCTCTCGGAGCGAATGTTTCTTCATAATCCAAGCCTTCTTCTTGATTATAGCCTTGGGCGACCAACCTCGATTTATTTTTAATAGGGAGACCATCATCATCGGTTTTGATTTTATGAACCCATTTGGTACCAATGATTGATTTGTCTACCGGTGCCGGAACTAATTCCCAAACATTATTTCTTTCGAATTGGTTTAGCTCTTCTTGCATAGCAATAGCCCAATTCTCATCATTTGTGGCCTCATCGATATTCTTTGGTTCTGTAAGAGAAATAAATGCAATATTGTTAATACAATCATTTATATTTCTCCTAGTTCGTACACCTTCATCGATTTTTCCGAGAATTTGTTTCATCGGATGGTCTTTCACATTTGCCCAATCTTTAGGAAGGTTGTAAGTCTTTTCCTCCTGTTTGTCCGAGCTTACGTCGATCTTCTCCAACTCCTTTGATACATCGGATACTTCGTTAGCTGGAATCATACCTGCATCATCATCAAAAACAACCTTTCTCGGGGGTAAAACTGTATCATCGAATTTTACATGAATAGATTCTTCTACCGAACCTCTTCTACAATTAAATACACGATACGCTTTACTATTAGTCGAATAACCAAGAAATATGCCGATATCTGATTTTGAATCGAATTTATCCAAATTATCCTTACCATTATTATGAATAAACACTTTACAACCAAATGGATGAAAATAAGATAAATTGGGCTTTTTACCTTTAAAAATCTCATAAGGAGTCATCATTTTGTTCCTCCTGAGATGGACACGATTAATAACATAACAAGCGGTGTTAACGGCTTCGGCCCAAAAATATTTAGGAAGACCATACTCATTGAGTATTGTTCGGCTCATTTCTTCTAGAGAGCGATTCTTCCTCTCGACAACTCCATTTTGTTGAGGTGTCCGAGGTGCCGAAAAGTTGTGCCCAATACCATATTTATCGCACCAATCTTCAAAGAGATTAGAATCAAATTCTCCACCATGATCGGTTCGAATGGCGATAACTGGTAATTCTTTTTCCTTCTGGGTAACCTTACACCACTTAACAAACTCGTTAAAAGCATCATCTTTATTGTCTAAGAATTTTACCCAAGTAAATCTTGAAAAATCATCGACAATAACTAAAGTATAAAGTTTACCTGTTAGACTGGCATGCCGAGACGGACCAATTAAATCCATATGAATTAATTCAAGAATGCGACTAGTGGAAATTTCCATTTTTGGTTTAAACGAGCCTCTTGCATGTTTACCTTTAATACAGGCCTCACAAATGTGGTCTTTTCTAAATTTCAATTTTGGTAGACCACGAACAATATCATTTTTGACCAATTTTGAAAGAAGTGGTAAAGAGGCATGTCCCAATTTTCGGTGGCAAACAACGGCATTTTCATCATACGAAAGTAGACATTTTTCGTTGAAGGAAGATTCATCTTGGAGATCGACAATGTAAATATTCCCATAACGCAATCCAATAAAAACGATTTGGTCTTTTCTCATTACCGTGCAATGGGTAATTTCAAAAATCAATTTAAGACCGGTGTCACAAAGTTGGGAAACACTCAGAAGATTATGGCAAAGTCCATCAACAAATAGAACATTTTCAATAGTAGGTAAAGGTTTCTTACCAATTTTACCTGTCCCTTTTATTTGGCCCTTTTTATTATCGCCAAAGGTAACACAGCCACGATCTTCCTTTTTCAGCTCCGTGAAGAGATGTTCATTTCCACTCATGTGATTTGAACATCCACTATCAACATACCATTTATTTGATAATGTTGTCTTCCTTGCTTGTACCTACAAAAACAATTTTCTTCCGTTTTATAGGTACCTAGGCTAATTTGGGTCCTGAGGAGTTAGATACAAAAACTTGATTTTTAACAATGGTCCCTTTTGGTACCCAAATTTGCTTAACCTTTATAGTGCGTCTAGAATTACGACAGTAAGTTTCGGTATGTCCAGGTTTTAAACATTTTGGACATGATGGAATTCCCGTTTTTAAAGTGTCCGAATCTTTTGTGGTAATTTCTAAGGACTTTTTCATTGGAAATGAATTATATCCAAGTCCTTGTTTTGAAAGAGAAAATTTTTGACCAAATAATAGTTGCTCGAATTTGTCATTACCACATGAAAATTTTCTAACATAAAGTTTTAATTCTTTCTGAGTTTTGTGCAATTCATCTTTCAGAATTTTCTCAGTTTCCAAACAATTTGTATGATCAATAGAAACTTCCTTGTTTTTCAATAATTTAGCATTTTCAATTTCAAGGAGTTTTATTTTCTTTTTCAAATCTTTATTGCTATTGCAAGCCTTTTCGTATTCATTATTTAGGGATTCAAAAGCATCAAGTAGTTCTTCATGAGAATCACTAACCTCGACTTCTTCGTCACTATCTTCGGATGCGCGGGCCATTAGAGCAAGATTGGTTTGGACTTGTGGTTCATCATCCTCATCATCATCGCTCCATGTGGCGACATAAACTTCCTTCTTTTTGAACTTTTCATGAGGTGGTTTTGATGAACTTATTGGAGCAACAGCACGACAATCTTTTGCAAAATGGCCTGGAACGCCGCACCTTCGACAAGTGTTGTCGAACTTTTTGTTTTGAGGGAAGTGAGTCTTCTTGGATTCATCCCTTGATTCTTGCTTGATATCTCTCCGGCGCCTTTGTAGAAGATTTTTGAATTTCTTTATGTTTTTGGCATAAAAGGCGGTTTCTTCATCCTCTTCTTCGATAGGTTCATCTTCTAGATCGCTTTTTTCTTTGGCTTTGAAAGCGATTGTCCTTTCTCTTTCCTTAGGTTTTGGTTTCGAACTACGAGATTTAATGACAATCTCATAATTGATGAGAGATCCGATGAGAGCGCTGAATTCTATGGTATTGAGGTCTTTCGACTCCATGATAGCCGTAACAGTAGCGTCCCATTCTCTAGGTAGAGACCGAAGGATTTTCTTGGCTTTATCACTACTTGATATCTGTTTCCCGAATGAAGCTAGCCCATTAGTGATTGCCTAGAAACGGTCAAGCATAGTGGTAATGCTTTCTTCTTCTTTCATGGTGAAGAGTTCATAATCGTGAAGAAGCATATTGATTTTGGTTTCCTTAACTTGACTCGTACCTTCATGGGTGATCTCTAACATTTTCCAGATTTCTTTTGCCGTCTCGCAGGAAGAAATTCTGTTGTGATCTTCTGGATTGAGAGCACAGTAAAGCAATTGAGTGGCTTTACTATTGAAGTGATCGTTCTTCCAGTCGGCATCGTCGTACTCTTCGAAACTTTTGAGAGAGCCATCCGTGTTCTTAGGAATGGTAGGTCCAAGGGCAATGACCTTCCATATTTCAATATCGTGAGCTCGGATGAAAATGGACATCTTCTTCTTCCATGTCATAAAGTTCGAACCATCGAAGAAGGGTGGGCGATTGAGAGCGTTGCCTTCAAGGGAGGAGTGAATAAAGGCCATTTATGGATCTTTTCTCTAGCGGGTGTTAATCCGGTGATAAAGAGACCGCTCCGATACCAATTGTTAGATTGGTACCTCCACTAGAAGTGGGGGTTGAATAGTGCGGATAAGAGTATTGAACTCTTTTTGTGCGGAAGCAAAATATCGGAGTAATTAGAATGCGGAAAAGAAAGAACACAAGAATTTGTTCGAGAGGTTCGGCTATTAACAAAGCCTACGTCCCCTACCTAGTTTTATCGACTAGGACTTTTATTAGAACTTAGAATTTCACTTTCTAGTTTAGTGCCAACTTCTTACAATTTCTTGATTTTCGGGCTCAAGAACAACCTCACAAAAACACTCTTGTTTTTCGGGGTACAAGATAACCTATACACAAAACAAATGCGAGTAGAAACTCGACTTTCACAATATATCGCTCTTTGATACAAGAATGAAGATTGGAAATTATAGAACAAATCTTCTCGTATCACAATCTAGAATAAGTATATCTCTCAAAATGTTTGCTTGATATTGCTTGAGTATGCTAGTAGGCTCAGACTGCTTGTGTATCTTCAATCTCCATGAAGTTGGATATTTATAGCCTTCTTGAGCTCAAATTCCCGTTGGAACAGTTTAACTGATTACGTACGTTATATGCTGATGGTTACGTACCTTATGAACGTTACGTACGTTATATGCTCCGAATAGCGGCCGTAACGAAAGTGAAGAAACGGTCCAGTGAGATATGATAAAATATGTTACGTACGTTATGAACCTCATGGTTACGTACGTAATATTCTGGTCAAAGATCCATTGAGTGAGACGACTTGTTGCAACGGCTAGTGGCTTTTCCAACGGTCAGAATAATTCAAGCATTACGTACGTTAGATAACTCTGGTTACGTACATTACCTGTACAGAAAAACTTACGAAAACAATGAGTGTTACGTACGTTATAATAGACGAGTTACGTACGTTAACTGTACTAAAAATCTTGCAGACAACTGTGAAAGTTACGTACGTTAATATGGTTTGCGTTACGTACGTTAACTGAAGAGAAAATATGTTTTAAGTAAATTTTGGTTTTAATAACACATCATCAAAATGATCTAAAAGATATTGTTCCAACACATGCCCATTATTATCAAAAACTCCCCAAAATAGATTTCAAAATGGGAGGGGCAAATGGGAACCTCAAGGTTATCCTAACTTTCAAAATGAACAAGTGTGGATACCTCAAAGATTTAATAAATAGTCTCATCCAAGGTTTAGAAATTACCCACACTATCAATATTATGAGGCATATCCGGTATACAATCCTAACAGAGGATATAGACCTAGACCTTACACACCTTATAGGGGTAATAACAACAATTTTCACAATCCAAGGAGAAATCTATTCTCCAGGAAACCATCTAACCCTAGAGGACCCACACAGATTTGGGTACCTAAGTCTCTGCTTGTATGATTGCAGAAAAGGTGGAAGGACTACTACCACATCTCCACAAATTTAAACTTTGGAGGTGAAGAATGGTTTGTAGATTCCGGATGCTCGAGGCACATGACCGGGAACAAGAAGATGCTGACAAAATATACCAAAGAAAAAGGTCCAGACGTAACCTTTGGAGATAGCTCTAGAGGACAAACAAAGGGCTTTGGAGAGCTGCACCGAGGAAATATCGTTATATCCAAAGTTATTATGTCAAAGGGCTCAAGTTTAATCTCCTGAGCATAAGCCAGTTTTGTGATGAAAAGAATCTAGTAGTCTTCACCATTTGGAAATGTATGGTGATAGATATCCTATCTGGAGAGGTGAAGCTTCAAGGATTCAGAAGGAGAGATGTCTATATGATAGATTGGAACACAGGAACCCCCAATACCTGTTTTCTATCTAAGACAATAGCTGAGAATGGATGGCTGTGGCACAAAAGATTATGTCATCTAAAATTCAAAGCAATCAACAAGATTAGTTCTCAGAAGCTGGTCAGAGGACTTCCAGAGGAAGCATTCATAAAGGAATCTCTTTGTGATGCGTGTCAGAAAGGAAAGCAGACCAGAGCATCATTCAAGCCAGTCCAGCCTACAACTCTCACATCGAGGATCATAGATCTACTCCATATGGATCTATTTGGCCCTATCAAGCCGAGGACTCTAAGTGGCAGAAAGCATGCTCTAGTAGTAGTGGATGACTATTTAAGGTACACATGGATTATCTTCATGTATAAGAAGAGTGAAACCTTGACCAAGCTACCTGAGCTGCTGTGAAGGATTCAAAATGAGAAATCCCTCTCAATCATCAAGATCAGATCAGATAGAAAAGGAGAATTTCTCAACAAGGCGATCACTGATTACAGCGATCAGAATGGAATCCAGCATGAGCTCTCTGCAGCCAGGACCCCCCAGCAGAATGGTGTTGCCGAAAGAAGAAACAGAACCCTAAAAGAACTAGCCAGGTCCATGATTGCAGAAGCAGACCTGCCCAAGAGGTTCTAGGCTGAAGCTGTCAACACAGCTTGCCATACTCAGAACAAGAGTATGATAGTAGGGAGACATGGCAAAACTCCCTATGAGGTTAGGAATAATAGAACACCTACTGTTGCTTACTTTCATATCTTTGGTTGTAAGTGTTTCATCCACAACAACAGTAAAACACAACTAAATGCCTTTGATGCTAAAACTGATGATGGTCTCTTTATGGGATATTCACAAAGAAGCAAGGCATATAGAGTCTTTAACAAAAGAACCTTAGTTGTGGAGGAAACACCCCATGTTGTATTTGATGAATCTACTGTTGAGTACAGGAAACAAGTTGAGCTAATTGAGGATAAGCTCAAATCTGCAACCCTCGAAGAAGTCATTGTACATGACACAGGAATGGTGGACTCATCTATAGATCAGCCTGAAGACCCATCTGTAGCTGATAAAGACTCATCTGCAAACCAGACCAGATCCCAACCTGCAGATGACAAGACGGTAGCTGATCCAGTTGCAGACCAAGGAGACCAGATCCAAGCTGATGCAGACAGAGAAGAAATCCATCAGAGCAAATCTACAGGGGGAACAGACCCTGAAGAAGAAGATATCCCCAAGTGGCTCAAAGACCATCCAATCCAACAAATCATTGGGAAGCTAACTGATGGAGTTAAGACAAGACAGTCTACTCTACCCACAGGAATGGCAATGTTCTCTTGCTTCATGTCCCAGATAGAACCCAAGACAACAGAGCAAGCCTTGGAAGATTATTCTTGGATCAATGCCATGCAAGAGGAGCTTGAACAAATGGAAAGGAATAATGTTTGGGAACTAACAGATAGACCAGATCATAAGAAGGTTATTGGCATCAAATGGGTGTACAAAAGCAAAAGCGACAAAGATGGAGCTGTCGTTAGGAATAAATCTAGACTTGTTGCTAAAGGATATGCACAGTGTAAGGAATAGGTTTTGATGAAACCTATGCACCTGTTGCAAGATTAGAAGCCATTAGACTATTCCTCGCATATGCCGCATTCAAGAATTTTGAAGTCTATCAGATGGAGGTAAAAAGTGCACTTCTTAATGGAATCCTAGAAGAAGAAGTCTATGTGGAGCAACCCCCAGGATTTGTCAAAGGAGACAAAGTCTACAAGTTGTTGAAAGCTCTATATGGACTTAAGCAAGCACCAAGAGCTTGGTATGAAACCTTATCTGTATTTCTTGAGAAGAACGGTTTCTGCAAAGGGAAAGTGGACAAGACCTTATTCAGAGTGGAGCACGAAGGCCACATATTAATAGTTCAGATATATGTGGATGACATTATATTTGGCTCAACCAACCCAGAGCTGTGTGAGAAATTCTCAAACCTCATGCAAGGAGAGTTTGAGATGAGTATGATGGGAAAACTTAACTTCTTTCTTGGATTATAAGTCAAGCAGATGGAAAATGGACTTTTCATCAATCAAGCCAAATATACCCGAGACCTCATCAAGAGATTTGGAATGGAATCAGCCAAACCAGCAAGAATTCCTATGAGCAAAAGTACTCACCTAGATGCAGATGAGGGAGGCATATCAGTGGATTCAACCCACTACAGAGGACTTATTGGATCATTGCTATACCTCACTGCAAGCAGACTAGATATATCTTATGCCGTAGGAGTATGGGCGCGATTTCAATCCAAGCCAAAGCAGTCTCACCAAGATGCAGCCAAGAGAATAATTAAATACCTTAAGTCTATAGTCAGTGTTGGACTATGGTATCCTAAGGATGATAACTTCGAGCTATCAGGATATTCAGATGCAGATTTTGCAGGATGCAAAATTAATAGGAAAAGCACTAGTGGAATGTGTCAATTCCTAGGAACCAGACTAATATCCTGGTTCAGCAAGAAGCAGGTTTCTAACTCTATCTCCACCAGTGAGTCAGAATACCTAGCTGCAGGTAGTTGTTGTACCCAGATGTTGTGAATCAGATAACAACTAAGGGACTACAACATCATTGCCAATGAAGTTCCTATCTGGTGTGGCAACAACAGTGCTATTGCAATAACCAACAACCCAGTAATGCATTCAAGGACCAAGCACATTGATGTTAAGCATCACTTCATTAAAGATCACGTGCTTAACAAGAGAGTCAGAGTTGAAAGAGTTAACACAAACTACCAAATTGCTGATATCTTCACCAAACCTTTGCCAAAAGAAAGGTTTTTAGAACTGAGCAGAGAACTTGGATTACTAGATTGGGAATCTAGTACAGAATAAAAAGCTAGCTGAAGCAGATCAGACGAAGGACGAACCTAGCTGATCATAGGAATCTGACCCTAACTGATGCAGACAAGAAGACGAAGGACAGACGAAGGAACCTAGCTGATCAAAACCACATGCGAGAAGTCAAAGGAGTCAACTCACCTGATGCAAAGCAGTCAACAGTCAATGGTCAACCAGCTAAGTTTTCTAAACCTAACCGACTTCTAAATATTATATCATTATCTGCTATTTATATAATAGTATCATATTTTTTTTAGATCACACGTGGCATAATACTATATGCTTAAAATACACGTGGCAATCACAGGTTCAATCGACCTCCACTGTGACCAATTAAAATCTAACCGTCCATTTTCAAACTCAAAACCTGGACCACCGATTACTAAATTTGAATTTTAAAAATCCTTAAAAGGTGGACCACCGATTAAAATAAATGATTATTTAATTACAAGCGTCGTTTCATTTTCCTTTTAGGGACGGGAAAGCCCTTTCACTTTACCTTCACCAAAATTTCGAAAACCCTAATTTACAGAGCAGAAATCCTTTCGAACTCTCAATACACTAAGAAATCGTTTATCTTGCAGAAATGGAATCCTACTTTGAAGGCGTAAACCTGAAGGCAGTCAAGGACCAAATCATTTTCTCCCTGGTCGTTGATTTTGAGGGACTCCTGGAATCGAATCTGGAGAACAACGATGTGCTTGACCGTATCTGCTCGATGAAGATGAATGGGATCTACCCATTTTTGGATATTAGTCCCAATCACTTGTTTAAGGAGGATGTTATTGCGTTTTTCCGAGAGGCCCGAGTGATTGAATCGGGGATTCGAAGCACTGTCGGCGGGATCCAAGTGGACATATCGCCGGAGACGATTGGAAAAGCTTTTGGAATGAAGAATCGCGGCGTGGCGGTCGAGGCCCTTAGACAGAGCGCAACATATACTTGGCTGAAGATTAAGGCGGTCTACCGACAGGAAAAACTTAAGCTGACTGCCAAGAGGAGTGAGATTAAAAGAGAATATCGCTATGTGTTGGACATAACCAACAAAATAGTCATGGGCATGGCCGGCATCTATGACCAACTGTCGTCCGCTAAATTCATGGTGCTGGGAGCACTAATCCAAGACACGCCAATTGACTGGACGGACTACATTTACAAGCAGTTGGTGCGCAAAGTCAACAAGGCCGAGTGGTTTGTTGAAGAGAAGAAGTTCAAATCCAAGCTGGCGTTCGGAACGCAGCTAAGTTGGATTCTGGAGAAGCTTGGTGTGGCAAAGAGAAATACTGACCCCTTCCACATCAACAAAAGACTTGGTCATCTAGACCAAGAAACTTTGAGGAGGCTAGGAAGCGGAAGAAGAGCAGCCCAGATCTTAAAAGAGCGGTCTGATTTAGGGACCTACAAATACCCTGAATCATCAGACGAGTCCGACCAGCCGCACCCGCAACCCACTGCACCTCCGATACGTAGCCGGACAATACACCTATTGCTGTTCGCTTTAAGAGAAGGGGATCAGCCCCTGGTGAGCCCTCCGTAATTCATTCCTCACCATAACCTTCTCCGAAAAGGCCCAGGCGGTTGCAGTTCAGTGAAGAGGAGCAGCCAGAGCAATACCTCAGCCCTGCAGCTAAGTCTCCTGCACATTTGGAGGACCAGCCTGCTCCTTCCAGCCTGGAGACCCAAATTGCCCCTCTTCTCACTCCCCAGTACATATCTGAAGAAGAGGAAGCATGTTTAATCATCAACATACCTGAGGCACACTACAGCTTCAACCTGCTTGATAACAACGTTTTCAACCTATCTATAGAGCAGCTTAAAATGGTAAAACCCCTTGCTCTAAAACATTCCTTCGTTCACATTTATGAGGAGTGGAAAACTTTTAAATCCTATTCTTTCACTCAACTACAAACTTTCGTTGAGGTGAGTGGCTGGGAATATCTCCAGGCCACTGAAGAAGCGCTGATGTATTTTTTTAACGAATCAGATGCAATTTTGCTACTTCAGGAAAATTGGTTCATGTCCAATTTTAAAACCCACATGGACCAATTTATCCATACCATTATGTAGAGTATATTTGATGGGTCTGTTGGTAAAGAAGAAGAAGAAGTTGAAGAGAAAGAAATAAGAATAGAGGAGTTAGTGCCGGAAGAAGAAGAAATTATTGTTATTGAAGAGGGGAGACAGGAAGAAAGAGAAGAAGAAAATATCTCAGTTGAAAAACAATCTGGAGAAGAAGAAGTCGAAAAAACTGTGGAATTAGTGGATGAAGAAGAAGAAGAAGGAGATGAAGTTGATCAGGAGGATGAAGAAGAAAAAGAGGATGATGAAAAAGATAATGATGATGAGAAAAAGGATGATAAAGATGAAGATAAAAATGATGATGATGATGATGATGATGGTGGTAAAGATGAAGGAGGAGAAAAAGAAGCTGAGAAAGAAAAGGAGAATGATGAAGAGGAAGAAAAGGAAGAAGGAGAGAGGGAGTTGTAAAAGAAAGAAGGAGAAAAAGAGAAGGAGCCAGAAAAGGAACCAGAAAAAGAAGCTGCATCAGAGAAGGCTGGGGCACCTGCCCGCTATACCAGCCTAGATGCAGACCTGGATGAGGACTCCAGATCGGGGGCCCCAGAACAGACCCCATCTAGTATGCCAGCTGCAGACAGGAATCTGCAGACAAGTGGGTCATTCGCACACCCACTTGTAGGTGTAGAAGGTTCAGACGAGCACTCTCCACAGACATCACAAATTACACCTGTGATGACTGAGCTGATCCGATAGATTGTGAAAGACACTCTTGGAGAGCTACTTGCTTCTCAAATCACTCCTGATCTGCAGTCGATCAATGACAAAATTGACACCTTGCTACAGCGGAACATCCCTCAACCACCTCCTCCTACAAACAACAGAATGCCCCTTGGCATGTCTGACTGGATGCTTAGAATGGAGCAACAATTGATCACCCTGGTTGATGCTGGCAAAAAGGGGGAAGAGAGGTTACAGGGAGAAGGTAGCAAGCAGGGGGAAATAAGAGGAGTTCAAGAGATGAGGACCAAGAAGAAGCAAGATGTCTAAATGATCACAACTGGGACATCTTCGACAAAGAGGAAGGGAGAAGCTGAACTAGAGCAGGCTGATAATCAGCCTGCAGTCAAAAGAAGGAGGATCAGAATTGGGGACGAGCCTACACTAGAATGTGAAGGCATAGAGTTATGGTATGTTGAAGATTTCCTCCCCATCGAAGCTGCACCTATGTGGGGAACTGCAAAGAAAAAGTTCATCAGAGATTTTTATATCTGGGAGTTACTCCAGGATAATAATTGCTCCCCACATCAGACTTTTATGAACTTCATGGAGGAAGCACATCCAAATCTCTGGGATGTCCTACTAAATCGTTCAAAGGAATGTAATGCATACCCATCCCTTCAGGTCTAAAGATCCTCCCACCTTGGAAAATGATGAATTTGATGAATTAGCACTTCAAAGGAAAATAAAGAAACTTTGTGATGAGCATAAGTTCTCCTCACAAGAAGATCAAGACTTTGCCGCTCTCGTTGTCAGAAGAAAATATGGTCTTGCCCCTGTCAAGAAAAGACCAATTGGAGCTAAGCCTATCAGACCTGCCAAGCAGCCTATCCGTAGAGGCAGAGGCAGATGATTTGATTGTATTCATATTTTTTATGAAAATTTTTGTACTTGTAAATTTTCTGTAATTGTTTTGATCATTGAAAGCCATGTATTTGTAAATCAATACAGAAAATTTTTATAAACAGTCTTTTGAATGACAATTCCCAGTTGTCTCAAAACTAGACTGATTTTAGTTTGTGTCTTGCACTAAAGTGCAGACTTGTTCATTTGAATAATTTGCTTAAGTTTTGCCATCATCAAAATAGGGGAAATTTGTTAGGAATACTTGTTAGATTTTGATGATATCATTAATGTAATTCAAATGTTTATTACTTGGCAAAAATGTAAGGAAGAACCAAATGAGTATCTTCCATAGGCCAAATTGCGTTAAGTTAAATACTTGGAAAAATGTAAAAAAGAACCAAATGAGTATCTTCTATAGGCAAAATAAGTTAGGCTCAAATCGGCTAAGTACAAAGGTACAACTAAGTACATCAGAGAAGTACAGCCGAGTCAAGTCAGAGAAGTTCTGGTCAACAAAAATTCATCAGAGATGTTTGACCAGACTGCAGTCAAGTGACTTCAGACAAGTCATCTGATCAGGCGAGTCTCAAACAGCCACCGACAGAGAAGTCCAAACTGCATAGAAGATGACTGTACATCAGCCAACTTGATCAGCCAAGTACTCCAGGTCCACGTCAGCATGCATTGAAAAGTCAAATATTACGGAAAGTCACATGCAAGCGTGAAGAGACAAATTGGAGAGATTCCCGCAAGGATATGAATTAAATAATTCATCTAGACCTACCACTGAAGACTTTAATCTTATTGTATTCAAAAGATTTGGCGCCTCACATGCAAAGTCTTCACAACGGTCTAAAGATGGATTAAAATATGGGAATCCAGCCTTGCAACGTTCAGAAAAATAAACAAAGAAGTCTATTTCTCCAACGGACGGATTTGTTACAGGATTTGCAACGGTTATGAAGAATGCTCAAGGATCAACACCTATATATATCCGAAGATTTAAAGATGAGCAGCACGATGCGAACAAAACTCTCAAGCAATCAAAGTTATCAAAGCAATCAAAGCAAACTCATAGCTTCGTGAAAAGAGCAATACTCAAAGTTCTTGTCTTGAAGAAAGCTCTTAGTTGGAGAAGACAAAATCTCTTGTCTTAAAACCTAAGTTCGGGGTACTTCACTGGTTGAAGTTGCGAGACTGATAGGCATCCGAGGATTTGAAGAATAAAGTGGTGCTAGGCAGTCAACGAGGAGTTGCAACGATGTGATTTCCACTGGTTGGAAGTTGTTGTAGCTAAGTAGTAGAATCACTGTAATCTTTATCACTGGTTGAGAATTATAGTGGATTCATCTCCAACTGGTTTGGAGAAAGTGAATTAGTAGAGGATTACCCCACCTCTGAGACCACTATAAATTGCCTGCGTGTTTTACTGTTTTCATCATCATACTTAACTGTTGCATTCATTCATTACTGTTCCATTGCTTAGTCTTGATTTTGTCATCAGCTGATTTCCGCATATCTATCAGCTGAGAAACTCACTTTTCGTGAAAAAGAGTTTAAGAGTTTCAATAAGTCTATTCACCCCCCTCTAGACTTATTCCTGGACGACTTGTGACCTACAATGGTTTCGGGATATTTTGGTTTAACAGTTTGTTTGTTTTATGACGGATTGCAATTTTCGAGGCCGAAACTTATTTTAAGTGGTGTATAATGTAATATCCAAAATTTCTACTACTCTTGTTTAATATTATTTTATCCGAGTTATATTGTACAGTGTGGAATCTGTACAGTATGGATAAAATAAATGAAGGATTGAGAGATCTGTATTGGTATAATTGTCGTACTTAGTCGACAATTGCATTTGAGGATACAGTGCATCTTGTGTACGTATCCAGTATGTCGAGACGTTGGACAAGGATAGATTAAAATGGCTAAGTGTAGCATTATTAGCGTATGCTAATATACATGCCTAGCGCAGGCTATCGTGCAGGCATAGCACACGCTAATGGTAAAGGATAGCGCACGCTAGTACAGACCAGATCAGAGGGAATCTACGTGTGGACCCGGTCACTTTCGGCGCATGTGCCGACGAGGTTAACGGATGTTTGTTGTGAAGGGTTAGCGAACGCTAATGCATATTGTTAGCGCATGCTAACATCAGATCGGTCCAAAGGGAATCTTATCCTTGTTGAAGCTGTCGGGTGTTCGGAGCATACAGACAAACGAGTCAACCATGAGTAGCGCACGCTAATAATAGTGAATATATATGTGCAGTTGGCCATTATTCTTCATTTCGTCCATTCTCTCCTTGAAAACGATAGAGAGGGTTCTTAGAGAGATGTTTGAAGTTCCAAACACTGGATTATGGTGGAGTTAATCACCCATAACAATATTAAGCTTGGAATCGATTGGAAACAGATTCAAACTTGGGATTCAATCCATTCCATCAAAAAGGTAATCACTCTTCATCTTTGGATTTCGTTTTGGATTGAATGTTGATATTCTTGAGTTGATGATTATTATATAAACAAGTTGACAAGCATGATTATGAGATGGATTACCGGAGTATGATGATATTAATATGATTTGGGTGATTTGAATTGTGTAGTTTGTTTTCTTGAGATAAGTTGGTTAATCCTCCTTCTTCTCTGTGGATGTTGATGTCATTGATGATGATTAATCTCTGTAATGTGAGGTTAGGGAAGTGTTGTTAGGATTCTTGGTGTTCATGATGTTGATATTTGAGGAAGAAGATGATATGTGAATATATGAATTGGATTAAGAGTTGGATGATTACCTATGTGTTAAAGAATATCGAATTTTGTTGTTTTGATAGTTATGAACATGGTTTCGAATCACTTAGTGTTCTTGATAATCACCCTATGTTGATAGGAACCTGAAAAACATGCATCTGTACAGAATTACCGTCGTTAGCCTCTTGGGCGGTTGTAAATGTTTGCGAAAATTTCTTTTAGCCTTGTGGGTTCCATCTCGGGGCCCACAATGCTGTAATATTTCCGGTTAAATCTGGGGGTGTTACACCAAGAAACGACGAGCAAAGATAATAGCCGTTTGCTATAAATGTGCTAGATGGAACTGTAATTTAAAATGTCGATCTTTAGGAATTCTATCTACAAACAGAGAAGATAAAATCCAGTTCATTAAGGATGGTCTGAATAAAGAGAATTTAGATAATATCGAAATTTCTCTTGACACGCATCCTAGTGGACTCGTACATTACGGAATTTGATGTTTGTGGAATAAATTCAAACCAGAATATGAACAACGTCTTGGGAATCTGACGTTAAAAGACCCTGTTTGCCAATTTGTAAGAAAATTAGATGGGAAGCTTCTCCCCGACTCTTAGAAGGCGTTTAAGCCGTTTCTGAACGTAAAATCAGAGGAATATGTGAGCCACAATCACAACTACTGTGCATACACGTGAGTATCTTTTATTTTTGTCGTATGGTGAGATTTTCTGAATAAAAAATGTGATACGCGATAAATGCATTCATTATTCTATTGAGTAGTTGAAGCGCAATTAACGCAATCACAGATTTGTTAAATATTTTTACCTTATTTTTCTTCTATAAATAAACATTGTGCTTGTTTCTTTTATTCATCCCTCAAACTTGTAATTTTCTCTCTTTCTCTCAAATAAGTTTCTTTTCAAAAATGGAATCATCATCTTCCACAAAAAGATTTAACTCAGTCTGTATTTTTGGTGGAGCTAGTTATGGAACAGAGGCATGCTTTACTGAAGCAGCCCACAACTTAGGTCGTACCATAGGACAAAAATGCATTCATGTAGTTTACGGAGGAGGAAGTCTAGGATTAATGGGTCGCGCTGCTGCTTTTGCCTATATTGAAGGAGTAATAGTGTTGGGAGTAATTCCAAAACCTATGGCTGAAATTAAAATCACCGAGGCAACTATTAGAGATGAGTTTAGAGCTGTAAATATGCAAGATCGCATAACTCACATGATGAATAATTCTGGCGCCTTTATCACCCTTCCCGGTGGTTTTGGCACTCTTGAGGAACTTTTTCATGTGGTTACCAGAGCTCAGCTAAATATTCATAACAAACCAATAGGTCTGCTTAATGTCAATGGTTTCTTTGATGGTTTACTATCTTTCATCGACTACTCTGCTGAAAAAGGTTTTATTTCCGAGCGTGCTAAACAAATCATAATCGTTGCAACAACACCAGAAGAACTAATCAATAAACTCATTGAATTTGTTCCTCAACCAGATCCAGCTCTAGCTAATATTGTCTGGATGGAGGATTTTACCGTGAGAAAATGAAAAGTGGATTCATTCCTGTCTCTTTGATAACCCATGTCGGACCTCTTGTATTTTACTTTCTGTCGTGTGTAAAAATCGTGCTAAATGATGGCAGCTTGACGCGCATCTATTCGCGATTTATGTATTGTTATTTTATTGCTGTAATTTTTATTGTTTATTTTTTATAAAAGCATTGATGGCAGTGTAAGGCGACTCTTCGGACTTTCTTGAAGCGCATCTTAAAAATTGTGTTATACTTCCGGGTATATTTTATTTTCTTTTATTGTTTGCCTCGTATATTTATTCACTTGCAGATTCTAAAAGGCGTTAGCTCAAGCATCAACTTTCATAACAGGGAGTATTATGTTTTTCTCCTTGCTTTTTATTTTATTTTTTTTATTTTTTTTATAAACAGAGGACAGTTTCTTTTTCAAGTTTGGGGGTGGTGTGTTTTGATTATTTTGGTGTGTTTAGCTTTGATTATTGTGGTGTGTTTTGATTATTTTTGTTATTTGGCTTTGATTTTTTTAGTGTATATTTATATATATTTATTTTGTTTATTTTGAGTTGTGAAATTTCTAGATCTGGCCATAACACCAATAAATTAGCTATATACAAGCTTCTAAAATCGTTTTAACCGGTAAAAAAATTGTATATTCCAAATTTTTTGAGCCTTAATCTCTCTTTCCAAGCCTTGTAGTTATCATATAAAATCGAGTCATTCGTTACCTTGAGAAAAGAAGAATTAGTCGGTTGATGAAAAATAGAACTGAAATTTACTTAATTTGAGGAGTTTTTGATTTTTCATACTTAGCTAATAAACGATTTTTCTGCAAAAATTCTATTCCCTAAAAAAAGTCATTGATAAAAGGAGGTTAGTAGAAAAAAAAGAGAGGTGTTGAGCAACAACAGCTGCCTAATTTTGGGGGTCCTAAAATATTGCAAAAAAAGGACTAACCATTGTTGGTGCGTAGCTGCCGTCTCACACGAAAAAAAATGTGTTGGTGAAAAGGCTACACGTTAGCAAATCACGGTGTGAAAGCTATCACCTAAAAAAGAGATGAAAAATGTATTGGTGAAAAGAGCTACACGTTAGCAAATAACGGTGTGAAAGCAACCACCTAAAAAAAAGATGGAAAATATGTTGGTGAAAAGAGCTACACATTAGCAAATAATGGTGTGAAAGCTGTCACTAAAAGGGATGTAGATTATAAGCATATTTGAATTAATTGGTGGCTGAATTTCAATACACTCAATTTCGTGCTTTTTCATATTGAGTCGAAAAATAAACGAGTGATCGAGAGCAACCATTAAAGGGAGTCGTGTGTATCACGAGTGGAAAAGAAATAATCAATTTTTTGGGGGGAAACCTTGCATTTTGGTATTACAAAAATAAAACCGTGTTTTAACTTCAAAATCATTAGTAGATTTATTTTGGATCTTGATTCATTTCTATCTACTGTATAAAGATGGTTTTTGTGTAAATGGCATTTTGATCTCTTTCTATATATAATTATTTTTCTTTATTTGTGTGTGGTTTATTAATTTTTGTGCTATTTTTATTTTTTGAGTGTGATTAATAAAGAATCTTGCTCGGGACTAGCAAGAATTCAAGTTTGGGGGTGTAATAAGTGTCAGTTTTATACACTTATCCATGATTAGTATTGATATATTTCACCTATAATTATGAGCTAGTCTACTCGTTTTTGCCTTAAATTAATTAATTTTTAATAATTTTATTTTTATAGGATGAAGATGTAAATTTAGTCTTAATCGGATTGAATTACTGATTTACTCAAGAAATAACATATGTATAAAATATTTTCTTTGTTGAATTTTTATGTACTCATGTTTTAGGGCTTTCCGAGACGAGTTCAGCAGTCTTTCCGGATTCAAAATCAGAGTTATATATCAAAAGTTATCATCCGAAGAAGATTTGTGGGAAAACCGCAAAGTCTAGGACATTCTGGGCTGAAAATGTAACTCACAAAGCAACTAGTGTACAAAAAGCCGAAGCAATGTTACAGCCATAACATCTGAAAGTTACGGCCGTAAGACCTCAATGTTACGACCGTAACATCTGCAAGTTACGGCCGTAACTCTTGACAGATTATTGATCATTGTCTAATTTTTTATACTTTTGGTCTATTATTGAGGGGATGGCTGGCATTGATCCGATCTAATGTAATAATGCTGGAGTTTTGGAGCTATTAGATGACTTTAGGTGTATAAATAGACCCCTTAGATCCATCATTAAAGAATCATTCATCTTATATTTTCTCACTTTGTAATACTTTTTCTTTTTGTGTGAAGAACACACTTGTGTTCTTGAGTGATTTGTGTAAGTGTAGTTTAGCTTATGTTGTTGAGGGAGTTTATTGCTTCTTTCTCCTTTATCTACTAAGGGAGTTAGGATCAATTCTTTTCCCTTTTCAACTTTTAATGACCACTCAAGCTTGTAATATGTTGAATAAACCCTTCATGGGCTAAGTTCTCCTTAGTTGGGATTATAAACAAGGTTTGTCATGTTATTTAAGTTTGTATAAAGATCTATTATGGATTACTTATTATTGTGTGTGATTTTCATTGTTTTATCAATCTTTATTTATTCTGCCAATAAATGATGATATTTATGGTCTTCATATGTTTCGAAAGAAAATATGTTTGATTAGATCAAATGATCTTCACTCTAAGTTGTTTTAGGGGATAGAAATATACCTCTAGACCTTAGATGATTCTTTGAGTTATTTTCATAAAACCTAATGCTATGTATTGAAGCCAATCAACATAGAAATATAGTGGATTGATTCAATATATAAGGGGCGTTTTGACATTCGAAAGAGGAACCGTCTTTTTAAGGAAAATCGAATATACATAACATAATAAATAAATACATCTTATGATCTCCTATACATCTTCTATAACTAATGATTGTAACACCCCGAGATATTCGGAATAATTACAGCGCCGTAAACCCTTTAAATAAGGATTTACAAGGCTAATTAAAAAGAAAAGTAAATACAAGACATCAATACTGCGAAAGTTCAAGTTTATGAAAACGTATAACTGGTTCAACGGGTAATTAATACAACCATATCGAATTAATATCAAAAAGGACACGCGTACTCGAGTACAGAAACCAAACAAAGACCACAAATCTCCAATAACAATAAACATCACTGAACCCCTTCGTCGTCACGTCTGCATCGTGGTCGCTTTCGCTCCTGGCTACCTGAACATCAAAACAAATGTCCACCCCCGAAGGGGTTAGCAAAACGATGCTAGTACAAGTATCATATTTAAACAATTCGAATATGCATCAACAATACACAACAAGATACATCACACGGACTTCCGCTACCGGAATCCGACAATGCGAATCTACAAGATTCCATTACACAGCCTGGGTATTCCAATGATCCAGCGCCCTCAGCATAGATCCCAAGATGATCCCGTCGGACCAACACGAGGTGGAAATAACACGTCCAATGATCCAGCGCCCTCAGCCTAGATCCCAAGATGATCCCGTCGGACCAACACGAGGTGGACATCCGATCCAGCGCCCTCAGCATAGATCGTACACGTATACAAACACAACTCATGCATACACATATGCCAAATCATTACGTTCATCAACATGAACATATAAACGAATATCATGACCAAATCAACGAAGTAAATATCACGTTCAACAACATGCATAATCATACGCATACTCCAAAAATACCGATATTAACATATCACGATACTTGCCTCGAAGATGGCAAGAACGATATACTTCAATGCTCTCGACGCACTCGAAGGCCGCCCCCTCCGATCAACGTAACAAGCTCGAACCTTAACAAAAGGAACGATATACAAATCATCTCGAGTCGAACAATGGTTTAACAATTGCCTACTACGAAAAGCTCAAACTAAACAATCTCTGGATTGCTTAGCGCGCGCCACGCTCTACGTAACGCGGCGCTAAGCCGATCATAGCGTACGCTATCGTATAAGACTAGCGCGGCGCTAGCCACGAACCGGCAACGACTCGATCGTCTCATAACGTACGCTACGTACGTTTTGTGCGAAAACCGAACCTCGATAGCGCACGTTAACTCACACATGTTAGCGTGCGCTAATCTTGCATGGCAGAATACTGCAAACCGAAAACTGGGTTGAATGATGAAGAACTTATGAATCCTATGGTGATTTTACAAGTTATCCTCGGGCATATCATGATAATAAGGTTTCTGGAAGATTTATGATTATGAAATACCAATATACGGATAGTTATCTCGATATCACAATTCCTCTACGATCTTCAAGAAATAATCTAAGTTCCATCGTCTTACGTTCCAAAACACATGATTCCAACGTGTACAACGTATCAACTGGGTAATATCCGATTACTTGATCATAAATCGATTTAAACATGCTTAGGTGTCCTTATAATAAGATGGTTCAAAGGTTCATTCGACATCTAGTACCGATACGTCAAAAGTATCCTTCTAACATGTGATGAACGAAATACTTGCTATCCAAACATGATTCAAATCTTCCTTATGAACATACTAATCATTGGTGAAGAATCACCTACCTCGAAGTAGTGAAGAACACGGATGAAATGAAGCAATCCAACACCGAAGGCTTGAACACCAATCTCCAATGACGTATGATCTTCAATCTCGAACTAGGAGGTTGAGGAGGTTGATACGGAGTGTTTAGGACGAAAGTAGTTATGTTCTATGAGTCAAAGTTCGGGTTGTGGGAGGAGAAGGAACTGAAATCACGAATAGGATCTTTGTCTATTTATAATAAATGGTTATTAGCGCGCGCTAGACCCTGCTCGTAGCGTGCGCTAACGGCTCACGCCTAAATCAGTACTCGGCACTTAGCGTGCGCTACGCATCGACCAGTAGCGTGCGCTAAGGCGTTGACTCGGCTTTTCCCGAAAGCCGTCCAGTACATCCGACACGATCCGACAGGTCCCCCGGCCGATCTCACCTACCGCACGTCTCAATCAATCTGACCACGCATAGCGTGCGCTAATTACACTCGGTAGCGTGCGCTATGAAACCACGTTAGCGTACGCTACCCTCAGCCTGTAGCGTGCGCTACATGCACAGAATTTCAATCTTTATCACATATACGAAATTATATGCTCGACAACATCGGATAATGAAATACAGAGAATAGTACTCATACAAAAGTACAATCATTACAATATCACAAGTTCCAATTACATAACAGAAATCTCGGGTATTACATCCTTCCTCCCTAAAAGAAAGTTTCGTCCCGAAACTTAGGATGAAAACAACTCCGGATATTTAGCCTTCATACCGTCCTCCGTTTCCCAAGTGGCCTCTTCGACTCCATGTCGTGACCATTGTACTTTAACCAAATGTATTGGTTTATTCCTCAATTGTTTGATCCGGCTCTCAAGTATCTTGATTGGTCTCTCTTCGAAGGTGCCATCATTAGCTATCTCGATCTCGTCGAAATCAATGACGTGATTGGGTCCGGTACATACTTTCGCTGTTGGGATACGTGAAACTCATTGTGAACATGACTCGGCGACGGCGGTAAGGCCAATCAGTATGCTAACTCTCCAACTCTCTCGAGGATCTCGAATGGTCCGATATATCTCGGATCGAGCTTGCCTCTCCTCCCAAAACGGAAAATCCCTCGTGTAGGAGACACCTTCAATAGCACATGATCCCCAACGTTGAACTCTAGAGGACGACGACGTACATCGGCATAAGACTTCGTCGACTCGGGCGATCAATAGTCTCTCTCGAATCAAAGCTATCTTCTCTTGAGTCTGAATAATCAATTCCGGTTCCGTCCCGATCAAATCCAAGAATCATCCCAACACGGGGTGATCGCATCTCCTCCGTACAAAGCTTCAAATGGTGCCATTCTAATAGAAGCATGCCAACTATTATTGTAAGTGAATTCGATCAAGGGCAAGTGAACTTCCCAATCGGTTGACCAATCCAACGCACAAGCTCTAAGCATGTCTTCTACGGTTTGAATAGTCCTTTGGATGACCGTCTGCTTGGGGATGATAAGTCATGCTAAAGTTGAGCTCGATCCCCAAAGCCTTATGGATCGCCTTCCGGAAGTGCGACACGAAAGCGACCATCTCGATCCGAAATAATGGTCTTCGGCGTCCCATGCAATCTGACTATCTCCGCAACAAATACTCGTGCCAATCTCTCGGGTCCCCATGTATCTTTGATTCCTAGGAAATGAGCCGACTTGGTTAGTCGATCAACTACGACCCAAATCATGTTCATTCCTGCTCTAGTCCTTGGCATACTGGTGATGAAATCCATCGAAATGTCCTCCCACTTCCATTCAGGGATCGGAAGCGGCTTTAACATCCCGGCAGGTCGCTGATGCTCAATCTTGACCTGCTGGCAAGTCAAACACTTTGAAACGTACTCTGCTACGTCCTTCTTCATATTCCCCCACCAGAAGTTTTGTTTAAGATCCTTATACATCTTACTGCTGCCCAGGTGAATAGAATAGGGCGCGCTATGAGCTTCTTTCAGAATAGTCCGTCTCAAGTCATCATCGTCGGGAACGCAAAGTCGACTCTGAAATCTCAGAACTCCATCGTCTTGTATCACGAATCCTGGGGCTTTTCCTTTCTTTACTTCATCACATAATCGAAGGATCAGAGAATCGTCCAACTTCTTGGACTTGATCTTCTCGACTAGTGATGAAGTCAGTTCCATCACATAAAGTCGCCCTTGGATTACTGGTGCCCATACTTCAATCCCTTCGCGGATCAGTTCTCGTTGAATCTTTGATGCAGGCGTAGAGCTTCCAACACTCGAAGAGAAACGGGTTTACGGCTCAAAGCATCGGCTACTACATTTGCTTTCCCCGGATGATAGAGAATCTCCAAGTCGTAATCCTTGATCAATTCCACCACCTTCTCTACCTCATGTTTAATTCTTTACATGAAAATGTATTTGAGGCTCTTATGATCTGTAAAGATCGACAATGAGTGCCGTCGGATAATGTCGCCAAATTTTCAAGGCAAAGACCACAGCTGCTAGCTCCAGATCATGAGTCGGATAATTAACTTCGTACGATTTTAGTTGCCGAGAAGCATAAGCAATCACTTTATCCTTTTGCATCAACACGCAACCCAAACCCTGATTTGAAGCGTCGCTGTATACCATAAATCCGTCAGTTCCTTCTGGCAGCGCTAATATAGGTGCTGTCGTCAGTCTCTTCTTAAGTTCGTCAAAACCAGCCTGGCACTTCTCATTCCACGCGAACTTTTGAGTTTTCTGAACAGCTGAGTGAGCGGACGAGCAATTTTGGAAAATCCCTCTACAAAGCGGCGATAATATCCAGCTAGTCCTAAGAAGCTTCGGACTTCCTTCACGTTCTTAGGAGCTTCCCATTCCAAGATTGCTTCGACCTTTTTCGGGTCCACCTGAATTCCATCGGCTGATATCACATGCCCAAGGAAGGTTACTTCCTTAAGCCAGAACTCGCATTTAGAAAATTTTGCATATAGCTGTTCCTTTCTCAAGATGCTCAAAACCACACGTAGATGTTTAGCATGATCCTCTGCGTCCCTAGAATATATCAAAATGTCGTCAATGAAAACGACCACAAATTTATCCAAGTACTCCAAGAATACCCGATTCATCAATTGCATGAATACCGCAGGAGCATTGGTAAGTCCAAATGGCATCACTACAAATTCATAATGCCCGTACCGGGATCTGAAAGAAGATTTCGGTATATCTGATTCCTGAATCCTCAAATGATGGTATCCTGATCGCAAGTCAATCTTCGAGAATACCCTTGCCCCTTGCAGTTGATCAAACAAGTCGTCGATCCGAGGTATAGGATACTTATTCTTGATCGTCATCTTGTTAAGCTCCCTGTAATCAATACAATCGGAGGGATCCGTCTTTCTTAGGACAAAGAGAACAGGCGCTCCCCAAGGGGAAACGCTCGGTTGAATATAGCCCTTCTCGTAACAATTCCTCCGATTGCTTCTTGAGTTCATACATCTCGGTTGGCGCCATGCGGTGTGGTGCCACTGAAATAGGGGTTGCTCCAGGCTCTAATTCGATGGTGAATTCCACTTCTCTTTGCGGAGGTAACCACAGTAGCTCGTCAGGAAATATATCTGAGAACTCATTCACAACTGGAATAGACGAGAGCTCTACTCCTTCCTCTTTCCTCATGGCATAACACCAAAGTCCATGACATCCCTGTTTCAGTAATTTTACTGCTTCCATTGCTTTGATCAATTTCCCCGAGCTTCCCGGTCTCCATCCTCGGAATAAGTGTTCAGATCCGTCATCAGCAATGATGGAAATGACTCTCTCTCGGTAATTCAGCACAGCTCCATAACGGTTGAGCCAATCATCTCCGAGAATTAAATCGTCACCGCAGATGTCAACTACAATAAGATTCGATGGCCAATCTCTTCCCTCTATAGATACTGGGAAATCCCTAGCTTCTAGTGTTCCCACAATTTTCTCTCCGCTCGGTAATCCCACAACATAAGGTTCACAATTATACAAGCACGAGATGTTCAAACGTTTAACACAGTTCAAAGATATAAAAGAATGCGTAGCTCCCGAATCGAACAAGACACTAACTGGTTGCAAAAGGATCGAATCGTACTGATGCAACAAAGGTGTTCGTCGAGATCTCCTCATTTCGTACGGGCGCGGAGGAACGGACCCGGCCTTTGGATGTCTCTCACTTCCCAGCGTTATGCTGCTGAAATCCACTCTGCAGTGACTGCATCACAAATATCTCCTTAGTAACTGGTGCCGGGGTGCGGGTACCAAAAGATCTAGCAGCGGCTCCACAGAAGGCCGCACGGTGCCCTTCTTGCCCACAATCATAACAAGTCACAGAAGATGCGGGGCAATCACGTCGAATATGCCCGGCTCGACCACAATTGTAGCATTTCTTTGATGCGTCCGATACTGCTGATGTTGCCCGGAACTTCTTCCCGCCTCTAGAAGGGTGTGGAGGTTTCCTAGCCGAATAAAAGGAAGACTGGTCCTTGCGGGCCCCACCACTCTTGTTTTCTGCAAAGCTGCCGGTCACCTTCTGCTTCTTTGCCTCTACTGATTTCTCCATCGCCGCCTCTTTCATGTCGTAGGCCAGCGCTTTGTCTTGATACTGTCGCAACGTAGTACACTCGAATCCGGACATGTCTTCTTGAATCTCGGCTTCATCCGCATATCAAAATGAAAAATCTTTTCGCCTCCGTTCGACCAAGTGTCGCACACAAGTCAGCTGATGATTAAAAGTTTTGATTACATCTGTCACAGATGCCTCCGAACTCTGTGGTGAGAAAAACTCTCGGATCTTCGCCTCTCTAACTGGACGAGGACAATACTGTGCTTCCATCATTTGTTTGAATTCCGTCCAATCCGCATTATGATTCTCGGGTCGAATAGCCTCCCACCAATCAAAGGCCTCCCCAGTCAGAAAATACTGGGCAATAGGAACCTTCCGGTCCTCGGGACAGTTAAGACCCGTGAATATCTTTTCCAACTCCTTGAGCCAGTGATCCCAAGTAAGTGTCTCAGCAGATCCGTCAAATTTTGGCGGGTGCAATTTAACCACTTCTGCAAGCCATCTGTCTCCCCGGTTATCCTCGTGGTGCTGCTGCCCCATCGCTGTCTGCATGCGATCAACGACCTGGGCGAACTGATTAATTTGCGCCACCACCTGTTGAAGCACTCCTGGCATGTTAGGGTTTGGGTCATCATTCGCTGATCCTTGCTGCCCTCCAGAATGGGAATCGGTTCGACTAGCCGATATTTCTGGGGTAGTTGCGGAATCCTCATGTCTCATGTTACCACGTCCGCGTCCACGACCGCGTCCGCGTCCACGACCTCCTCTCAGCATACTGTAAACGTAATTTCTCAATATACAGAACAAAATTTTTGAAATAAAGTCCGTCAATACTCACAAAACAGTAATTAAGTAATACGGTAGTATAAGAGATTAAGAGACTTACAACCACGGTCCACATGACGACTTCGGCTGAACAGTGATGTTACAACGACCCGTAAATCAAATAACGTAAACAGACCCAATTAAAACCCGACTGCCAAGATATCCATAAATCTTAGCTCCGATACCATATTCTGTAACACCCCGAGATATTCGGAATAATTACAGCGCCGTAAACCCTTTAAATAAGGATTTACAAGGCTAATTAAAAAGAAAAGTAAATACAAGACATCAATACTGCGAAAGTTCAAGTTTATGAAAACGTATAACTGGTTCAACGGGTAATTAATACAACCATATCGAATTAATATCAAAAGGACACGCGTACTCGAGTACAGAAACCAAACCAAGACCACAAATCTCCAATAACAATAAACATCACTGAACCCCTTCGTCGTCACGTCGGTACTGTGGCTGTTTCCCTGCTCCTTGGCTACCTGAACATCAAAACAAATGTCCACCCCCGAAGGGGTTAGCAAAACGATGCTAGTACAAGTATCATATTTAAACAATTCGAATATGCATCAACAATACACAACAAGATACATCACACGGACTTCCGCTACCGGAATCCGACAATGCGAATCTACAAGATTCCATTACACAGCCTGGGTATTCCAATGATCCAGCGCCCTCAGCATAGATCCCAAGATGATCCCGTCGGACCAACACGAGGTGGAAATAACCCGTCCAATGATCCAGCCCTCGGCTAGATCCCAAGATGATCCCGTCGGACCAACACGAGGTGGACATCCGATCCAGCGCCCTCAGCATAGATCGTACACGTATACAAACACAACTCATGCATACACATATGCCAAATCATTACGTTCATCAACATGAACATATAAACGAATATCATGACCAAATCAACGAAGTAAATATCATGTTCAACAACATGCATAATCATACGCATACTCCAAAAATACCGATATTAACATATCACGATACTTGCCTCGAAGATGGCAAGAACGATATACTTCAATGCTCTCGACGCACTCGAAGGCCGCCCCCTCCGATCAACGTAACAAGCTCGAACCTTAACAAAAGGAACAATATACAAATCATCTCGAGTCGAACAATGGCCTAACAATTCGGCCTACGGCCGAAAAGCTCAAACTAAACAATCGCTGGATTGCTTAGCGCGCGCTTACGTACTCGTAACGTGCGCTAAGGCTAGGCTGATAGCGTACGCTATCGTATAAGACTAGCGTGCGCTAGCCACGAATCGATCGACTCATTTGTCTCATAACGTGCGCTACGACGTTTTGTCGAAAACGAACCTCGATAGCGCACGTTAACTCACACATGTTAGCGTGCGCTAATCTTGCATGGCGAATACGCAAACCGAAACTGGGTTGAATGATGAAGAACTTATGAATCTATGGTGATTTTACAAGTTATCCTCGGGCATATCATGATAATAAGGTTTTACGGAAGATTTATGATTATGAAATACCAATATACGGATAGTTATCTCGATATCACAATTCCTCTACGATCTTCAAGAAATAATCTAAGTTCCATCGTCTTACGTTCCAAAACACATGATTCCAACGTGTACAACGTATCAACTGGGTAATATCCGATTACTTGATCATAAATCGATTTAAACATGCTTAGGTGTCCTTATAACAAGATGGTTCAAAGGTTCATTCGACATCTAGTACCGATACGTCAAAAGTATCCTTCTAACATGTGATGAACGAAATACTTGCTATCCAAACATGATTCAAATCTTCCTTATGAACATACTAATCATTGGTGAAGAATCACCTACCTCGAAGTAGTGAAGAACACGGATGAAATGAAGCAATCCAACACCGAAGGCTTGAACACCAATCTCCAATGACGTATGATCTTCAATCTCGAACTAGGAGGTTGAGGAGGTTGATACGGAGTGTTTAGGACGAAAGTAGTTATGTTCTATGAGTCAAAGTTCGGGTTGTGGGAGGAGAAGGAACTGAAATCACGAATAGGATGCTGTCCTATTTATAATAAATGGTTATTAGCGCGCGCTAGACCCTGTTCGTAGCGTGCGCTAACGGCTCACAGTCTAAACTGTACTCGGCACTTAGCGTGCGCTACGCATCGACCTGTAGCGTGCGCTAAGGCGTTGACTCGGCTTTTCCCGAAAGCCGTCCAGGTACATCCGACACGATCCGACAGGGGTCCCCCGGCCAGATCTCACCTACCGCACGTCTCAATCAATCTGACCACGCATAGCGTGCGCTAATTACACTCGGTAGCGTGCGCTATGAAACCACGTTAGCGTACGCTACCCTCAGCCTGTAGCGTGCGCTACATGCACAGAATTTCAATCTTTATCACATATACGAAATTATATGCTCGACAACATCGGATAATGAAATACAGAGAATAGTACTCATACAAAAGTACAATCATTACAATATCACAAGTTCCAATTACATAACAGAAATCTCGGGTATTACAATGATGAACTAAGTTTGTAATCCTAACTATTTGATTTTATCTTTTATTAATCTATTATTAGTGCAATCTTTCATTTCCTTGAATTTTAGAACTATTATTGTATTTTCATTGCAACTGTCAAACCAAACTCTTAAATTATGTGTTTCACTCATATAAATCTCTATAACAAATAGATAAAGTGTATAATTCAATATATAACCTAACTTTCTCGTGGGATCAATAAACTGGACTCAAAAAGTCCACTTACTACTTGATACGATATCGTGCACTTGCGATGGTTACACTAAAGACGTGTCAATTACGGCGATGGGTGGCCTCACGAGGGAGGCTTTATTGGAGGTACTGGCTCAGCCAGGTTCTGTTTAGGATACACGGGTTCTGGGCTCCGAAGCTTACTTCTTCAAAAGATCACGCCCCAGTCAGCTAGGACGAGCCTGGTTATACTTGATATGCTCGAGGGTAGACCTACCTCGCAGATACGCTCGGTCCTACTACCTCGCGCCCTATTACTTTATGCCATCACCTCCAATATCATATTTGATTTAGATCCACCTCTCGCCCGGTCCATTCTACAGTACATCACGGGAGGTGTCGACATGGGTCTGAAGCACCCCTCATTGATCTGCACATTATGCCGCCAGTCGAGTGTTTTCTGGTCGTATGATTAGCCGACCATTGCACCCCAAGATCCTATAGACACTGCATCATATCTCATTTCGACCAGTGGGGTGGAGCGCGAGCACACCCGCGAGGACGAGGTTTTGTTTTGGATCATCCACTTGTGCGCTCTCCTCCTTTTCGGGATATCCCAGGGCCTCTCCATATTGCTTATGACCAGGAGGCTGATGTAGAGGAGCGGACGGATCATTTTACACCCCCTGCAGTAGGAGATCACCCTCTATAGCTGATGCTTGACAGTGTGAGGCAGAAGATACGGGCAGAACGGGATAGTGTAATAGAGAGTATGCATTGTGAGATGCGCCAGCAGATCCGCCGGGCCAATCGCCGTGCTTATAGGAGGTTGGCCGCACCGGATACATATCATCGTGAGTATTGGCAGAATAGAATGGCCATATCCTTCACCCATACGGGCTATTTATACCTCCGACCTTGCCACCTACGCCACCTACTTCACCCAACGAGGCTGACACTAGTACCTGAGTTTTTACTTATTCAGGGGAGTATTTGACCAGTTGTTATATACTACTTCTTTTATTTTGGTCCATTGAGGTCAATCTACATTATAAGTTTGGGGGAAGTTAGTTGGTTTTGCTTGCTGTCTTCATTTGTTTTGCTAGCTAATTATCTTCATCGGTTAGGTTTTGTTGGCCACACAGTATATAGTAAACAACTTAGAATGGGGGTTGAATAAGCTTTATCTTTTTCGAAGTTATTTGCATAGTGGAAGTCTGATATTAAGTTGTTGTAAATACAGCAACTAAGCAATCTCCTATTTGCTTAGTGCGTACAGGTTTTTGCAATCTATATACTTTAAATCACACAAGCAGATATGAAAAATGTTGGGATAAAAAATCCTGTTTTGATAACTGCCAACATACAGCAAATTGTCTCAAGAAGTCGAAAGAGTCGAAATACCGCTAAGTATTAAAGTTGTCTGAAACACCCATACAAACCTTCCATACAGCATTGAAGATCTCACAATCTAGCCTACAACTACAGTGAAAGACTTAATACGTCGGATACAGCAGCCAGGCTACAAGCTGTTTTACTTAGGAAAAGTAAAACACATCCGACATGCCTGATTAAATAATGCTTTAAACCATTGTGAAATACACTTTGTTTATTCATACAGTATTCATGGTTAAAGCAGCATTTATTGCTGATAGGACAACATTTAATGCAGCCGGAGTGAGACAAGTCTGAATGCGCTGAAGAGTATTTAATGCAAAGTCAAAAAGAATGTCTAAAGCATTAAATGCAATCTGCTTTAATTTAAATATTCAGCAAAAGGCCGCTAATCAGAAATGTCAAAATTTCACCAACCAGCAATGGCTACATTTATAATAGATTCATTTTCCAAATGTTATAAATACCCCCAAGCTGAGGACTCAACATACAACTGAAGCAAGTGAATATCGCGAAAGCTCTACATTTTACTCTGGCATTCTAGCGATTATTAAGCAGTATATGTCATGAGTATACAACGCATATTCAAACAAAGAAATATACCAAGTCCTCAACGAAGAACAACACAACATACAACAATCGTATTTCAAAGATCAAGCTGCTGTTCAGAGAATTCTACCTTTACCGTTAAGAAAACCATTGGCCCTGTGTGGACTGAAGATCCTTGCTTATTCGGACCTGTGTGGGAAGAATAGCATTGTAGATGAAGCTTCGAACTGTGTGTGAAGAAGCAAATCAAGAAAGAGCTCAAGTCAATCTGTGTGGACGGCCCAAATCTTTGGTCCCTGGATCAATCTGTATGAACGATACAGAGACAAGGTTTAGTTATAGTCAGGTAGTTGTGTATGGAGTGATTATAATAAACATTTTTACTCTTGTGTGGAGGACCAATGCACGTAGAGGAGTTTGCCTCGAAACACTTTAAACTATGTGTTATTTACCTTCTGCATTTATTGTTTTCTTTATTGTGATTTATACAAGTATACATTGCAAAACCCTGTACGCACTTCGAAAACAGGAGAAAGCCTAGTTGTTGTATTTACAGCAACTCGGTTAAACAACCTACCGCTACGCACTCACATTCGAAAACCATACAACTTGTTGTAATATTACTTTCCAAGCTGTATACTGTATACTTAGTGACCAACAAGTGGTATCAGAGAGGTTAATTCTAAAAAGAGTCAGTCGTATTTTTAACCGAATCAGATCCAAATCACACATTCTTTTTGAAAACAGTCTTTATCTTTCCAATTTTCTTACATGGATACCTCAATGATAAATAAGATTTCTATGTTTTCTATTGACGAATTTGATGACTGGAGAATTAGGATGGAAGCTCATCTTGCTGCCATGCACGTGAATATTATATTTGTCATCCAATATGGCCCCATAAAGATAATGAAGGTTAATCCTGCCGCAAGGATAGAAGGACAGCCTCATGCTGAAATACTCGAGAAGGAGCGCGAGTAATGTACAATAGACGAGTGCAAGCGTTCGAACCTCGGCAATGTTGCTAAGAATGTGTTGTTTGTCACTCTTGACAAAAGACACATTCTTGAAGGTAAAGAGCTGTAAGACGGCCAAGGAAATCTGGGAGAAACTCAAGATGATTTATGAGGGAACTGAGCTCTCAAAATAAAATAAGATTTCAAAACTCACTCAGCAATTTGAATCATTTGAAATGAAATCTTCCGAAACTCTTGAGGAACTTGACCTCAGATTCACTGGCATTGTCGGTGAACTTGAAGCATAGGGTAAAGTGTATACCCAAAAGGAGAAAAACTTGAAAAGTTTTAGATCACTCCCTGCCCGGTGGGACATTAAGACTACAACTATGCGTGTGTCATGTAATCTTAATGAAATTTCTACTTTTGACCTCTTCTCTGACCTCAAAGCTTTCGAGTATGATATTGACAGGAGAGGAAGGCCTAAGAGTCACCTGATAAGACTACAGCACTAGCCGCTGTATCTAACAGGAGACATAGCACACCCAGCACATCGGAGTCTACTCACAAGACTGCTGACAGTGATGATGATATCCTGTCCCAAGATGAAATGGCCCTTCTCATGAACAAATTCCAAAAGTTCATCAAACAGTCTGGAAAGACTCCCTACAAGCCCAAGCCTTTTCACAAGGTAAGTTCTGAATGTTCTTCTGGTGATTCTAACCTGTGTTACAACTGTAGGAAACCCGTACATTATGCAAATAAATGTCCGCACCCTAAAGTCCAAAAGTAGCCAGAAGGCGAGCAACAAGAAAAGGATGAAAGGAGGCGTGCTTGGAAAAACAAGCTCAAGGCCCTGATTGGAAAATCAGAAGCCTTGCCCGCATCAACCAAGATCGAGGAGTGTCTTCAGGCAGTCACTGACAGTGACTTGTCCGATAATGAGCTCGAAGATAAAGCCTATATGTTCTTTATGGCCAAAGAAATAGAGGACGACAAAGACAGCGATGATGAGGTAAGCTCAACATCAATTTTTCTTGTAAATGCATCTCATACTTTCAAAAATATGATGAATGAATTCAAAAACATTCAAAAGACCCATGAGACATTTGAAACAAGAAAATATACAGCTCCAAATTTCTAACTTAGAGATGAAAGAAGAAAATGGCTTGCTGAAAAATAACTACGGAAATATGTCCATCAATTGTGAAAACAGCAAAGTCACACTTGAAAAACTCATGGATGTATTCCATGATGAATTACCTGGATTACCTCCACAACGAGATGTAGAGTTTACCATTGAGTTAGAATCGGGATCTACACCTATTTTCAAGGCGCCACATCGAATAACACCGACTAAGTTGTATGAGTTAAAGATGCAACTTGAAGAGCTGCTGGACATAGGTTATATTCAACCAAGTATTTTTCCCTGTGGTGCACCCGTTCTATATGTTCGAAAGAAATATGGGTCATTTCGGTTGAACATTACAGGTACATTAGGATATGTTGGTTACAGTACAATTATAGAGCTTAAAAGGGGCGGTTGAATAAGCTGTATCCTTTTTTGAAGATTGTTTCCATAGCGGAAGTCTAAAACTAAGATGGTGTAAGTACAACAACTGTATGGTCTCCTGTTAGCTTGGTGCTTACAATTTTTCAGGGTAAGTATACTAAAATCACACATGAAGTAAGAAAATAGTAAAGACAGTAAGTAAAGACACACGGTTTAGTGTGGTTGGAGGTAAACCCCTCTATGTCCTAAGGTCCTCCTTACAAGAGTAAATATTTTATTAAAATCAAGGAGTACACAACTGTATGATTTTAACTGAACTCGTCGCTGTATCGTTCACACAGATTGATAAAACCGACAGTAGCTTTGGCCATTCACAGAGATTGTATTGGGCTTCTTTGACTTGCTTCTTCTTCATCCTGATCACTACTCGTCCCATACAGGTCAGAATAGCCTTACTTACTCCATAGAGGGCTAAGTATCTCAATAGTAAGTATTTGGTTATCACGAGTCAAATTACAGTTGTAGGCTTGGTAATCTTTTGTTGTAGATGTGTTGATCATTGTTGAGGACTTGTATATTTCTTCACTCAAGATATCACTGTATGTTTGAATAAATATATTCCTTATTTAGCTTGATGTTCAAATTTCACTTCACGGTAGAATGATCGTATGATTTCTTCAGTAATTGGCAATGTCCTCTTGCTTGGGGCAATTTATAACCTTAGAAAAAGATTTGTTATAAATGTAGCCATTCGCCGGTTGGTGAGATTGAGACAGCTCTAATTGGCGGCTCCATAATGTTTGAATTAAAGGTGATTCGCATTTAATGCTTCAGACATTCTCTTTGACCCGCATTAAATACTCTTTTCTCTGTAGTCTCTTCGACTGCATTAAGCGATGTCTATGAGTATTAAATGCTACTTTATACTCGTGAATACTTTATGAATAAATAAAGTTTGTTTCACAATGGTTTAAATTTCCTTTTTAGTCCTATTAGTTTTGTGTTTTACTTTTCATAAGTAAAACACTACTACAAAAAGGGGTTTTAACGACGGTTCTGGAAGGGTTTCTACGACGGTTTTGGAACCGTCGTAAAATCCACCGTCGTAGAAAGTGGGCACATTTTACGACGGTTTTAAAACCGTAGTAAAAGTTCACGTTTTACATCGGTTCTTCCAAAACCGTCATAAAAAATATACATTTACATCGGTTTTTCCAAAACCGTCATAAAACATTCACATTTTACATCGGTTCTTTTTAAAACCGATGTAAAAATATTTACATTGTACATCGGTTTTGATGTGAACTGATGTAAAATGTCTTAAATTTACATCGGTTCATTTCAAAACCGATGTAAAATGTCTTAAATTTACATCGGTTTTAAAAAGAACCGATGTAAAATGTCTTATGTTTTATGGAAGGTTTGGCACCACGACCCCAACCCGAATCCTTCAAGGCCCAACCCGAAACCCACTCAGACCCGACCCGACCCGAACCCGCACCTGAAATAACAATATATTGCACTTTGTCACCATAATGATTCGAACCCTCGACCTTGGGGTTGGGGAGTCAAGTCCCAACCACTAGGCTATAGTTATTTGTTTGAACACTTTATATTTATATTATATTTAAATACATTTTGGTATCTACCTTTTAAATAAAAATAAAAAAATTAATTTTATTCTTTTTGTATTATTTTGGAAAAAATGATTTTTTTAGATTGTTTTTTATTTTTCATTTATTTTATATTTTAAAGAATCATCGTAAATAAAAATACATATTTTTAAGAAAAAGATTTTATGACGGTTTTAGAAGAATCGATGTAAAGTTTTTCCCTTTTTATTATTTACATGGGTTATTCTAAAATTGATGAAAAAGTATTAATTTTACATTGTTTTTGGAATAACTAATGTAAATTAACCTAATTTTAATTTTTACATCAGTTATTCAAAATCAATGTAAAATTACTATTTTATACATCGGTTTTGGATTATCAATTTTATTCTTTTTTGTATTATTTCGAAAAAATGATTTTTTATTTTTATTTTTTATTTTTCATTTCTTTTATATTTTAAAGAATCATCATAAATAAAAATACATGTTTTTAAAAAAAGAATTTTATGACCATTTTAGAGAAACCGATGTAAAATTTACCATTTTAATTTTTTATTCCAAAACCGATGTAAAAAGTATTAATTACATCGATTTTGGAATAACTCGTCTAAATTTATCGTATTTTTAATTTTTACATCAGTTATTCTATAACCGATGTAAAATTAATACTTTATTTCATATTGAATTTGGAATAACTTATGTAAATTACAATATTTAAAATTTTACATCGATTGTTTGTATAACTGATGTAAAAGAATAATAATTTTACATCGGTTATTTGAACAACAAATGTAAAAATAGTAATTTTAGTTTTTACATCGGTTGATTTAACAACCGATGTAAATATATAAATTTTATATCGGTTATTTGAACAATCGATGTAAAAATATAATAATTTTACATCGGTTATTATAACAACCGATGTAAAAATAGTAATTTTAATTTTTAGATCGGTTATTTGGACAACCGATGTAAATATATAAATTTTACATCGGTTATTATAACAACCGATGTAAAAATAGTAATTTTAATTTTTAGATCGGTTATTTGGACAACCGATGTAAATATATAAATTTTACATCGGTTATGTAAAAATATAATAATTTTACATCGGTTATTTGTACAAACGATGTAAAAATAGTAATTTTAGTTTTTACATCGGTTATTTGAACAACCGATGTAAAGTATAATAATTTTACATCAGTTATTTGAACAACCGATGTAAAAATATAATAATTTTACATCGGTTATTACAACAACCGATGTAAATATAGTAATTTTAATTTTTACATCGGTTATTTGGACAACCGATGTAAATATATAAATTTTACATCGGTTATGTAAAAATATAATAATTTTACATCGGTTATTTGGACAACCGATTTTATTTGGACAACCGATGTAAATATATAAATTTTACATCGGTTTTCGTTAAACCGATGTAAATTGAGCGTCGTAAAAAGTATATTTTGTAGCAGTGAAAATACCTACAACATTATTTGATGTAGGCAACGTCTCATCTTGATGTATCTTGAAGGCTTAACTGTAAAATTTGACTCTAGGCTTGCTGTATGATACTGCGCTGTGGGGACAAGCTGTATGGACAGTCTTGTATGAACATGTTGTATGTACAGGCTGTATGGATAGGCTGTATGTAGCATTTATCCAAACATGATTTTTCCAAAAAACATTCCCCCTTTTTGATATTGCCAAAATTTCTAACAACCTGAGGTTGTGTTCAAGTCTACTGTCGAATGATATGATCTTCGAGACTTAGACTAAAAATATAAGCTGCTCGCAGGCAAGTTCTAAACTTATAAATCCAACAGGACTAAGTGTATTACAACTTAAATATTTGAAATTACACAACCATTAGAGTTATATTGTTCCATACCTCATATGCTATTTTGTTGTGGTGTTTGTTGATGATACAACGTTTTTTTGTATAGCATGTTGTATATGTTCCTTCTCCCCAGAAACATTGTGGCAACTTGCTTACAGCTAACATGGTTCTTGTTGCGTCCTTCAGCGTCTGTTCTTTCGCTCGGAAACACCATTATGTTGAGGAGTACGGGCTACTGAGTATACATGTTGTATGCCATTGTCCGCACGGTATTGCTCTATAAAGCAATTTGTGAATTTTGTGCCTCTGTCAGAATGAATGGATATAATATTCAACCATTTCTCATTTTGAAGCTTTTTTAGGTGTTCCAACAACTTTGTGGTTGTCTCTTTCTTCTTATTTAGGAAGATCGTCCAAGCATACCTAGAAAAGTCATCAACAATGACAAGACAATATTTCTTACCTCCCAAGCTGACATGGTCTACAGGACCGTAGAGATCCATATATAGCAAATCCAGGACCTTGTTGGTAGAAAGGTATGATTTGCTCTTCAAAACATGGAATTATGGGACAAGTGAGTTTCCAGTCAGCAGTATACATGTTACCTGACCGGCTTCCTGTTATGACAATTTGCTTGGTCTTGGTGTCCTTCACCCTACAGTGATTTACATAGAATTTGACCGAGAACTGTTTGTCACAGAACTGGCTAATGCTAATTAGATTGTATCGTATGCTACGTTGGTGACTTCGAATTTCCCTACAAGCAGGGTTCACTTCCCTCTTGTTCTTCCTTTGGATTTGTAACTGAATCACACCTTTGGACTGCGACCTTCTACATGATTTGACAGCATGGTGATATTTCCTGTCATGTGGTGAGAACATCCGCTATCGAAATACCAGATATCCTTTTGGGTTCTTAGTCATTAGTTCCTTTAGGTACCCATATTTTCCTAACAGCAATGGGTTTGTTGTAGGTTACATTTGGTCCTATTTTAGGAGATTTACATAGGGCAGGCATGTAATCGATGAAGCGTGGTTGTTATGCATGTAAAATTTTGAATTTTGGCTCCAGTACGGTTGTTGTCTAGGAGGATAAACCATATTTTTCTGCCTTATTGATTGCCTTCTGGGTTTCCAGTTGGATTTCTAGACTTGTTGTTGGTAGAACTGTGAGGCAGCTTGTTTACAGGATAAATACTTGGTTTCATGTACCCTGTATCTAGGGGCATTATGCTATTGGTAGTACTGAGGTGCATGCCATTGATACTTAGGTGCAACCTTCCTTCTAGCCGGATGCTAATGCTATTGGTATGCTCAAGGAGCATACTATTGATATTTGGTATTCCGCCTTCCACGTCCGTGAGATTGAGATTTCCGCTGCTTATGATATGAGCTAGGTGGCGGAATGGTAGCCTTCGCTGTTCGAGAAGTGGCAGTTGTAACCTTTACAGGAACATCCTTCAGAACTTATTTAGGTTCTGGAATGGAATCCACTCATTTGACAAAAATCGTACTAGTTTTGCCTTTGTTGGAGAACGAGTCGTATCCCATGCCACGTCTGTCATGGGCGTGCTCCCAATGCTTAAGATGTATTCCATCCTCCTCGATGATTTCTCAAAGTACTTGAGGATAGAATCAGTTCCCTTTCTCTTTTTTCGAGAAGCTGTCTTTTAGCCTCAAACAAAGCATAATCATTTGTCTTGCATTTACTATGAGTTTTTACCTCATTTAGTTCGGTTGCAAGTTGATGATTTCTTTTTATGAGTTTTTCATAAATGATATTGCTGTTTTCGCATTTCAGGAACATATTTGCACAGTTACTTTTCAGTAGATCATTTTCGTCTTTCAGATCTAAATTTGAAAGAGAGCTGTAGGTTTTCTCGTTTAAGCATCTCATGGGCCTTTCCAACGGTTCTGAACTCATTCATCATGTTTTCAAATATTTGATGCATTAATAGGAGTAGCTGAGGTTAAGATTACCTCATCCTCACTGTCTTCATCATAATCCTCTTCTTTTTCATAAAGCACATGTAGGCTTTATCCTCGATTTCGTCATCGGAGGAGTCACTACCAGTGATTTCCTATAGGCAATCCTCTGTCTTGATCAGTGTGGGCGAGGCTTTTGATTCTAATCAGAGCTTGTTTCTCCAGACGCATCTTTTCTCGTCCTTTTATTGCTCGGCTTCGGCCAACTTCTACACTTTAGGATGAGGACATCAATTTGCATAGTGTCCCGGTTTTCTGCAAGTATAGCACATGTTAGAATATATGGACGATGGTGATTAATAACTTAACTTGTTAGACGGTCTAGGCCTATTTCGGGCCTTTCTGGATTTCTTAATGAATTTCTAGAATTTGTGCATAAGCATGGCCATTTCATCTTGTGACAGGATGCCATCGCTATCAGCTGCCTTGGATGCGGCTTTAGATGTGTTGGGGGCAGATCCGTGTCTCCTATCAGATACAGCAACAAGTGTTGAAGTCTTAGCAGGTGACTCTTCGGCCTTCTCTCTCCGGTCAATATCTTACTCAAAAGCATTGAGGTCAGAAAAGAGATCGAAAGTAGATATATCATTTAAATTGCAAGACACACGCATAGCTGTGGTCTTAATGGGCAGGGAGTGACCTAAAGAGTTAATGATTTTTCTCCTTCTGTTTTACCAATAATTCCGGTAGATTTGAGGTTCAAATTCCTAAAGTGTTTCAGAAGATTTCATTTCAAAGGATTCAAATTGCTGAGTTAGATTTGAAATCTTGTTTTCTTTTGAGAGCTTAGTTCCCTCACATATCAACTTGAGTTTCTCCCAAATTTCCTTGGCTGTCTTGCAGATATTTTACCATGGAGAATGTGCCTTTATCAATAGTGATAAATAGCGCATTCTTGGCGATGGGTCAAGATTCGCACGCTTGTGATCATGAGGTATCCACTGTTCTCGTTCCTTCTCAAGCATTTATGCATGAGGTTGTCCTTCTATTCTTGTAGCTAGATTGACCTTCATGATTTTGATAGGTCTTTCTTTGTAGACAAAGATCATCTCTTCGTGCATTGCGGCAAGATGGGCTTCCATCTTGATTCTCCAGTCATCAAATTCGTTAATAGAAAGCATGGGAACTTTGTTGATCATAGATATATCCATGGCAAAAGCAGAATGAATGATAAAGATATAAAAATAAAGTTTTGAAAATCTGGTGATTTTGTGGATCTGGTTCAGGTTAAAAATTGACTGATTGTTTGTAGAATCAACTGCTCTGGTACCATTTGTTGGTCACAGTATATAATTGTACATCTTCGAAGGGGGGTTGAATAAGTTATATCTTTTTTTGAAGTCTGTTTGCGTAGCGAAAGTCTGAAACTATGTTGCTGTAAGTACACCAATCGGATGTTCTCCTGTTAGCTTGGTGCTTACAGGGTTTTCAGGGTAAGTATACTAAAATCACCAAGGCAGTAAGAAACAGTAAAGACAGTAAGTAAAGACACGCGGTTTAATGTGGTTTGAGGTAAACCCCTCTACGTCCAAAGGTCCTCCACACAGGAGTAAATAGTTTATTAAAATCAAGGCATAAACAACTGTATGATATTAAATAGACTCGTTGTTGTATTGTTCACATAGATTGATCGGCCAGACCGAGAGGCAAGTATATAAATACCGAGTTTGATGAGTTCTTAAAGGAACTAGTAATAGTGCCACAATTTACTCCTATAGCTACTCTACAATTTAATGGTGTGTCAGAGAGAAGAAATCAAACTTTTTTGGACATGGTTCGCTCCAAGCTTAACTATACTGATCTACCAATTTACATGTGGGGTTATGCTCTCCTTACCAATGCACATATCTTGAACAAATTCGTTCCTAAGACTCTACATGAGACGGGGATAGATAGGAAACCAAGTTTTAATCACATTAGGATTTGGGGATGTCCTGCTTATGTAAAGAAGACTAAAGTAGAGAAGTTGGAAGCTAGGTCTTTGAAGCATCGTTTCATAGGATATCCAGGGGATTCCATGGGATATCTATTATACATGCACGAAGATCATGAGATCATTATTGCTTTAAAAACACACTTCCTTGAAGATGAGTTCATTCAGGAAGGAGGCGCAAGTAGAAATATTTCTTTAGAAGAAATAAAAGAAACACCAAATTAGACATATGTACAAGATATTTAAACAGAACCTTCTGAGGCACAAACACAACTTTTCAGGTCAAGTAGTGTTTCTCATTTACCTCAGAGGTAAAGATATCTACATAAAGAGGTACTAGGTCCTCATGAGATGATGGAAAGTATCCAAGAGACTGATCCCTCTACTTATGACCAGGCGATGGTAGATGTGGAATCCGTGAAGTTTATTGAGGAACTTCAAGTGGTTCCTGACTCAAATCAGCTCGTGGCACTATTTTGCGACAACAACAGAGCTGTTGTGCAGGATAAAGAGCCTATGGATCACTACAACACCAAGCGTATTGAGAGAAAATATATGGACTCCTCTATTTTTAGTTTTCTTTTTTTTTTTTGCAAACAGAGGAGTATCCAATGAATGTACCTTGATCTGATTTCTCATCGAAGGTCCTGAGTTGATCCTTTCCATTGTTAAGAACGTAACACCTGCATCCAAAAATATAGAAATACGCAACCGTGTGAGTTTTATTATTCCATACCTCATATGCATTTTTGTTGTGGTGCTTGTTAATGATATAGCGGTTTTGTGTATGGCACCCTGTATTTATTGCTTCTCCCCAGAGACGCTGTGGAAACTTACTTGCATCTATCATAGTTCTTGTTTCTTTCTTAAGTGAACGGTTCTTTCGCTCGGTAACATCATTTATGGGCTGCTGAATATTCATGTTGCATGCCATTGTCCGCATAGTACTGCTCTGTGAAGCGGTTTTTGAATTATGTGCCTATATCCGACTGAATGGATACAATGCTCAATCCTTTCTCATTTTGAAACTTTTTAAGGTGTTCTGGAAGCTTTGTGGTTGTCTCTATCTTATTTCTCAGGAACATAGTCCATGAGTACCTTTCTGATAGGGTCCGTAGACGTTGTTCTTACGAAATGAAACATGGGGCAAGCCTCTGACCATTCCCTATCGATCCAATTTGTTGATGGTCTTGAATTTGATGTGAGACATCCTTTTGTGCCATAGCCAGCTTTGATCTGCAGATGACTTTGGCAACAAAACAAGGACTTACGGTATTAGTGTGTTTCCATTCAGTAATATACATGTTACCTGACCGGCTTCATGTAAGGACTATTTATTTGGTCTTTTTGTCCACCCTACAATGATCTACATAGAATTTGATAGAAAACTATTTGTCACATAACTGGCTAATACTTAGAAGATTGTACCGTGGTCCTTCTACATAGGCTACGTCGGTAACCGTGAATTTTCCTACAAGTAGGGTTCATTTCCCTCTTGTTCTTCCTTTTGACTTATCACCGAACCGCACCTTTGGACCACGACCTTCTACATAATCTGTTAGCTTGGTGACATCTCCTGTCATGTGGCGAGAACATTCACGATCAAAATACCAAATGTCCTTCTTCTTTATATCATGTAATAAAAAATTAAGAAGGTTTAGGTCCCTTTTAATTTGTGTGTCTTTGCTTATTAGTGAATTTAGGTGAATTTATTGGTGTTAGGTCCTATTCTGTGAGATTTATGTGGGCTAGGTACGTACTCGCTGTAAGCATTCTTATTATGCATGTAAAATTTAGAGTTTTGGACCCAGTACGGTTGTTGTCTGGGAGGAGGAATTGTATTTCTATGCCTTCTAAATTACCTCTTGGGTTTCCAATTGGATTCCCAGACTTGTTGTTGGTAGAACTGGGAGGCAGTTGTTGGGATTTACAAGCAAAAACGAAGGGCGCAGCGGAAGCAAAAAATACAAGTGCAATACGAATCCCTCAAGAGAATCAACTCAAGCTACGTATATACGAATATAAAACGAACAAAAAGGGAGATTCGAAATCATGCCCTTGTAGTCCGTTGATTTAATCGTTGAGAGGATCCCGGTGACTGCAAATCTGATTTGATAAGTCCTCGATGATGTCCCTTACGAATCCAATCCGCAACAAGCTCTTGGATGATCCAACGCCAAAAATACTGCGTCTCTACTTGCCATGCGCCGAGAAGATGATCGGAACGACTTCACCTTGTTGTCCTCTAAGAACACGACTAGAACGAAGTGATAGAAGCTATAACTATAATCCATATCACTCTTAAGTGCATAGATATATATTCTCTCTATTTTTCTTCTCAATTTTTCTCAAAGAAAAATATGAAGAAACTTATGGTGAAGATGATGAAGATGAAGAAGACAAGTTACAAAGTCTTTCTCTCTCTTTCAATTGTGAATGAATCGTATTGTTGTCCAACAAGTGAGAGGAAGAGGACTTTATAAAATGTTATCATCTATCTCATTCAAAGTCTTCTCCCATAAAGAAATCACCTCATGATCTCTTGTTCCCTTAATAATATACATCAAAGATATTATATCAAGAAGTCTTCCACCACATTAGGTGTAAGACATGGGAGGGGCGGCCATCTAGAAGGAGTTAGGAGGAGTTCGATTCATTTCGGACTCTCTCGTTTCCAAACAGATAAACTCCGTTCCGTTTAGATGTATTTATATCAATTAATTAATCCAATTAATTAATTATATCAAATACAAAATAATACAATTAATTTCTCTAAGAAACTGTTATATTTATGAATTAAATCAATAACCCAGTAATATATTTAATTCATTAGGCCGTAAATTAATTTATCCAATAAATTAATTTAGACATCTAATGTCCCAAAATTAATTAGACATCCAATGTCCAATAAATTAGATATCCAATATCTAATATTCATTAAAAGAGAATAGGCTCAATTCATTCCTTCGTTAATCTATTGCGCGACTCGGTAGATCCGTCTCAGTTAGCAATGGGAGGAACCAAAGAGTAGTAGCGCCACCTAGCTAGCCTGACGGCCTACACTGTACCCTAACTGAGAACGAATGGTGGGGATCATTCCAAAACCTTTCTGTCGTGAATACCAGTATACGTATAAACCCTTCTTTCAAATGTCCCGATCAAGTTATAGGGTCACGGTCAGTCGAACCCTATCTGTATTTGACGATATGCATGAGTTAATGCAAATCGACAACATTGAGCTCTCTGTATCTAATACAATTAGCTCCAATGTTTTGGACAAAGACTTTTGATCTCATTTGCCAATATCCGCAAGAACATATGCCTGTTCACTTACAGGAGAAAGAATCCTATCTTGGTATTCAGTAGGACCTGCTACTTGCCCGTCAAGATGCACGTCGAGGTTGAACCCTGTAACACCCCCAATATATTCGGGAATATTACAGCGCCGTAAATCCTTTACATAAGGATTTACAAGGCTGAAGAATTGAACAAGCATAAAAAGGTACTAACGAATGAAAATAACGGAATTACAGTACATCAGTTCTGACCAAATACAGAAACAGTACAATTGTTCAACAGAACTCAATAATACATCAACAAATCCGAATCATCACAAATGACTTTGTACTCGAGTACTTATTGAAATAACGAATAAACAACAGATAAATAAACCCGGTCGGGGCATCACTCTGCACCCTCGTCATACATCGCTCCAAGTGGTTGTTTCCCCGCTCTCCTGGATCTTGAACACAAACAAAATGTTCACCCCCGAAGGGGTTAGCACAACGATGCTAGTACAAGTACCACAACATATTATTCATATCTCACGGTGAATAATAATAATAACGTAAACGACAAAATACCAATGAGTCTTCTCCTACGAGAAACTCAAACATAACATACACAACTGATAATCACAACATGATATCAATACATACACATGGTAATTCCATCGATCCAGCGTTCACCGCCTAGAACCCACGATGATCCCGTCAGACCAACCCGTGGTGGAAAAACCCGTCCGATGATCCAGCGCACGCTAGCATAGATCCCCCGATGATCCCGTCGGACCAACATGAGGTGGACATACAATAACGACATACATGCACGACAATATGTATAACAACAATACGTAAAACAATTAAGGTACTTGCCTCGATTTGAAGACAATAACAACACTTCCACGAAAATGAACACTCGATGATCGTCCTCCTCAATCAATCACGTAACGAGACCAAACCTTAACAAAAGAAATAATATAGGATTTATCTCACGTCGTATGGATGTTTAACAATTCGATTCATGGCCAAAAATTCATAAAATACACCGCTCGAATCGCTTAGCGCACGCTAAGTACTCTGTGTAGCGTGCGTTAAGTCCGCCCGATAGCGCACGCAAACAACAAAGCCTAGCGCACGCTAACGATGCATGGTCAGTACTTCACTGACCATCCAATTGACTCGTCTGATGGTCTAGCGTACGTTACATACCAAACGTAGCGCACGCTAACGAGTGCTCGATAGCGCACGTTAAACTGCATAGCATAGCGTGCGCTATTACTGCATGGCAGTTAACTGCTGAGCAGTAAACTATTCTTGCCATGAACGAAACAATGAAATCCTTCGTGATAATTCATGTTACTTCCATGAATACCAAGTTCTTACTCTTATGAATGATCTCCAGGATGATATCAACTTCAAGATGAAAATATACGTATAATCATCATGACACCATAATCCATCTTGATTACAATTCTCATGCAAAGTTGGTGATCTCCGGTTGATGTATCAGATGCTACTATCATTATGCATATTCAGACTACATCTTGAGGTGAACTAACAATTCCGACTTATACGAAAGAATATTTCCTAAGATGATTCTTCCTTTAAGTTCTTATAACATCTTTTCCAAATCATGATCACAAAGATAACATAAATCATACGGATTGTTAACTTCCGAATATTTCTCTCATCATTTGAGGTACTAGGATTCCAACTTCAAGGTTCCAACAATAATATCGTAATTGTAGACATCCCAATCTTCTAAACATGATGTTGTTGAAATAATTCACTAATGAAATTCAATACCTCATTAACATGATCATCATATCCATTGGAAATCCAAATCTAAGACTGGTGATAGGTTGAACATACCTTAATATGCCGAAATCACTGAACCACAAGGTGTAATCCGACTCCGGTTGGTTATGTGCCCCTCCAAGGTGTTACTTCTCTTCAATGATCACTCACAAGTGATACTCAATCATTCAATGATCACTCATACATGTTCTAAGTGTTTAGAAGGGAGATTAATGCTTTCTGGACTCTCAAAGATGAAGTATAGACGAAGGAAATGAAAGCCCAAGCGGTTGTTGTCCCATTTATAATATTATGCATTATTGACAAGTTAGCGCACGCTACTAAGCATCCCTTAGCGTGCGCTAATAATGGTTGACTTCAAAATTTGTCCGGGTGCGTCAGCGGGAATCTTATCCGGACCCATGTCCCGCTGGCGCATGAGCTAGCTGTCCCGCTCAATAATTGAGTCCTTAGCGCACGTTACTCATACCAGCATAGCGTGCGCTAATAATGGCCCGATAGTGCGCGTTAAGATACATTCTTAGCGTGCGCTATCACGAGGTTGTTTGAGCAATTTTGCATGTTTCTATACTTATATACAATGATATCAATGCACGAAATATCATACTCCAATAATCAAAATCACCAATCCGAATAATACAGGGTTGAATACAGATGAAATACAACGTAATAAATCCGGATATTACATACTCTCCTACTAAAAAAGAGTTTCGTCCCGAAACCCAAGACGAAAATAACTCGGGATATCTAGACTTCATATCAGCTTCCGTTTCCCAGGTGGCTTCTTCCATTCCGTGACGTGACCACTGAACTTTGACCAAAACGATTGACTTGTTCCTCAGTTGCTTAACTCGACTCTCGAGTATCTTGACTGGTCTTTCTTCAAACGTCCCATCCTGTTCGACTTCGATCTCGCTGAAATCGATGATATGACTGGGATCTGGTATATATCTCCGCAACTGGGATACGTGGAACACGTTATGAACATGGCACAATGACGGCGGTAATGCTAATCTGTATGCCAACTCCCCAACTCTCTCGAGGATCTCAAATGGTCCGATATATCTCGGACTCAGCTTTCCTTTCCTACCGAAACGAAAGATTCCCGGTAGGAGAAACCTTCAAAAGTACGTGATTTCCAAGATCAACTCCAATGGGCGGCGGCGACGTCCGCATAGGATTTCGCGACTGGGCCAATGACCTTTCACGAATCAAGGCTATCTTCTCTCGAGTCCGCTCGATCAACTCGTTCTGTTCGATCAAGTCCGATGAATCGTCCCAACATAAGGGCGATCTGCATCTCCTTCCGTATAATGCCTCAAACGGTGCCATCTTAATGGAAGCATGCCAACTATTGTTGTAAGTAAATTCAATCAACGGTAGATGAACTTCCCAATCGTTTGACCAATCTAAGGCACAGGCCCTTAGCATATCTTCCACCGTTTGTATAGTTCTCTGCATTGTCCGTCGATCATGGGTGATAAGTCAGATCAAGTTCAATTCGGTCCCCAAGGCCTTATGAACTGCCTTCCAAAAGTGAGACACAAAACGGCCGTCTCGATCAGAAACAATGGTCTTCGGCGTACCATGCAATCGAACTATCTCTGAAATAAAGACTCGTGCCAACCTCTCTGGTCCCCACGTATCCTTAATGCCTAGAAAATGAGCCGATTTGGTTAAACGATCAACTATCACCCAAATCATGTTCATTCCTGTCCTGGTTTTCGGCATATTAGTGAAAAAGTCCATTGATATGTCCTCCCACTTCCATTCAGGAATCGGGAGCGGCTTCAACATTCCAGCAGGCCGTTGATGCTCGATCTTAACCTGCTGACAAGTCAAGCATTTCGAAACATAGTCCGCTACGTCTTGCTTCATGTTGCCCCACCAAAAATTCTGCTTCAAGTCCTTATACATTTTATGTAACACCCCCAGAATACGACCGGGAATGTCACACGCCGTAGACCCTTATCACGAGGATCTACCAGGCTAAACTCCAAAAGACTACTCAATGATTGACCGACCGGGGTCAAAATTAAATACAAAGCAGACTGACAAGGTCATTAACCAATTCAGAACTAACGACATTCATATTACAATGACAATAATAAACTAGAACACCGAAAAGAATGACAACTCAATTTAATAGATGAAAACTACACCCATGCAAGGGTGAATACTCGAACGACAGAAATACACTGAATGAAACAAAAGAAAAGACTCGACTCTGTGTGATTAGTATCATTGTCCTCCATCTCCTTCCAAGCCAACTCGTGATCGCCTCCCGAGCCGCCAAAACTCGAGCGCATAACAGCACCCACCCCGAAACTCCTGGGGTTAGCAAACTGGAATTTTGCTAGTGCAAGTACATAATATACAAGATATACGAATAATAACAACACAAATCTCAATAGTCGTGAAGCCTTAACATAAACCACACATTCCCATAGTCCACACAGAATAGTATCACATACACAAAGTGAAAGATAATCACATAGTCATATTCTCTGTACCGAACATAACACCAATGAAACTTTAAACGAGCCCAAGGAGTCAGAAAAATCCCTTTTTATCCAAGGAAAAAGTATTTTGATAGGAAAGTTTGAAAACATCATTATTGACTCAGGCCATCCTGGGGTTTTGAAAATCAAACGGGAATACTTTTAGAAAATTTCAAAACTCTCGGCTCCTCGACCCAACATGTGGAAAACAATTTACAAGAAAACCATTACAACGTTATTCGGGTCCTCGACCCAATGCACAGAATAATCATCACAGTACAATCAAAGGCACAGCCTCTCATTCGACAATTCCTGCTCAAGACCCTTGATTAATTAACCCTCGGAGATTTCCTCAAACATCCTTGGTTAATTAACCCCGATACCAACGTCTTAAAAACAATTTGAAACAAGCTTTCAAAAACACGAATCACAGTCTATATCGAGACCAGTATTTTAAAAGAGTTGAAAGAACTTGCAATACGAGGATTGTTCGGTAACGGGGTCTTAGCTATCACTTGAATATCCGTTACCAATAAGCCTGCCAGGCGCCTCCCTTGCACACCTGTGCACCGGCGTTCACTCCACTATGTTGGCCGCCCCTTGAACATGTCACCGCGCCGGCGATCACTCCTGACAGAGCCGCCCCTTGCACGCGCATTAGGTAACACCGGTGTTCACCAAACATATGGAGCCGCACATTGCAGCGTACACCAGGCCGGAGTACACACCCCGCCCTCAGAGGTTCCCGGATACGACGTCTCTCACAACTAGTATTCACATTATTACAAACATCAAGTACACAATCAATCAATTCAACAATTATCAAATCAATACACCAATTCACACAATTTATCCGACAGTCCATAACCACACAATAAACAATAACACGTACATTATCAATCAAGATCCAACACAATAAGCCTTCGGCACAACCAACCAACGCTACACATATATCCTTGTATTGCGACTCAACCGAATATATATATATAGATATATAGATATATATATATATATGTATATATACATATAACCTTACTATATTATATGAATAACTATAGTTCATCCATCAATCCAAGTTGAGTACGCCAACTAGTGTTAGCATTCATCACTCGTCGTTCACCGACATAGGCATATATATCAATATACGTATATACATACATATATTTAACATATAAATATATATAAATCTATATATATATATACACACATATATATATATACACACACATATATATATATATATACATATCCGTATAAATTCATACACTTCGACAACGATGATTTCACGCAGTTACAATTCGTATATAAAGGTACTTGCCTTGGAAATCTCTCACGAATACTTCAGAAAATGCGGTTGATTGGAGAAATCCGGAACTCCAATGAAAACGGCGATCGGAAAGGCTCAACACTAGATTTTTGTGGGGAATTCGTCCCTAGTATCCTATCATCAAATAAACAACAAATCACATGAGGAAAACATCGCAAAACGACCAATTTTCTCTGCGGCATTTTCCTGACACCTTGAAGGCCAAACGAAAGTTCATATAAACGATTTAATCGGAAATGGTAAAACCGTGGAAAGATGATGAAAATGATAGAATACTACTTAATCTACAATTATCCATCGAAATATGAGTTAAAACGATCAAATAGGACAAAATCAACTAAAACCCCCAAAACTAGATTTCTAGGAAATCAATTGATTCAGTAGATCGAAGGATGTTATAGAACCGATGATTGATGATATGAACCTACAAACTTCATGGATTTATTGTCCAACAACATCTATACATGATTAGCACAACGTAAGCCTCGGAAGAGAAGAAGAGAAGTGAGAAATGGTCAAGAAAACGCCGCTGTGCCTTAAATAGCCGATCGCCGGCCGTTACGACGTAATCGGCCATGGCTTACGTACGAATCGCCATGGCCGAACTCCCCGCCTCGAAAATGCCGAACGTTACGCACGCGCACGCCGTGGCCTTACGACGTAATCGCCTTACGTGCGTAATCGCCGGTCACTACCGCACGTTACTCGGCAGTGGCCGGCTCGCCCGAGCATGCCCGGCCATGACTCGGCCGGGACCAACTCCGACGGCCCGAACGACCCCGAAACCCGAACCTGAGTGCGAAACGAAGATACGGTTACGAAGTACTCGCAAAGACGAATACGAGCACTAAGAGAACACACGATTCCGACCACCCGAAGGCTCGAAATTCGACAACGGAAAGTAATTACCCCAAACTTTGGGAAATTACGAAAATGGCCCAAAACGCCCGAAAATCACGATATGTGATCGAATAACCAAACCGAAGCTTGCAACATGAATAATAACATTAAATGAACTTACAAGAAAGTCGAAACAATAGTTTCGGACGAGATTCGCAAGAATCGAACTCAAGTGCGGAAAAACCGCTAAAAAGCACGGAACTCAACAAAACGACACCGAAACGAACTCGGATGACAAAAAGTGCAAAATTAATCATTCTCAGAATGACGAAACGGTCATGAGCGAGTCGTCAAAATGGACTTCCGCCGAAAAAAAAGAAATTACCGGAAATCGAAATCACGGGTATTACATTTTACTGGTGCCCGGGTGGATAGAATAGGGCGAACTATGAGATTCCTTCATAATCGTCTGTTTCAGAACATCAACATCGGGAACGCAGAGTCGGTTCTGAAATCTCAAAACTCCATCGTCATGAATTATGAATCCGGGGGCCTTTCCTTTGATCACTTCATCATGTAACCGAACCATCAGAGGATCATCTACCTGTCTAGATTTGATTTCTTCGGTTAAAGATGAAGTTATCTCCATCACGCACAGTTGTCCTTGGACTCTTTGTAACCATACCTCAATTCCTTCACGAATCATCTCTCGTTGAAGGCTAAGTTGGGATGTCAGCGTCTCCAGCATCTGAATAGAGACAGGCTTGCGGCTAAGTGCATCGGCCACTACATTCGCTTTGCCTGGATGATATAAAATCTCCAAGTCATAGTCCTTAATCAGTTCCAACCATCTTCTTTGCCGCATATTCAACTCTTTCTGACTAAATATGTACTTGAGACTCTTATGATCCGTAAAGATTTGACAGTGAGTCCCGTACAGATAATGCCTCCAGATCTTCAAGGCAAAAACCACTGCTGCTAGCTCCAAATCATGTGTCGGGTAATTCACTTCATAAGGTTTCAGTTGTCGCGATGCATAAGCGATCACCTTATCATTCTGCATCAACACGCACCCAAGTCCTTGGTTCGAAGCATCACTGTAAACTATGAATCCTCCAGTTCCCTGCGGAAGGGATAGAATCGGTGCCATCGTCAATCTCTTCTTTAACTCAACAAAACTAGTCTGACACGATTCGTTCCACTCAAACTTTTGAGTTTTCTGCAGAAGTCGAGTAAGTGGGCAGGAAATTTTAGAAAACCCTTCCACGAATCGACGATAATATCCAGCAAGTCCTAAGAAGCTTCGGAGCTCTTTCACGTTCTTTGGAGGCTTCCAATCTAATATTGCTTCGATCTTCTGAGGATCCACTCGGACTCCTCTAGCTGACACCACATGGCCGAGGAACATTACTTCCTTTAGCCAAAATTCACACTTAGAAAGTTTGGCGTACAATTGCTCGTTTCTCTAAATCTCCAATACTATCCGCAAATGCCGCGCATGTTCTTCCGACTCTTAGAATACACCAGGATGTCATCAATAAATACGACCACAAATTTGTCCAAAATTCAATGAACACTGTTCCTCAATTGCATAAATACAAAGAAAGTTAGTGAGTCCAAACGGCATCACTACAAACTCATAATGCCCGTAGCGAGTTCAACGCCGATTTCTAACATCGACTCCTTAATCCTCGGTTGATGGTATCCCGATCTTAGATCGATCTTAGAAAATACCGTTGCTCCTTGCAACCGGTCAAACAAATCATCAATCCGTGGCAACGGATACTTGTTCTTAATCGTCATCTTGTTCAGCTCTCGATAGTCAATACACAATCGGAGCGATCCATCCTTCTTTCGGACAAAAGAACTGGCGCTCCCCTGGGTGAAACGCTTGGCTGAATATAGCCCTTGTCCAAGAACTCCTCCACCGCTTCTTGATTCGTACATCTCAAGAGGTGCCATACGATACGGCGCCTTAGAAATTGGTGTCGCTCCAGGTTCCAATTCAATAGTAAATTCTACATCCCTTCGTGGAGGTAGCCCAGGTAATTCATCAGGAAATACATCTGGAAATTCGTTCACAATAGGAATAGATGAAAGTTCCACCATTTCTTCTTCTTTATTCATTGCGTAACACCAGTACCCGGTACAGCCTTGTTTCAGCAATTTGACAGCTTTCATCGCCTTGATCAACTTTCCTGAGCTTCTCGGTTTCCATCCCTCAAACAGAATCTCGGAACCATCGTCAGCGACCAGCGAGATATTCCTCCTTCGGTAGTTTACAATTTCTCCGTACCGATTAAGCCAATCGTCTCCGAGTATCAGGTCATCTCCTTGCATTTCTATCATGATCAGATTTGAGAGCCACTCTCTGCCTCCAAATGATACAGGGAAATTTCTAGTTTCTAAATTTCCGACAATCCTCTCTCCACTCGGTAAACCAACAACATAAGGTTCACAAGCATGAAAACCGGAAATATTCAAACGATTTACACAAGACAAAGATATGAAAGAATGTGTAGCTCATGTATCGAATAAAACGCTAACTGGCTGGGAAAGGATCTGGACAAGATCGATGCGGCAAGAAGATCCACGATCGTCTGTCCTCCTCATCTCGCATGCACGTGGGGAGCAGATCCGCACTCGATGTCCCCTTTCGGTCCCATTGTCCTCTGCCTCGCCCGCGGCCAAAATTCCGAGGCATCCGAACACTTTGCTGCGTCTGTGGAATACCGCCTCCTTCTCGACTGGCCGTGGTGTACGGTCTCTAAAAGACTTTGAAGCCTCTTCACAAAACACCGCCCGATGTCCCTCTCGTCCACAGTCAAAACAAGTCACGGCAGAAGGGGGCAATTCCGTCGATAGTGCCTGCCCGGGCGCAGCTTAAAGCATTTCCTGGTAACATCGGTAATAGTTGATGTCGCTCCGAAGTTCTTTCCGCTCCTAGTCAGGTGCGGAGGTTTCTTGAAAGAGTGAAAGGATGATTTGGGCCTTACGGGCCCCACTGTTCTTGTGCTCTGTAAAAGTACCGTAGACTTTCTGCTTCTTGGTTTCGCAAATTTCTCCATGGTTGCTTCCTTGATCTCATATGCCAACGCCTTATCTGGTATTGGCGGAGTGTGGTACATTCGAATCCGGACATGTACCTCCGAACTTCTGGTTTCATCCTCATATCGAAATGGATCATCATTTACGCATCATTACGACCGGATGTCGAACAAATGCCACTTTGGTTAAACGTCTTGATCGCACAGGATACTGCACATCGGAAAGGCGAGCGGAGAAAAACTCCCGAACTTTGGCTTCCCTCACGGGACGAGGCAATCGAGCTTCCATCATCAATCTAAACTCTGTCAATCGGCATCATGGTCTACAGCCGGATGGCTTCCCACCATTTGGGCGCTTCCCCTATCGTAAAATATTGAGCGATAGAGGCTCTCGGTCGTCAGGCGCTTGATTAGGCAAAGATTTTCTCCAGCTCCTTTAACCAATGATCCTGTGGGAGTCTCGTAAATACCGTCGAATTTGGGTGGTTGCATCTTCGCCACTTCTTGCGACCACCGGTCACCTCGATTTCCCATATCCGGGATCCCTTGCATCTCTCTCTCCTGTTGTAGTCCCACCGCCACTTGCATTCGGTCCACGACACTGGCGAACCGAGTCATCTGGTTCACCACTTGACGAAGGATCTGCAGTACAGGATCTCGGTTCATTATTAATAGATTCTTTGCGGCTCGCCGAGCTATGGTAACTTTAGTTAGAAGGCGACGCCTCCCTTTCGGCATTTCTTCGTCGCGTCACGACCGCGACCACGTCCACGTCCGCCTCTCAACATGCGTAAGCATAAATACTCAATATACAGAAACAACATCGTTCTAATATTCGAGTATAAAGAGATACAATATGTAAAGAACGAGATAGAGTTTAGGAACTTACAACCACTGTTCGCATGAAGACGTAGGCAGTGCAGTGATGTCATTCACGGCCGGTTACCCCAAAGACATAAATGACCCCTATTTTAACCCAACGGCCAAGATATCCATAATCTTAGCTCCGATACCATATTCGTAACACCCCAATATATTCGGGAATATTATTACCGTAAATCCTTTACATAAGGATTTACAAGGTCAAGAATTGAACAAGCATAAAAAGGTACTAACGAATGAAAATAACGGAATTACAGTACATCGATTCGACCAAATACGAAGCAGTACAATTGTTCAATGAACTCAATAATACATCAACAAATCTGAATCATCACAAATGACTTTGTACTCGAGTACTTATTGAAATAACGAATAAACAACAGATAAATAAAACCGGTCGGGACATCACTCTGCACCCTCGTCGTCATCTTGTTCCGGTGGTTGTTTCCCGCTCTCCTGGATCCCGAACACAAACAAAATGTTCACCCCCGAAGGGGTTAGCACAACGATGCTAGTACAAGTACCACAACATATTATTCATATCTCACGGTGAATAATAATAATAACGTAAACGACAAAATACCAACGAGTCTTCTCCTACGAGAAACTCAAACATAACATACACAACTGATAATCACAACATGATATCAATACATACACATGGTAATTCCATCGATCCAGCGTTCACTGCCTAGAACCCACGATGATCCCGTCAGACCAACCCGTGGTGGAAAAACCCGTCCGATGATCCGGTAGACGCTAGCATAGATCCCCGATGATCCCGTCGGACCAACACGAGGTGGACATACAATAACGACATACATGCACGACAATATGTATAACAACAATACGTAAAACAATTAAGGTACTTGCCTCGATTTGAAGACAATAACAACACTTCCACGGAAATGAACACTCGACGATCGCCCTCCTCAATCAATCATGTAACGAGACCAAACCTTAACAAAAGAAATAATATAGGATTTATCTCACGTCGTATGGATGTTTAACAATTCGATTCATGGCCAAAAATTCATAAAATACAATGCTGTTTGCTTAGCGCACGCTAAGTACTCTGTGTAGCGTGCGTTAAGTCTGCCCGATAGCGCACGCAAACAACAAAGCCTAGCGCACGCTAACGATGCATGGTCAGTACTTCACTGACCAGCCAATTGACTCGTCTGATGGTCTAGCGTACGTTACATACCAAATGTAGCGCACGCTAACGAGTGCTCGATAGCGCACGTTAAACTGCATAGCATAGCGTGCGCTATTACTGCATGGCAGTTAACTGCTGAGCAGTAAACTGTTCTTGCCATGAACGAAACAATGAAATCCTTCGTGATAATTCATGTTACTTCCATGAATACCAAGTTCTTACTCTTATGAATGATCTCCAGGATGATATCAACTTCAAGATGCAAATATACGTATAATCATCATGACACCATAATCCATCTTGATTACAATTCTCATGCAAAGTTGGTGATCTCCGGTTGATGTATCAGATGCTACTATCATTATGCATATTCAGACTACATCTTGAGGTGAACTAATAATTCCGACTTATACGAAAGAATATTTCCTAAGATGATTCTTCCTTTAAGTTCTTATAACATATTTTCCAAATCATGATCACAAAGATAACATAAATCACACGGATTGTTAACTTCCGAATATTTCTCTCATCATTTGAGGTACTAGGATTCCAACTTCAAGGTTCCAACAATAATATCGTAATTGTAGACATCCCAATCTTCTAAACATGATGTTGTTGAAATAATTCACTAATGAAATTCAATACCTCGTTAACATGATCATCATATCCATTGGAAATCCAAATCTAAGACTGGTGATAGGTTGAACATACCTTAATATGCCGAAATCACTGAACCACAAGGTGTAATCCGACTCCGGTTGGTTATGTGCCCCTCCAAGGTGTTACTTCTATTCAATGATCACTCACAAGTGATACTCAATCATTCAATGATCACTCATACATGTTCTAAGTGTTTAGAAGGGAGATTAATGCTCTCTGGACTCTCAAAGATGAAGTATAGACAAAGGAAATGAAAGCCCAAGCGGTTGTTGTCCCATTTATAATATTCTGCATTATTGACAAGTTAGCGCACGCTACTAAGCATCCCTTAGCGTGCGCTAATAATGGTTGACTTCAAAATTTGTCCGGGTGCGTCAGCGGAATCTTATCCGGACCCATGTCCCCGGCGCATGAGCTAGTCAGATCAATAATTGAGTCCTTAGCGCACGTTACTCATACCAGCATAGCGTGCGCTAATAATGGCCCGATAGTGCGCGTTAAGATACATTCTTAGCGTGCGCTATCACGAGGTTGTTTGAGCAATTTTGCATGTTTCTATACTTATATACAATGATATCAATGCACGAAATATCATACTCCAATAATCAAAATCACCAATCCGAATAATACAGGGTTGAATACAGATGAAATACAACGTAATAAATCCGGATATTACAAACCCCACCTTCAAGTTTTATAGGTCGAACTACTCTAATGAAAATATTAACGTCACAAGAACATCCCTACTAAATCCTGAAGTCGAAGGTTCACAAATACCTATCACAACCTTACGATTCCGTCATTGACTGTCCCGGAGGGAAAACCGTGTGACGAATCGAGGGTGAGTCGGTTCGAGTATACTAATCTCATTAGCATACCTATAACGTGTGCTCCCACTAACCATTAGTTATCGACAGGCACTCTCTAAGCCAAAGAACACGTCATACAAGTCTTCGCATAAACTTAACGCCAAGTTAGGTTTCATCGACTTGTGAACGATTAAGTATTTGAGCCATAAACCTTTACAGTGCCGATCCCCTTATTCAATAAGGATTGGAATGTTTTTGCTCTCAAATGCACGAACTAGTTTCTATATATATTTACGAGTCGGAAATGCCAGTGACTACCAGTAAATAAAGAAACATACAATTGCCTTCTGATAATGTTTTACATAATAACAAGTACAATGCCCTCACTCATCATCCTCTGAGTGGCATTTGAGGGCATACTTCTAAAAATATCCCACTTGATCTCAATGCCACACACTATGGTATCTAATACCCTTATTCTCACTAGTGCATAATTGACCTAAGGTAACATATGTGTGTGGTAACACTTTCCGAAATTCAAGTTTATCGAATATTTAAGTAACACCTTGGTAACACTTAATCAATAGGTAACACTTAATGTATCACTTTTTTTATTAGTAACATTTTGAAGTAACACTTTTTTAATTGAGTAACACTTTGAAGTAACACTTTAAAATAGGTAGCACTTGTAGTAACACTTTTAGGTATCACTTAATGTTTTTTAATTAGAAGAAGTGAATTCTCATATAATAAATATTTTGAACGAAAAAAAACTCTTGTGACAGACTCTTTCTCAAAAATTTTTGAGAGACTCTCATGAATTCCCGCATCCATCAAATTTTTGACACTCTTTCTTAAAATTCCCTCGCACACAACATATCCCACCCAAAGCACCGATTCCACGACTCAAACCTGTTCTTCACGAGGGATAAAAACTCTGTTTCTTTAGGACTCAAGAACCGATTCCACGACTCAAGGAGAGATTGTGTAATACCCGAGATTTTTATTCCGGAATCGTTGAGTTTTCGGGGTTTTATTGGAGTGTTATTGCCCTCATCATTGGAATTTTGTGCCTTGTTGGGTGTGTCTTGTTGGGACATATGTTTGGAGGCATTTCGGATCACTATGTGAGTTTTTGAGTTTTTGTGGTGTAGCGCACGCTAATGCTTGAGGCATAGCACACGCTACTGCGGGGTGTTTAGCGCACGCTACTGAATGTGTAGCGCACGCTAACTGGCAGTCCAGAGGCAGTCCAGTAGCTACTGGACTGGGACTGGAGCTTTGTTAGCGCACGCTAAAGTCGAGACTTGGCGCACGATATCGACTGCTTAGCGCACGCTCTTCCTTCTTTCTAGCGCATGCTACTTGGTAAGTGCAGATCTGTCCAGGGGCTACTGGACTGGTTTTGTAACCCGTTAGCGCACGCTACGGATTTTAGCTAGCGCACTCTAACTTTGTTATAGGCAGTTTCTCTGGAGTGTGGACCCCGTTAGCACACGCTAATGCAGGGTGTTTAGCGCGCGCTAATAACTGTCCAGTATAAATACTGGACAACAGCATTAAGTCGTCATTTTCCCACTTTTCTTCATCCCTTCCGACGGGAGTGAGATCCAGAGGCGAGTAGGACCGATCTTTTTCTTCTAGCTTCATCTTTGAGCGGATTTGTAGATGTTTAACAACATCTAATCGTCTTCTTGATCCAAATCAAGGTAATCTCTTTTTAGAACCCTATTTTCTTAAATTTGGGGTTTTTGCTTGGATTTGTGATTCTTAACCGATCTCATCCGATCGGTTATTTGTTCTTGTTTGTCTTGATCGTAATCTTCAGATTTTGTTAACCGTTCATCGATTTTTATAGCCCGGATCAACGATTCTTGATTTCTTTGAGAACACTTAGATCCTTGTCGTTTTTAGGATCGTTTCGGATTTCGATTAGTGTTATTGATTCGTAGTGATGCTATTTTCATAGTATTTGTGGGCTGTCGAAGTCTTGATCGTTTTTGGAAGTTCGAAGGTTGCCCGATCGTGACCGTTCGTCGTTTCGTCACTCGTGATATCGAGGCAAGTATCTTATCCATACGTTTCATGTTTCGTACGCGTAATTATTGATAAATGATTATATGCGAAACCCAATGTTTAATGAACGTAAGAAGGAATTGGTATGTTCTCGATAAATGATGTCTTTCAACGATAATTCGTGTACTTCGTGAATATATCTGTTCTCAGAATATGTGTGTTGGGTTGTATGCTGAAAGATGCTATGATCACTTTGAGTAAGCTTAATAGACCATAATCCTTTGCCGGGGATTACGTAATGTTATGTGCACTTGTTCGGTAAGAACGTGTTGTGTATGATATTAGTTGTTACTACTTTGAAAGGAGGTTGTGAAGCTTAAGTGTTGCTTGGTTTGATGTTTTGCTCATTGTTATGTGATCGTTGAAAGTGATGTGCCTCTGGGTAGGATTGTTGAATCTCCGGGATCCGTACTTGCTAGTATGGGTCAGGCGTGACCGTAGGGTTATCCAATCCGGGTATGTCTTGCGGGACTCCGAGGTTCGGGGCTTGCTAGCCCGATGCCGAGATAACTTGTGGGGTTATCATCGGGTATGTCTTGCGGGGACTCCGAGGTTCGTGGCTTGTTAGCCTGATGCCGGGATAACTTATGGTTGCGGGTTGAAAAGGTTCTGTGACGGTTGTCACGAGGATATGTGATTTGGTATGGTTTCCTATTGGGTTATTCACTCGGGTATGTTCTACGGGAGCATCTGAGGTTCGTGGCTTGTTAGCACGGGACGCGAATAATCCTTAGGAACATGTGTTATGTGTAATATCCGACTGTAACTTTTCATTTTTACATGTCGTTGTATTATTCGGATAATCTGATTATCAGAAATCGTTGCATTTAGTATTATGTTGAGGTATTATAGATTTGAATATCATATCGTTGTTATTTCATATGTGATGATTCGATGTTATTAGAGTGTTACACTTTCGAATTTTGTTAATGTAGCGTACGCTACACAGTACTATAACGTACGCTAATCATGCGACTTAGCGTGCGTAAGGTTTCCTCGGTTGCGTACGCTAAGAAGGAATCTGGCAGCAGTTGACTTCAGCACGTGAACCCTTTTAACGTTAGCATGCATGAGATCTAAATCTGAGCTGGCGTGTCGGTGAGAATCTACTTTTATTAGCGTACGTAACCCATTTCTCGTTAGCGTGCGCTAACGGCCTGCGATAATTCAAGACAGTAGCCACTGTAAGCCGCTTACGTACGTAATATCGACCGGATAGCGTACGTAAGGGCATTAGCGTACGCTAAAGCATCACGATAGCGTGCGCTAAGGATGTCCAGTCTATTTATAGGGCCAGCCTGTTTTTCATTTCTTCACAACTCTAAACCGATTCTCTCTCCATTTTATCGTCCCTCTGCACTCTAAAAACGATATCAACCTACACCAACTTGTTTCTAATCCTTGAATCTCGGACTGGAGCTCATTTCCTTGGAGATTTGGAGTTGTTTTTAAGCTTGGAACATATTCTCTCATAGCATTGAAGTTGTTCTTCATTTCTGGAGGTTGGTGTGTTTTCTTCTCTGCATTATTTTCTTATGTTGATGTTAATGACTAATTATACTTCACCTAGAGTTAGATTAAGCAAGTAAAACATAGTTCTAATCCAACCTTTTTAACACTTTTGATGAATATGTTAAATGAGGGCTTAGTTTAGAGGAGTTCTTGATATTGTAGTAATGGTAACCATGTTTGTAGCTGTCATTACTCATCTTCTGGACGAATTTAGCTCAGTAGGACATTGTTGGATCGGTTAGCTTCATCATAACTGGACTTAGTCAAGAACTTGATATCATATAGTGATTAAACACCATTTTAGGTATTTAATTACCTTGAGAAGAACTTGATGATGTTAAAGATGAGATTAGATGATCTAGTTCAGAATCTTAGAAGCTTTAACAAATCATGATTGTTCATTTCACAAGTCTCTGAAGATTGATAAGGATCTTGATAATTTCAACAATAATTTTTCATTAATCTAATGTATTGAGAACTTAGAATATTTTGATCATCATACTAAAATTGGTGAATTCACCATCATGTTAATGAATCCTCCACCTTGTAACAAAGACTTTGATAACCTTCATGAGTATGGTGTAATCTCGTAACTTATGAACTTGTTGTTAGCTTAAAAGTCAATTTAAATGAGAGGAGAATAATCATAATGTGCAGATTTTACCTTTCAACCTTTTAATGTTTTGGAAAGTTTAATCATCATAAGATGATCTTAACATCATGATTAGTTATTCAACATACCCTTGATAGAACTCTTGTTATGTTGAACCATGCGAACATTCGGTAAATTTTGTAAACCGATTCTTATAGTTGTATTGATGTTAGAAGGACTCCTAGCATAAGGCTTCAATAATTTGTAGTAACAAACTATTCTAAAGGATTGTAGGTTGACGTCTTACTAATCCTATATTGATAATTATACGAATATGTTTTGAGTAAAATGTATTTCGTTTAAGGTTGGTTGTTCGAGTAAAACTTGTCGAGGACCGTCCGTTCGTTCCGATAAGAAGAGGACTATTCGTCTCCGTATTAAGGCAAGTTATCTTGCTTGGTTATAATGATGATTAGATTCTTGTGATGATTATATATATTTCATGTGTATGAATTGTCCATGTGACGTTTGTCGTGATTTGATATTGTCCTTGACGTTATGGGATTGCATTCCCAAGTACGCCGTTTCGAATCGTTGATCTCGTTGGTCCTTATTTTCACTTTGGTGAGTTTTTCTTGATCCTTAATTGGATGTGTTATCCTTTGAGTTTCGTTGTCATGTTGTATCGTGACATATCCGGAATCATATCTGCGTGCCGATTGGTTATTGTGTAGGATTTTTAGCCAGGCACACGATGGTCATGCGTGGATGTTTCCGCATTGGACCGTGCACACGAGACGTTAGTTCGTGAGGCTAATTAGGTACATTGTCCCACGTATATTTCTGGATTCCGTATACGGGGTGGACATGTGCACGGACACATTTCCGGATCGGGCGTACTGTGATGTCCATCTTGAGCCATAATGTTAATCGTTCACAGACCATGTTTGATTGGATGTGTTCGATATTTTGTGACTGATTGTTTCATACGCCCGAGGGGTATGATTAATAGTCGGAATGATTTTCTTGAGATCTATATGTGTGAATTGTATAATGTCGGAAGAATTGATTATCATGTATATCTGACCCTGTGTTGGGCGAAATACTTGAATTGTATTTTAGGTCGAGGCAAAGGCAAGACACGGGAAGAGCATGTCGACGGCGAAGGGTTCGGAGGATACTAGTTCGGGGGCCCCACATCTCTTGTTGTCCGGTTATGTTAAACCGCGTTATGTTATCTCCTATTTCATTTAAATTACTTTTTGGTTGTATTTGACATTTGAAGTATTCTCCATCTCCATATGGTTTATACTTGTTTTTCGGATCCTGGGTGTTGTAAGGCCGTTGGCCATATTTTAATAAACTCCTAATCGGAGAAATGACTATTCGTTGTGATTCGGTATCACAAATAATATTTATTTAACCTGTTTTGGATATCGCCTGGTGGGTCCCAGTGTGGGATTCACGGCACTGTAATAACCGCCATTTGGGGTGTTACAGAAGATGGTATCGGACCCAGGTTGTTTTTTTTTTTTTTTTTTTTTTTTTTTTATGACTCATTGAGAAATGAACTAGTATCAAGAGACCTTCGTGTCACGTGTGACCTGTGCAAGCGCCTGACCCTACGAGCCAAATACGGTATGTACTTTATGAGCCATGGTTTAATTACTGGCATGATATTGATATCAGTATGGGTCTTCCTGCTGATCATGTTATTTCAAGGAATTGTGACAGGATTTATCTGATTGATAATCCGAGGTAAATGCTGAATTTATTGAAATTGTTCGACTTGACACCGATATGATATTCGGTGCGACATTTGTGGTATCAATAACCATTTTCCTTGAATATATGATTCCTTGTTACTATTAATTTAGCGTGAATTTTAGTATCTTGAACTGTACTTATGGTTATCATTACGATAGATTCTTTCAGTATGGAAAGAAACCTGAGAGGTCGTGGCAGAGGGGGACGAGGCCGTGGAAGGGGCCGAATCCCAATACCTCGAGCCAACAGACGCGCGAATGTGGATCAGAGTTCCGCAGACAGTGGTTCACCTTCTAGGGAACAATCGCACCACAGTGGGCGCGGGGATGCACGTGTCGATCCTTACGTCGTAATGCAGGGCATGATGACACAGATGACCCAGATGGGTCAATTAATGGAAGCTATGCAGAGGGCCGCTACTGGCCAGCAGCAGGGGGCTCATCCTCCTCCTGTGATTGGCGGACCCGTGAGTCGGATTATCAGCGAGATCTCTCGCCAGCGACCACCGACTTTTGAAGGCTCCTCTGAGCCTGCTGACATTGTGCACTGGATCGAGCATTTTGAGAAACTTTTCCAGATGGTGGACTGCCCGGAAGAGAATCGCGTCTCGGTAGCCGCGTATTATCTTAGCAAAAGCGCTCATACCTGGTGGCTTTCAGTAAGGCCAGCTGATGGTGTTTGCACATGGGAGGAATTTAAAAACCTCATGCTAGACCGTTACTATCCAGGGCCACTCCGTGAGGCCAAACTGTCGGAACTTTTGAACCCCGACCCGTCTGAAGACGATGATGTATTATCTGTTGCTGAGAAATTCCAGGCACTCCTTCCTTTCGCCACGACAATTATCCGAACAGAGGCCGATAAGATCAAATACTTTCTCAAGAGGCTTAAACCCCGAATGAGAATGCAGCTGTTGAATCACCACTGTACTACCTTACCGGAGTTTATCGAGAAGGCTCTGGAGTACGAACTCACCGCGAAGGAGATTTCCAAGAAGCAACCACAGTCCAACAACAAAAGGTCCAAGAACCAGAATCAGACTGAGAGTAACCGGGGGACATTCAGGAAGCCCCAGTCATTGCCAAACCCCTCTGATCGACCACCCATGGCGTCAAAGCCAGCTGGATCGCACTCTCGAGCGGTCCCCTCATCTGTTGTGTGCTATAACTGCGGAGACCAGGGGCATTTCAGCACCAAATGCCCGAAGCCTGCCGTCACATGCCTTACTTGTGGCAAGATTGGTCACCGTGCTCGTTTTTGCAGGGGTGGGCCCGGACATGATCCAGTAGCGTCTCATGCTCCTATTCAATCCTCTCGAGTAACCGCACGCCTCCGTCCGCTTCCTATCGGACCACCGGCAAATAGGGAATGGGCCGTGGGAATCAAAGTGGTACACAGTGCCGGGCTGAAACCAGGATTTACGAGATGAAGAGAGCGATGATCCGAGGCCGGCATGATTTCGGGTATACTCGAGATCCACTCCCAGCCTGTGTGTGTTCTTTTTGATACCGGTGCTTCACACTCCTTTATATCTTCTTCTTGTTTAAGTCGTTTGCCTCTAGACCATGTTATCAATTGTGAGCCCTACGTGATTGGTCTACCTGATGGTAGAAGAATTATTGGAAATCGTGAAGTCTAGATCGTCAGATTCGTTTGAACGACCGTGAGTGGTTGTCAAATCTGATTGTAGTCGATCTACCTAAGGATGATATAATCTTGGGCATCGATTGGATGGATCGTCACGATGCAATACTCAGTGTCCGCAAGCGGATGGTTACCGTCACTTCTGATGATGGATTCGAGTGTATTTTTCGAGGTGATAATCCCAGTCGTTCTGGGAGAGTCATCAGTGCTATGAAAGCAGTGAAAATGCTTAATCAAGGGTGTATTGGTTATTGGTGCTACATGACCAAAACAGCAGATCGACCAGTTGAATTGGCCGACATTCCGGTAGTCCGAGACTACCCAGATGTATTTCCAAACGAGTTGCCAGGCTTACCTCCTCATCGTGACGTGGAGTTTATTATTGAGTTAGAACCAGGTACGTCCCCGCTCTCAAAAGCACCGTACCGTATGGCTCCGACTGAGATGCAAGAATTGAAGAACCAGCTTGAGGAGTTGACTGACAAAGGCTATATTCGACCTAGTGCGTCCCCTTGGGGAGCACCAGTGTTATTTGTGCGGAAGAAAGATGGATCTCTACGATTGTGTATTGATTACCGTGAGCTGAACAGGGTAACCATCAAGAACAAGTATCCCTTGCCTCGTATTGATGATTTACTGGACCAACTTCAGGGAGCTGCCGTGTTTTCTAAGATCGACTTAAGATCTGGTTATCATCAGTTGAGGATTCGAGAGTCTGACATTTCGAAGACAGCATTCCGTACTCGCTATGGGCATTATGAGTTCGTGGTGATGCCATTTGGACTGACTAATGCACCGGCAGTGTTCATGGAGTTGATGAATCGAGTTTTTATTAACTATCTGGATCGCTTTGTAGTCGTTTTCATTGACGACATTCTGATTTACTCTCGCGACCACGAGGAGCACGAGTCACCTCCACCAAGTTCTCGATACTTTGAGGCGAGAACAACTTTATGGGAAATTTTCTAAGTGTGAGTTCGGATGCACGAGGTTGTCTTTCTCGGGCATGTGATATCAGCCGAAGGGGTGAGTGGACCCACAAAAGACGGAAGCCATTCGAGATTGGCTACCACCGAAGAACGTGAAGGAAGTTCGTAGTTTCCTCGGCTGTGAGTTACTACCGACGATTCGTGGAGGGATTCTCCAAAATTTCGCAACCGATGACTAACTTACTGCGGAAGGACAAGAAGTATTTGTGGTCGAAGCATGTCAGCAAAGTTTTGAAGAGCTCAAGTGTCGATTGATTTGGCTTTGCTTTGGTCTTACCAAAGGGAACGGAAGGATTTGTGGTGTATAGTGACGCGTCGAGACGAGTGCAGGATGTGTACTAATGCAGAAGGGAAAGTAATCGCCTATGCATCGAGACAATTGCGACCCTATGAAGTTAACTATCCGACCCACGACTTGGAGTTAGCGGTGTGGTGTTTGCTTTGAAAATCAAGCGTCACTATCTTTATGGAGTTACCTGCGGATCTTTACGGACCACAAGAGCCTAAAGTACATTTTTACTCGAAGGAGTTGAACATGAGACAAAGAAGGTGGCTAGAATTAATCAAGGACTATGATATCGAGATCCTTTATCATCCGGTAAAGCAAATGTGGTTGCCGACGCATTAAGCCGTAAGGCAGTGCGAGAGCAGATCTTGAACCGTTTAACGGACAGAGGGAATTGCAGTTGGACCTTATGAGGTCGAAATTGAAGTTTGGTTACAGCGTGTTCGGGGACAACTTTGCACCCTTGATATTTCTTCGTCTCTCGATGATATGATCAAATCGAAGCAAATTACGAGACCCATTCTTATCTCGGGTTCGGGATGAAGTAACCCGGAAAGCCCCTGGATTCGTGATCCACGAGGCTGGATTGATACGTTTTATAAATCGAGTTTGTGTACCCGCTGACGAAGAGTTGAGGAACTCTATCATGAGAGAAGCCCATGCTACCCCGTACTCTATCCACCCGGGCTCTAGCAAGATGTATAAGGATTTGAAACAGAATTATTGGTGGGGAAATATGAAACGTGAGGTTGCCGAATTCGTTTCGAGGTGCTTAACCTGTCAGCAAGTTAAGATTGAGCACCAGCGACCCGAGAATCTTTGAAACCGCTCCCGATTCCCGAATGGAAATGGGAGGACATATCTATGGATTTTATCACTAGCTTGAAGCCGAGTCGTCGAGGAATGAATACGATTTGGGTGATTGTGGACCGTCGACCAAATCAGCTCACTTCTTGGAAATTAAGGACACATGGGGGCCGAGAGATTGGCCACTGTTTATTAAGGAAATTGTGAGACTACACGGTACCCCCAGAGCATTGTATCGAGGCCGTGACAGGCGATTTGTGTCACACTTACGGAAGGCGATTCATCGTGCGATGGGCACGCGATTGAATTTCGATGCGGCTTTCCATCCACGGTGATGGTCAATCGGAGAGAACCATACAGACTCTAGAAGATATGTTGAGAGCATGTGCTCTTGATTGGAAGGACGATTGGGAAGCCCAGCCCCCTTTGGTGGAATTCACTTATAATAATAGTTGGCACGCTTCGATTCAGATGGCACCGTATGAGGCATTATATGGCCGTCGCTGTAGGTCCCCTTTGTGTTGGGACGAACGCCGAGAATCTGCAGTACGGAACCCGATATGTTGTTAGCCGCCCGTGAGAAGATCACTTTGATTAAGAGTCGGTTGTTAACGGCTCATAGTCGACAGAAGTCTTATGCTGACCATCGTTGAAGACCGCTTGAGTTCGAGGTTGGTGACCATGTGTTAATGAAGGTGTCTCCTACTCGAGGTGTTTTTCGTTTGGGGAAGAGGGGCAAGCTGAGCCCAAGGTATATTGGGCCGTTTGAGGTTCTGGAGCGTGTAGGTGATCTGGCCTATCGACTAGCCTTGCCACCGACCTTGAGTAAGATTCACAACGTGTTTCATGTCTCCCAGCTGAGGAAATATATTGCTGATCTGAGCCACGTTCTTCAATTCGAAGATATTGATTTAGCAGAGGATCATTCGTACGAGGAGCGTCCTGTACGGATACTCGAGAGGAGGATCAAGCAATTGCGGAACAAGACGATTCCACTACTGAAAGTTCAGTGGTCACGACACAGAGTCGAGGAGGCTACGTGGGAGACCGAGGATAGTATGCGAGCGAGATACCCGAGTTATTTACCCCTTAGTTTCGAGGACGAAACTCTTTTTGAGGGGGAGTATGTAATATCCATTGTAACTTTTCATTTTTACCTGTCGTTGTATTATTCGGATAATCGATTATCGAAATCGTTGCATTTAGTATTATGTTGAGGTATTATAGATTTGAATATCATATCGTTGTTATTTCATATGTGATGATTCGATGTTATTAGAGTGTTACACTTTCAATTTTGTTAATGTTGCGTACGCTACACAAGATTATTAACGTCGCTAATCATGCGACTTAGCGTGCGTAAGGTTTCCTCGGTTGCGTACGCTAAGAAGGAATCGCGTGATTGACTTCAGCACGTGAACCCTTTTAACCGTTAGCATGCATGAGATCTAAATCGAGTGGCGTGTCGGTGAGAATCTACTTTTATTAGCGTGCGTAACCCATTTCTCGTTAGCGTGCGCTAACGGCTGCGATAATTCAAGACGGTAGCCATAAGCGCTTACGTCGTAATATCGGCCGGATAGCGTACGTAAGGGCATTAGCGTACGCTAAAGCGTCCCGATAGCGTCGCTAAGGATGTCGATCTATTTATAGGGCCCTGCTGTTTTCATTTCTTCACAACTCTAAACCGATTCTCTCTCCATTTTATCGTCCCTCTGCACTCTAAAAACGATATCAACCTACACCAACTTGTTTCTAATCCTTGAATCTCGGAGTGGAGCTCATTTCCTTGGAGATATGGAGTTGTTTTTAAGCTTGGAACATATTCTCTCATAGCATTGAAGTTGTTCTTCATTTCTGGAGGTTGGTGTGTTTTCTTCTCTGCATTATTTTCTTATGTTGATGTTAATGACTAATTATACTTCACCTAGAGTTAGATTAAGCAAGTAAAACATAGTTTTAATCCAACCTTTTTAACACTTTTGATGAATATGTTAAATGAGGGTTTAGTTTAGAGGAGTTCTTGATATTGTAGTAATGGTAACCATGTTTGTAGCTGTCATTACTCATCTTCTGGATGAATTTAGCTCAGTAGGACATTGTTGGATCGGTTAGCTTCATCATAACTGGACTTAGTCAAGAACTTGATATCATATAGTGATTAAACACCATTTTAGGTATTTAATTACCTTGAGAAGAACTTGATGATGTTAAAGATGAGATTAGATGATCTAGTTCAGGAATCTTAGAAGCTTTAACAAATCATGATTGTTCAGTTTCACAAGTCTTTGAAGATTGATAAGGATCTTGATAATTTCAACAATAATTTTTCATTAATCTAATGTATTGAGAACTTAGAATATTTTGATCATCATACTAAAATTGGTGAATTCACCATCATGTTAATGAATCCTCCACCTTGTAACAAAGACTTTGATAACCTTCATGAGTATGGTGTAATCTCGAACTTATGAACTTGTTGTTAGCTTAAAAGTCAATTTAAATGAGAGGAGAATAATCATAATGTGCGATTTTACCTTTCAACCTTTTAATGTTTTGGAAAGTTTAATCATCATAAGATGATCTTAACATCATGATTAGTTATTCAACATACCCTTGATAGAACTCTTGTTATGTTGAACCATGCGAACATTCGGTAAATTTTGTCAACCGATTCTTATAGTTGTATTGATGTTAGAAGGACTCCTAGCATAAGGCTTCAATAATTTGTAGTAACAAACTATTCTAAAGGATTGTAGGTTGACGTCTTACTAATCCTATATTGATAATTATACGAATATGTTTTGAGTAAAATGTATTTCGTTTAAGGTTGGTTGTTCGAGTAAAACTTGTCGAGGACCGTCCGTTCGTTCCGATAAGAAGAGGACTATTCTCGTCTCCGTATTAAGGCAAGTTATCTTGCTTGGTTATAATGATGATTAGATTCTTGTGATGATTATATATATTTCATGTGTATGAATTGTCCATGACGTTTGTCGTGATTTGATATTGTCCTTGACGTTATGGGATTGCATTCCCAAGTACGCCGTTCGAATCGTTGATCTCGTTGGTCCTTATTTTCACTTTGGTGAGTTTTTCTTGATCCTTAATTGGATGTGTTATCCTTTGAGTTTCGTTGTCATGTTGTATCGTGACATATCCGGAATCATATCTGCGTGCCGATTGGTTATTGTGTAGGATTTTTAGCCAGGCACACGATGGCCATGCGTGGATGTTTCCGCATTGGACCGTGCACACGAGACGTTAGTTCGTGAGGCTAATTAGGTACATTGTCCCACGTATATTTCTGGATTCCGTATACGGGGTGGACATGTGCACGGACACATTTCCGGATCGGGCGTACTGTGATGTCCATCTTGAGCCATAATGTTAATCGTTCACAGACCATGTTTGATTGGATGTGTTCGATATTTTGTGACTGATTGTTTCATATGCCCGAGGGGTATGATTAATAGTCGGAATGATTTTCTTGAGATCTATATATGTGAATTGTATAATGTCGGAATAATTGATTATCATGTATATCTGACCCTGTGTTGGGCGAAATACTTGAATTGTATTTTAGGTCGAGGCAAAGGCAAGACACGGGAAGAGCATGTCGACGGCGAAGGGTTCGGAGGATACTAGTTTGGGGGCCCCACATCTCTTGTTGTCCGGTTATGTTAAACCGCGTTATGTTATCTCCTATTTCATTTAAATTACTTTTTGGTTGTATTTGACATTTGAAGTATTCTCCATCTCCATATGGTTTATACTTGTTTTTCGGATCCTGGGTGTTGTAAGGTCGTTGGCCATATTTTAATAAACTCCTAATCGGAGAAATGACTATTCGTTGTGATTCGGTATCACAAATAATATTTATTTAACCTGTTTTGGATATCGCCTGGTGGGTCCTAGTGTGGGATTCACGGCACTGTAATAACCGCCATTTGGGGTGTTACATTATGTGATATGGGTCGTGGACCCTGTGGCTTATGATTTGGGTCTTAGACCCCGTGTGTTGTGAATTGGATTGTGAATCTACGTTTTATTATTGGAATCGTATTTTGGAAAGATGATTTTGGGTCGTGTCCCGAAGTGTTTTCGAAAGACTTGAGAATTCCCTAATTCCAAATGTTTTCAAACTCCCGAGATCATAAAATATTTTGTATGAGATACATGGTTCTATTCCTACCTTTTATAAATCAACTGTTTTGATTAAGTGAATTATCTCGGGAAATATCTTCAAGATTATTATATTCTTGAAGCACGTTGTGTATGGCTTGTACTTCTGTTTTATACTTGCACTAGCAAAACAGTGGAGTTTTGCTAACCCCCGAGTATTCGGGGAGTGGATGTCTATATTGCGTCCAGGTACTTGCAGGTAGCTGGGGAGCGAATCACAGGATCGATACGAAGGATGATGGGAGACGAAGATACTAATCACGTGAAGACCAATTGTAGAGTATTTGGTAGAGTCGTGTTGGTTATCCCTCCGATGTGTTATTTTCTCGAATTATGGAAGTGTTATTGTATTCTAGCTCCTGCGTGGGTATGTGTTCTGGGCAAGGATCTTGTATGTATTGTTGTGTGTGTTGTGATATAAGACCAAATCAGTCTAACGGTCCTTTATGTAGCCATGTCGGCACGTGAAGTGATGTATTGTTTTGTATTTAGCCTGGTCGATCCTCACGGAGAGGGTTTGCGGCGCTGTAATATTCCCGAGTGGTTTGGGGGTGTTACAGAATATGGTATCAGAGATTAGGTTGAGGAAACCTAGGCTGTCGGGTTGAGTTGTGTGTTGTCAGGTCTTGTCTTGTCAGATTTGGTCTGACTGAGTGGTGTCGCGACGTGTCGTTTGAGTTGTCGGTCGTGATTAGTATCGAGGTGCAACCATCATCTTCGTGCGCTCTGTGAATGTAAGTCTCCCTATTTTGTTGTGTCTCGTGTTATACGAGTTTATGTGATTCTGTGTTATTATGTGGAGTTTAATTGTGCCTCGTGAATACTTACTCCATACTTGTTTGATTCTCGTATTGTGTTGGAATAAAGAGTAGTACCGGTATGTATGTATGTATATATACAACCTTGTGTGAAATTGTTTTTTTTTACAGGAGCGATGTTTCGGATTGGTTATTCAATAAAAGTTTATCAATGTGATATTTTAAACTCCAAATGTTTTGGGGAAGTCACGTAAATTCTATTTAAAAATATCCTTCGAGAAGGAAAAATGATTTGATTTTCGGATGATGACCTCGAGACCAAAGATTTTTGGGAATTAAACTACATGTATTTCATGTTCATCTTGCATCGAAAATTTTCAAAAATTAATTTTTAAATGCTTAAACGAGGTCTACCAAAAGTTTACTTGAGACGTGACTTTCGCCTTCAACTTTTCGGTTAAAAGATATGTAGGGAGGATGTAAATTGTTGACGTTTGGATTCGTATGTTGTTGATTTATTGTAACCTTCGACTTTTGATATTACTTGGAATATGATCATGAATGTGTTGCTGGATTGGAATAGCTAGCACGCGCTAACGTGGTATGGCTAGCGCACGCTAAGTCTATGTTAAATCATATACTAAATGGTCTGAGCAGAAGCTCAGAAACTACATTCTGGCCGTAAGTCTAACTTTTGCGATTGTTAGGCTGATCGGTTGTGACCGTACTCTATGTGTGTTGTTCATGAATAACAATTGTTGTGTGTGGTTATGTGTAATTTGAACGGTGTTCTTGTCCGCTGCGTGTGTAAAGTCCAAAATGACTTTTTGGGTACTTTTACCAAATAGTGTGTGCTTCAAAATGACCTTTCGGGTTTGTAAATTTAAATTATTTTGTTGACCCTTTTTCCTAACTCTTTTGTCGGGTGACTTAACGTAAATTTTGAAACTATCGAGTTTTGGCCTCTTTGTCTTGTAATTTCAAATGGTATTTTATGACGGAATTTGGTATTTGGAAAATGACTTTTGGTGAGTATTTGGAAAGAATTACCGTCATCGACCTTACTGGCATTTTTGAACGTTTTGAAAATGGTTTTCAACTTGGTGAGTTCCGGCGCGGAACCCGTACAGAAAATGATTTTGACATAATGAATGACTTTAATTTCATTGCATTTATAATTCACATAACAACGACATTATTAATGAAGATTGTCGGAATAACACTTTGTATACTGTGCTCTAGCTTGAACTAAATCGTAATATGTATGATTTAATGGTATGATTATAGACGGAAATGTGAATATCTTGCTATGTGTTACGATCTTTCGTTACCATAGGTTATTGTTTGTTAGTATGCCGAGGGGCAGAGGTCATGGTCGTAACCGTGGTGCTGATGGCCACGGGGATCAGATGCAGAATCGAGAGAATGTTGCTGGGAATGATTTTAGTTTGGGTGTTGCTACTATATTGCAACAAGTAGCGACTCAGATGACTCAGTTGACCCAGGTGGTTCAACGTAGCATTGACGCGAGTCAGAACGTTGGTGTAAATCAATGGCTTCGCGAGGTAGTTCGTATGAACCCCCCTCGATTCGCCAGTGCGGCGGATGCGTTGGGCTAGGATGGTTGGACTTTCCAGTTGGGAAAGATTTTCGAGGCTGTCGGATGTCCTGAAGAGCGGAAGGTACCTATCGCTCAGTACCTTCTTGACAAAGATGCCGCTAATTGGTGGGAAGCTGTTAAACCTCGTGATCGTGATGTCACGTGGGCGGAGTTCCAGGCATTTATGGAAGCTGAATTCTGTCCGAAATCGATTAGAGAGCAGAGGATTCGCGAATTCTACTTGGCAGAACCGCAAGATATATCGGTGTCGCAGGCTATCATCGATTATAGCAAACAACTCAGTTATGTGCGAGATCGGGTGAGAACCGAGGAAGAGAGGATCCTTCACTTTGACAGACGGATGAAGCCGGATATTCATGTGTATATGTCGGGATTCAATTGCACTTCATTGAGAGACTATCAAGATCGAGCATTAGCCCGTGAACTAGCTTCGATATCGTCGGAGCGTGTGCCCGAGTCGAAGAAGCATAGGAAGTCCAATGACCGTGTGGACGGTGCAAGAGTTGGTGTTTCTAGTTTTCAACTGAGAGTTCCAAGTCGTCTGCTCTGACTCCTGGTAAAGCCAGAAGATGTTTTAACTGTAATGTGGTGGGGCATGTTCGTGCACATTGTCCTTCCCCACCAGTAACGTGTTATAAGGTGCGGACTCGAGGGACACGAGGTTCAGTTTTGTGAGATGGTTACCGAGCATTCCGAGGCACGGACTTGAGCTTTGATAACAGGATCGACTCCGAGTAGTCCCGGAGGGGCGTGGTCTATTAGTTGTATGTTGAGTCATTTCCCTTGCATTGTTGTTTCGAAATTCGGAGATTGACTTCTTTTATTTGAAGTGGATCGAATTTTGAACTCTGTACTTTCGACTATGTCGACTCGTTTATATTCGTTGACATTTTCTGAACTTGTCCCATCTTGTGCTTTTGTTGATCGATCGAGTTGTGTTATTGTTTTAGAATAACCCGTTTGTCGTTGTGACCTTCCAATTGCTATTTCATTTCATGTGGACCTCATGTGAATGCACATCTTATTGTCTTCACCAGATCGTATATTGTTTTGAGTCGAGATGCGAACTTTGGGGTTTTTGTTGATCTCGTTTCGTGATTGTTGAGCGTTAGGACTCATTCGTAATTTCCTTAAGTTCAGAAATTTGTTTTATGTTCGATCTTCCAACCCTTGGGCTGTGGAATTTCGTATTGGTTCAGCGTATAGCTCGTGTTTTGGTTGATGTACTGTTGAATTGTTCAACCGTATTGATTTTCGTTCGTTGTATTTTGTTATTTAGGCAACGGATGTCGCATGTTATCTGAGTTTGTTTTACGTTTTTCGTTCTATGTTTCAAGTTTCGGGACGAAACTTGTTGTAAGAGGGGTAGAATGTAATACCTGAGATTTTTGTTCCGGAATCGTTGAGTTTTCGGGGTTTTATCAGAGTGTTATTGCCCTCATCATTGGAATTTTGTGCCTTGTTGGGTGTGTCTTGTTGGGACAAGTGTTTGGAGGCATTTCGGATCACTATGTGAGTTTTTGAGTTTTTGTGGTGTAGCGCACGCTACTGCGGGGTGTTTAGCGCACGCTACTGAATGTGTAGCGCACGCTAACTGGCAGTCCCGAGGCAGTCCAGTAGCTACTGTACTGGGACTGGAGCTTTGTTAGCGCACGCTAAGGTCGAGATTTGGCGCACGCTATCGACTGCTTAGCGCACGCTCTTCCTTCTTTCTAGCGCACGCTACTTGGTAAGTCCAGATCTGTCCAGGGGCTACTGGACTGGTTTTGTGACCCGTTAGCGTGTAACACCCCCAAACCACTTGGGAATATTACAGCGCCGCAGACCCTCTCCATGAGGATCTACCAGGCTAAATACGAAAACAATACATCACATTTAATGCCAATATGGCTAAATAATGAACCATTAGACCGATTTGGTCTTTTACCACTAACAACACAATAAACATACAAAACTCATACCCATACAGGGGTTGAATTACATCAACGTTCCCATAAAATGGGAAAATTACACAATGGAGAGCCAAACACTGAGACTCTAATAAAATACTCAACAACTGGTCTTCATGTGATTAGTATCGTCGTCTTCCATCATTCTTCGTATCGATCCTATGATTTGCTCCCCAGCAACCTGCAAGTACCTGGACGCAATACAGACATCCACCCCCCGAATAATCGGGGGTTAGCAAAACTCCCTTTGTTTTGCTAGTGCAAGTATAAAAATTATGAATACAAGCCATACGTATCATACTCCAATATCCGATAATTGAAAACATACTCCCGAGATAAATCATTTAATTAAAGCGCTTTCGAATCATGACAGGTGGGAATAAACCCTACATACATTTTACAAGATATCAAAGATCTCGGGGGTTTTGAAAACATTTGGAATATACAAATCCTCAACTTAACAGAACCACATAGGGATACGGGCCAAGGACTTGTTTAAGTTCAAAATACCAATCCGATCACAAAACACGGGGTCCACGACCCGATCATCCTCATCACATACTCGAGTGAAAGTCCAAAAGGTCACACCCGATAAACAACCAAATCACAATGTGCGGAGACAATCACCACGGTCCGCATCCTTATGCCAAAAACCTCACCATCAAGAAACAAATCATATACGACACTTATAATGATGCCATTCTAGCCAAGTACCAAGACCTTACGTAAGACATAACTCACACCGAGAATGGAAGCGTTATGATATTCCGGACATATCATAATTATCGAAACAACAACGTGCCAAAATCATCACAAAACAACCTCCCGAGCTATACTGGCCCTGTACTTCTCAGCAAGATACACACCCCAGAGACACCTCGTCAGGCCCTCCCTGGTGTATAGCCCAACCGAGTGATCCGTAGGGATACGCAGCCTACCGGACCCCAGGGGACCCTCACTGGCTTTACTCGGCTCACACACACTCAATCAACAATTGGCACAAATCACAATCATCAAAACCGCATTCTCCCGAAGTACATCAAACGTAATTCAAGGTACTTGTTAGAAATGGCCACTATATCCGACACATACTCACAACCAATACTACACAACAACATAAGCTCATCAATAGACCCACACATCCACACACATATATTCTTCTTCTAAGAAGACATAACCTTAAGTCCACTTTGAGACAATCACGCACAACAGTACCACACACAAGGAAGATATTTCCATGTACAAGACTAACACATATTTTCAAAACAACACATTCGTTCACAATACACAAGTAGATTTAGAAGGAAACCTTTATCGAGAACATACCGATCCTTTTTAACATTCATTAAACATTCGTATTTCGCATAAAATCATTTATCAACAATTGTGCTTACGAAATACGAAACGTATGGGCAAGATACTTGCCTCAAATCCGTGAGCGAACAAATACGACGAATCACAAGGCCTCGATACCACGAAACACCGGACAACGAACGGATGAGGTTGGGCAGCCCTCGAACTTCCAAAACCGACCAAGAACTCGACAACTCCACGAGAACTACGAAAATAACACTAACACGAATCAATAACACTAAACGGAATCCGAATCGATCCTAAAAACAACAAGGATCTAAGTCTGTCTCCAAGAAATCAAGAACTATGTTCCGAGTGATATAAAATCATGAATGAGTTCAAAAATCCGAAGATCATGGCCAAGACAACAATAATTTCACCATCGATTCATCATCCTCGGATTAAATCGAAGAACTAAGGAGAAACCCCCCAAAATTCAAGAACTAGGGTTCTAAGAAGAGATTACCTTGATTTGGATCAAGAAGATGATTTGGTGTTGTTAAACACCTACAAATCCGTTCCAAAATGAAGCTTGATGAAGAAGATCGCTGAAAATCACCTCTGGAGCTCACTCCCGTCGGAAAGGATGAAGAAGGGAGAGAAATGACGAAGTGAAGCCTGCTGTCCAGTATTTATACTGGACAGTTATTAGCGTGCGCTAACTAGACCGCATTAGCGCGCGCTAACGAGGTCAACGCCCAGAACATTCCGCATATAAAACTGATAGCGTCGCTAGCCCCATGAGTGTAGCGTGCGCTAACGAGTCACGGGTCCATCCGGTGGCCCCTGGACAGATCTGTACCAGAAGCGGCGCGCTAGAAATAAGGAAGAGCGTGCGCTAAGCGGTCGATAGCGTGCGCTAGTTATCGACCTTAGCGTGAGCTAAAAGCCCACGATCCCGATCCGGTAGTTCTGGGATCGCCTGCGATCGCCGGATTAGCGTGCGCTACACATCTGGTAGCGTGCGCTAACCCCAACGCCGTAGCGTGCGCTATGCCACAAGCATTAGCGTGCGCTACACCACAAAAACCCAGAAACTCACATAGTGATCTGAAACGCCTCCAAACACACGTCCCAACAAGGCACACATAAACATGACACCAAATTCCAACGATGAGGACAATAACAATCTGATAAAACCCCAAAAACTCAACGAATCTGGAACAAGGATCTCGGGTATTACATTCTACCCCTCTTAAAAGAAGTTTCGTCCCCGAAACTTAAAACACAAAATGATCGGCGCAAAACAATCTCCGACAATAGAAATCAGAACGATAACAAAATGCAAAACACGTGCTAACTGTTGCTGATGACCTGCAACGAATCACATGCGGCACGTGGCTGATAACATCCATATCATTATGCCAGAATGATAACGAAACGCAACGAACAAGATCAATATGGTTGGCCAGCCCGAACAGTATAACAATCAAGACGCGAGCTCAATGCTACACAAATACAAAATTCCACCATTCGAGGGTCGGAAGATCAATGAAGCTAATTTCCCGAAGTGAAGGAAAATACGACGTGATCTGAATGCTCAAAAATCACGATACAGAAGTAACAAAATCAGACAACAAATGATCGAACCACAACGATTGAGACAATAACAGTCGAACAGTCAAGTTCGGATCACGACGACCAACAAGAATCAAATAACAACTCCGAAGTTCACACCTCGGCTCGAGATAATAGGTAATGTGGTAAAGCGACAAGATATGCATCCACAAAAATCCACAGGATGGAATCGTAATCGAACAAAAAGTCACGACAAGTGGATTATTTCAAAATTACCACAACTCGTTTGATCAACAAAACAAAGGGTAGGGCAAGTTCGTAAAATATCAACGAACACAAATGAGTCGATAGAGTTGAAAACACAAAAGTTCGAAAATCCGATCCACTTCTAGCAAAAGAAGTCTATCCCCAAAATTCAAACAACGAGGCAAGGAGATAACACAACATACAACCGGTAGACTACGCTCTCGGGACTCCTCAGTCACCCGATATCAATGCTCAAGTTTGGGCCTCGGAAGACTCGGTGACTAACTCGCAGAATCGAACCCGGTGTCCCATGAGTCCGTACTTGTAACACGTCACAGAGAAGGACAATGCGCACGAACATGCCCTGACACATAGCAATGAAACACCTCTTGGGCTTACCAGAGGCAATACCGACAATTTGAAATTCTCGGTCCCAAGCATCGGGCGATGGAGTTTCACAGCGGAAAGACTACTACGTTGCAATCCAGAAACACCAACTCCCCTACTAATCACAATATCATCCAACTTCCTATGCTTCCCACTCGGATCCAGATAAAACCCAGCTTCCAGAAGTTCTTGGAACTCCGCCCACATGACAACATGATCCCGAGGTTTAACGGCTTCCCACAAATGAACAACATCATCGCTAAGAAGATACTGAGCAATAGGGACCTTCCGATCTTCAGGGCAATCAATGGCCTCGGATATCTTTTGCAACTGAAGAAGCCAACCATCCCAGCCCAGTGCATCTGTCGCACCAACGAATCGAGGGGGACTCATACGAATTACCTCTCGGAGTCATAGATTTGTCCCGACCTTCTGAATCGCATCAGTGTTGCGTAGAATCGCCTTGGTCAACTGAGTCATTTGTGCTGCTACTTGCTGCAATACAGTAGCAACATCCATACCAATATCGTTCCCAACAATATTCTCTCGATCCCGCGCCTGATCCCCGTGGTCCTCCGTACCATGGTTGCGACCAAGATCTCTGCCCCTCAGCATAGTGATCAAGAAAATTTAACGCAACGAAAGTCACATAATTACACAACAATATAATGCACACCCGGAAACCACTCACAGATGATCGACTGCAAAGGTTAGACGTAACGGCAAAATACAGTCTAAAACTTTACCCAGTCAAAAAGCGCGTTCCACAACAATAGATGACGTGTGCTGACTATGCAAGTTTAGCAACACAACCATACTCACCTACCAACGGTGCCAGACCGAAGGTTACAAACAAACAACAGCGTACAAATCCAAATGCCAACGGTTCACATAATTATAACATCACACACTTAACCGTCAGAAGTTAAACAATGTTCCAAACCGAGTCTTCACCTCTCGGTCAAGAGAACTATCTCGGCGAGTGCATACCGAACGACTCAGCGTTCACACTACCACTCTAATCACAACTCGGAGCATTACAGCTGAATAACGACAACATCTTTATCACGTACCATTCTAACGAAATACATGGGACCAAAAAGTTTAAAAGCGAGAGTCACGTTTCAAGTAAGTTTTTGGTAGACCTCAAATGAGTTTAAAGTTAAATTTTTGAAAACTTGCAATATAACAATGGGAATAAAATGTAAGTAGTTTGAATTCTCAAAATGTTTGGCCTCGAGGTCATAACACGAAAATCAAGCTTTTCCTTTCTTGAAAGATGTTTTAAAATAAATTTTACGTGACTACCCAAGAACATTTAGAACATTTAAAATATCACATTGATGAACTTAGCTAGTGTAACCACACCAAACATTACTTCTTGTAAAACAATTTATACAAGGATATATATATATATATACACACATACACCGGCACATTACAAAAATCAAACAAACATGGAGGGCATATTCATGATTCACGTTTAACTCCTCAACATAGCACAAACATCACACAAGCCCGTGTAATACGAGACACAATATTATAGTGGGGAGACTTACATCCACAGATCGCACGAAGATGATGGTTGCACCTTGATACTAATCACGACCGACCTCCAGACGACGCGTCGCGACACGACTTAGTCAGACAAAATCTGACAAGACAAGACAAGACAGGACCCGACAACACACAACTCGACCTGACAGCCTAGGTTTCTGCAAACCTAAGCTCTGATACCATATTCTGTAACACCCCCAAACCACTTGGGAATATTACAGCGCCGCAGACCCTCTCCACGAGGATCTACCAGGCTAAATACGAAAACAATACATCACATTTAATGCCGATATGGCTAAATAATGAACCATTAGACCGATTTGGTCTTTTACCACTAACAACACAATAAACATACAAAACTCATACCCATACAGGGGTTGAATTACATCAACGTTCCCATAAAATGGGAAAATTACACAATGGAGAGCCAAACACTGAGACTCTAATAAAATACTCAACAACTGGTCTTCATGTGATTAGTATCGTCGTCTTCCATCATCCTTCGTATCGATCCTATGATTTGCTCCCCGGAACTTTGCAAGTACACACGCAATACAGACACCCACCCCGAATAATCGGGGTTAGCAAACTCCACTGTTTTGCTAGTGCAAGTATAAAAATTATGAATACAAGCCATACGTATCATACTCCAATATCCGATAATCGAAAACATACTCCCCGAGATAAATCATTTAATTAAAACTGCTCGAATCATGACAGGTGGGAATAAACCCTACATACATTTTACAAGATATCAAAGATCTCGGGGGTTTTGAAAACATTTGGAATATACAAATCCTCAACTTAACAGAACCACATAGGGATACGGGCCAAGGACTTGTTTAAGTTCAAAATACCAATCCGATCACAAAACACGGGGTCCACGACCCGATCATCCTCATCACATACTCGAGTGAAAGTCCAAAAGGTCACACCCGATAAACAACCAAATCACAATGTGCGGAGACGATCACCACGGTCCGCATCCTTATGCCAAAAACCTCACCATCAAGAAACAAATCATATACGACACTTATAATGATGCCATTCTAGCCAAGTACCAAGACCTTACGTAAGACATAACTCACACCGAGAATGGAAGCGTTATGATATTCCGGACATATCATAATTATCGAAACAACAACGTGCCAAAATCATCACAAAACAACCTCCCGAGCTATACTGGCCCTGTACCTCTCAGCAAGATACACACCCCACAGACACCTCGTCAGGCCCTCCCTAGTGTATAGCCCAACCGAGTGATCCGTAGGGATACGCAGCCTACCAGACCCCAGGGGACCCTCACTGGCTTTACTCGGGTCACACACACTCAATCAACAATTGGCACAAATCACAATCATCAAAACCGCATTCTCCCAAAGTACATCAAACGTAATTCAAGGTACTTGTTAGAAATGGCCACTATATCCGACACATACTCACAACCAATACTACGCAACAACATAAGCTCATCAATAGACCCACACATCCACACACATATATTCTTCTTCTAAGAAGACATAACCTTAAGTCCACTTTGACACAATCACGCACAACAGTACCACACACAAGGAAGATATTTCCATGTACAAGACTAACACATATTTTCAAAACAACACATTCTTTCACAATACACAAGTAGATTTAGAAGGAAACCTTTATCGAGAACATACCGATCCTTTTTAACATTCATTAAACATTCGTATTTCGCATAAAATCATTTATCAACAATTGTGCTTATGAAATACGAAACGTATGGGCAAGATACTTGCCTCAAATCCGCGAGCGAACAAATACGACGAATCACAAGGCCTTGATACCACGAAACACCGGACAACGAACGGATGAGGTTGGGCAGCCCTCGAACTTCCAAAACCGACCAAGAACTCGACAACTCCACGAGAACTACGAAAATAACACTAACACGAATCAATAACACTAAACGGAATCCGAATCGATCCTAAAAACAACAAGGATCTAAGTGTGTCTCCAAGAAATCAAGAACTATGTTCCGAGTGATATAAAATCATGAATGAGTTCAAAAATCCGAAGATCATGGCCAAGACAACAATAATTTCACCATCGATTCATCATCCTCGGATTAAATCGAAGAACTAAGGAGAAACCCCCCAGAATTCAAGAACTAGGGTTCTAAGAAGAGATTACCTTGATTTGGATCAAGAAGATGATTTGGTGTTGTTAAACACCTACAAATCCGTTCCAAAATGAAGCTTGACGAAGAAGATCGCTGAAAATCACCTCTGGAGCTCACTCCCGTCGGAAAGGATGAAGAAGGGAGAGAAATGACGAAGTGAAGCTGCTTTGTCCGGTATTTATCTTTGGGCCGATTATTAGCGTGCGCTAACTAGACCGCATTAGCGCGCGCTAACGAGGTCAACGCCTGAACATTCCGCATATAACACAGTTAGCGTGCGCTAGCCCCATGACTGTAGCGTGCGCTAACGCGTCACGGGTCCATCCGGTGGCCCTGGACAGATTCTGTACTTACCGAGCAAGGCGCTAGAAAGAAGGAAGAGCGTGCGCTAAGCAGTCGATAGCGTGCGCTAGTTATCGACCTTAGCGTGCGCTAACAAAGCCACAGTCCCAGTCCAGTAGTTCCTGGACTGCCTCTGGACTGCCAGTTAGCGTGCGCTACACATCTGGTAGCGTGCGCTAACCCCAACGCCGTAGCGTGCGATATGCCACAAGCATTAGCGTGCGCTACACCACAAAAACCCAGAAACTCACATAGTGATCTGAAACGCCTCCAAACACACGTCCCAACAAGGCACACATAAACATGACACCAAATTCCAACAATGAGGACAATAACAATCCGATAAAACCCCAAAAACTCAACGAATCTGGAACAAGGATCTCGGGTATTACATAACGCACGCTACGGATTTTAGCTAGCGCACGCTAACTTTGTTATAGGCAGTTTCTCTAGAGCGTTGACCCCGTTAGCGCACGCTAATGCAGGGTGTTTAGCACGCGCTAATAACTGTCCAGTATAAATACTGGACAACAGCATTAAGTCGTCATTTTCCCACTTTTCTTCATCCCTTCCGACGGGAGTGAGATCCATAGGCGAGTAGGACCGATCTTTTTCTTCTAGCTTTATCTTTGAGCGGATTTGTAGATGTTTAACAACATCTAATCGTCTTCTTGATCCAAATCAAGGTAATCTCTTTTTAGAACCCTATTTTCTTAAATTTGGGGTTTTTGCTTGGATTTGTGATTCTTAACCGATCTCATCCAATCGGTTATTTGTTCTTGTTTGTCTTGACCGTAATCTTCAGATTTTGTTAACCGTTCATCGATTTTTATAGCCCGGATCAACGATTCTTGATTTCTTTGAGAACACTTAGATCCTTGTCGTTTTTAGGATCGTTTCGGATTTCGATTAGTGTTATTGATTCGTGGTGATGCTATTTTCGTAGTATTCGTGGGCTGTCGAAGTCTTGATCATTTTTGGAAGTTCGAAGGTTGCCCAATCGTGCCCGTTCGTCGTTTCGTCACTCGTGATATCGAGGCAAGTATCTTGTCCATACGTTTCATGTTTCGTAGGCGTAATTATTGATAAATGATTATATGCGAAACCCAATGTTTAATGAACGTAAGAAGGGATTGGTATGTTCTCGATAAATGATGTCTTTCAACGATAATTCGTGTACTTCGTGAATATATGTGTTCTCGGAATATGTGTGTTGGGTTGCATGTTGAAAGATGCTATGATCACTTTGAGTAAGCTTAATAGACCATAATCCTTTGCCGGGGATTACGTAATGTTATGTGTACTTGTTCGGTAAGAACGTGTTGTGTATGATATTAGTTGTTACTCCTTTGAAAGGAGGTTGTGATGTTTAAGTGTTACTTGGTTTGATGTTTTGCTCATTGTTATGTGATCGTTGAAAGTGATGTGCCTCCGAGTAGGATTATTGAATCTCCGGGATCCATACTTGCTAGTATGGGTCAGGCGTGACCGTAGGGTTATCCAATCCGGGTATGTCTTGCGGGGACTCCGAGGTTTGGGGCTTGCTAGCCCGATGCCGAGATAACTTGTGGGGTTATCATTGGGTATGTCTTGCGGGGACTCCGAGGTTCGTGGCTTGTTAGCCCGATGCCGGGATAACTTATGGTTGTGGGTTGAAAAGGTTCTGTGACGGTTGTCATGAGGATATGTGATTTGGTATGGTTTCCTATTGGGTTATTCACTCGGGTATGTTCTACGAGAGCATCTGAGGTTCGTGGCTTGTTAGCACGGGACGCGAATAATCCTTAGGAACATGTGTTATGTGATATGGGTCGTGGACCCTGTGGCTTATGATTTGGGTCTTAGACCCCGTGTGTTGTGAATTGGATTGTGAATCCACGTTTTATTATAGGAATTGTATTTTGGAAAGATGATTTTGGGTCGTGTCCCGAAGTGTTTTCAAAAGACTTGAGAATTCCCTAATTCCAAATGTTTTCAAACTCCCGAGATCATAAAATATTTTGTATGAGATACATGGTTCTATTCCTACCTTTTATAAATCAACTGTTTTGATTAAGTTAATTATCTCGGGAATATCTTCAAGATTATTATATTCTTGAAGCACGTTGTGTATGGCTTGTACTTCTGTTTTATACTTGCACTAGCAAAATAGTGGAGTTTTGCTAACCCCCGAGTATTTGGGGGGTGGATGTCTGTATTGCGTCCAGGTACTTGCAGGTAGCTGGGGAGCGAATCATAGGATCGATACGAAGGATGATGGGAGACGAAGATACTAATAACGTGAAGACGAATTGTAGAGTATTTGGTAGAGTCGTGTTGGTTATCCCTCCGATGTGTTATTTTCTCGAATTATGGAAGTGTTATTGTATTCTAGCTCCTGCGTGGGTATGTGTTCTGGGCAAGGATCTTGTATGTATTGTTGTGTGTGTTGTGATATAAGACCAAATCGGTCTAACGGTCCTTTACGTAGCCATGTCGGCACGTGAAGTGATGTATTGTTTTGTATTTAGCCTGGTAGATCCTCGCGGAAAGGGTTTGCGGCGCTGTAATATTCCCGAGTGGTTTGGGGGTGTTACAGATTGCACGGGTAAGTCCTTCCGGCAAAAATTTTCTAGTAGCAGAGGAATATGTTTCATTGTTTAAGGCTGCAGTGAGTAATTTTGTTTCCATCAAATAGTTTTGGGTAATCTCTACGATTCCTGCATAATTTTTCTATAGTCAATTTTTTTCTTTTGTTTAGTTTTTTTTTTAATTTCCTGAATTTGGGGTTTTTTTCTGTTTGGGGATTTAATTGAGCACTAGTAATTTCCTGAATTTGGGTTTTTTCTGCTTGATTTTACTAGGGACTGTGAGTGTGATTGAAGTTGGGAATGATATTTTAGTAGTCAGATTCAGGTGAGGTTTGAGCCTAAAATTTAACCACAAAAAATGTGTATATATTTTTTTAATGTCCATACTAAGCTGGGTAGGTTCAGATGGAATCAAATTTCACCCCAACTTTCTGTTATGCCTACTGTGTATTGATCATGATAGCTTCTGGTTGTTTTATGTTGGAATAAGTTGCCGATTAAGTTCTAAAGGCAACTAGATATAGTAATATACCAATATAAACACTATGATTGAAGTTGGGAATTTTGTTTACATCATGTCACTGTAAAATTCAATTTTAGCTATTTGGATAATGGGGTTTGTTTCCTTAGGACTGAAAATTTCATCGTGTTTGATTGTGAGAACATTGCATGTTTCATACAATACGAGTATACTATGATGGACATTTTAAAATACGAGTATACTATTGACATGTAGACAAAAGACTCTCCTTTATTTATTTTTATTAGAATATGGCGATAATATGCTGCATTTGTTATCAGCATATTGGAAGTGGTCATTTTTTTTGTTAATTCAGTGGGTTGTGATTAATGTGATTTGTTTAATATACTGAATGCTTATTCACTACTCGTAATTCAAAAAAGAAGTGCTTCTCAGGTTCTGGCCGGGAAAAAATACTCATCTTTTTTGGTTAAAAGCCAAGAACTACTCTTTCTTTTAAAAGTTTGAGAACAATACCTTCCAATTTATTTGGTAAGAACTGTTGCGATTCTTTCTTTCCACTTTTATACGTCCTTATATGACACAAACTGTTGAATAGAAATCATGTATTTGGGGAAATTCATGCAGCTATCTTTCTTGTGATAGTTAATTTGATCAATATGATATCAGAGAATGGTATCTTGCGCGCGGGGGGGAGGGGGAGGGGGGGGGGGGGAGGGATACGCTAAACCAGTACTTCATGCGATTTTTATTATACATTGATTTTTAAGGCATAGGTGATAAATGTTGTTCTATCACTGTCTTGAGATGACAAAACATAAAGATTTTTATATTCAGGCACTCATCTTATTCACAAGGCAGATTTTGTAAGCTTCTAATGTTTGTGTAACAGTAATACTGTCATACGAAAATCGGTCATTTTATGTTTTTATATGTGTCAGTTATGAGATTCGGCTTCTAATTGAATGTTAATGTACACTATATTTATTCAATAATTTGATCATTATTCAAGATCCTAAAGATGGTGCTATCACACAGTAATTTTGTTGACAAATTCAATATTAAAAAACATACTAATTTCGAATGATAAAGGTACTCTGTGAAGTATGCCATGAGAAAGTGATGAGTCTGTTTCTAATGTTTCTATCAACTCTTTCGATGAGCGATGAAAAAGCTGTTCATTTTGTCCACTCACCCCTTTGTAAATCCCTCCTTATTAGGTTAAAAAGACAAGAGTTGGCATCTTTCACTGAATCGGCTGATGAGTTGGTGCGTGTTGTTGAGGAATCTGTAAGAAAAAAGCTACAATAGGAATCTGTAATAAATTAACCTCAATACTTCATTACAACCTACTCCGGAACGTGCTACCAAACAACCATCAAATCCTCCTCCTGAAAGGTCAAAACTTGTTATATCCATCCAAGATAAAGACGGGCTTAAGCAATTCCGGGTATATAAGGTATTTATTTCTTGATGTCTCGTGAAGCTTTAATTTGATATTCTGTTTCTTCCAGAATGGTTATTGTGCCAGTTAAGGGCACCATAGTTTTCCATGCATAAAATAGATGATAAGCTCGTGTTTCAGGAGTGCCATGCATCCCTAGTCTAAAACTGAAGTGTTTAACTCATACACAACCGGGTATAGCCTACTTAGCAATTTTAGTACAACAATTTTGCATGATTTGAAGGGAGCACACACACATATACAGGTCAAGGATGCTCAAGTATTTGAATACTAGCGTAGGAAAAGGAACGTGGCTTCATTATAGAAGCATATAGGTGCTCACTATGCAGGATCACCTGTATACAGAAGGTGTAATACAGATAACAGTAAGAAACAGAATGACATGAAGGATTGAGTGCAGGGCTGAATCTAGAGATATAGCACAAGGGTGTTTGTGCGCTTATATGGTTGGGATTCATTTTAGGACTTCAAGATCAAGTGGAATGAGCAAATGATACCATATTTTGACAACAAGCCAGCAATAATTATTGCTGATAATCCCATATGGCATGATCAAAAGAAAAGGTGCAGAATTAGTTGATATGTGCATCATATTTTCCAAAATAAGAGTATTTGGAATTGGAAATGTTAAAAACAGGATGCCCATTGCTTTCGAATTATTCCCATTGAAAGATACCTACTCACCAGCTTGAAGATGAATAGGGATCAAAGAGTGAACTTTACAGACAGACTACAAATATATACATCCCTTATATTATGGGATCATATTTATATGAAAATAACTGGGATGCCTTTCCTTGATTTTTCCAGCAAATTCATTTCACGCTAGTTTTGCATATGTTGTGGCATATTAGAAGATTATGTGTCAGAGGCTTTCGAAGCCATTCCGGAATCTCAGTACCTAGACACTTTACAAGAGTCCATGCATCCGTCTCCGTACTCTTTAGCTCTATACAACGAAGAACATTAAAAGTCATTCTCTATCATTAAATATCTTCATATGATCTCTTATTCATTAGTTTTAATAGAACTTCTGACTGAGCCTACTCAACCTCACAAAATCAGCTTGTATGGTGAGGTTAGCTCCCCCACCTACCAACACTAACTTTCTCCCTGTCTCTAGTCGATATGGGATCTCCAACACACACTTTCACACCGAGGGCTGGACATCTCAAGCATTAAGTTGATATCTGCGGGTTGTCTGAAAACAGTCCAATAATGGGTGGCGCAACAGCATCACTAGGATAGGCTCTGATATATTTAGAACTTGATATTGGGCCTAACCCAACCTCACATAATGGGCTTATAAGGTGAGGTTTGCCCTCCACTCGAGTTTAAAGATCATAATCATCAGTAGCTAAACTGCAAATTCTCAGTAATGCAAACAATACTCTGCATCCCAATAGCAGTTCTATAAAATTTAGATGCCAGAATAATGCTGACATCATATTACCTCGTCCGTCTACCTAAGACGGCACCACTTCGCCTTTCCTCGCTACTCTCGTAGACTATGTATATACATTAGGCATTAACTGTCACAAATAATTTTCCTGAATTAGACGTCCAAGAATCAGGAGACCCCGATATGATTATAATGACAACAGCCAACAAGAAAGGTTTCTATGAATGCATATAACCCTTTAAACAAGGTTAAAGATAAAGGAGACAGCTAAATTCCGACAAACCACATTCAACCAAAGAGAAGAGTCCAGTGAATGATCGGTAAACTGATGCTTTGCAAATTCACCGTAATTTTTTTATCAAAAAAATAGATGTCATTGAAGTAATTGTTATTCTTTTATGTTATCCAAGATATTCAGGTCAAATTTCACAAAGTGGCCTTTTCAAAGAAACTTTCTAAGTTGTGTTTATTTTATTAACAAGCAGGAAGAAAGTAAAAAGAACAGAGAAAGCAGTACCAACCAAAAAGATAGGCACACTATGGGTCCCATGTGCTTTGCAAGGAAGGAATATGAATTGGTAAGTTAATTACAATGAATAATAATCCGCTTGTTTATTTTTCCGCATCGAGGGAATAGAGCAAGGGGCAGCCCTTCAGCTTTACGGTCATGTATTTTTTTCTGAATTCTGATATCTTTTTAATATTTCCATACTAGCAACAACAAGATAATGAGAAGAAATGACCATCCGAAGTACAATTGTACAAAGAGTCTCGTAAGAGGTGTAATATCCAGAATTTCTATTACTATTGTTTAATGTTATCCGAGTTATGTTGTACAGCGTGGAATCTGTACAGTATGGGTAAAATAATTGAAGGACCGAGACATCTGCATTTGTATAATTGTCGTACTTGGTCGACAATTGGATGTAAGATGTATATGTATTCAGTATGCCGTATGTTCGTATTCTGTATGTTGAGACGTTGGACAAGAATAGCTGAAAAATGGCTAAGTGTAACATTATTAGCGCACGCTAATAATCATGAGTAGCGCACGCTATCGTGCAGGTTTAGCGCACGCTACGGATATAAGATAACGCACGCTAATGCAGTCAGATCGGAAGGAATCTGCTTGTGGACCAGGCCACTTTCGACGCACATTCTGATAAGTCAACGGATGTTGTAATGTAGTGATAGCGCACGCTAATGCATGTTGATTAGCGCACGCTAACTGTATATCGGACAAAAAGGAATCTTATCCTCGTCAGCACTTTCGGCGTGTGGACCTGTCTTCGGAAGCATACAGACAAACGAGTCAACTATGAGTAGCGCACGCTAAGGTAGGACACTTGCGTATGCTAAATAGAGGCATTTACGTACGCTATTGCATGGGCATTGCGTATGTAAATCACTTCATGCAGTAAGACAGTTGCCTCTGGACTTCGATAGCGCACGCTAACAAAGACAGTTAGCGCACGCTAAGTGTGTAACGTACGTTAACTGAAGATGTTAGCGTACGTTAGTAATGTCTGATATATATATAAGTGCAGTTGGCCATTATTCGTCATTTCCATCCATTTCTTCATGTGAACCGATAGAGAGAGGTCTTAGAGAGAAGTTGAGGTTCCAAACACTTGAGTTGATCATTCCTAACAACATTTGAAGCTTGGAAGTGATTGAAAACGGATTCAACCTTGGGATTCAATCCATTCCTTCAAAGAGGTAATTACTCTCCACTTTGGGATTTCATTTTGGATTGTATATGATGTTCTTGAGTTGATGATCGTCATGTTTATGAGTTGATGAGTATGGTTATGAGATGGATTACCGAGTTATGTTGATAATATGGTTGATATGCAGATATTGATATGATTCGTGTGGTTTTGAACGGTGTTGTTTTTCTTCAAGAGATATGTTGATTAATATCTCCCTTCGTTTCGGGTTTTTAATGTTGTTGTTATTGTTTACTCCGTATGATGATGAACATGCAAGTGATTATGATTCTTGGTATATATGATATGATTAAGAAGACTATATGTTGAAATGTTAGTGGAAATAAGATTTGGACACTTGTTTGGAAAGTAATGTGTATAAAGTCCGACTTTGGAAAATCACCCCCGATTCTTGAAAACTCCAAAAATTTTGAAACATAACAGTATAATAGAGCATCGAGTTAGCTTTCTAATGGTTCAAACGGTGAGTTAATCGGAGTCCGGATGAGTGAGTTATGCTCAAAATGGCAAAAACTATACTAGGTAGCGCACGCTATTGATGAAGTTAGCGTACGCTAACATGCCTGGGCGTATAAAAACGTAAAGCAGTCGGGAATTTCATTTCCCAACCCATCCTACACGATCCCCTTTCATCTCAAATCACCCAAACTCGGTTTATAACCCCTAAACCTCAGCTTTTGAGTTGGTTTATCAAGTGATAACATCTAGGAAAGCTTGGAACAAGGATTATAACATCATTATTGATTCTTTCGCCGGATTGAAGGTAATTGGCTTGAACTCTAATATTTTGGAATGTTTGAGATTCTTGATATATTTTGGTGGTTTAGTTCGTATCGATGGCTAGAATCATGTAATGTTGAAGGATATATATGTTTGTGATTATGTTCTTCGTGTTCTTGATGTGGTTGGTGTTTGTTGAATGATGATTCGAATATACCTTTGAATTCCGCCTTCAAGGTGTTTGATTGAAGTTTTGAAAGAGAAATTGATTGGAATATTTCGGTTAAGTTTGTATACTCGCCTTATCGAATCGATGTGGGCTTTGTGGAATCATGGGAATGAATTTGTAATTGTTTGAGTTAGATTGTTCGGACTTGTGTTTAATCGAGATATTTTGGAATCGTTGGGTTTGTGGATTAGTTATATCGATTGTTGATTGTTATCGAATGTATGTTAAATCGATTATTGTAATAGGTTGAGATTATTGATCGATGTTTAGAACCATGCTTTGCGGTCGTATTCAAGAATGTTCGTAGATTGCTTTGATCAGGGCCGAGGGACATGTAGACGACGGCAAGGAATTGGTAACGGCTTCATTGGTATCGAGGCAAGTCATTACTTGCTCAGTTTATAATATTTAATGAATGTTTTCAGTTTCATTCGTTTATAATTCGTATAGCAATGTTTATAAATCGTAATCACAGGAGAGTTGAGATTATAGGTTGTATTTGAGTTTTGGGAATTAAATCATAATGTATATGATTTACATTCTTGTTGGCATACTTGGTATTGAGGATACATCATGGTATAGACAAAGGCGTGAATTATTTACCATCCGTGACATTTCGGATCGTCGAATATTCAGAATAATGGTTCGTGATGGTCTGGACATCGAGATTGTTCTCGAAGGACTCGGGGCAAGTACTCTATTCATTTTTATCATTTGTGTCGATCATGTCGTGATACATTCGTGTATCGTTGTTGTCATGCATTTGTGCATTGTTGTTGTCGTGTATTGTGTACTGTTGTTTTGTGCAGTTGTGCATTATTGTCATATGTCCACCTCGTGTTGGTCCGACGGGATCATCGGGGGATCTATGCTAGCGTGCGCTGGATCAACGGACGGGTTTTCCACCTCGGGTTGGTCTGACGGGATCATCGGGGGATCTAGGCAGTGAACGCTGGATCATCGGATTGCCATGTATTGTTGTTGTGCATATGTATATTATGGGTTTGCCATAAGTATACATTATCATTATTGTTGTGATCATATTGACGTTGTCATATGAGTATGCATTTGTAGGTCTTGTGTTAGGACCATGTCCGTATGTTATGTTGATCTGATCTCGGATTAGACTGACGTTATTGTCATGGTATTTCGTAATCTTGAGGTATGTTCCGTATTTCCTTGGTACTTGTCTTTGATGGACAATCGATTATCGTATTGGAATTGTCGATGTTATCCGATGGATTGAATTGGCCAGAGTTGGTATAATTTCCGTATCGCGAGTTATGATAATGTTTTGAGAACCTTGAGTATTGTTGAGATACCGTACAGATATTTCGGTATTATTTTAATGTGTTGTTAAGGATACGAATCGTAGATTCTCGGAAAGTTATGACGGTAAGATTACATTGGTCATATTCTTACTTAGTATTTCCATTGATATGTAATTATTGACGAGATGTGATGGTTATCATTGTTGGATATTATGGCTGACCCCGTCGTGGGCTTTCTTTTTAGGTTCTTGGATTATCAAGCTTGTAGCGGTCGTGGAGAGATGAACTTCCCGGAGGATACTGGCAAGGGCATGTATTTGTGTTTTGAGTTTCTGATCAGTTGTCGTATTCCGCTGCTAGAGTATTTTAATTGTTTGTCTTTATCCGCTGCGTGAGTATTTTTAAATGGCCTTTTTGGTATCCGGTAACTTAGGTTACTTTGGCAATCATTTTCTAAATCTATTCTGTCGGTACGTGTAAGCGATAGCTTAACGTATGTTTTTAAACTGTTGAGTTTTGGCATTTTGGGCCTTGTGGTTTCAAATGAGTTTTTACGACCGTTTGATAAACGAGTTTTATAAATCTTCGAATGTTTTTAATAGATAATACCGTCGTTAGCCTCTTGGGCGTTTGTAAATATTTGCGAAAATTTCCTTCAGCCTTGTGGGTTCCATCTCGGGGCCCACGGCGCTGTAATATTCCCGGTCGGATCTGGGGGTGTTACAAGAGGAAAGTGGGAAAAAAATACAAAACATGTTACGAGCCTATTAAAGCTAATATTGTAAGTTTTATTGCCTTTACAGTTATTAGGCTTCACTTTTCCCATCTCAACTTTACTAGATTTTAATAATGCTTCCATTATTTCTGATGTAGGACAAGATGGATGAACTTCAAATGGAAAGGCATATTGATGGAGATAAAGCATATCATGAAGTAATTAAGATTGATAACAGAGTTAATCAAAGGCAGCTTGGAAGGTGTTCAACTATCAAAAGAAAAAAGAGTAAGAGAACTACAGCCGTGGGTGGTGTAATCATCCCAGGCGAATTTTTGAAACCATATAAGGATCAAATAGTGAAAGATACAGTTGGAGAAGTCATGAAGATATTCAAGCAACAACTACCTCCTGAAACTTTTACTAATTTGGCTCAATCGCTCGGAAACGTGTCATCTGATTTAGAAATCACGGAGCATCCTTCTAAAGATCCGAATGCTGAAGAGCTTCAGGAGGTATTTTTTAATTATTACAAGCACTTTGAGTTGGACAATAATATCACATGCCATTGTTAGTAAGATTAATTTAGCTCCGGTAATTGCAATAAATAAATTTGTAAAGGATCAGTTATCTTTCAGATTAATCATAGTTGAGGCTGGACTTTGCCGTTGTGAATTTCAGACGACACCAAGTATATTTATACTGTGCACATTATTTCAGAACATATTTGCTTGCTGCTACCGTTTTTTGGTATAAATTGCTGCCGGAAAAACAGGATAAACGAAGTGCAGAAGTATCGAAAGTGTTAAATTTCATTGAACAGGTGCGAGAAATTTATTGATACTTCATGTTCCTCTTGTTATACATTCTGGCTTAGTTTGGTAAGTATTGTGATGTGCTTGAGCTTTTTCTTCCAATTCTCTTTAAATGGTAATTATTTTCTTGTTTGATGCCTCTTTACATCCAAGTTTGATCATTCATTCCGCCTAGTTATTTGTTTCATAGGAATGGATGTAGAAAAACAAGCCTTGAGGCTTAGTACACACTACACCAAAACTAGGGATTTGTGACTGCCAAAAACAGTCACAAAAGGCACAAAAAGTCAAAAATGATTGTCACATAAACAACAGTCACAATTTATTTTGTGACTGTCAAAAACAGTAACAAAAAAGTCACAAGAACTTGATTTTCTGACTTTATAATCCCACTTTTTATGGCAGTCACAAAGGCTTTTACTCTATGGTCTTACACAGTGACATTAATATTTCAAATTTAAGGATCATCATAGAGGACAACACAATGGTGGTGCAAGCTTTGACGATCAAGTGCGGAATAGTGATGAGATGCAACTAAAATCAAGAAGCATTTGACATGTTATAGTTATTAATATTAGTATTATTAAAAGTATATATTCAATAGTTATTAATATAAATTGTTAAACTGATTTTATTGGTTGAAATTAATTTATACTGATCAAAACTTATTTTTACTAATTAGAACTGATTTTTACTGAACTTATTTTCTAAAACAATATTATTGTTTTAGTTGAGGATAACAGTGCCTAAATCCGGTTTGCAAATAAAAAATGGCAAACATAAAAATGAAATACTGGGAGAATAATAGAATAAGAATACTAAAGGAAATGTTAAAGAAAAGAGCATACCAATATATGTTGCAGGTCATCAATAATATCTAAAGCTCCAAGACAATCTGCAGATGCAACAAGTCGAAAAGAATACGCAAAAATGGTAAACCAACGGTGACTTGAGCATTTGCCTAGCTATGATAATGTATAAGCTCAATGTTTCAAAGATACTAAAAACATATTGGCTTATTGATTAGTTAATAAAACAAAAACAAAGGAACTACGGAAAAGTGGCTTATATTTTTGACCTCACTTCCATACATAAATTTAGGCTTTTGTCTCAGCCGTGCTTCCCACATTTGACAAATCGCTTAAAATGCTTGTTCCATGAGGTAAATATGATTCACGCACGAGCCGTATATGCATTATACACCAAAAGATAGTTGAAGAATACGGGTAACTGCTTATGTCTCTTTAGGCTTGATTAAAACCTAAACCACCTTAACACGCACTTGACACAACAACAATGTAAAGGTAGAGTTTTTCACGTAGTACAATTGATTCATACTCCTCATCCTTTATCGTCAGAACACTTCCAAGAAATGAAGTCGGATCATCCGCTTTACTCTATGGTCTTACATGTGACATTAATATTTCAAATTTAAGGATCATCATAGAGGACAACACAATGGTGGTGCAAGCTTTGACGATCAAGTGCGGAATAGTGATGAGATGCAACTAAAATCAAGAAGCATTTGACATGTTATAGTTATTAATATTATTATTATTATTAAAAGTATATATTCAATAGTTATTAATATAAATTGTTAAACTGATTTTATTGGTTGAAATTAATTTATACTGATCAAAACTTATTTTTACTAATTAGAACTGATTTTTACTGAACTTATTTTCTAAAACAATATTATTATTTTAGTTGAGGATAATAAAGGTTTAAATCCGGTTTGCAAATAAAAATGGCAAACATAAAAATGAAATCTTGGGAGAATAATAGAATAAGAATACTAAAGGAAATGTTAAAGAAAAGAGCATACCAATATATGTTGCAGTCATCAATAATATCTAAAGCTCCAAGACAATCAGATGCAATTTGAAAAGAATACGCAAAAATGGTAAATCAACGGTGACTTGAGCATTTGCCTAGCTATGATAATGTATAAGCTCAATGTTTCGGCATACCGAAAACATATTGGCTTATTGATTAGTTAATAAAACAAAAACAAAGGAACTATGGAAAAGTGGCTTATATTTTTGACCTCACTTCCATACATAAATTTAGGCTTTTGTCTCAGCGTGCTTCCCACATTTGACAAATCGCTTAAAATGCTTGTTCCATGAGGTAAATATGATTCACGCACGAGCTGTATATGCATTATACACCAAAAGATAGTTGAAGAATACGGGTAACTGCTTATGTCTCTTTAGGCTTGATTAAAACCTAAACCACCTTAACACGCACTTGACACAACAACAATGTAAAGGTAGAGTTTTTCACGTAGTATAATTGATTCATACTCCTCATCCTTTATCGTCAGAACACTTCCAAGAAATGAAGTCAGATCATCTGCTTTACTCTATGGTCTTACACAGTGACATTTAATATTTCAAAATGCGGAATAGAACAATAATGAGTGCTTTACAGTAGTACAAAGTTCGAATAAATATAACAAAAATTCATATAGCGTACTAACAAAATTAGACATTTATTCATCTAGAAAATCAAGAAATTTCTTCAATTCTGGATTGTCATCTAAAGCAGATTGATAATGAGTTGGTGCCTCCAAGTTATCTACAGATGTAGTCAAACGTTTGGGGGAAGATAGAACAACAGACCACGGTCCATCCTTCGGGCTCTTCGCATAGAATACTTGCTTTAGATTCTGGAATGCACAAATAAATGGTTCGTCATTTATATGGTCTTTGCTCTTGAGCTTATCCAAATTTACCATGACCAAGTTAGTGTCTGCATCGATCATAAGCCGCCTTGTCTTCTACTCTAACCTACCACAAAGAAAATGTTGTTACGTTCTCGATACATAGTCTAATACAAGAATTTGTCTTATAATACCATAATAAGTAATCTCACTCAACCAATTGTTTGTCCTTCGAACTAGCCTCGAAGTGCGTTAAAGCGAATTGCAACACCGTGCTTTGTTTAGCCACAAGATTTGAATCATGTGCACTAGTTGAGAACATGTAGCCATTAAGACGATATCTCTTATATTCCTTAGCCACAAAGTTGGGGCCGGTGGCATAGCGTGCAAGCTTCGACGACACATTCTTAATTTTCAACAATCAAATTAAAGGGCGTGCATACTAATTAGTCAAGCTATAATACTATTATCATTTATAAAGCTAGATGAACTTATTGTTAGCATACCTCTTTTGCTACCCAATGCCCGAATTCAATGCCTATATTCCGTGTTCTTTTTCTTTTTCTTCTGGATCGGATTGATCAAATTTCCTATACGATAAATAAGTGAATTATGACAACGAACATATAATAATTAACATTATTAATTTTAGATAAAGTCGAAATTCTCACTCTTTCCAAAGGGTCTATATCTTCATGCGTTTCAAAACATATCGAGCTACTTTTTCAGATCGACACTTGTTAGTGTCACTAACTTTCCATTCCCAGAGCCTCCTCATCAAAGAAACCATCTGATTCATCAACAAAACATTCCCGTATTTCATTACCTGGGTTGGGAATATACTCCTTTGCATATATGGAAGCTTCTTCTGTGATATATTCCTCCGCAATAGAACCTTCAACATATGGTGCATTTTTGACATAATCTTTGAAGGTTTTCATCAACCGCTCAAAAGGATACATCCAACGATACCTAACCGGCCCACATTGGAGGGCTTCGTCACATAAATGCACGAGTAAATGGATGCTAATGTCGAAGAATGAGGGAGGAAAATACTTCTCCAATACACATGTAGCCTCAGCTATAGTAGTCTTTGCCGCCATAACATGCTTCTTATTGACAACTTTTGCACACAATATGGTAAAACACAAACTTATTTGCATAATAGCCTTTCGAAGATCCTTATGCTTCCCAAAACAATGTCCAAATAAAAGTGGGACTAATTGCATAATTAAATGCCAATCGTGAGACTTACATTGTTTCAAATCATTAGTTGCATGATGGACAACTCTACGCAAATTAGAAGAGAAATTTGAGGGGACCTTCAACTCATACAATGTATTTAGTAACACCTTTCTTTCGTCAGTAGACAAAGAAAAGGCTCCGACCGGCATTACAGTCCTCATAGTTTTAGGATCTTCCTCCAGCCATAACGATCTTTTTGTTTTCAACGTACGAAGATCTTTTCGAGCATTTACCCCATCTTTCGAGTGACTCCCATCAATACATGTTCCCATTATATGCTCAATAATATTTTTTTCAGCATGCATTATATCTAGCACATGTCGTACTGAATGTTGCTTCCAGTACGGCAAATCAAACAATATTGACCTCCTAGACCAAGCCATCTTCACAGATTCATCCTTCAGTTTACGTTTCTCAGCCAAAATTTTAGGATGTTTACCCCTGAGAGCCTGAAAACCCAAGGAAGACTTCTCTTCAACTTCTACCCCGGTTAGCTTTCCAGGAGCTGGCCTTAATTCAGCTCCATCTGGAAGAAAATTACTTTCCACTGATCTGAACTTGTGATTAAGTGGTAAAAATCTCCTATGAGAATGATAAAATACTTTGTGGCTGTTTTTTAAATATGTGGCTTCGCTTCTCCGCACAAATGGGACAAACCTGTAACCATGCACATTACAAATGTAAAAGTGCCATACGCCGGAAAATCGTGAATGGCCCACAATAACATAGCCCTCAAAGTGAATGTCTCTTGTTTAAATGAGTCAAATGCCTGCACACCTTCAACCCACAAGTCCTTCAATTCTTCAACTAGTGGTGCCAAAAATACATCTATGTCATCACTTGGAGCCTTAGCCCCGGTATAATCAATGATAATATAGAAAATTCTTTTTTCATGCATAGAGATGGCGGGAGATTATAAGGAACTACAAAGACGGGCCAAATACTATAGGTTGTGCTTAAATTACCAAAAGGATTAAACCCATCAGTTGATATTCCAAGGCGCACATTGCGACTTTCTTGAGCAAACTCGGGGTATCGCAAATTTGCAGCCTTCCACATTGAAGAATCGATCGGATGACGCATGAGATTGTCACCAACTTCTGCCCGAGCATGCTGTGTCATTGCCTCTCCTATCCAAGATACTGTAAAGTCTCGACAATCTTGGTCCTAGAGGAAAATACCTAAGTACCTTATGTGGTACTTTTGTATCTGCTTTTATGTTACAATTTATATTTACTTTCCGGACATATCTAGATTCATTGCAAACCGGACATTTCAATTTATGCTTATGCTCTTTTCGATATAGAATGCAATCGAACTTGCACACATGAATAGATTTGTATTTCATCCCTAAACCCTTTAAGCCGCTCTTCATCTCTCGGATAGGTATCGGAAGTGTGTTATCCTTTGGAAGTAAGTCTTTCGCCCACTTTAAGATTTCACACACTATTTCCGACAAACCGAAACGGCTCTTCAAGTTGTGCAAACCAACCGCAGATATAATGTTGTGTGCTGGGTTGCAATTATGATACAAAGGTCTCAAGGGCTGACTTTCAACTTGATATAGTCCTTATCCTGACTAAGGTCTTCTACGTCACAGCTATTATCACGTATTGAACTCTGATTAGCTTGATTCATGTTAAGTCCATAAGCGTCATTAACAAGGTCATTCAAGCTACTATGTTGCAGTGGATCACACTCTTTATGAAAAGGCTCGCTTGCTGGTATTTGATCAGGAACAAAAGGGAATTTTCTCTCCCATGATAATTCCGTAATAAATAATCTTCTTGCATTACACACTTTATCATATGTACCTCAACAATCTCCCAGTTCACATTTTTACCATTTTTACAACGCGTGCATGGACATGAGATAAGATCATCTCCTAGATTTCTTCTCGCATACTTGACAAATTCTCTAACACCAATGACATACGCATCACCTAGTCTATTATTATTTTCACCCATCCACTCTTTATAAGGTGGAAACTCCATCACTACCTTCTATAAATATAAAAACAACATACATTAGATTGTATTATAAAAGAAGTGGGAGGCAGTATGTTTATTACACAATATGTATTATAAAAGAAGTTATTTTGAGTTTTATCTTCTAGAAATATTATCAGATAAAACTCTAAGAAATGTAAATATATAAATGAACGGAGGATGAGGGTATTTTGATTGTCTACACAGACTTACCTTAATAAAGACACCGATAATGTAATCTACCCCACCGCTAATGAAGTTCTCCTGCAGACACTTAGTCAATGTTCACTTATATATTATTGTGAAATCTAACATGTTTTGATAGTATTTTAAGGGTGATATCCTGTCTAAAAACGGTGATATCTCGATGCACAATTACTAGTTTTTATAACCATCTCCAAATTGTAAAATCATAATAATTAAAGACACCATACACGTTATGCTTATTTATGAGTTAGACAATGGCATCTTTATAGCCAACTCGAACATAAATTAAAATTACCGATAAGTAAGCTTGACAATAAAGATAGTCATTCATATTTCATAACAAAAACAAAAGCCAATTCGTAAACCGGTTATAATCAAACCGTCTAAATCCAAAACTACATCACTTAAGCATCAACTACAACTACTCCTTCATATTATGCTTCCATGTTGTCATACACATTCGACTTCTATAACGTAAACAAAACCCGTGCAAAATAACTCAAAAATTCATATTACCAGATCAAGAACGATTGATGCAAATGAAGAATTTGGAAAGAAATAGGAAACAAACTTCACGGCAAAAAATTAAAATCCCATTCTGCTCCAAAACAACAATTAAAAACTAAGATTAAAATTTGATAAAAACACAAAGAATTTATAATCAGGAAACTAGAAATAGGAACTCACCAGATCAACTTCGGACTTCTAAATCAGCGGTTTAAGGGTTGAGTCCTGGCAGAAGGTTTCTCTTACGTGAGACAAGAAGATGACACCAACACACGTACCACCTAATGTGCATATGATTTTATGGCAAATGATGAAGATGAAGATATAGGGTTCTATGATTTGAGCGTCAAGAGAGTGGAAATGGGCGAGATACTGAGAGAGGGAGAGAGAGCGCTTCAGAGACAGAGATAGGAGGGAGAAACTGAGATAAAAGTCATACAATCTTGCCTAGGGTTCCAGCGCAAAAAATATAACATTTTTAATAAATTGACTGTAATTAAAATTTGTGACTGCTAGAAACAGTCACAAAGTACATTATAATTTGTGACTGCAGTGAACAGTCACAAATATTTAGTATTATGACAAATCAAGCTTTGTGACTGTTGTAAACAGTCATAATAATTGTGATAGCTATTGGCAGTCACAAAATTAGCGAGATAAAAAGTCATAAATGTCAGTTTTTGGTGTAGTGACAATAATTACATAATGACACTTATCTTAGAAATTTTAAATAAACCCTTGAGGTTTATATTTACCTTACAAATAGCCATCTCTTGTCGTTAACAGTTTAGAGTATCACATACCCCCAACTTTTGGTATTATAAGAAGATTCACAGTCTCTTATTTTAATGTGGCGTCCTTACTTTGAATATAACTTTTCTATTTGACTAGATTCACCCCCATGTTTTTATTTACGCTAGAATTTTATTAACATTACTTCTTTTACTGCCAGTTCTTTACCAGTAGTAGCTTCAGAACTACACTTTCCATCCATTTCAGAAGAAGCATTCTTCATATGTAGTTTACTACCAGTAGTAGAAGTGTATGTTGAGAATATAACAGTTTATTTACAGGAGTGTAACCAGCATATTTATTTACAATAACCGAATAGCTGTGTAACTAGTTTATTTATTTGCAGGACTTTGGTATGAGTTTGGTGTAACACCCCCAAAACCATCCGGGATATTACAGCGCCGTGGGTCCCGCGCCGGAACCCACCAGGCTAAAAACCGTTTACAAAACCAATTCAAAAATGCCAAAAGGATGATGACGGTAATATTTTGCAAATACTCAAATATTTTCAAAAACATAATTTTGAAATACCGTCATAAAATACCATTTGAAAATACAAGGCGAAGTGCCAAATCTTGATAGTTCAAAATGTACGTTAAGCCGCCACTTAAACGTACCGAAAAATAATTGGGAAAAAGCATTTGACGAAAATAACCCAAGTTCGCAAAGTGCCAAAAGGGCCATTTAAAAATACACACACGCAGCGGATAAAGATACCGAAAAGCTATTTTGAAATATACACACGCAGCGGATAAATGCGATTCAAAATACACATTTGCAAATGAAATAAATGACCGAAATAGAATACTCAATTCTCTCAAAACAAGCCACAACCAAGATCACATCGGGACGCTCATACATTCACGACGGCTACTAGCTCAATCTCCGAGTACCTAAAAATAAAGCCCACGACTTGGTCATGCACAATACTCAATAATGATACCGATCACATCATCATAAATAATTACATACCAATGTAATAATACTGTAAGAATACTACCAACGTAATCTTACCGTTATAACCTTACCAATCCATAATAATCCAATCCTTACCATAATCCACATTTCGCATCCTCAATGACGAAATGAACTCAACAATAATTATCTGTACTGTATTCCAAAAATACCAATAATCCTCAAAACTCATAAGTGCGGTAATAATCCAGTCTGTGCCAAATCCTGTCCGTCGGATTACACAATCAAATCTCAACATGTATAAACCAATAATACACAACATATCTGTAGATCAACTACCACATGATAATGATAACAAATCCCGAAACATCGACATATAGTCCGAATGCTTATACGATCAATAACCAGATCAACCGATAAATCAACTGAGAATATCATCGACATGATAACTCCAATACGACCAACGAAGGATCAACGATGACTGAGAGTACCCTCAACAAGGTAAACTCCAAACACGATCAACAAAGGATCAACTATAACTGAGAATACCCTCAACAAGGTAGACTCCAAATGATCAACAATAATGGATCTCAAGAAATAACTCTGACTGTCGAACATACCCCTCGGGCGTATGAACAACCAGTCACAAACCGTCGAACATACCCAACCATAAATGGAGGATGAACGACCAAACAATATGGCTCAAAGATGGAAATCATAGTACGCCTGATCCGAAAATGTATCCGTGCACAAGCCACCCCGGGTATTGATCACATACACGTGTGGTCTTGTACCTAATTAGCCTCACGAACCTCGTCTCGTGTGCACGGTTCAATGTGGAAATATCAACACATAACCATCATGTGCCCAGCTAAAAATCCTACACAATAACCAATCGGCACGCAGATATGACTCCAGATTGTCACGATGCAACATGACAACGAAACTCAAAGAAACACATATCCAATAAGGATCAAAAGACTCACTGAAGTGAACAACAACAGACTGACAATGAAAAGTCGACACGACTAATCAATGTCCAAAACATCAATCCTGGGATCATAATCCCCAAATGAATGACTAACACAATCTACGATCTCAATACAACAGTCCTGGGATCAACATCCCTCAACGAATAACCGATATGGAACTCATTACATGAAACCTCAACGTACAACATATACAACAACTCAACATAATAATTATCTCATAACTGAACAATGCATAAATTACCTCAAAGTCGAAGACAACATCCTTTCCACGAACAACATCCCTGAACGAATACACAGTTATACAAATAATCTCAAATAAGGTACCATCCATTCAATACCAATAAACCTTTATCCCGATATTTATGTCATCACGATAACTATCCTCGACTCATGTCTTCCTCGAACACAATTAAATCATATACCTTATGATTTAATACAACTAGAGCGCGATATACAAACCATTAACCGACAACTTACCTTTCTAACAACATTGCTATACGAATTATAAATGAAATGAAAACGAAACCATTCATCAAATATTATAAACTGAACAAGCATAAACTTGCCTCGATACCGATACCCCGAAGCCGTTACCAAAATCCACTGCCTTCGTCCACGAGCTCCTCAGCCCCGAACAAAGCAATACACGAACTCTTCGACCTCAACCGCAACACAACGGTCATAATCCACGATCAAAACATATCAACCTATTGCAATAACCGATTAACACACATCCGATAACAATCAATAACCGATCAACAACGGTTCTACAATATCCCGATTAAACACATATCCAACAACCAAATCAATCGATCACGAATTCAAAACCACAATACGATTCCACAATCCGAATATCATATCCATAATCTATTTAAACCAACAAGGGTCTAACATTACCGATTCCAAATTCAATCTTAAAAACAATTACAAGTTTCCTCCTTGTATAATCATAATAAAATCCAATTACCGGTTATCATCATCAATCCGGACAATCCGATCAATTCAACATTATAGATAACCATATTCCAAAGGTTTCAAATAATTCCATTATCCGAATTGAACACTTATTAAATAAGTATGAATTTCCAAATTCAAACATGGATAATAATTCTCATCAAACTCGAAATCATATTCGTATTCCTATACGAATATTGTACCAAATACATAACTTAGTTCTAGATATGAATATTCCATATTCATATCTAAAACACCAACACCTTAAAACGTATTCATCAAATCAATGATCAATTCATCTCGACATTAAGGATTTTATAACATATTGGATTCCAACTTCAACTCCAAATACGAAGACAAAACTCCTTCTTGTTCATACTTGTAAATTCGTAGAAAACAATTTACCGATTATTATCGTGAATAATCACATTCCAAAAATATCCGAAATCCTTCCAAAATCATAACATGTAACTCAAGAGTTCTTTAAGAACACGAATTATCCAAATTCACGTTCATAATCCATAAAACAACATAACCCGATGTTTTCTAACATCTAAACAACCCTTAATCATAATTCAAGGTGTATATAATCATGTCCTTCAACATATGATCTTCTTACAATCAAAAATCGAAGCAATACTACCAAGAACATCAAGAATATTATGATTCCATAATCATAGCAACATAATCAAGACATAATCCAACATATCATCATCTTCCTTCAACATACACCTCATATAACCTCAAGAATCGAAACAACAACATCTTAATCATCTTCATACAAATCATTTATCAATAACAACATCAAAAAAATCCGAAATGAAAAGGAGGATTATCCAACATACCTCTTAGAAGATGGAATACACAAGAAATCACTTCAAGAATCATCAATAACTCCATATCCAAACTCCAAATCCAAGCCCTCAAGCTCAAAATCGAATTAGGAGAGCCAAAATATCCCTCTCTCAATGTTTGGAGATGAAAAACGAAGAGAAATGCTGAAGTGAAATGAAAGACGTGCGTCCATTTATAAAACAATATGTTCGTTACGTACGTAACCTTCCATAGTTAACGTACGTAACACACCATTACGTACGCTATCTGACCTTGGTAGCGTACGTAACGAAAGTCCAGAGTTAACTGACTCATTTTGGGCACTTCCTTACGTACGTAAATCTTGTACCATAACGTACGTAATACATACGTTGACTTGCTACAGTATAATACTCGTATTACGTACGTAATATACCCTGTATAACGTACGTAACTCCATCCGTTGACTCACCTATCCACATCTGCGCCGAAAGCTGCCGACCACGGGCCCCACTGTCCGATTCCTCTTGTTACGTACGTTATGTACACTATATAACGTACGTAAGCTAACACATTTTACGTACGTAAGCTCCAAGGCTTAACGTACGTAATGGCTTTTATACTTAGCCAAAAATCCAACTGTTCCTGTCCGACGTCTCGACGTACAAAATACAAACATACGGCATACTGAATACACATACTGAATCCAAAAATATTCTCATACGGTATACCTGATATCCAAATCAGTTTAACCTGATACAACATATCCTGAATATATCTGTCAGTCAAAAACGATAATCACACCAGTATAGCTGTCTCGGTTCTCAATTTATTTTATCCATACTGTATAGATACCAAACCATACAGTATATCTCAGATAAAATAACGCGAAAAATTTATACTGAAAATCCGGGTATTACATACTACCCCCCTTAAAATAAGTTTCATCCTCGAAACTTGCAACCTGTCGCCAACAACAGATAAGTCCAAAATTTCCCAACTCATCACAAAAACAATCAACCGTCGCCACAAGCGAAATAACCAAACCAATATACTTACAGGTGCGTGAAGCCGATGATCTCCCGTGATACTAGCACACGACTCCCACACGAAGTCTCAACACAATCAAAACACACGAATATCACAAATAGTAGTTTGAAAAGAATCTCGAAAATTTTGGAAACCCCAAAAATCGGTTTGACTCAAAATTCAGAAAACTCATTTTCAAAAGCCACGCTACTACCGTACCGGTAGAGCCACATAACACACACGCCTGGGTTTCACAAAACCCAAGCTCCGATACCATCTTCTGTAACACCCCCAAAACCATCCGGGATATTACAGCGCCGTGGGTCCCGCGCCGGAACCCACCAGGCTAAAAACCGTTTACAAAACCAATTCAAAAATGCCAAAAGGATGATGACGGTAATATTTTGCAAATACTCAAATATTTTCAAAAACATAATTTTGAAATACCGTCATAAAATACCATTTGAAAATACAAGGCGAAGTGCCAAATCTCGATAGTTCAAAATGTACGTTAAGCCGCCACTTAAACGTACCGAAAAATAATTGGGAAAAAGCATTTGACGAAAATAACCCAAGTTCGCAAAGTGCCAAAAGGGCCATTTAAAAATACACACACGCAGCGGATAAAGATACCGAAAAGCTATTTTGAAATATACACACGCAGCGGATAAATGCAGTTCAAAATACACATTTGCAGCGGAAATAAATGACCGAAATAGAATACTCAATTCTCTGAAAACAAGCCACAACCATTATCACATCGGGAAGCTCATCCCTACACGACCGCTACTAGCTCGATCTCCGAGTACCTAAAAATAAAGCCCACGACGGGGTCAGCCACAATACTCAATAATGATACCGATCACATCATCATAAATAATTACATACCAATGTAATAATACTGTAAGAATACTACCAACGTAATCTTACCGTTATAACCTTACCAATCCATAATAATCCAATCCTTACCATAATCCACATTTCGCATCCTCAATGACGAAATGAACTCAACAATAATTATCTGTACTGTATTCCAAAAATACCAATAATCCTCAAAACATCATCAAAACTCATAAGTGCGGTAATAATCCAGTCTGTGCCAAATCCTGTCCATCGGATTACACAATCAAATCTCAACATGTATAAACCAATAATACACAACATATCTGTAGATCAACTACCACATGATAATGATAACAAATCCCGAAACATCGACATATAGTCCGAATGCTTATACGATCAATAACCAGATCAACCGATAAATCAACTGAGAATATCATCGACATGATAACTCCAATACGACCAACGAAGGATCAACGATGACTGAGAGTACCCTCAACAAGGTAAACTCCAAACACGATCAACAAAGGATCAACTATAACTGAGAATACCCTCAACAAGGTAGACTCCAAATGATCAACAATAATGGATCTCAAGAAATAACTCTGACTGTCGAACATACCCCTCGGGCGTATGAACAACCAGTCACAAACCGTCGAACATACCCAACCATAAATGGAGGATGAACGACCAAACAATATGGCTCAAAGATGGAAATCATAGTACGCCTGATCCGGAAATATGTCCGTGCACAAGCCACCCCGGGTATTGATCACATACACGTGTGGTCTTGTACCTAATTAGCCTCACGAACTACGTCTCGTGTGCACGGTTCAATGTGGAAATATCAACACATAACCATCATGTGCCCGGCTAAAAATCCTACACAATAACCAATCGGCACGCAGATATAACTCCAGATTGTCACGATGCAACATGACAACGAAACTCAAAGAAACATATATCCAATAAGGATGAAAAGACTCACCGAAGTGAACAACAACAGACAGACAATGAAAAGTCGACACGACTAATCAATGTCCAAAACATCAATCCTGGGATCATAATCCCCAAATGAATGACTAACACAATCTACGATCTCAATACAACAGTCCTGGGATCAACATCCCTCAACGAATAACCGATATGGAACTCATTACACGAAACCTCAACGTACAACATATACAACAACTCAACATAATAATTATCTCATAACTGAACAATGCATAAATTACCTCAAAGTCGAAGACAACATCCTTTCCACGAACAACATCCCTGAACGAATACACAGTTATACAAATAATCTCAAATAAGGTACCATCCATTCAATACCAATAAACCTTTATCCCGATATTTATGTCATCACGATAACTATCCTCGACTCATGTCTTCCCTGAACACAATTAAATCATATACCTTATGATTTAATACAACTAGAGCGCGATATACAAACCATTAACCGACAACTTACCTTTCTAACAACATTGCTATACGAATTATAAATGAAATGAAAACGAAACCATTCATCAAATATTATAAACTGAACAAGCATAAACTTGCCTCGATACCGATACCACGAAGCCGTTACCAAAATCCACTGCCTTCGTCCACGAGATCCTCAGCCCCGAACAAAGCAATACACGAACTCTTCGACCTCAACCGCAACACAACGGTCATAATCCACGATCAAAACATATCAACCTATTGCAATAACCGATTAACACACATCCGATAACAATCAATAACCGATCAACAACGGTTCTACAATATCCCGATTAAACACATATCCAACAACCAAATCAATCGATCACGAATTCAAAACCACAATACGATTCCACAATCCGAATATCATATCCATAATCTATTTAAACCAACAAGGGTCTAACATTACCGATTCCAAATTCAATCTTAAAAACAATTACAAGTTTCCTCCTTGTATAATCATAATAAAATCCAATTACCGGTTATCATCATCAATCCGACAATCCGATCAATTCAACATTATAGATAACCATATTCCAAAGGTTTCAAATAATTCCATTATCCGAATTGAACACTTATTCAATAAGTATGAATTTCCAAATTCAAACATGGATAATAATTCTCATCAAACTCGAAATCATATTCGTATTCCTATACGAATATTGTACCAAATACATAACTTAGTTCTAGATATGAATATTCCATATTCATATCTAAAACACCAACACCTTAAAACGTATTCATCAAATCAATGATCAATTCATCTCGACATTAAGGATTTTATAACATATTGGATTCCAACTTCAACTCCAAATACGAAGACAAAACTCCTTCTTGTTCATACTTGTAAATTCGTAGAAAACAATTTACCGATTATTATCGTGAATAATCACATTCCAAAAATATCCGAAATCCTTCCAAAATCATAACATGTAACTCAAGAGTTCTTTAAGAACACGAATTATCCAAATTCACGTTCATAATCCATAAAACAACATAACCCGATGTTTTCTAACATCTAAACAACCATTAATCATAATTCAAGGTGTATATAATCATGTCCTTCAACATATGATCTTCTTACAATCAAAAATCGAAGCAATACTACCAAGAACATCAAGAATATTATGATTCCATAATCATAGCAACATAATCAAGACATAATCCAACATATCATCATCTTCCTTCAACATACACCTCATATAACCTCAAGAATCGAAACAACAACATCTTAATCATCTTCATACAAATCATTTATCAATAACAACATCGTAAAAATCCGAAATGAAAAGGAGGATTATCCAACATACCTCTTAGAAGATGGAATACACAAGAAATCACTTCAAGAATCATCAATAACTCCATATCCAAACTCCAAATCCAAGCCCTCAAGCTCAAAATCGAATTAGGAGAGCCAAAATATCCCTCTCTCAATGTTTGGAGATGAAAAACGAAGAGAAATGCTGAAGTGAAATGAAAGACGTGCGTCCATTTATAAAACAATATGTTCGTTACGTACGTAACCTTCCATAGTTAACGTACGTAACACACCATTACGTACGCTATCCGACCTTGGTAGCGTACGTAACGAAAGTCCAGAGTTAACTGACTCATTTTGGGCACTTCCTTACGTACGTAAATCTTGTACCATAACGCATTTAATACATACGTTGACTTGCTACAAGATAATACTGACACGCACGTAATATACCCGTATAACGACGTAACTCCATCCGCTGACTCACCTATCCACATCTGCGCCGAAAGCCGCCACCACGGCCCCACTGTCCAATTCCTCTTGTTACGACGTTATGTACACTATATAACGACGTAAGCTAACACATTTTACGACGTAAGCTCCAAGGCTTAACGTGCGTAATGGCTTTTATACTTAGCCAAAATCCAATCGTTTCTGTCCGACGTCTCGACGTACAAAATACAAACATACGGCATATCAATACACATACCGAATCCAAAAATATTCTTATACGGTATACCCGATATCCAAATCAGTTTAACTCGATACAACATATCTGAATATATCTCACCAAAAACGATAATCACACCAAGATAGTTGTCTCGGTTCTCAGTTTATTTTATCCATACTGTATAGATACCAAACCATACAGTATATCTCAGATAAAATAACGCGAAAAATTTATACTGAAAATCCGGGTATTACATACTACCCCCCTTAAAATAAGTTTCATCCTCGAAACTTGCAACCTGTCGCCAACAACAGATAAGTCCAAAATTTTCCAACTCATCACAAAAACAATCAACCGTCGCCACAAGCGAAATAACCAAACCAATATACTTACAGGTGCGTGAAGCCGATGATCTCCCGTGATACTAGCACACGACTCCCACACGAAGTCTCAACACAATCAAAACACACGAATATCACAAATAGTAGTTTGAAAAGAATCTCGAAAATTTTGGAAACCCCAAAAATCGGTTTGACTCAAAATTCAGAAAACTCATTTTCAAAAGCCACGCTACTACTGCACTCTGTAGAGCCACATAACACACACGCCCGGGTTTCACAAACCCAAGCTCCGATACCATCTTCTCGTAACACCCCAAAACCATCCGGATATTACAGCCAGTGGGTCCTGCAGGAACCCACTGTGCTAAAAACCGTTTACAAAACCAATTCAAAATGCCAAAAGGATGATGACGGTAATATTTTGCAAATACTCAAATATTTTCAAAAACATAATTTTGAAATACCGTCATAAAATACCATTTGAAAATACAAGGCGAAGTGCCAAATCTCGATAGTTCAAAATGTACGTTAAGCCGCCACTTAAACGTCATCGAAAATAATTGGGAAAAAGCATTTGTGAAAATAACCCAAGTTCGCAAAGTGCCAAAAGGGCCATTTAAAAATACACACACGCAATGGATAAAGATACCGAAAAGCTATTTTAAAATATACACACGCAATGGATAAATGCAATCAAAATACACATTTGCAGCGGAAATAAATGACCGAAATAGAATACTCAATTCTCTGAAAACAAGCCACATCCAGTATCACATCGGGAAGCTCATCCCTACACGACCGCTACTAGCTCGATCTCCGAGTACCTAAAAATAAAGCCCACGACGGGGTCAGCCACAATACTCAATAATGATACCGATCACATCATCATAAATAATTACATACCAATGTAATAATACTGTAAGAATACTACCAACGTAATCTTACCGTTATAACCTTACCAATCCATAATAATCCAATCCTTACCATAATCCACATTTCGCATCCTCAATGACGAAATGAACTCAACAATAATTATCTGTACTGTATTCCAAAAATACCAATAATCCTCAAAACATCATCAAAACTCATAAGTGCGGTAATAATCCATTGTACAAATCCCGTCCATCGGATTACACAATCAAATCTCAACATGTATAAACCAATAATACACAACATATCCGTAGATCAACTACCACATGATAATGATAACAAATCCGAAACATCGACATATAGTCCGAATGCTTATACGATCAATAACCAGATCAACCGATAAATCAACTGAGAATATCATCGACATGATAACTCCAATACGACCAACGAAGGATCAACGATGACTGAGAGTACCCTCAACAAGGTAAACTCCAAACACGATCAACAAAGGATCAACTATAACTGAGAATACCCTCAACAAGGTAGACTCCAAATGATCAACAATAATGGATCTCAAGAAATAA